>OZ004582.1:8093926-9293926 GCA_963924555.1 Crambe crambe
TTTATCCTTTACTCCTTTAGTTGGCCAGCAACAGCAACAGACTGGAGGGAGTCAGATGATGACATCACAGCAACAAAGTGGTGTGCAAATGATGGGAGGAACAAGGGGACAACAGCAAGGTGGTGGTCAGATGATTGGGGGACAGCAAGGCGGAGGTCAGATGATCGGAGGACAACAGCAAGGTGGAAGTCAGATGATGGGGGGACAACAGCAAGGTGGAGGTCAAATGATGGGGCAGCAGAGTGGCAGTCAGATGATGGGTGGAGGTGGAAGTCAGATGATGGGGGGACAACAACAAGGTGGTGGTCAAGTTGGAGGTCAGGTGATGGGGGGACAACAGCAAGGCGGAGGTCAGATGATGGGTGGACAACAGCAAGGTGGAGGTCAGATGATGGGGGGACAACAGCAAGGTGGAGGTCAGAGGATGGGTGGACAACAGCAAGGTGGAGGTCAAATGATGGGGGGACAGCAGCAAGGTGGGAGTCAGATGATGGGGGGACAGCAGCAAGGTGGAAGTCAGATGATGGGGGGACAACAGCAAGGTGGGAGTCAGTTGCAACAGCAGCAGTCAATGTCAGGGCAGCAAGCACAGCCTGGAGTGCAGTCCCAGCAACAACAAAACACTCAGGTGATCCCAGCTACTGTACCTTTTCACTTCAGTTGTGGAACTGTCACTTGGAAATGCTTGTATAAACTTAAACCACAACCTTTACCAGAACAATAGTTACCAACTGGAGTGAAAAGCACAGTATACTGTACTGCTTACACACAGTATTTTTACTCTTCCCTGCTTCTTTAGAAACTGCTCCACATGCTTCAGCTGCTGGCTAAGTCAAACCCTCAGCAACAAGAGTTGATTTTGCAGCGAATACCCAACATCAGCCCCGAGCATAAGCAGCAGCTCCTGCACAAGGCACATGCCATGAAGCAGCAATGGATGGTGCAACAACAGCAGCAGCAGCAACAACAACAACAACAACAACAACAACAACAACAACAGCAGCAGCAGCAGCATCAAGGCTTTGCAAGTGGAGGAGGACTAGGTACAGTATAGTTATACAGTAGCTGAACTTTAACAATCTTTTCTTTTTCTTATTTTCTCTTCTTTTTTTGCTTTCTTTCTTTTCTTCCTTTTCTTGTCACTTTTCAGGTGTACAACAACAGCAAGGACAGGGTATTTCCAACTCAACTCAGCCCGGGATAAACATGTCTGGACAGATACCTGGAAGCATACCAGCAAGACCCCCTGGAATGGTGGGGATAAATCCTATCAGGAACATGGCCCCAGGAGGGATGAGTCACATGACCCCTCAGCAGCAACAACAGCAGCAGCAGCAACAACAACAGATGGACCCAAACCAAGGCGTGTATAATCAATGGCAGAACCAACCAATGTAGTAGTAACTTCACTCACGTATTATACACAATCATTTTCATCATGGCATTTTCTTGAGGTAGCTAGCTATAATATATATAGCTGCTAGTAAACAATTGGCAACTATAACAATACTTAATCTCTAAAAGGTCCTATAAAATGTTTTAGTATTACCTTAATTCCTCAATTTCTATTATAACTTTTTCACATTATAAAAACCTGTAAAAATGTTTTATACATACTGTAACACCTAATCACTCTCGATTTCTATAACATCATGCACATCAGAAGAGGCTATGCCTGAGTCATTGCTTGTTCTATTTGTTCTCTTCTTCTTCACTGGCAGAACAAAGTCTGGATCGATGGATAACAAGCTGGAGCTAGCTGAAGATGTCAACATTTGAGGGAGCTTTCTCTTGGTAGCAGTGGCTTCAGAATTCACCTTTACATCTCCATCATGGTTCACTCTGCTGCTGGTCTTTTGGCTATTGATTTTAGCTCTTGGGGGGAGCTTTTTCAAGACAGGAGAACCACTCTGTTTGCTAGTATTAGTCAAAACTTTAACAGCAGAATAAGAAGTAGATGAAACACTTCCTTGATTTGCTGGATTTCTCCTCACACTCTGCTTGCTACCAGCAACACTCTCAGTTGTAAGTTTAGTACACTCTTTATGCATTGGTACACCAGATTTAGAAGTAGTGCCACTATCCAAAGTCCGTTTCTTAACAATAACCCTCCTTAGATTTCTCTTCACAGCCTCAGCATTATGCCCCAGCTTTAAGTAACTTATCGTCGAGTATGGAGTAAAGTGGAAGTCTTCTGCCAAAATGTCTTCCACAATGGCATGGAGCAGTATGTGTTCACAATCTTCCACAGAGAGCGAAGATTGCTTGGATTTGTTTCTCCACAATTCAATTGCTTTCAGAGCAGTTAGTCGCTTTTCTTTGCCCCTATTGCTTTCAACAATGTCCAGTAGTGTCTTGCAGTCATCTGTTACGTCTTCATTGGTAAGTACATACACTTTTCTGTTCAGAGGGCCAGGAGTTGTGAGATGACTACCCTGAGGGTATCAATGATAATAGTTGGTTTAGAGTAGAGGCCATACTTCCTATAAAAGTTACTGCTCTGTAAGTTTTGACTGGTCAATAAAATGCCTTTATTTCTGGAGGCTATAGGTAATTATCTTAAACATAGCAATAAGAAGCCCTTCCTTCTCATTATCATCTTGCACAAGTCTATACCTGTTCTTTTATGGAATCTGGGGAGGAGGTAGAAACAGCATCATGATGACTATCAGCCTGAGGGTGCAGGGAGCAAATGTCACATGATCTATTACAGTCAGACTCTGTCCATTTTTCTCCAAAGCTCCGTGCAATAACGGCACGTCGACACTCTGCCTTGTTCAGACAGTACCTCAACATGGCATAGAGGTTCCTCAAGCCAGTGTGTTCCGTGAAGACCATCGTACTCTGTCTAAAAGTATCGGCAGCTCGAAAGAAGATGATGCAGTGGGCTGACTGGCCATCTCTACCTGCCCTGCCACTTTCTTGGTAGTAATTTTCCATGGATTTGCTGATGGAATGATGGATGACGAATCTAACATCCGGCTTGTCAATACCCATGCCAAACGCAATGGTGGCTACTATGACCTGCAACAGTAGACAAAAGAACATAGGATTAATTAAAGGAGTGATCTCATTAGTTTCGACAACTAGAGGATTGTATATAGTATACCTGTACAGAATTATTTAGCCACTTCATATGGACCCTTGACCTCTGTGAAGCTGGCAAATCAGCATGGTAACAGGCAGCTTTGATGTTTTGCTGGCAAAGGTCTAATGCCACTTCTTCAGTGTCTTTACGAGAAAAACAGTACACTATACCTACATAATGATAATGGTGAAATAAAAACTCCACTTTTTTTGTAAAATTCAAAATTACCACTTTTGGCTGGAAATTTTCTCTTAATTAGAGCAGATAATGTCTCCATTTGAGCTTTATGTGTGCTTTTCTTCATACGCACTTCATAAATCAGGTTAGCTCTGTTGTAAGAGCCACGAAATACCAGACACTCCTTCAGGGCGAGTATCTTCTTCACATCCTCAAGCACCTTAGCAGTAGCAGTGGCAGTAAGCCCAAGAATTGGAACATTCGGAAACTGACGTTTTAATATCCCCAAGATCTTGAAATCGGGTCGAAAGTCGTGTCCCCATTCACTAGTACAATGGACCTCATCGATAACCACACGTGATAAACACCCAATCTCATACGTCTTCTCAAGCTTGGACATAAACCGTTTACTTTTTGATATTTTTTCTGGTGTAACGTACAAGATTTTCAAAGTGCAGTCTTTCTTTGTCATCTCCGTGAATATACGGTTGGTGTCTTCACGTGATGTGGATGCATTTAGCGTGCTCGATTCTATACCCAACGTCTTTACAGCAAGAAGTTGATCTTCCATGAGAGAGACTAGTGGAGAGACAACAAGAGTTAGTCCTGGACTCAAAACTGCTGGAAGTTGGTAGCATAAGCTTTTCCCACTGCCTGTAGGCATAATCAATATAGTGTCCTTGTTGGAAAGAGTTGCATTGATACAAGAAGCTTGGAGGGGCCGGAACTTGTCTATCTTGAAGGTGGATTTAAGAGTAGTGAACACATTAGGAGTCCATGGGAATTCACCTTCTTCCCAGTCAATGGAACGTAACTCAGCATTCTTGTCTTGTAGTCTAGAGTTTTCAAGAGAGTCAATTTGGGATTTCAGCTCTTCTTTTCTCTCCAGCAGCTGCTCCTGCTTTTGCAGCAGGGTTTCTAATTCACTCTGCACAATTATAAGCTCTGTTTCAATACCATTCAACTCTTCATACAGAGAATTAGCCATTTGCCACGTGAAATCTACTACATACTGCGCGAGCGTTTAATTTCGTGACGCCATGTCATGTGATCAATTAGAGAGCACGTGAGTGTAAAAGCGTGTTTTCCAGCAGTCTTGGAATGGCCAAGTCCAAGGTGAAACAGACAGCCAGAAAGCAGAAATTACAGTTAAAGGAGACGAAGAAATCTCCAGGTAAGCTTTCGAAAGGTTGCACACTTAATAAAGTGGTGTGCAGAAAGGGTATTAAGCTAATTAGCTTTAGTTTATTGTGTTGCCCATGCATGTGGCCAGCCCCAGTTAGTTGTATGTGTGAACTAAAAAATAATTTTACTTCTCATCACTGAGCCTTAGCTAACTAGGTGTCTGGCTGTTTGCCTCTGGGAAACTTAGCAAGCAACACTGCCAACAGCAACTGCAAAGTACTCATTCTGAATTAATATTCCCATTGTATTAATAAGGAAGCATAATTGTATGAGTGCAATTCATGAGCCTTTGTAATAACAGAAGTTGATTTGGCCAAAAAGGGGGTGGGATACGTTAAAAGTAATACTTTTTGAGTACTGTTTCCCCCCCTTTTCTAGGAATAAAATTCGGCAGCACTTTTGATTACATAACAGGAACATCCACTTCTTCAACTGGTAATGATCCAAGAATAATTCTCCCTGATTCTATATAGTTTTAATCGTTACGTAGTATCATCTCTACCCACTGAGTCACAAGGTTAGTACCCATTTTTTTCTGACTCTAATTTAAGACCGCTGTATTTGTCTGCGCACACAATTTGACTCTATTTCAGCCCATGCTGTTGCCATGACAACTTAGTTAACCTGTCTCATCCTTCCAGTCAGCGTGACCTTTGAACTTCAAAAATCCAGCATGTTAATAGAGTGTAGAGGAAGGCTGCAAATAATACATCCAGAACTAGCATCTCATTTTTTTTCTTTTTCTTGATGTCTTCTTATCTAGCAACAGCCAGTTCTGAAGAAACATCGGGTATGGACCCAAAATTAGCCACTTTTTTGAAGGTACGTTAGTTTAGCTTTTTTGAAAGCTTATGACATGACCAGCATTTGTAACATGCATAGGAAATGAGTTCTCTTGGTAACGACACTGATAGTACCTTGCAAGCTAATGGAGTGGCAGACCCCATCGATATGGCCAAGTTTATTCCTCTTCAGGTAAGACTATAGTGCAAAAAAATTTTGCCATGCTCAAAGTAAAAACCAAATATTAGATGCATTCATTTTTACACTTTGGCTCACCATAACTCATAACTGCTAGCTGGAAATTTGGCATTACAGAACATGTGACCGAAGTTTGGAACAAATTCATCAAAGCATAGTATTATTTTGGCTAATAAAAATTGGAATAATATTCTACTTGGACTTTCACACAATCATGTATTCCTGTAGGCTAGTGGTAGTGAGGGTGAGGCTCCTTCCTCAGCCCCTACCACCACCACTTCCACCACCACCTCCACTGCCAATGTGACTTTCTGGAAACAAGTGGTCGACCCAAACACCAATCATGTTTATTTCTGGAACCCTGATACCAACGAGGTGTCGTGGACGCTTCCCGAGGGAGGGGTCCTCTCTGTGCAGCAGTCTGCCGGGGGAGAAGAAGATGATGGGGAAGACATAGATGAACTATTGGGGAATTACCCTCATCTCAAGAGACCTCCTGTTGACCCAAATCTAGGTGAGTAAAAGAAACAAAAAAGGACTCGGTATAACTGTTTATTTTTTATTTTATATTTTATTGTGTATGTAGTTCAGGAGAAACTATCAAAGAATAAACAGAGTGAGAAAGATGATAAAGGAATCGGTATGTAATGTTATTTCTAAATAATGCACACCATAGCTTTTTAATATGGAAACCCTTTACCAAACTAGAAGGTGAGAGTGGGACACCAGCCAGGACTGGAGTGAAGAGGAAGTCTGGACAGGAAGAGGATCCTTCATTGGTGAGAACCACACCCATAGCTGATGACAGTCAGCAACAGCTGGCTAAGAAACCACGTCTTGGTGGGAAAATCCCTGGAAATGTTAGTGAAGAGGCATCGCCCAGAAGAAAGGGTACTGCAGTGACACCTTCAGGATCTAACAAGCAAGCAGAACAGGCTATGAGAGTAAGTTGTTTATACATGTACTTTATATGGGGGGTAGAGTGTGCTTTATTTGGGGAATTACCCCTTGGGGCTTTGGTGTTCTCTAGTTCCAGGTGTCCACTGTGGCAGACCAGTTATCAAGAAAGCTGCAGTACCTCCACATTTCCACTGAGGGCCTCACAGAATTACAGATACTGGCCCTGCAGCTACAAGTGAGTGAAAAATACCTTTTTGCCATCATGGTTGACTTCTTCCTAGCTAACCGTCAGCTGTGTATTTATTATTGGCTCCTACATTGATAGTCTATTACATTACTTTCCCTAGCTAACCCTCGGCTATGTATTTAGTATTATCTCCCTCACTGATGCTCTATTATGTACATTTTGTAGGTAAACCTCACCTCCTTAACTCGTATATACTCTATTACAGGTTAGACTAACTGATTGGGAAGAAGGTGGCTTGTCCACAAAGTTTTTGCTGGGGAAACTGAAGCAAATGAATGATGAACTCACCACATATGAATCATCTGCTGTTCCTGAAGGCTGGAAGTGTGTATGGGACAGGTAGGTGTGGTCCTGTCATTTGTATGCTTTGTGTTTTCTATTTAAAGCACACCCTTTCTAATTTCAATGTTAAAAGGCACGGCATTTCATTTCTGGGAACTTTTTCCTGTTATGGTATGTTAGTCATATGAAGGTCATGTGATTATCATGTGAGACCCCTAAGTGAAATTGTGCATAATAATTATTGTCTAAAGGCTGGGTGTCTGGTTTAGCACACGGTAAGTTTTGGAGGAAGAAAATGACCAACTGAGAATAAACTATTTGGAATGATTTCAATTTCTTGTGGACATGACGGTTTGTTAGTTCTTTTATTATTATGAACGACAAAACTGATTTATTGTTATCCCTCAATCACACTCCCTCACTGTATGAAGGCTTAAATGCTGCTGATTCAGCACAATTCTTAGTAATTAAGTCTCAGTGAGCAAGTAAGTGTTGCCAATAGTAACAAAAAGGTTTCTCTATATTTATAGCACACTACATTGTTTTTTTTTCTTTTTTTGTTTTTCTCTCTAGCATAACTTGTCGTTACCGGTACCACAACATAGCTACTGCAGAGACCACATGGGAATATCCGATGCAAGCTCTTTCCAGTCCAGGTATGTTCTGTTGACAAACCTTTTTGCAGAGAGCTAGGTTACATGTTCACTTTTTCTGTTGATTGAGTGCATTATGCATGTGTTATTAATGTTCGTATTCATGGTGAATATTGTGTCAGAACACTCAAGACTGATGGTCTCATCACAGAGACAGAGAGAGAGCTCACTAGCTGAATAGGGTGCTAACAAAAAAAAAATTTTTTTTTTGCAAGTTGATAAAGGAATGTGTTGATTTCTCTAGAACTTGCTCATTTAGCAGAATCTTCTCCTCAAGAACAGGACAGTGATCAAGAGGTGGACGCTGATGAGCCAATGTCGAGTGTACCTATCAGTCAGGAGGAAGAGGAAGAAGAGAATGTATTGGTTTATTCCACCATGGGACCCAGTCCCCCTGCCCCTCCTGTTGTGCTTGCTCCACCCCCTCCAGCTATGCCCCCACAAAGTGTAGAACCATACGAGATTCCTCCTCCTCCTCTCCCAATGGTTGCCGATACCAAAGAGGAGGACGACCAACCTCCACCTGCTCCACCAGCAGCTGCTGAGGGGATATATGATGGGATTAGTCAGCAGACTACAGAGGGTAATGCTAATCAAGTGTCAGTTGATAAATCAGCTGAAAAGAAAATGGATTGGGGACCAACAGCTGAACATTTTGCTTCGCTAAAGGAAGATGAAGTGGTGGTTGTCCCACCTCGATACAACAAGGTATGTGTGAGCTCTGTATGAATAATGCTGTATATCATGTTTCTAAATGATGCACACCTTGGTTTCATACAGAGGGGCACTCTAGGATTTCCTCATCCCAGCTTGAATCCCCCCCCCCCCCCCCCCCCCCCAAAAAAAAAAAAAATTCAATTTCAGTACTATTCGCTAATTTGTTAGCTGAAGTCATTTTTCACTGGGTGTAGCCAGGCAAATTTTAAAAAGCTATTATGCAAAGAAGGGTGACTAGACCAAGAGGTGGCTTGTATTGGTTGCACTTGTACTCGATCCTTGTAGGGAGATTGATACCATGCATGCTCTTCCCAAGAGGAAGCATTGGTTCACTCATATGTCCTTGTAGAATACCATGCATGCTCTTCCCAAGAGGAAGCAGTGGTTCACTCATATGTCCTTGTAGAGAGATTAATATTTGGGCATGCTCTTTCCAAGAGGAAGCAGATCCATGGACAATTCTCTAGTACATTATACACAATTCCCCAAGAGGAAGGAAGCAGTGATGCAAAGTTTTCATATGTCATGTATATCGTATGTTATGGTATTGTGCATGTGCATCAGAGAACCTGTCTTGCCATTTTAAGAGATTTCACGATGTCTACCTTCCAATGATCCATGACTTAACACACACTTACTGATCATGTGTTGTGAGTGGTCATGCATTGTCCACCGTCCTTTCCCGCTAAAGCTCTGTCCCGCTCCAGTAATAACACTGATATCCTCCCTAACTGATGGTTGTGTAGTGAATACTATTTTGAGGGAACAAAATCTAACTTTCAGTACCATAATTCTGAAATCTTAACATGATTAAATACAACCTTTCTAATTTTAGAACCTCGTCGTGACTCAATGTTTTTACTGTATCCAAGCAAGGGAGGAACAGTATCCACTATAAACGATTTACTTCGTATCAGTTATAGAGGATATCAATTCAGCATTATTGATACCAAGTGTACCTGAACGATATGGTTTCTGGAAGGTAACCTTACTCATTCATTCCCTTCCTTCCTCAATTTGCATGATGATTGGCATAACCTTTGATGTGGTATAATTTTTGAGGGCATACTTTTTTTCACTGCTTGAATCCATCCCTTGGCCTATGAGCTGTTCAGGCCCTAGGCCTGTGAGCTGTTCATGCTGCCCTAATAGTAATATTGGGGATCAGTATTAGAAAACTATTAATCACATGACCTTGTACCAAATAGTGTAAAGAGTGAAAATAAATTAACATGAAAATTGTGAACATGATCCAATTTTTTCATGCTATGTCAATATAATAATAACCTTTTTTCCCCAGCAAGCCATGGCTCGGCAAAGGCACCAAGAAGAGATGGAAAGACTAGCCAAGATCGCCAAACAGAGCCACTTTATCACCGTCCACGAAGTCAGAGAAAAGCTCCGCCCAAAATTACCTCCATGGAAACAGAAAATACGACAACAGCAGCAGCAACAACAACAACAACAACAACAACAACAGCAATCAGTTCAGGAGACTGAGATTGATAAAACTGCTTCAATTGAGACTGAAAATATCTCTGGTATGCCTATGGCTGTTGACGAAGACCAGGAGTTCATTTCTGAGTTTCCACCACCTAATCCAGAGGCAGAGAAGGAGTCCGAAATAGTGCCCACCAAGCCGGCTGGAGTGTGGTCCCCTCATAACCGCCGTGATGCAAGCAGTGGTGAGAAATCTATCAGGGGACCACAGTTGGATAATGTAGTGCGTACTCAGAAGGAACCAGTGGCCATAGATGAACCCCCCTCACACCATATGCAGACTGGAGAACTCATCTTCAGCAAAAATCCTGAGGTTGCTAAACGCCAAATTGAACTGTATGCTCAAAAGCCGTCAAATCTCAACCAATCGGATTCTTCCACCACTTCTTCCATGGAAACTAAAGCACCTCAAACTTTATCGATTTCCTCTTTTGGATTCACAAAAGTGGCCGACGAGAAGAGCGAAGAAAAAATGCGTGAGAAAATTCTGCGTCGTGTGAACTATCGCATGAAGTTAAGTGCTGGTAAGTCGACTGAGCCGGCTGTCCACAAGGAAGAGGATACACCTGTTTCTGTTGCAAATGAACCTGTATCTGGAGACACGCCTCATCAATCCATGGATGATTCAGCCATCGAGTTGCCTAGCACCGATTCTCCAGTGAGTGATTACCCATTTTTAAATTTACTTGTGGGAAGTTTTTGTTGCAGGAAAAATAAAATTACTATGCTTCACCAGGGGAGGGGTTTCACTGTACGCATTGGCTTGATTCTAGCTGAAGTCATTTGGAGCTAGGGTGGTAAAGTGGGAAAAATTTGCTTTGTGCACATCTGGTGCTCCTACCTCTGTAGAGCTTATGATAACGGCCTGACATTTTCCAGCCAATATTGGCATATGTCTGGTCATTATTGGTTCGTCAGAAAGTACTTTCAAAATGCACACAATGCAATGTCCAGTTAAATGTTAGGACATCATGTCCGGTCAGTATCAATTTCTTATCATAAGCACTTAAATTCGGAATCTCTAAAATTTAGTCCTTTAATTCAGGAGTGAATATTGATATAGCAGAGGGCCAATAAGTGTTATTTCTCCACTGTAATAAATTTTCAGCATGTATGGCATTTTGATATGTTTAGAAAGTTGCGAGGCACCACAAAGAATCAACCGGAGAAACCGAGTGCGATAACGATGATATGACTTCTGAGATGCCTAGTGTTGTCCCTCAAAGCTCTTCAAATAACAGGCAAGAATCGGCTTCAAGTGCAGCTCCGATTGAAGCAGCCAGGGTGGAACCAGAAACGGGTATGCCCGAAGGAGAGCCTGGGGAGATAATGGATGATGAGGCGGATACCAGTACGAGGGTGGTGGGTGTGGTGGTGGGGGAGGGAGAGAAGAAGGAAGACGGAGAAGCCGAGGACAATGAAAAGAGCGAGGGAGAACTTGATGACGACGGGACAGCCGATGAAAAGGTCAATGCTGAAGATGTGGCCACTCAATCTCAGACCACCAAACCCAAGGATAGGTAAGCTGGCATAATTAAGAAAATTAATATGCCATTAATATCCTAAAATACACTCGTGAAACCTAAGTGATAGCAAGGATAGGTAAGAATGTATCTCCTTTGAACCACAAAATTTATACTTATGAAATCCAGTGATAGCAGGTACAGCAGATTGCAGTGATCTTGCAATACAAATCCAGAGCAGCAAAACCAAAATTTACATAGCCTCCTTTCAAGTAGCCCAACTCCAAAGCCATTTGAAAGGAGGCTATGTAAATTTTGGTTTTGCTGTTCTTGATTTCATGTTGCAAGATCACTGCAATCTGCTGTATGCCACTTTAGAAATTCCATCCTAATACCACAAAATTCACCAGTGGAACCTCTAAAAGTGCTTTCAGGGCTCACTGTATCATCTCATATACTCTTATTTCTCTCCCAAATAATATATTAGTGATCTTTCAGCTGATGACAGTGCCGACAGTCCGGATTACAGCAAATCAAGCCAGTCTCGTCGAGGAAAGTCACGTTCTCACAGTCCAGACTCTTACAAATCAAAATCCAAGAAGAAGCGCTCCCATTATCATGACAGCGACTATTCAGATGATCGGTGAGTGGAACATATTGAACCCATGTTGTTTGTGATATAAAGAATCATAATCAGCAACTTCTGATCTATGGAGTGATACTCATGCTAACAAGATAAGATTAGTAATGAGAATAGCAATGAGGCACCATGGAAAATGAAATCAGATTTTAAAGTGACACTTTCTTGGGTTCCAATGCACCGTATTTTATTAATTCATAAATTATTTTTTTGTTATGGATTAGTTTCCAAGAAGATTGATCTGAATTGGTCATTATATAACATTTTTCCTGTGTGATTTAAATGAGATCAGTGCACCGTATAATATTCAATTAGGTTTTTCTAAGTCTTTTTGTTGCCAAGAAGATCACCAGTGATCTTAAACTTATAATCTGAATGATCCTGCCCCTTCATTATATAACATTTTTTGCCTTTCTTGGAATTTTTTTAATTTTTATTTTTGCTATGATTAGTAATGAATAGAAAATGAGGCACCATGGTATCGCTTATGAAATCATAATCTAATGACACTTCCTTGGCTGCCAATGCACCGTTTATTTATTTAACACCATGGCAATGAATTTTCATCATAACCACATCCTCTCAGGATATAATATAATTCCTAAGTACTCTAGATGCTGGGCACATACCACATTGGTTTATTTAGACGGTTTCCTTTGCTAGAGAAATAATGCTGATTGCTTCTTCCTTGCATTCATGATATCCAGATATTCTGATGGTGGTTACAAGCGTTCAAGTAACAGTCGAAGACGCTCCTCGCACCACTCCAGTAGCAAGCGACACAGAGATCGAAACCACCGGGATGATTCTGACTACTCTGATGAATACTACTCCTCTCGGAGGAGACGGGGTCGCGATCGGAGTTATTCTCCGGACGATTATGACAGAGATTATTATGGAAGCACTCGCGGTAGCAAGTCTTCTTCTCGTAGAGGGAAGAGCTCGAGTTCACGGTACGGCAGTAGTAGGTATCGTTCGCGATCGAGGTCACGTTCGTATGATTCTGACCGTAAAGATAGGAAGAAGTCTAGTACATCGTCTAGCAAACACAAGAAGAAGGATAAGAAAAAGAAGCACCGGAGGAGTACTTCGCGGAACAGAGAAGGCTCCACTGACGAAAAGAAGCCAGCTCCTAACGTCCTCATTGGAAAAGTAGGGAAAATCAGCACTGTACGACCCCTGGGGAAAGAGAAGAAACCGGATGAAACTGAGTCTTTAAAGACGCCTAATTCTGAGTCTGCAGCTGTCATGTCGAATGCTCCCAACTTGACTTTACAGCCACCCCTACCCCAGCAACAAATGTCGGCCACTTACTACCAACAACCGAGTACTGGACAGGTTCCTTATTACGGCTCCTATCAATATCAGTATCCGTATACTCAAGATGCTTATGTTCAGCAAGAACAAGAACAACAGCCACAATCAAAGCAGCAGGAATGGAAATGGGGCAGTGCTGACCCTGTGCAATGGGCTGCTGCCAATGCTTCTAGTGGTGATACTACTGATGCGCAGCAATGGAGTGGTGAGACTAGTGCTGAGGTAGTCCAGGGGACCAGTACAGAGGTGGCCCAAGGGACCAGTACTGAGGCAGCCCAGGGGACCAGTACCGAGGTGGCCCAGGGGACCAGTACTGAGGTAGCCCAGGGGACCAGTACTACTGAAGAAGCACCGGGGACCAGTACCGAGGTAGCCCAAGGGACCTCCACTGAGGTGGGCCAGGGGACTAATACCGAGGTAACCCAGGGAATCAGTACCATGGTAGCCCAGGAGACCAGTACCGAGGTAACCCAGGGAATCAGTACCATGGTAGCCCAGGGGACCAGCACCGAGGTAGCCCAGGGGACCAGCACCGAGGTAGCCCAGGGGATCAGTTTCGAGGTAGCCCAGGGGACCAGCACCGAGGTATCCCAGGGGAACAGTACCGAGATAGCCCAGGGGAGTAGCGATCAGGAACAAACTGTCAGAGAAGAAACAATTGGTGTTGGTGGTGACGCTGATACACAGCAATCGAGTGACGAGATGAGTACTGGAGTAGCTCAGGAAAGTGTCAGTTACATTCCTACTGATCAAGAACTAACTGAGGAACAAACTGTCATAGAAGAAACTGTTGATGATGCTTTTATCGGTGGTACACAGCAATTGAATGATGCAATGAGTATTGAGATAACCCAGGAGAGTGGTAATGATATTCCTACAGTGGCAACTAGTCAGGAACAAATCGCTGGAGAAGAACCTGTTGCTGCTTTTATCACTGTTTCTGGAGCTGGTGATAGCACTGATACACAGCAATTGAGTTGCGAGATCAGTACTGAGGTAACACGGGAAGGCGGCGATATTTCTATTGTGGTGCCTATAAACCAGGAACAAAATCTTGAAGAAGTTGTTATCATAAGTGAATGCGTGGAGTGCGAGATGGAGATTGAGTCGGACCACAACTCTCCCAGCCCGATGGCGACCTCTAAACTTGACTCACCTGTAGCCGAGGAAGGTAGTAGTCAAGAAATTGCAAGCTCAGTGCCAAAAGATGAAGTAATACCTGTGCCACCAATAATAGCTACAGACGAGAAAGAGAAAGCAGTGGTCGAAGAAAAAGATACCAAGATTGAACCAGCAAAAGGAGAAGAAACTTCCACCATTACTGATTCTCAGGAAACAAAACCGTCGAGCGAGAACAAAGAGAAAGATGATAATCAGAATTCGACTCCATCTCCAAGGACCCCCACTATCGAAGATGCGGTGGAAAGTGGTGCTAATGTTGTTCCTTCCATGACCTCGTCTGCCACCTACTACCAAGCCACCAGTGTAGCCACGCCCCCAAATACAGCCTATAACTATGCCACTGCAGCTGCATACAGTCAACAGCAACAGGCTTACAACTATGCATATGCACAGAACTACAACTATGCTCAGGCCTACATGCAGCAAGCAGCTGCTGCTACATATGGTGCCGCCTATGGGATGCAGCCTCAGTACTATCAGGGGATGTACAGAGCAGCGACATATGGAAACTATCCCTACTATGGAAATTATGGTACCATGCCCACTTATCCACAGGTAAGATGTACCACTATTATACATATGGCAGAACTTATCCTTTTTTAAAAAATTCCATTTAGAGCCCATCCAGCATGCCAGTGACTACGACACCGACTGTCACTCCAGAGAGCAAGGTATGTTTATGATTATAGAAGATTTGAATCGTGTGCAATCCTCAGTGATGAGGAACCTTTGCCATAGCATTAATCAGCTGGGTCTTTTTAAAAATCTTTTTCAGTTATCCATTTTAAGTATGGTACATACAGTGTGTCTACTGACCAACATTTTTGCTAAATTGGATATAACAGAGTGTTACTAGCTGTGACAATAATATTATGTGTGATGCAGGCTTCAAAGAAGGGCGAGTTCTCTTTACCAGGCTCCAAGGAAAAGCAGGTGAAGAGCATGATGGAGAAATGGAGCACCTTTAAAGACGAAAGCAAAGGCTTATAACATTCAGGTTTTCTCTCTGTTATGTGATACCTATAGCTACAGTTGTGGTGTACTAAATTTTATAGTTTATTCATATGCAACTCACTACATGCAAGACTTTTTTTTTTCTTTTGTAATTTTTCCTCCCCCTGATGCACTATTGCTAACCAAAAAATGTATATGAGATGAATTTTGTGTCAAAAAAAATGACACGTTAATATTGTGAACATGAGATCTGATGTGGCGCTATGGAAAGTATATTATTTCCTATGTTAATAATTATGGCCCATTCATCAATTTCGTGGAAATTGTATTGAATTGCAATAATGATAGAAATCTGAATGAATATTTTATACACAGTGATAATACAATAGCTGTGTGTTTGGTTCTAAGTGAAATCAGTTTATTCAAGCCAGCCTGAGTTCATTGAGCATCGTTGTCGTATTGTGATGATTGATTGGATTAGTTAGTTCGAACATGGCAAAATACAGTTCCACTTTCTGCTTTAGATGAGGTAGGGCTGTATTGGGATTGTATGGTGCACCGAAAACCTTTTCAATCTGAAATGAAAAGAAAGCATGGTAGTAAATATATCTTCCAATGGCTCGTGGTATATATTCATTTGATTGGCTGAACTTACAGATCTAAGCATCAAGTCCTTCACTACATTAAACATATCTCGCATCGTGTTTTGATTTTCTGGTCGATATAGTAAATGCTGTTCACTGTAATCATCTCTAGTGAAGGAGTGGAGTATACGTCCCAAAGGATAATTGTCAGTTATCCTTAATGACCTCTGGCTTGCCTGTCTTGGAATGAAGCTATTACTACCCTATTATTAAGAGAGAGAAAAAATAATTGAATAAAAATAGGCCTCCAATAATTATCTGTTGATGTCTCCCCTTATAACCAGCTAGCTACTAGCTAGCTACTGCATTAGAAACCCATGGAAAGCCATTAAAAACAGAAGCCCTATTAGTAAATTTAGTTGCTATTATAATTGTACCTGAGAATATTATGGTCTACCTTGCAAGTCCTTGCTATACAGTACTTACTATGTCAGCTCTGAGACTTGGATTCTGCAGAGCTTCATACTGTTCGTTCACGTTATGGCCTAACCGGTGCACCAAATCACTGTAGCTTATTGCTTTGCATGCCAACACTGAAATGAGTACAATGAAGACTCCAAAAATGATTTTTTGCGACATTTGTAGTGATGAGTAAGTATAATTTGAAGCAACTGAAGTTGAGTGTTGATTGATTTTTAGTTACTCATGAGCAGTGTAGGACCTTTTTATAGTTTTTACGAACACCAGCTGGTTTCTTGGAAGGATGAAATGGAGTAAAATCACTTAAGAATTTTTTCCTCCAGCTCAGGGATTACCAGGACAACAGAGGCACAAAATCATTATGCAAAACTATTAGCTGCAACCATGTCCATGCAGGAAGTATGGTAAATAGTTTATCCATGTGAATGATACTTCATTAGATCATTCGTTCAACCAGGTCACCCTAGACCCAATGCTGGATTTCTCAGAAATAGGCCATAATATAGACATCTATATGACCTGATGCTGGAGTTCTCGGAATCAATGTTAATTTCAACATTTTGCTATCGGTCAGGCATTGCATCAAATCTTGCAGCTTTTTCTTAACTGTACGGTCATGTGAATGCATGCAGAGATTACATCTTTCACGTCAAAGATTGCACAGGTAGCTATATTGGCTACATCGAATCTTACAGCTTTTCTTAAATCACATGTACGTCAAGAAACTGGCTATTTCTGCAAAAAAATGCAAGGGATTCAACTAATTGTAATGTGCGAACTTTAAACAAAATTTAGCAAAGATTTTAACTTGTGCCCTTCACGTATGCTTAGACCATAACATGCATGCAGCTATTAATTGCACGAACAGAAAGAGAATGAGATAGGTCACTATTGGAGAGATGATCATTGCAATTGCGTAACCAAATGCTGAAGCCGACTATAATATTAGCTATACTGCTACATTTACTGTTTACTATAGAAATGGCATTTGCATATATTAACTACATTTCTAGTAGGGTGGTAGCTATATCTGTATTTTCGATATGATAGCTAAGAGTGAGCCGCCATGTGTTTGCAATAATTATTATGACAGCATGCATGGCAAAGCTAAAGCTGGAGTGAAAGAAGTAGCTATAATAGCTACTTGCCAATAAGGTTGAATCTTGGTACTGATATAGTAGGATAGTAGCTAATTATCAGTTTATGAGATATAGGGTAGGTGTGGGTATTACGAGTCAGTCCCTATTATGGGTTCACCACTTGATAAGAATCTACAAGAGTTGATACTTTAGATATGAAAACTTAATCATTTTTTTGGTCTTTTGATCAAATAAAATCATCCAGAAAATGCCTCATTCATGCATAAGCATAATCTTAAATGAGAAGTTTAAAAATGGGTACAATCGTAACCAATCTGAATAAAAAAAGCGCAGGGAACTGAGGGAAGCAATGATGCCACAAGATGGAGTAAAAAATGAATTTTAAAGTAATCCAAGGTTATTATTTTTATTTTGTAGAAATCTTAGCTACACTATCAATTTTTAGAGACAAAAATCAAGCCAGCGACTCATAATTCATACCTATGACTCATAATACCTTCCTGAGTATGTTATGTAAGATCATAACTCCTATCTACAAGATGCAATATTTTTATTACTTTCTCCACACATTAGTTCTACATAACCTATTTTATATCTGGAGCAATTTTCAGGATTCTAAGATAGTCCATTTCCAAGAAAAGAGCAACAATATTTAGCTGACTCATAATACCCACACCTACCCTAAAGATTTTTTTCATGATTTAAACTTAGCTACTTTACTTCCTATAGATGAGTTCATTGGAGCAATCTTGCTAGGCTATAGCTAGCTATAAAAAGAACTGCACAAAAATTCTCAAATCAGTCTACTATTCTGCTAAGATATAAAACTTCTCGCCACCATATTGACCTATTAAAATTTCTTCAGTGTCAACCTCCAGTTTATATCAAAATCAACAATGCATTCATTTTCTCTTTCCTTTGCTGTGTCTGTTGCATCTATTGCTCTTCTCTTTTCATCCGGCTGCTCTGGTATGACCTGCAGCTCTTCATGTCTAGGGAACTCCTCCCACCCTTGCAGTCTCAGAAGGAGCCTGAAGGTGCAGCAGTCACTGATGAATCATGTAAGTAACTACAGCTTCATTCTAGCTACAACTCATGAGTAAGATACTAGAGAGATGAGCTGTATAGAGAGATTGACTCAATTATATTTAATAATAACACAGATCCAAGGAGAATTCATTCCAAGAATAAGAGCAGATTTACTTGGTGAATTGAAGGCTGTCATTAAAGTTATGTTGCAACACCACAGTATCGCTTCACTGGACAGTAGTGGAGCTAATGTGTTTAGAAGTGCCACAACTTACCTTCAATCAATATTCAATGATTCGTGCGAAGTAGTAAGTTCTTATTAGCTATATAATTAGACTCTTGCATGGATGTGTACTTTTAAACACCCTACTAGAGGACAAACCTCTCAACAAAGAACAATCTGGATAACCCCTCATAAATGATAAAAGACTTGGATATCTTCACTCCTATAGTGATAATTTTATAATCTTCTGGCTTTTTTTTTTTTTTTTTTTTTTTTTCCAGCTCCATACACACTTGAACGTGTTACCTTCATCAAGTAGCTGTACAAGACAAGAACTGGAACACTTGATGTCACATATCGATTATTTCCTCATGACAAGACAAATAATAGCTAATTGGCTGGAATAAATAGCTATATACCCTCAGCTAGCTTAGCTTCACTGGACCTTTGCCAATCTGTCTATAATAATTTAGCTACAAGTCTATAAGATTAATAGCTGTCTATAATAGCTAATCAATCTACAGGTAGTCTGCTGACTATAATAATTAGCTGTGTTCATTATTGATTATAATATAACTTATACACACTATCACAACTTCATTTAAAAATGGGTCATTGGGTACAATAATGGTCCAAGGCTACATCAGAAGGCCTGCACACTATCACAACTTCATTTTAAAATGGGTCATTGGGTATAATAATATATAGTTTGAGAAGCTAATGGCCCAAGGCTACATCAGAAGGCCTGCACACAGGCATGCATGTAACTAGCTCTACATAGTATAAATAATATTACTGATCCATTACATATAATTAGCTATGGGCCAGGAACAAAAATTTGTGATAGTCTGTTGGGACATTGTTAAATTTTGCATTCAATTGATCCCTTGATCACTTGCTATAATTATCATGCCTTCTCTATTATTAACATCAGAGAGCTGATCACGCACTCTATTGACTATGAGCTGGTTTGGTATACTATGATAGCAGAATGATAATGGAATCAGCAGCACCACAAAAAATTTTCAACCCTTGACCTTTGACCTATGTAAAAAAATTTCATGTTCTTTATTTAGAATTTTGAGCATGTATTTTTGCATGTACATATAACATAGATTACATGGTCATATGCCCATATATTTCATTTGATAATAATATTGTCTTGAACAGATTGCTAGACCTTTATCTTTGTTTCTAAATAACATACATAATATATTTATGGCATTGTGTACATTCTTCTGAGAGTCTCTAACCACTTGGCTACAAGTTCTACATCAACCACCCTAGAATCTCCAGTCAAGGTGACATAGGATTTGTTTTGCTGGCTAGAAAAATGGAGAGAAACGGTTTGCTGTGGTAGGAGAATCCCAGTCTGCCCCGAGATATCACTTCCATCTGTGCAGTAAACACTAAAAAGTTTAAAAACACACTCATAATGTATTATTGTAATCCTCAGAAATAAGATGGTCATACAGTAAAACCTCAGAATAATGGACACACTTGGGACCCAGCCTTTGGTACTTTGTAGAGAGGTTGTCCTCTTTTGGAGGTTATTTATTAGAGAGTGTAGAGTGTCTTTTATTGAGAGGTATGTATAAGATGTAAAACCTTCAAAAAATGGACACACTTGGGACCCATCCTTTTGTCCTTTGTAGAGAGGTTGTCCTCTTTTGGAGGTTATTTAATAGAGAATGTCTTTTGTTGAGAGGTATGTTCTGTCCATTATCAGAGGTTCACTGTATTATCCTAATTTCATTTCCTTAAAATGGTCAGAAGAATGACCGACTCTCTCAGCCACTTACTTGATATTACTTCTCAAGTTCTTGTCATCATGTTCTGCATCGTCCTGAATTTCAAAAATAAAATAAAATAAAATAAAATAAAATAAAATAAAATTTACAAGTGAGCTAAGTAATATTTAGTTCACTCTTCTCTAGCTCTAAGTGTTTTAATGCACCTATCCTCCAATTTTGAGCTCAGAAGTTGAACCGTTCGGAATTTTCCAGCTTTACCTTAACCTCCAATAAAGGACTCCCTCCTCCCCCCCCCCCCCCCCCCCCCCCCAAGAAGAGGACACAGTCATTGTTTCATACATTATCTTAAAAAATGGCTGTGTCCTTTATTCGAAGGGTGCACTGAGGTCATACCTCTCCAATTGGGACACTTCTTTTCCTGGTTCCGAAAGTGTCCCAGATTTCCACCCTATTATAAATCAATAATGAGACTAACCTCAAGAATGGTGATGATCTCTTTCAGTGATAATGCACTGGGAGTTGAGATGACTTTGTGTCTTAGGCCATTGTTGCTACGACTAGGAGAAGTATAAGAAATTGTGAGGACGGACTTGATCTGAATATCATCATTTAGCCAAACCGCATTCACTCCAGGCACAGCCTATAGAAGATAAAGAAAGGGGAAGTTGTAGCACTAAAGAATACTTGCTTGCTCGCTCGCTGTCAACTGAATGTTGAACATTGCCCTAGTTGCAGCGAGCGAGCTGACTCTCAGGTCATGACTCATTGGAATTTTAAATATATATATCTATGTCTACACTCCAAAATGCCCCAGGCGTACGTACGTACGGACCATGATCATCATAAAGTGGGCCCAATGATTTCAAGATGGCTCCTAGCTGGTATGGAGAGAGAACCTAGCCATACTGCTGACTCCATTTGTACAAATAGTAAGGCATATAGGGGGAAGAACTGAAGGCATAGTGGCCCGTAATAATTTAAAGATTCCTGGGGAGAATCCTGGACCATGTGCTTTTATTCTTTCTCCAACTGTACTAATAACAATGTACTTCAAATTTTGAAGAGAGATGAAAATTATTAACTAACCTCTACTGCAAGAGCTATTGATTTGACCATGTGTGCCTGGTTGATAAGATCACCTAAAAAAATTTAAAATAAATAAGATACAATCCACTTATCATATGGTATAGTCTGCTACGCCATATTATTGTCACTATAGTGAAAGTTCTTACTATTTCCAAGTAGCCACGGAGGCTTCAAACACTCCATAGTGAAATATACATGAGGAATCGTCTTCTTTGACAGGGCCATCTCATTGGCTTGTTCTCTTCTTTTGCTACTGATGGGTATATCAGTGTACGAGGGTCTATGGGTTACAGTAACTGGAGGTACAGGACTTGTCTTGGCTGTGACCTTTCCATTACTGGCTTTAGACTTTTTATGTGACTCAGCCTTGCTGGTCTCCAAGTACTGAAGAACATCTCTGCATTATAATAACAAATCCTAATTAATACCCACCAAAATAAACTGTAGCTTGTCGACCACTTACCCTTTCAGTAACCTGTTCTTTGGTCCAGTAGCCTGTATTGCCGAAATGTCTGTAATGTTATGGGTACCCACTATGTACCTGACAGCAGGAGAGAGCATCTGGCTAGCATCAATGGCAGGAACAGCTTGAGAATAGCTTCGAAATAGCTGCAACTGCTTTTGTCTCGAAATCCCCGCCTCATTTCGATTACAAGAGCATTGCAGGGAAATAGATCTCTTTAAAATAGCTTCGAAAGAGTCAATAACTCCTCTTCTCAATATTAATTTACTGCTCTGCGCTACTTTCGAAGTAGACATCTCGACTACTGTATACTATACTAAGCTAGGAAGGGGCGTGTCTCCATGATGACGTCATAACATTGCTCGAAATGCGCATGCGCACTAAATCCAACTCCTTTCACTTTTGCTTTGCCGTGGGAAAATGATGCTTTCTCACGGTACAAAACATTATGCAGTCTACTCTCGATCTCATTCTCATAACATGATAACATCTAGTGGTAAATCGTACAATATAATTATAAATACTAATTATATAATTAGGTGCATTTATACTGCTGCATTAGTGCAAATAAGCGCATAGCGATGTTGAATACTTATTGCCAAGGTGGTATTTCGGTAGCTAGCTAGGAAAGTAATTGTTTCAGATTTTTTTCACTCCAGGATGAGCCAAGGAATTGCACAAAGTACACAGGGTTAGTTCAGATCATAGAGATAAACTGTTTAGTATAGCCTTGTATCCAGATTCAGGAGAGTAATTACGTTTGCTATCCTGCCTTCCATTAACTTATAATGGGCTTTCTGATTTCTGCAGCTAGTCATAATTCAGCAACACTTTTGCAGGACAGTATGGGAGGAGAAGGGATGCTGGAAAGTGAGTCATCTCATAATCATAATGAAAGAGGTGCTTATTTATTCTTGTACAAATATCAGGTGAAGATTCCTCCAGCACTCCTGGAAGCTGCAGGTCAGTGAATTAAAAGCTAGCTACGTAGCTAAGCGAAGTAATATTTTCATAACAACTAACTTCTAGAATAAGTAAACTAATAAAAGGCCTTGCAGCCATCTAGCTAGCTTCTAACCATGCCATGATGTTCTTCCTATTTCCTTGAGATTCCACTGTAGTTATGCATTAGGTGCTAATATTCATATTATATAGCTTCAGCTATAGTGAAACCTCCAAAATTAATTATGGACACACTTCATTTTGTCTATTGTACAGTAGAGAGGTTGGAGATTATTTTGTATAGCTAGAAGTAGCTATACTAAGTATACAAAGGATTGAGAGGTTTGTCCTTTAGATTTCCTTTTGTCCTTTTGTTGAGAGGTTTGTATAAGGTACTTTTAGATTGTCCTTTGCTGAGAGGGGCTGTCCTCTTTTGGAGTAAGGCAAAGCGGGGCTATTCCAAATGGTGGGGCTATTCCGTACTACGGAATAACTTGAGGTCAAAACTCCTCGAGCTTATGAGCTCTATTTTGAAAGATATATTCTACTATTATAGTAGATTATATCCTCCAACATTGAGCTCAGAAGTCTCAGTAGTTTCAGAAATATTTGAACAATACGGAATTACCTGCCGTTCGAAATAGCCCCGCTTTACCTTATCCTTTATTGGAGGTTTCACTATATTCTATACAGCCAATCGGAATCCAACTCAGAAATGTCTCCAGTGAGTGACAGCACGTCGACATCCAAATCGACCAACAAGACAGCTGACCCTGGTGGGCACGGGACAGGCATGTCTTCTTCTCCTTCTTCTGCTACTCCTCCACTCACACCCTCAGGAACCAACTCCAATTCACCTCTTTCTCGATTTCTCTCCTCAAGAATCAAAGACACACCCAACCCAAGTAACCGTTCCGCCAATCTAGTGTCCATTAAAACCAACTTGGCCCCTGCTAGTGTGAATAAACCAGAAATTGGAAATTTATACAGTTTTGGACATGGAGGTCAGAGGTCGCCTTCTTTTGCTTCTTCCATGTTTCCTCTCACTGATTTCAGGATGCCACAAAACCTGGAGAATATGCCACTGAGCAGCTGCGTCAAGCTAATGAACTTGGTATGTGAGTTTCGGTGACTAATTTAAAGACATTAGCTATGTACAAATGGTTTGATTTTAACTTGTACCCTTCACGAATGCAACTTCTCCCCGGGTATTGTATAATCAGCCAATTTGTAGCCATTCAAAACAATCAAACTTCAGCAGATAAGATAGACTATTTTCCTTACCAGTTGTATTGAGCTAAGAGACAATTAACTGAATAGTAACTAATGATTGCAGGATATTCCCCCTACTACACTTCCACCAAACTACCACAACATCCACGTAACTACAGCAACAAGCTCCACCTCAAACCACTCCCACCCCTTACTCAACTCATCCAGTACTGCCTTCAACCAGCAGAGTGGTCATGTAACGTCAGGTGCTAGTCACATGACAGGAAGTCATAGCATCATGCCTGCAATCAGTGAATACCGGTCACCTTTAAGGTTAGAATTTAGATTTTCGGACCAGGAGATTGATATAAAAATGTCCCATTTCCTAGTTTTTTTAAAACCTGTATAATTACTTCTTAGTTCAAAAGGTAAATGCAAACATATGTCCTTAGTAAATAAAGAAAGTATATATAAATGCTGGAAAATGAAATATAAATCTTTCTGAACATCATGCTTATTAAGGTCAGTTAATGATAATAATAACTAGTTCAGGAATGCTCAAAGTGAATAATAATTAATCATCCAGTTTCAATTTTGATTAGCTGGTGGCTTGGTTATATAAAACCAACGCAGAAGGATTTTCATGGCATTTGTTACTGTGTTTCCCATAGCATTGTAGATTTGCAATTCTGAATGCAGTAAAGAAGAAGAAGTAGAAAGAACTGCTGCTAGCTAGTATGTTTATATTGCAAACTCGATAGCTATTTCTAGCTTTAGTCTTATCAACTGTGATTTAAAAAGCTAATTTTCGACACTGACATTAGTTTTTGTACTGTCTACATTGCAAGCTATCAAGTCAACTGTGTACAAAGCAAGCTAGCTCTTCGCTTTTAAAAATGTCTTGGGATATCATGTAAGTCACACCGTCTCAGAATCAGCTATAGCCAGCAGTGTATATTGCATTACCGTATGTATTGCAGTTGCTTCAGTTGCACATGCAGCAAAATAGCTATATAGCCATCAAAAACAGCTGCTAATCTCACTGTAACTCAATGATAGGTACATGTATAGCAATAAAAGTTTATACTATTGAGACATTCAATTGCTTTACTTGATATCATAATATGTAGCTATAGCTATTGTGTGTCCATCTTTACATTGTTTTGCACTATATACTAGGGCTGGTCTAAGCATGACCCAAACTTCTGCATTTTTCATTCATCCGAATTCCAGTCCAGGTGGCATTCTTGCACTGCATGACTCCCATTCAAACCCTTCTCCTGGCCTCATCGAAGATATGCGCCCTCCTTCCTTCTCCCCCGGCTTGTGCAGGGGTCCTGGAAGTACTTCAGCCACTATTGGATCGGCAATGAACCCATTTACTCCGCAAACAGCTGCAAATGCCTCTACACCACCAAGTCAACAAATTGCACAGCAGGCAAGTATTTATATATGACATGGTTGAAGGAGGATCTAAGAGATTTCCCTTGTGTTTCCAAAGAGAAATTTGAAGGAAGCACACAGTGAATTTTTTTTTCCAGGACATGACATGATAATTTGAATAGAAAACATGAATTTTCTTATCAAGTTTCCTACAGGTTTCAGCCCCTATTTTTCATATAATTAATCAGCTGTAGCTACATAATTATTTGAAAACTTAATAGGGTGCCCCTCTTCACGGGCAAAGACTGGGAAAGAGGACTCACGGATTGACTGAAAGCAGCACATCTGGAGGTTAGGAAGCCACATATGTACCCTCAGCAAGGAATAATATTAGCAGCTACTCAGTTATGATTAATAAAGAAGCAACAAAATAATTGTACATTTTGTAGGTAGATTTTTTCCCCTTTTTTTTCACTCTCATCAGCAGATTCTGATTTCTCTGCTAACATTATGCGGGATACGCTCTTTCCTCCTGACAGCATTTGCGGAAACAGTGGTGGGAGAGAGAGAGAAATGGACATTAAAACTTCACAGAGACACAACCTAACTGGACTCCCCGGCAACACAGGGAAATCCCCCCAGCAACTCAAGTGGCAGGCACACATGTTTGACTCATGGGTGGGTCTTTGTGACGGAGCACTGCAGGACATGTACGTATGATACTGTGGAACTTCTGATAAAGGACACTCCAAATGAGGACAAACCTCACTATCTAAAAGTACCTTTGTATAATATAACCTCCAAAAGAGGACAACCTCTCTAGCTACAAAGGACAAAAGGCCGGGTCCCAAGTGTGTCCATTATCCAGAAGTTCCACTGTAAAAGCGAATACAATTCAACTATTATTACTTACAAGTGGAGACATGTATGCTTGGAGAGAGTTAGCTATATAGCTAGCCGGTTGGCCATAGAGTTCAACTTTTATCTCACCTTTAGTGCTCTTTTGGGCTTCCTGATAGACAGATGCTTCTAATATGCTGATAGAATTCAACTATCTTAATGGCTAATAATTATTTTCTCCTCTAGTGCTCAATTGAGCTTCGAAGTGGAGACAGATAAAGGTTTCAATTTTTCTGTTGTGGACAATGCCTTTGTGTGTCAGAAGAAAAACCATTTTCAGGTAACTAGCTAGCTACGGAAAAAAGGAAGAAAGAAAGAAAGAAAGAAAGAAAGAAAAAAGTGAAGATTAATAATAGAGTATCTTTCAATGTCCATTTGCAGGTGACAGTGACTATATTCTTCCCCACTGTACCAAAATTTGTCAAACTGAAGGTAAGTCTTATAATATATTTGAGGCCTTTGATGCATAAGCACTTTTTTCACTACACAACTTTGTATCACTACCTTTAGGATGGGTCTATCAAACCGATTGAAAGCTTTTCACTTCATCTGCATGGTGTGAAGGTAGCTATTTTAGATATGATAATGTGGACACAGCTGCTCTGTTTTATTAACTGTCATATCCTTTTTTGTGTGTTCACAAGTTCGAGCAAATCAGCTGTGAAATAAAACTGGAGCAGTCAAAGACTGACCGTAAAAAAGTCAACTTTGAACCTGAAACGTGAGTTGCTTTTCCTTTCCCATGCAGCCAGCCAATATGATGTGGCTATTAGAAATACACACATATTTAATAATGAAGTTAGCACAGTGTGTGTTTATGAGATCTTTAACTAATAGTTAAGAGAGCTCAGGCCACAAACAATAATATAATTATTATCATGAAACTAGAACTCAAATGTAATTGTTAAAGTTATTGCCTAAATTCTTCAATAATGAATGATTCTTAAACTAGTTAAGGCAGGCAACATTGAACTGTTGTTAATATAATCAGCTATAGAATTGGCATACTAATTTTCAGGCATTCAAAAATATTGTACATTAAACTGTTGCTAATTCATAGAATTGGTATATATACTAACAAAGGCATTCAATATTGTACAGTCATTAAACTGCTGCTGATTTCATTATAATCAATAGAATTGGTGTACTAACTAAGGCATTCAATATTGTACACTAATCTTATCAAAATAATAGAATTGAAGTACTTTCTACACAAGGGGAACCTATCAAACGGACCATAAGTAGACTACACTTCAGGTGAGTAATTTTCAAACACATGTGTGGTTATAACAGAAGTACATCTAGAATAGCACCAGTACTATTTCAACTTATACCATTAAGGATGCTTCACTCTGCCATGTCCCAACAGCATTTATTTTTCGAATTTCTTAAAAGATACCACCTCTCTATGTTTCACTCCATCATATGTCAAAGAGGCTGCCAAAGGCAACTTATTCCTGCTGGAAATAGCACTATAAGTACCGGGACATAATGGATCTTTTGCAGGTGGTCTGATGTACTGGCCACAATATTTATTATACTAATCTGCAGTGAAACAAAAAGTATCCTCTTTGTACTAACTTTACAATTTCCCCTGGCTATGTCCTGTGGCACACCATAATATAACACAGTACCACCCTGTGCCTTGGTACTGCTTTTTCAGTGTTATGATTTTCATGATTGCTTATTAAGGATCTGGTGCAGCTTTTTTGAGTTGTTTTTTTTTTTTTTTTTTTGAGTGTTATCATTTTCATGATTATTGTTAAGAATATAACTAATTGTATTAACACAGTGAGACAACTCAAAACAACATGAGGAAGAGAGGGAAACCAAATCCAGACCAAAAGTAAGCCAAATCCAGACCAAAAATAAACCATAGCTATATGAATATGCATTATGATACTTGTCAATGATTTATTACTGCTAGAAATAGCTGGACCTTTCATGTACAGTGTACAGTGGAACTTCTGATAAAGGACACTCTGAAAGAGGACAAACCTCTCATAACCTCCAAAAGAGGACAACCTCTCTGTCCATTATTCAGGGTTCCACTGTACCATAGCTGGACCCACACATCATTCTCCTTTCTCTCTCCCAGATACTTTTCTCTGGTTGTGGCTCTTCACACTAACATAGAGGAAGGCAGTTTTCCTGTGGTTGCTCACGTTTCAGAGAGAATTATCGTCCGTGCGTCCAACCCAGGAAACTTTGATAATGATTGTGATTATACTTGGTTCAAGTCATTCAATCCTGACTACATCTATCATCAAGTGAGTTGAATGCAGTTTCACAGTGGAACCGCTGAATAATGAACACACTCAGGACCCAGCCTTTTGTCCTTTGTAGAGAGGTTGTCCTCTTGTGGCATATGTATATACAAAGGTATTATCCTTTGTTGAGAGGTTTGTCCTCTTGTAGAGTATCTGATAAAGGAGGGTTCCACTGTATTTTTGAAGTGCTTTTAATAGCTACTTTGTATTGCGTTTCATACTAAAATCTTGTCATATAATAATCACAGGGGCGAGTGGGGATCAACACAGATAAGCCTGAGGAAGCTCTCAGTGTCCATGGTAACATACAGGTAACAGGACAAATACTACAGGGTTCTGATGTGCGAATAAAGAAAAATGTCAAGAAGGTAGGAATAACTAGCTAAAAACGACCTAGCTAGCTATAGCTGCTGTGTTAAGTTGAAAGTACAATTTTTTGCTAGTTAAAGGACATTGTGACTTATCTCATGCTGTGCTTAATTCCAGACTCAGTCTCATCAAAACATTCATCTAGAAAATATCTCTCAGTTACAACTTTACGAGTATGAGCTGGAAGCCATAGCGACAACTCACAGCTGTAGAAATTCAAATTCTGAAGACTGCTGCAGCCCTGGTGCTGAACTCCAGAGTTATGATAGAAGTACGAGTGACTCAGACTGTCAAAGGAAACCTGGTGTTGGCAATAAATCTACTGCCATGGATTCTCTCACAGATGATGGAGAGAATAGTGAATGTAGGCTAAGAGATGAGAGGAATCAGAGAAGAGGAAGGGATGGTACAGAATTCAAAATAGAGAAGAAGATTGTTGGTTTACTGGCACAAGAGGTCATAGAAGTCCTTCCAAATGCTGTGGTCAAAACAGTAAGTCTAGACTTAGCTAACTGACCTGTCCTCAAGGTCCTCATATAGTGGAATCACTGGAGGGATACTCTGAAATAGCTCTCAACAAAGAACAATCTTTAAATAGTGTACCTTTATATTACAAAATAGCCTCCAAAAGAGGACAACCTCTCTAGCTACAAAGGATAAAAGGATGGGTCCCAAGCGTGTCCATTATTCAGAAGTTCCACTGTAATCAATATGCAATGTCATGTATACAAATTTATATCATTCAGGAGCAGCAGATGGAGCTTGCTAACGGTTCTAAAGTGGACAAACTTTTAGTCGTAGACAAGGTAATGCATGACTATTTCCCCCTCCTTCAGACTTCAAAGTGAATAATTTTTGTTGCATTATGCAGGATCAGGTTCTGATGGAAACATTAGGAGCAGTACAGGAACTGCATAAAGTCACTGTAAGCAAACAACAGTGGAACCTCTGAATAGCTAATGGACACACTTGGGTCACAGGCTTTGTCCTTTGTAGAGAGGTAGTCCTCTTTTGGAGGTTATTTTGTGTAGAGTGTATATACAAAAGAGGTACTCTTAGATTGTCCTTTGTTGAGAGGTTTGTCCTCTTTTGGAGTGTCCTTTATCGAAGATTTCACTGTAACAGTATATTGCTAGTATTATAGCTGTAGCTGTGTAGTCAGCTTGGTTATTCAAAATGGCCACAGAAAAATCATGATGAAAGAATAAGAGGGTGTGAACATGACAACAGAAGTCTGACTGTGAGGAGAATCATGGGAGAGCAAGCAAAATGGAACGTGACGATCAAAAAAGTGAGTTCCTGTGATTTTCAGCAAATATCATGCTTGCAGGTTGGTTGTACAATGTTTATTATTATTGTTGCTATGACAATAAACATTGTAATTCCATTGTTTTCCAGGAAAGCAAGAAGCCACTTCTGCGGCAATGTGTTGGAGTGACAATTCATGTGGAAGCAAGTGTACTTCACTGGCTCATAATGTTCCTCATTCTACTGCTCTTCAGTTTCATTCTCAACTTATTAAACTAGAACAGAACAACTGCATTTTAATTTTTAACTTTCAGGTTTCAAAAAATATACACACAATATCAAAAATATAATTCATTGCTATCAAAAAACATTACACAATTATAGCTATATAAATGTAGCTATTCAAAATGTACACACACAATTAGCAAAAATATATACATAATGTCATTGCTCTCAAAAATAAAAAGTAGCTATATAAGATTAGATTACAGAATATTCATGTAGCTATGTAAAATACCTGGCAATATAGAATCAAAGGAAAAAGATCATTATTAAGAGTGATGAAGAAAAGTTCATGTTCAGTGGGTTCTCTGGTTCTTTATTTTCTCCTCTTGCTGGGAGGAGGATCTTCACATGAAGGCAATTTGGAACATTCACATGAGTCTGGATCTGCATAATATACAATAGCAATGCATTAAAAAGATACAACTAAGATCATGGTCAAACATACGTACGTCTCTTTTGAAGGACTTCACAAACAGCCTGAGCACACCGACTGTGTTCAACTTTTATGAATACTGCCAATAGGTTCTTGTATGTATCCTGAAGCTGAAGGCCACATTTATTCTTCCATGTCCTTAAAGCTGCTTGCCTGAATGAAATTATAGAGAGCATTATTAGTAGATTTTTAACTGCCATTTTCATGATTACACCTTTGCAAGGAAGGTTCGGAATGATGTATCTTTTCGATATCACTGATATTGATTGGAGTCAGTTCCAAGTGAGGAGCAACCTCTTTCCAATTGTCCAAGTATTTTGCTATTTCAGAGAGGTCCTTTTCCACCCCTCCATGATCCCAGTCCAACTGCCGCTCCAAGTAGGGACGCACACAGAGAGGGAGGGTTGAAAGGGTTGCTTGTGATTCTTGAGCTGAGACAACAGGAAAACCAATGTATAGCTAGTGGTATCTCATTTTACATAACTATTGTCACTGTAGCTAACTCACAAGTGAAGCCAAAACTAGATGAACTGCTTTCTTCAATGGACTGTGTCTGTAACAAAGATTGATTCTCATTATATACAGCTATAATAGTTAGTTGCCTTACTGTGGTCTGTGACATGAAAGCTGCTGCATCTGCACAAACTCTGCTGGAGGGACCTGCAATTTTCATAATCATGGATCAAAGCAGAGTCCCTATAAACCATCCAGTACTATCATAGCTACATGCTTACATATAATCCGTATCCAGTGTTGCTTTATATCTGATTCAGTAACTCTCACTCCATAGCTGCTATCAACTGAACATCTTTCATACATACCACACGAAGAGATAACAGATTTATGCTTGCTATCAGTAGCATTGCAGCTACAAAAGAAGGCTTCCTTGAAGGCGATATCACCAGGATACAAGACTTTCCATGATGCTTCAAGACCATTCTTGATATCATTATATACTCTATGACAAATGTCGGCTAACTTAAATTCAAATTTGCAATCAATGTGGATCTCGATATATTCAAATGAAGCAATTAGTGTGACACTTCCTGGCACTCCTCCTGGGATTGATAATTTAACACAATTTTGATAAAGGCAAGCTGGCTCCTTATTAATGAAAATCGGAGACCAATCATGGTCATTGTTTAGAGCAGCAATAAGTGAAGTAAAGAGCCCATTTGGAAGGCATCCTTCATCTAAGTAGAGAAGGAGAGGTGATAAGAATTTGGAGTTGCAACGGTAATTCTGTACTTCACTCTCACTTAATTCTTTCAGAAGAGAAGGCATAAAATATTTTTCATTCTTCATATCTGCAATAGCTAATAATTCACGAAGAATATCCAAAAACTTCTCAGGAGTAAATAGATCAGAGTAGAATGAAGGGAAGCCACGAAGGAATTGAATGCTTATAATACCCTTTTTCATAAAAATCAATTCTTGATGATTAGGGCCTATATTGTCTGGTCCTTGCAACTTGAAGCTATGCTGTACTAATTCTGTAAGTTTCAGAAGTACAACTTGTGTATCACAGAAGATTAATTCAGGTAAGCTAGAGTAACTGCGGAAAATGTTGAGCTTCAGTAAATGATTAAGAGCAGCTTCAAATATTTCATCACTCATGTTCAGTTTCTTGCTAATTTTTGAACATGCACTCCGTGTGACATAAGCTACATTTTTCTTAGCAGCATATTGACGAATACGCTGTTCTAACACAAACCAAGCTAAAGGGATTTTCGATTCTGGTTCCATGCAATACTTCATAACACATTTTCTGAATTCAGATACTACAACTCGATCTTTATCTTCTGGCTTCTTGCAATTTATGGGAAATATCAAACTATCTGCTTTATGATATACCAACTTTGACTCCAGGATGGGACCCAATTTCGTTTTCAATTTCGAGTTTTTCATTTCTAAAGTTTCTGCTGGAGGATTCTGTTCATATTCGTCATGATGAGTGCCAACTATCATAAAGCTAGGAGATCTCTCTGAAAGAAGACCAGATTTGGAATGAATCGTACGAACACAGCTTTCCATAACTTGTAAATTGGAGTGTTCCGATTGATACAGTGAACCACACTGCTTGCCAGATTCGTCAAAGAAAGCTACCATGGGTTTATCATCGAGACTTTCATTTAACTTGGCAAAACAAACACATGATGAGATATTCTTAACAAATGCAGGAAGAAGCTGGAGAAACTGAGGCTGTCCTCCCGTATCAATTATGTACACCCAGTGGACTCCGAACAAACGTTTCGAACCCTTTGATTGACTTATGAGTGGCAAAAGGTTATCATCTTCCAATTCAAACTCACCATCAGAATCATCCAAATTCATGTCAGGTTCAGGTAATTTCATATCAGGATCTGGTTGATCAGGACCTAGTATGGGATTACTAGGATCCGGTCTGTCAGGACCTGGATTACTAGAATCTGATTTTTCATTATTAGTTGTAGGAGAAGGGCTACTGGAAAAATTCTCCTCAGTATGAGATGGCTTATTAAATTTTGATGATTCTTCTGCTGTTTGATTAGGTACTCCTATCTTTATGGCATCAGCTAGCATTGTTAAAAGTTGCTCAGGGGTCACTACTTCCCATTCCACCTTCTCTGAATCACCAATAATAGCCCTAGAAATGGATGTACTGCGTATGGCTGCTTCAGCCAGAGGAGTACTCACACGTTTGTCTTGTAAGGGTAGATTAAGAGCGACACGTTTGAAACTTGACTTTCCTGATCCAGCAATACCAACAAGTAGAATCACTACTGATCGAGATGTAACATAGCCTTTCTTCATTGCATCATTGAATAATTCTATTGCACCAAAATTGCTTGCTTCATCTATTATTACAAAAAAAATATGGGATTAGTTTAGTGAGGCAACTTGATAACAGCACAATACAAGTATCCTGAAGTATGTTATTCCACTATGATCACATAACAGATCCTGCAAGCTCCCTGCACAATGCCTGTGGGTTGCAAGGGACTATAGAGGCACATACTACCTATTGATTAGGTGAGCCCCTTTTATGTCAAGAAATTCAAGGTCAAAGTTCATGCACACTGGTAAAGATTCATGAAAGTTCTGCTTGCTTACTGTCAATGCTATATATTAGGGAGATCATGCTAAGGTTCCAAGTTTCTAAGCCAGTGAGACATGCACAGAGTTGGTAGCTATGTTGGTTGCCAGTTAAATTTGTCATGCTCACTTTACTAAGAGTGTTGCCTTCACAAAGCAACTGATCACACACACACACACACACACACACACACACACACATACACACACAAACACACCTAAGTCAAGCTACAACCAGTTAATTTACACTACATACCACAAACTTATACATTATGCATGATGACATGTGCAGTAGAGCACATGGTGACAGAAAAAGAAAAGAAAAGCTGAATCAGATATGAGAGTCCTCAGCCATCAGGTACATAACTTAAGTCTATGTAGTGTAACACACAATAACAACTACTCAGACTCACATTTAGATAGAGAAAGTGCAGGCAACTAAAATCAATAGGAAAACCCAATCAAACCTAAGAATCAACCAATGTGGTAGCTTGCACACCAAAAGCCAACAGACTAAGTATGTGATGTCACTCAAGACAAGAAAAAACCATCATGAGAACTACAACAGTCAAGTTCAAGAGGCATATCCTACAACAACACAGTCTGGACTCTTGTGGGAGTGGTCCTGCCCTTTTCGTAGCTGGTCATAGGTCGGGAGACTAATGGGACCGAAACCTATGGTTGGTGATGATTGAATTGGGTTCTCCCCTGATGACCGGATAAGAAGTTCTCGAAAATAAGCTCTCAAAGAAAAACTCAAACAACTTAGTAGAACCATCTCACAATCACACTATCTCAACATAATGGTCCTAAAGGTAAGGTGACCTCTACCTGTGATAAAGCAATGGACAAAGGTCATACTTTATGTTTTTCTCCCTTATGATTCTAACACACACACACACACACACACACACACACACACACACACACACACACACACTTAAGCCAAGCTACAATATATCACAATATGCATGAGCCTAAGCTACCTTGAAACTGTTGTTGTTGTTGTTGTTGATGCACTCCCTGAGCCTGTTGCATGCCTGACAGTTGTTGACCAGGTTGCTGTAGCTGCTGACCTTGCAAGCCCTGGGGCTGTGAATCAGGAAATGCCCTGCCTCCTTTACCCATCCCCCCTCCCATGGGCTGCTGCTGCTGTTGTTGTTGTTGTTGTTGTTGTTGTTGTAACCTCTGCTGCATCCACTGCTGTCCGAGTACTTCCTTTATCACTCCGACAAATTTGGTCTATAGGAACATGAAGAAACGGTCACTATTAACTGCCAAATTCCTACTTCAGATACCAGCAGAGTGTGGGTTATTATCCCTCTGTTGGTGCTTTAAGTTTGCAAGTTACAAGAGTTCTATCAAACACTCATAGCAAATAGGTAATCATTACATTGGCATTAATGACACAACTCATGTGTACCTGATCCGGTGGTATGAGACCTGTGAATTTCTGCTTGTCACTCCAGAAAAGAAGCAGTGCTTTGATGGGACACTGTGGAATATTTTCACTACCGACCAGAGACACTATAGCAAACTAGGGGAGAGAGAGAGTGAGGGAGAGAGAATCAAAAATGAACACTTATTTTTTTAATCCTGTACATTTTTGACGTCAGTGGTCATGAGACTCCTGAGCATTGCAATGGACTGAGGGTTCTCTATCAGGAACTGGAAAGTGATGACAATCTTCATTATTGTCTGCTGGAACTTCATCAAGTGTGAGATGGAGCTCTAAATCAAAAATCAGAAAAAAAATTTGTGGGTATTTTGCTGAAATAAAATTAATGTAAACTTGTTGCCACTATAAAATAATTCGTAATAATTATGGTGACTCTAGTACAGTTGAGTGCAACTTACAAATATGTTTTCAGGGTAAATATTCATTGCCATCTTTCCAGGCCAATATTGTGGTAGTCTATAAAGTAAGACGATAATACATTAAAATATATATACGAGCAGTCATTCTTCATAGCTACTCACAAATCTTGTATTATTTCACTCTTGGTGGTTGTCACTTGACAGTTGATTTGTCTCACCTGACGCTGGTTATCTCTCTGATATTAAATAAACAATGCTAACACCAAAAACTAAGCATCATTAACACTGATATTAACACTAATATTAAGTACACACACCATTTCAGAGAATTCCATTACTCCTTGCCAAATAGTCTGGGGTCGTTGAAGTTGTGGCCCCATCATCTGACTTCCGCCCTGCTGTTGTCCCCCCATCATCTGACCTCCACCTTGCTGTTCCCCCATCATCTGACCACCTTGCTGTTGCCCCCCATCTGCAATAGTAAAATTTCAGGTCAACATGATACAGCAGTATGTAGCAATTATTCATTCATGTAGCATTATTCATTATTCACCAGATTAATCTGTTATCTATTCAAGTGGTAAGTTCGAAAAGTGTTCAGTTGATAGCAGCTATGGAGTGAGACTTACTGATATAAAGCAACACTGGATACGGATTATAAGTAAGCATGCGTGATAGTACTGAATGATTTATAGGGACTCTGCTTTGATCCATTATTTTGAAAATTGCAGGTCCCTCCAGCCCTCCTGGAGTTTGTGCAGATGCAGTAACTTTCATGTCACAGACCACATTAAGGCAACTAACTATTATAGCTAGAATCAATATTTTTTTTTGTTACAGATAACGCCCTTAGAAATGGATGTACTGCGTATGGCAGCTTCAGCCAGAGGAGTATTCATACGCTTATCTTGTAAGGATAGATTAAGAGCGACACATTTGAAACTTGACTTTCCTGATCCAACAAGTAGAATTGCTACTGATTGAGATGTAACATATAATATTATAGCCTTTCTTCATTGTGTCATCGAATAATTTTATTGCACCATCTAGCTGTCATAGTGAATACAATTACCATAAGGTAAGATTGTAGCTGCAGAGGAAAGTATCATTATATTTCAGCTCCTACACTAGCAAAATCTTAAGACTTTATGATCAGCTTAATACAAGTATGACAGTGCGCTGCATGGAGGGCACTGTAGACTATCCTATATGATCAATCACTAGGGTAACAGTGGATTTTAGATCCTGCAAGCCCCCTGCACAGTTAAGCATTGACCGAGCATGTGGAAAAGAATGCTAACACTACTCACATGCTAAATAATTCTCAACAACAAAACTGTCTGGGAGATTATAAGGCTAGTTATCAGAGAGAAGTAGGGATGGCAGGTCATAACACTGTATAAACTCACAGCTATTATACAATAGTTTGTAGAATAGCTGTCATGCATAAGGCAGATACTCTAGAGTAGCTAGTGGCTTAGCCTCGTCCCCAGGCTCTTGCGCACGTGCACAGAAGGGGGAGGGGAAGAAAGAGAGCCTGCCTGTGCATTATCTCGTTATATGAAGAAAGAGAGCCTGCCTGCGCATTATCTCGTTATATGACGTGCGATGTTGCTTGGTTAAAAGAGGGGAGAAACTACACTACCAGCACAGTGCAGCTCTGGAATCTTCCATCACAAAAGGGAGGATTTGATAACACAGGCTCTTCCAATACCCAGTAGGTAGCCACATGAATACGCTGCTTCCTTCGTAAATGGCTCTAAAGACAGATGCTGCTCATCCTTTAATGGAGAGATCGCTGAAATCTAAACCCTCCAAGTCCGTACTGGCCAGCTTCTTCAAAATTAGCACTACTACGAACACTAAACACTGACACTGATGAATTGTTGACTTGAATAATGACATCATTTGTATTACACATTTGTATGTAGAATGAACTGAAGAATTACGGAAGAATACAAATTCACAGATTTTTGTGAAAAACCCGAGCATGTGCATTCAGTGTGTACCAGGATCTCTTTCTTCCCCTCCCCTTCCATGCGTGTGTGAGAGCCTGGAGATGAGGCTACTAGTGGCTAGGGGTATGAAAACATTTTGTTCTCCAGCCATTAATATTTCAAGGCCACCACCTATTCCTGCCTGATGCATGACAATTGTTCTGCAAACTACTGTAGAAATGTTAACCCTAATGATTATAATTATAGCTGATCAGATGATGTCACTCCTTAAAGTCTATTCACGTTCACCTTGCCCTTCTTATATCCGCGATAACTTGCTCAATTCTTGACCAATTTCAAAATTTCAAATACCAGCAGCTAGCTAATTATCCGAGATTTATGATGGTGCTTTTTATAAGGACCAATTCCTTACTGGTAAGAAGTTAGCTGTATGTCCCATAAGCAAAGTATGGAGCTGCCATTCACCACAAGGAATGTAGTACGCGCACATTGCGTGTGATAGAACAACACCAATGGTACCAGGCTCTCGCGCGTGCATGGAAGGGAGGAGGGCTGCCAGGTGCTACTGATTCTCGAGTAAGTTAGCTAGCTTACGCGAGTAACTGCTGGTTAAAACTAAGAAATATGAATTATAAAATAGTTTAGCTAACTAGAAAACTGAGTCATAGAATCTTTTAGCTAACTAGATAGATAGAATAAGAAGTCACATTTCAGGTTTAACTCATACACAATATTCGAAACTCCCCGGCAGTTTAGCTCATCCAGAACATCATTGCTAAACCCTCCAGGAGTTGCTGGGATCAGGGAAGGAAAGAGCAGGCTTGAGATGTCAGCTGAGCCACCCTACCTCTCTGGGGCTTGTCCAGGAGAAGAACAGGGCAGAAGTCCCCATATATATTTTGTTAAGACAGTACTTTATAATTTATTTGCAAAGTTTGACTTATTGAGCTTTGAGAGAAAGTCAGGCAAAAACGAGAAAAAAAACTAAGAACTTGAATCTAGACTAATAACATGTGGCTTGGCTCCAGTTACCTGCGCATACCTCTAGCCATAACTATGTGGTTAATCCATGGCTAATTGGATTAACACACGTTCTTATGTAAGCTTACTATATATGCGCGCGGGACGGGATAGGAAACTAGATCACGTGCGCCATAGCCACAATAGGAAATGACAATTCCACTCCGTGTCCACCGTTTCGAGCAGGAAGCTAAGAGGAGCTCTCAGGAAGGGGGAGGGGGAAGGAAAAGAGAGCTAGAGCCTGGTTGCCACTGTCTGCGCATGCGCTGATTTTTCCGCGATTTTGCGGAATCCGGATACTTGCCTGTATATGTCCGCAACACTAAGCGTCATAGGTCAAAGTATACTTGTTGCTAGTATTCTCTAAATTGTTCAGTTGTCCTTTTCACCCTCGAAAAGCTGGACCTTACAGGAGTGTATCTCAAGTGGATACTGTTAGGGCAATTTTCGACAGAAAGGATTCATTTGTGTGCCTTCCCACGGGCTATGGCAAGAGTCTTATGTTATCAGACTATTCCTTTCTTCAAGGACTTCAAGCTTGGGTGTGCAGGCTATTGTTTTGACAATACTATATGACTCTCTTCATTATAAAAATGTGCTGTGACTATCTGTTTCATGCAAATTACACACATGTAAGGAAAGATGCCAGGGTCGAAAGATATAATATCCGCAGTGTCTACAGTGCCGGTGTCGGAGGGTATAGTGACCCCCAGGGTAGAGTGACCCCCCGGTCATTCTACCCTAGGGTGTAGTGACCCGGGGGTCACTCCAATCTAGGGTTAATGGTTCGTCCTAGCCCACCCCTTTTTGGCAATTGTGGTTAGCCCAATGTGGTTACGTTTTGGCATAGGGTCGTGGCCAGTGCACCCCAAACGCTACAGATGACTTGTTTGCTATTTGTTGTTGGCGGATCCAGAATTGCTGCCTATCAAGTAATGCTTTATATTACTTAATTTATTATTACCTTTATCCCTGGTTATCTGGATCACCTATCTTTGTTTGGGGGTATATTGGGGCCCTGTCCTACTGGACCCAATTGGTCCAATGAAGAACCTGTTCTTTTCCTCCAAACAATACATCCACTTCCTGACCCTAACTGTATATCCCCCACCTTTCATGATAATAATAATAATAACTTCTAGTGAACTTCCATACTCCTCCTACATGTAGCTACCCTCTACCTCATGTTCCCCTGTACTGCACAAGATCATATCTTGGGGTCCGTACATAGGAGAGGAAAGCAGCACTGCTCCATCGCCCCAGTTTCTTTATCATGGAATTCCCAATACCCGCCCTGCTGTTACTACCCCGATGCGGAAACTATGTCCTGCAAAGTTGTCATATGGCAGCCAGCAGGGCTCGCCTCACTCTTGCCACAAACCTAGATTTTGTGAGTGGGGTCTGATCCTCAAACCTGAAGAAGCAACCTAGCCACCACTGGACAAATAGAGCTGCCTGTCCTCCCCAAATAGACATCCACTCCCTTGCCTATCTGGTCCGTCTTCAATTTCTTGAGATGCACCCTTATGATTGATGGCCTCTCTTCACTATCTGCTGCAACATCTCCCCATGCCAAGTGGTACTCTTGGACAAAGCCCCCTGCTGTTGGAATTGTTATTTCTCCCGCTTGGAAGAAGCCGAAGAAACATGTGGCTGCAGCGGCCCATAACATGGTATGGTCAAAATTCTGGTTCGCTTGCCATGACGTTTTATGACTAATATAGCACGCGCATGGTGATTCGCAGCCTGAAAAATCAGCGCATGCGCAGACAGTGGCAATCAGGCTCTCTTTTCCTTCCCCCTCCTCCTTCCTGAGAGCCTGGCGCGAGGCTAGAAGAGGAGGCTCCTTTCTGTCGTATACGGGATGTGCGTTACCTTAAAGTCGCATTAATAAGATGAAAACAGTAAGTATCCTAGCTGAAAGGCTACTAATGCAAAAATTAAAACTGTAGGAGAGATATAAATGAAATTTAGGCCTATGATAGCTAGAAATACCATGGAAACCACTTTTGTGGAACCATAAGTAATCACACTCAATCCATACGTAGATGTTAAAGCAATAAGCCACTCATATTAACTTAGTTCTATGCGTTAGTATCATTTCTAGGATAAAGATACGTTAGTTAATGATGATACAGTCATTGTATCTCCCTGAAACACTCCAAAGTTTGTGGGACACCATGAAGGATATATTCAGAAATGAAGTTATCTCCTGGTTATCATGACTTGAAGACAATGCATGCAAAGTGTATGCAGGATCCAAAGCTGTTCCTCTTTATGATAAAGCAGTGTCTAGTATATCAGAGTTACTTTTTATTCTAGAGCAGTTGAACACATATAGTATTTGTCCAGCAATTGATGATCCGAAGTTTAAACCTTTAATCAAGAAGCACGGTGGATTGCTCTATGATTGTCATGGTAAGAAAGTAGCTAGTTATATTCCTGTCAAGTATACAGATTATATAGTCATAGATCATTGTATACAATCAGTTAATTAATCTATCTTCTAATAAGGTAATATTATTGCTCAAGTGGACAACAAGACCATACGACATGTGAATTGTTCCATGTTGGTAAAGCCAGATGGAATCTGTGAACAGTGCAAGCTTTACAAGAAGAACTCTCTGTTACGTCAACTTAATCATTTATGCTCTGCAAGTAGCCATGTTAATTATCGATTTCTTACCAGCATTCAAAAGGATGAGCACCTTAAGGCACTGCACTCTGAGTTTCGTGAAAAATGTAGGCAGTTGCATTCACTTGAAAAAAAGATACAGCAGTTACATGAGAAGGAAGCTGTGACTTTGGATGATGATAGTGATTGTGACATGCGTGCCTTGGTGGAGAAATACTCATCTATCGTGATGAGCTCACAACCTGAAAACTCTAATAGGTCATTTCAATACTTGTTTTGGAAGCAGCAACTAGATGCTATCACTAAATCAGATGCACAATCTATTCGATGGCATCCTCTGATAATTAAGTGGTGCCTTTACCTACACCACAGATCGAATGGTGCTTACGGGAATCAGGACTTCTTTCTTTACCATCTGGCAGAACACTTCGTGACTATCGCCATTTTGCTCCAGCTAAATCTGGATTCAGCACTGCATATGACCAGCAACTTCTCGATCTTGCTACAAAGACCAATTTTGAAATGGCAAAGAACATAGCGATCTTGATTGATGAAATGTACGTGAAGGAGGGATTGGTGTACAATAAAACTTCAGGGGCTCTTACAGGATTTGTTGAATTGGGTGACATTGATTCTCACCTTAATGAATATGAGCGTTCCATATATGAGCCAAAGAAACAGAAATCTTTAGCTAAAACCATAGTTGTCTTCATGGTTCGAGGAGTGGTGACCAGCTTGATCTTCCCATATGCTATTTTCCCTGTGAGCTCGTTGAAGGGCTATAACTTATTTCCTCTGGTTTGGGAAGTTATTGGACGACTTACTCGTCACGACTTCAGGGTTTGGGCAATTATTTGTGATGGAGCCTCTAGTAATCGAAAAATGTTCCGCATGCATAGTTCAACAGGAGATGAAAATATTTTCAAAACCACTAATGTTTACAGTGAAGATCAGTATCCTATATATTTCATATGTGATCCTCCACATTTATTGAATGTTTTGCAAGTTCAACCCGGGTGAGTTCATTTTGTATATCAATTTATGACAACCTTTTTATCAGAGAGTGCAGTAGCACTCGAGAGGAAGGCCTGGGAATGAGGCTAGTATGTGCCACTATATAGTCATATATAGCCTCGTGTAATTTTCTGTGGCAGCCATTAGAGACAGTAGTAAGTTTCTAGCCAGCATATGATTCTGGAAGAACCAGCAGAGAATATTTAGAATAGCTGATGCTGTAGCTAATCTGTAGCATCAGACCACTTGTCCCCTTCCAGCAAAACAGTCCCAAAAGACTATCAGCTGTTATATTTCCTTGACTAGGATATGTATCACATTCACCAGCAAAGCAAATGCTACCATATCTGAGTCTCCAGCTGGGCAGGGTGCTGATATAGGTACTATAGCCAGCCGAATATGTGGAAAAGAATGCTAAGACTGTGTCACGTGCAAAGTCAAGTCACATAAAAAACTGTCAGGGAGATTATAGAAATATACATAGTGCTAAGGTCACCGCTCCATTTCAAGTGAGACATGCAAAGAGTACACATCCAGTTCGTATAATTGGTCACAAGTTAAAATGGTCAGACATTCTATTGGCCTCGTACCTGGACCATAATTATTTTCAAAAGGGGGAAAAAATAAGGCCTGGTATACATGTACTGCGCATGCCTGGAATTTCGGGCTATTGTATGTTACCATTCATGTACGGCCTGTGAGAAGCGTACCAAGAGACCGTCTAGCTATGATGAGCATGAAGGATCCTGCCCTTTTAGTAGTCATGATGTGGCCGAGCCTAACTTTCTAGAAACCTTCTTTTTTATGTTCCTGAATAACAAAAATGGAGGGATGCCCAGTATGCTAGAGAATCAAGAGGAGAAAATATCAGCTAGCCTGTGATCAATTGGTTAATCGATCGTCGTTAGCTAATCTATTGATCGTATTTTTGTTATCGCCCTGCATATTAGGATTTTGCAGTTAAATAATTCCAGGCCCTCCTCCCCCCGCAGGAAAAAAAAAGGGCCTGGAAATGACACTAACATTCTATATAGTATTAGCTACCTTGAGACTGTTGTTGTTGTTGTTGTTGTTGTTGTTGTTGTTGTTGTTGTTGTTGCTGCTGCTGCTGCTGCTGCTGCTGCTGTTGCACCATCCATTGCTGCTTCATGGTATGTGCCTTGTCCAGGAGCTGCTGCTTATGCTCGGGGCTGATGTTGGGTATTCGCTGCAAAATCAACTCTTGTTGCTGAGGGTTTGACTTAGCCAGCAGCTGAACCATGTGGAGCAGTTTCTAAAGAAGCAGGGAAGACTAAAAATGCTGTGCATAAGCAGTACAGTATACTGTGCTTTTCACTCCAGTTGGTAACTATTGTTCTGGTAAAGGTTGTGGTCTAAGTTTGTACAAGCATTTCCAAGTGACAGTTCCACAACTGAAGTGAAAAGGTACAGTATCATGGATCACCTGAGTGTTTTGTTGCTGGGACTGCACTCCGGGTTGTCCCCCCATCATCTGACCTCCACCTTGCTGTTGTCCCCTCATCATCTGACCTCCACCTTGCCGTTGTCCCCCCATCATCTGACCTCCACCTTGCTGCTGTCCCCTCATCATCTGACCTCCACCTTGCCGTTGTCCCCCCATCATCTGACCTCCACCTTGCTGCTGTCCCCTCATCATCTGACCTTCACCTTGCCGTTGTCCCCCCATCATCTGACCTCCACCTTGCTGTTGTCCCCTCATCATCTGACCTCCACCTTGCCGTTGTCCCCCCATCATCTGATCTCCACCTTGCCATCGTCCCCCCATCATCTGACTTCCACTTTGCCGTTGTCCCCCCATCATCTGACCTCCACCTTGCCATATCATCTGACCTCCACCTTGCTGTTGTCCCACCCTCATCTGACCTCCGTCTTGCTGTTGTCTCCCTATCATCTGACTTTCACACAGTTGTCCTCCCATCATCTGACTTCCACCTTGCTGTTGTCCCCCCATCATCAACCCCACATAGTTCCTCTCATAATCTGCAGTAGCGAAAAATTTTATACAAGAGTAAACTTTTTCAAGATAAGGTATATAGCCTGCTCAAAATCCCCCTATGGCTTGAATTACTGAATATACCTTTCTGCCTCTACTTTATAAAGTTAATCTCACCAGGTGCATATAAAATTAGTTGGATTTTAGAAGCCAAGGATGTATGACCTGCTCCCCGTAGAGCATTCAAAAGAGCTTGCCACGTAGTTGGGTATGATCCATGTCCATTCAACCAAAGTGATAACATATCTTCAAACCCAAAAATTTTGTATTTAGGCAATAATATATTGGCTAGTGAATGCCAATCATCCTTAATGTCATTCAGCAGGGCTTTAAGTTGAGGCAAATTGGATGGGATTAGTGCAACTGAAATTACAATAATAATAATAATAATAATAATAATAATAATAATAATAATAATAATAATAATAATAATAAATAATAATAACAACAGCTTGGGAACTCACATGGCTCAGGTCCAGGGTTTGTCTCCACATCCCCCGAGAGGTACAATAAAGAACAAATCACAGCAATATGGAATGACATGCATAAAAGCTGGTCCAATCCTCCATGGGTCCTCCAATGTTTGTATTTCTTGGGAAGGTCAAGTGACGATATAGGGAGTATGTCAGAAAGTATGCGATGAGCTTGAAATAATTATGGTAAAGGGTCTCAATGATCACAGGACAATAAACAATTAGCCACACATGTACATACAGTACTACTACATATCATCCAGAGGACTTATCAAATCATAAAGTGATAATGTAGTGTAGGCTAGATGGTAGTCTTTCTGAGTGAAGTCTAATTCAGCTAGACCCATTACCAACTCAAGAAGGGCAACGCTGAAGATTTTAATACCATGTAAAGGGTCTGGCCACAATTTCATGGAATGTAGGCATATTCTCTCTCAATTTAAGACTTAATAAGCCTTTACTATATCCAAGGACTTCTGGCTACTGAAACTGCTGCTACCAGTAAGTACCTTGTTCAATGATAAACCATCCTCCTTCATACACCAGCACTATCAGCGAAAACAAGAACTGCCTCAGGGAAGACTCCGATTCTCTCATTGAAAAGGTTCTAAATCGCTTCATGATGAATGTGTCCAGACTACTAGCGAAGAGCCACAGTCCTTCAGAGGCCAGTGCCACCAACAAGAACAAGAATTCACTCAAAACACACTCTGCCGGCGCCCCCATTGTACGAGGAGATCTCTTCATCAAAACACTAGAACGAGAGGCATTGATGCGCCCTACACTGGCCCTCCACTGCTCCAAACTAATAGGCATAGCTGAAAAACTCTTCTCAGTTTATTTATGGGTGGGACCGGCCCTACACGGGGAAACCCCTAAGCTAAGTATGTGCGCATGCGCATTACAATTTGAGACGTTTAAAAGACTTAGCTACTACCATCAAGTGAACTGAATGCAGGAAATCACAGTGGAACCTCCGAATAATGGGCATACAAAGTAACTACTTTAAGATTTTATTGAGAGGTTTTGTCCTTTAGAGTGTCCCTTTCATCAGAAGTCCTTTAACAATTCATACTGCGTTTCATACTTAATCTTGAAAATTCCTATGACCCACAAATTCTGAAGACAGCTGCAGCCCTGGAAGTGCTGAACTCCAGAGTTGTGATAGAAGTATGAGTGACTCAGACTGCCAATGGAAACCTGGTGTTGGCGATAGAATGAAATCTGCTGCCATGGATTCCCTCACAGATGATGGAGAGAATAGTGAATGTAGGCTAAGAGATGAGAGGAGTTAGAGAAGAGAAAGGGATGATATGGCAGAGTTCAAAACAGAGAGGAAGATTGTAGGTTTACTGGCACAAGAGGTCCTGGAAGTTCTCCCAAATGCTGTGGTCAAAACAGTAAATCTAGAATAACTTGTAGCTAGGACCCTCCTTAAGATCTTCATTATAGCTAATAGTTGGAATCTCCAATAATGGACACTCTGAAATAGGACAAACCTCTCAACAAACCTTTATTTTTTATATGCTCTGTACAAAATAACCTCCAAAAGGGGTCAAAGGTCCTCTCTTGAAAAGCTAGGTCCCAAGTGTGTCCATTGTGATCAACAGGAATGTCATGTGTACAAAAATTAAATTATATCATTCAGGACCAGCAGGTGGAGCTTGCTAACGGTTCTAAAGTGGACAAACTTTTAGTTGTAGACAAGGTAATGCATGATAATTCTCCCCCCCCCCCCCCCCCCCCCCCAACGTCAAAGTTTATAATTTTGTGTATTATGCAGGATCAGGTTCTGATGGAAACATTAGGGGCAGTACAGGAGCTGCATAAAGTCACTGTAAGCAAATAACAGTGGAATCTCTGAATAATGGACACACTTGGGACACAAGGCTTTGTCCTTTGTAGAGAGGTTGTCCTCTTTTGGAGGTTATTTTGTGTAGAGTGTATATACAAAAGAGGTACTCTTAGATTGTCCTTTGTTGAGAGGTTTGTCCTCTTTTGGAGTGTCCTTTATCGGAGATTTCACTGTAACAGTATTGCTAGTATTATAGCTGTAGCTGTGTAGTCAGCTTGGTTATTCAAAATGGCCACAGAAAAATCATGATGAAAGAATAAGAGGGTGTGAACATGACAACAGAAGTCTAACTGTGAGGAGAATCATGGGAGAACAAGCAAAATGGAACGTGATGATCAAAAAAGTGAGTTCCTGTGATTTTCAGCTCAAAATATCATGCTTGCAGATTGGTTGTACAATGTTTATTATTATTGTTGCTATGACAATATCCATTGTTTTCCAGGAAAGCAAGAAGCCATTTCTGCAGCAATGTGTTGGAGTGACAATTCATGTGGAAGCAAGTGTACTTCACTGGCTCATAATGTTCCTCATTCTACTGCTCTTCAGTTTCACTCTCAACCTACTAAACTAGAAATGAACAACTGCATTTCAATTTTTAACTTTCAGGTTTCAAAAAAATACACACAATATCAAAAATATAATTTAATTGCTATCAAAAAACATTACACTATTATAGCTATATAAATGAGCTGTTCAAATGTACACACAATTAGCAAAAATATATACACAATGTCATTGCTATCAAAAATAAAAAGTAGCTATATAAAATTAGATTATTCATGTAGCTACGTAAAATACCTGGCAATATAGAATCAAAGGAAAAAAGATCTTAAGAGCGATGAAGAAAAATTCATGTTCAGTGGATTCTTTGGTTCTTTATTTTCTCCTCTTGCTGGGAGGAGGGTCCTCACATGAAGGCAATTTGGAACAATCGCATGAGTCTGGATCTGCATAATATACAATAGCAATGCATTGATGATGCAACTGAGACCACTTGGTCAAACATACGTCTCTTTTCAAGGACTTCACAAACAGCCTGAGCACACCGACTGTGTCCAACTTTTATGAATACTGCCAATAGGTTTTTGTATGTATCCTGAAGCTGAAGGCCACATTTATTCTTCCATGTCCTTAAAGCTGCTCGCCTGAATGAAATTATAGAGACCATTATTAGTATATTTTCAATTCCACTTTCATGATTACACCTTTGCAAGGAAGGTTCGCAATGATATATCTTTTCGATATCACTGATATTGATTGGATCCAGTTCCAAGTGAGGAGCAACCTCTTTCCAATTGTCCAAGTGTTTTGCTATTTCAGAGAGGTCCTTTTCCACCCCTCCATGGTCCAAGTCTAACCGCCGTTCCAAGTAGGGACACACGCAGGGACGGAGGGTTGCTTGTAGTTAGATAACATATAAGATAGCTAATTTTACACAGTTTTGTTACTAGCTAACTCACAAGTGAAGCCAAAACTAGATTGACCGCTTTCTTCAATGGGCTGTGTCTGTAACAAAATGATTCTCATCATATACATCAGTTAGCCAGTTTGAATTGGTGCCTTACTGTGGTCTGTGATATTGGTAAGCTGAACGCCATTGCATCTGCACAAGCTTCAGGAATGCTGGAGGGACCATTCTTACCTGCATTTTTTATATTTTATGGATCAAAGTCAAGTCCCTTTATGATATCCAGCTAGCTAATTCAATTGTACATGCTTACTTATAATCTGTATCCAGTGTTGCTTTATATCTGATTCAGTAACTCTCACTCCATAGCTGCTATTAATTGAACATGTTTCATACTTGCCACATGAAGAGATAACAGATTTATGCTTGCTATCAGTAACGTTGCAGCTACAAAAGAAAGCTGCATTGAAGGAGATGTTACCAGGATACAAGACTTTCCACGATGCTTCAAAACCATTCTTGATATCATTAAACACTCTATAGCAAATGTTAGCTAGCTCTGTTTCAAATATGCAATCAATGTGGATCTCGATATATTCAAATAAAGCAATCAGTGTGACACTTCCTGGCACTCCTCCTGGAATTGAAAATTTAACACAATTTTGATAAAGGCAAGTTGGTTCCTTGTCAATGAAACTCAGAGACCAATCATGGTCATTGCTTAGAGCAGCAATAAGTGAAGTAAAGAGGCCATTTGGAAGGCATCCTTCATCTAAGTAGAGAAGCAGAGGTGATAAGAATTTGGAGTTACAACGGTAACTCTGTACTTCACTCTGATTTAATTCTTTCAAAAGAGAAGGCATAAAATATTTTTCACTCTTCATATCTGCAATAGCTAATAATTCACGAAGAATATCCAAAAAGTTCTCAGGAGTAAATACGTCAGAGTAGAATGAAGTGAATTTTTTAAGGAATTTAATGGTTATAACACCCTTATTCATAAAAACCAATTCTTGATGATTAGGGCCTATATTGTCTGGTCCTTGCAACTTGAAGCTATGCTGTACTAATTCTGTAAGTTTCAGAAGTACAACTTGTGTATCACAGAAGATTAATTCAGGTAGGCTAGAGTAACTGCGGAAAATGTTGAGCTTCAGTAAATGATCAAGAGCAGCTTCAAACATTTTGTCACTCATGTTCAGTTTCTTGCTAATTTTTGAACATGCACTCCGTGTGACATAAGCTACATTTTTCTTAGCAGCATATTGACGAATACGCTGTTCTAACACAAACCAAGCTAAAGGGATTTCCGATTCTGGTTCCATGCAATACTTCATAACACATTTTCTGAATTCAGATACTACAACTCGATCTTTATCTTCTGGCTTCTTGCAATTTATGGGAAATATCAAACTATCTGCTTTATGATATACCAGCTTTGACTCCAGGATGGGACCCAATTTTGTTTTCAATTTTGAGTTTTTAATTTCTAAAGTTTCTGCTGGAGGATTCTGTTCATATTCGTCATGATGAGTGCCAACTATCATAAAACTAGGAGATCTCTCTGAAAGAAGACCAGATTTGGAATGAATCGTACGAACACAGCTTTCTATAACTTGTAAATTGGAGTGTTCTGATTGATACGATGAACCGCACTTCTTGCCAGATTCGTCAAAGAAAGCTACCATGGGTTTATCATCAAGACTTTCATTTAACTTGGCAAAACAAACACATGATGAGATATTCTTAACAAATGCAGGAAGAAGTTGGAGAAACTGAGGCTGTCCTCCCGTATCAATTATGTACACCCAGTGGACTCCGAATAAACGTTTCGAACCCTTTGATTGACTTATGAGTGGCAAAAGGTTATCATCTTCCAATTCAAACTCACCATCAGAATCATCCAAATTCATGTCAGGTTCAGGTAATTTCATATCAGGATCTGGTTGATCAGGACCTAGTATGGGATTACTAGGATCCAGTCTATCAGGACCTGGATTACTAGAATCTGATTTTTCATTATTAGTTGTAGGAGAAGGGCTACTGGAAAAATTCTCCTTAGTATGAGATGGCTTATTAGATGATTCGTCTGCTGTTTGATTAGGTACTCCTATCTTTATGGCATCAGCTAGCATTGTTAAAAGTTGCTCAGGGGTCACTACTTCCCATTCCACCTTATCTGAATCACCTATAATGGCCCTAGAAATGGATGTACTGCGTATGGCAGCTTCAGCCAGAGGAGTACTCACACGCTTGTCTTGTAAGGGTAGATTAAGAGCGACACGTTTGAAACTTGACTTTCCTGATCCAGCAATACCAACAAGTAGAATCACTACTGATCGAGATGTAACATAGCCTTTCTTCATTGCATCATTGAATAATTTTATTGCACCAAAGTTGCTTGCTTCATCTAACATATTACAAAAAAATATGGGATTAGTTTAGTTAGGCAACTTGATAACGGCACAATACAAGTATCCTGAAGCCATGTTGCATGTTATTCCACTATGATCACATAACAGATCCTGCAAGCCCCCCCCAATGCTTGTGGGTTGCAAGGGACTATAGAGGCACATACTGCCTATTGATTAGGTGAGCCCCTTTTATGTCAAGAAATTCAAAGTCAAAGTTCATGCACACTGGTAAAGATTCATGAAAGTTCTGCTTACTTACTGTCAATGCTATATATTTCCTTAACTAGGGAGCTAAGGCTCCAAGTTTCTAAGCCAGTGAGATATGCACAGAGTTGGTAGCTATGCTGGTTGCCAGTTAAATTTGTCATGCTCACTTTACTAAGAGCGTTGGTAGCACTGAGGGCTAGCAACACCACTGCAGTGCCGCCTTCACAAAGCAACTGATCACACACACACACACACACACACACCTTGAGTCATACTTAGTAAAGCTTAAGTAGCTACAACCAGATAATTTATACGACATACCTACATTATGCATGGATTAAATGACATGTGTAGTAGAGCATATGGTGACAGAGAAAAGAAAAAGCTGATCTCAGCCATCAGGTACATGATTTAAGTCTATGTAGTATAACACGCAATAACAACTACTCAGACTCACATTTAGATAGAGAAAGGACAGACAACTAAAATCAATAGGTAAACTCATAAGAATCAACCAACGTGGTAGCTTGCAAACCAAAAGCCAACAGACTAAGTCACGTGATGTCACTTAGAAGTTACAAGACGAAAAAAACCGTCATGAGAACAACAGTTAAGTTCAAGAGGCGTATCCTACAACAACACAGTCCAGACTCCTGTGGGAGTGGTCCTGCCCTTTTCGTAGCTAGCCATAGGTTGGGAGACTAGTGGGACCAAAACCTGTTGTTGGTGATGATCGAATTGGGTTCTCCCCTGATGACTGGATAAGAAGCTCTCAAAGAAAATAAGTTCTCAAAGAATAACGACATAGAATCATCTCACAATCATACCATCTCAACATAAGTATAGTAATGGTCAGCTCCCAATAGGTGACCTCTACCTGTGATAAAGCAATGGACAAAAAAACTTATACTTTTATGTTTTTCTCCTTTTATTTTTCTTATGATTCTAACACACACACACACACACACACACACACACACACACACACACACACACACACACCTTAAGTTATGTTCGGTAAAGCTTAAGTCAAGCTAATTTATACTACTACCACAAACTTATACATTATGCATGAAATTAAATGACATGTGACAGAAAAAAGAAAAGCTGAATCAGATATGAGAGTCCTCAGCCATCAGGTACATAATTTAAGTCTATGTAGTATAACACACAATAACAACTACTCGACTCACATTTAGATAGGAAAACCCAATCAGACCTAAGAATCAACCAATGTGGTAGCTTGCACACCAAAAGCCAATAGACTAAGTATGTGTCACTCAAGACAGAAAAAACAACAGTCAAGTTTGAGAGATGTATCCTACAGTCCGGACTCCTGTGGGAGTGGTCCCACCCTTTTTGTAGCTGGCCATAGGTCGGGAGACTAATGGGACCCGAAACCTATGGTTGGTGATGATCGAACTGGGTTCTCCCCTGATGACCGGATAAGAAGCTCTCAAATAAGTTCTCAAAGAAAAACTCAAACGACTAGTAGAATCATCTCACAATCACACTATCTCAACATAAGTATAGTAATGGTCCTAAAGGTTAATCATTAAGTTAATTTGATTTAAATAGGTGACCTCTACCTGTGATAAAGCAATGGACAAAGGTCTTACCAAACTTATACTTTTATGTTTTTCTCCTTTTATTTTTCTTATGATTCTAACACACACACACACACACACACACACACACACACACACACACACACACACACACACACACACACACACACAAAATGCAAATGCAAATCATATAGCTGCTGCTGAGCGGTCATGTGCACCTGATCAAGCCTGGATGCCTGTGCACTAAGCAGGAACTATCAACCTCCTGGAGCCCAGGCTAGGAACTCGCAGGAGGATCGACTATCTCTTCTCAGCAAGTGGTGTGGGCACCCGAAATCCCACCTGGACCACAATTGATATTAGAGAGATAGCCAGTTTGATTTGCACCCTGGAAATTCCAGGTACCCATTTTCAGCAGTGGCATGGTGTTAGGTGGATATTCACAGCAAATTAATGCTGGTGATAGGGACTCAAACTCACAGTCTCCCGCTTACAAGCCCAGAGTGAAAACCCACTCACTGCCAGTGAACACACACACACACTTAAGCCAAGCTACAATATGCATGAGCCTAAGCTACCTTGAAACTGTTGTTGTTGTTGTTGTTGTTGTTGTTGTTGTTGATGATGCACTCCCTGAGCCTGTTGCATGCCTGACAGTTGTTGACCAGGTTGCTGTAGCTGCTGCTGACCTTGGGGCTGTGAACCAGGAAATGCCCCACCTCCTTGGCCCATCCCCCCTCCCATGGGCTGTTGTTGTTGTTGTTGTTGTTGTAACCTCTGCTGTTGAATCTGTTGGAACTGCTGCTGTCTCCTCTGGTGGTACGGAACCAGTACTTCCTTTAGCACTCCGACAAATTTGGTCTATATAGGAACATGAAGAAACAGTCACTATTAACTGCCAAATTTACCAGCAGAGTGTGGGTTATTATCCCTCTGCTGGTGCTTTAAGTTACAAGAGTTCTAACAAACACTCAAGAGTGGGTAATCATTACATTGGCATTAATGACATATTCTATGGAACTCATGTGTACCTGATCCAGTGGTATGAGACCTGTGAAGCCTTTCTGCTTGTCATTCCAGACCAGAATCAGTGCTTTGATGGGACACTGTGGACTATTTTGAGTACCAACCAGCTGCACTATAGCAAACTGGGGGGAAGGGAGGGAGAAGAGGGAGGGAGACAGGAAATCAAAAATGAATGCTTATTTTTTAATCCCGTACATTTTTGACATCAGTGGTCATGAGGCTCCTGAGCATTGTGATGGACTGAGGGTTCTCTATCAGGAACTGGAAAGTGACAGTCTTCACTGTTGTCTGCTGAAACTTCATCAATTGTGTGATGGAGTTCTAAATCAAAAAAAAATTTGTGGGTATTTTGGTGAAATAAAATGTAAACCACAAAATTTTGCACTCTTTTTGAGCCACTACAAAATAATATGGTGACTAGTACAGTTGAGTGCAACTTACAAATATGTTCTTAGGGTAAGCATTCATCATTGTCATCTTTCCAGGCCAATGTTGTGGTAGTCTATAAAGTAAGACAATAATAGATTAAAATATACGAGCAGTCATTCGTCATAGCTACTCACAAATCTTGTATTGTTTCACTCTTGGTGGTAGTCACTTGACAGTTGATTTGTCTCACCTGACGCTGGTTATCTCTCTGATATTAAATAAACAATGCTAACACCAAAAACTAAGCATTAAAAATTATATTAACACTGATATTAACATTAGCATTAACACTAGCATCAACACTAATAATAAGTACACACACCATTTCCATTACTCCTTGCCAAATAGTCTGGGGTCGTTGAAGTTGTGGCCCCATCATCTGACTTCCACCCTGCTGTTGTCCCCCCATCACCTGACCTCCACCTTGCTGTTGTCCCCCCATCATCTGACCTCCACCTTGCTGTTGTCCCCCCATCATCTGACCTTCACCTTGCTGTCCCCCAATCATCTGACCACTTTGCTGTTGCCCCCCATCTGCAATAGTAAAAATTTCAGGTCAACATGATACAGCAGCAAACATTTCTTTTCCCAACAGTATGTAGCAATTATTCATTCATGTTGTAGCATTATTCATTGTTCATCAGATTAATCTCAAGTTGTAAGTTCGAAAAGTGTTCAGTTGATAACAGCTATGGAGTGAGACTTACTGCAACACTGGGTATGATAGTACTGAATGATTTATAGGGACTCTGCTTTGATCCATGATTTTGAAAAATGCAGGTCCCTCCAGTGCAGATGCAGCAACTTTCATGTCACAGACCACAGTAAGATAACTAACTAGGCTCTCACTCAGTATGTGCCTCTATATCAGAGAGTGCAGTAGCACTCTCTATGTAGGCTTGACACGCAAAACCCCCACGCTCATTAATAATAATAATTCAAACTCTGCTTATTTTTCTCAGCTAACATGATAAAAATTCAATAGAATTAGTTCTCATAAAATTAGCTTATGAAACAAACCACCAACGTTTCGACCAGAATACTCTAGCCTTCATCAGGGTGATACTAAAAATGCACACAGAAACGACCTTATATATTTAAGCTTGTTATCTTGACAACGCACATGCATACGCCTATGGATATTATGTTATAGCGTGCCATTACCCGGAGTTATGAAATACTATTTCCTTAAAGGCTTTAAGCGTAGAAACCCAGCAACCTTGAAGTTCTAGACCTACATCCCTATTAAAACACTGCTCTTCTAAAGTTAAACTATTAGAAGCAGCTCCTTCCTAGTCCTAGCTTGATCTACAACTGAAGCTTCCTTCCATAATATAGGATGATGACTACTCCAGGCAACTGCAGACTTTTCTTGTTCTCCTCGTAGGCAAGCTTCCTTATGCTCCTTAAATCTAGTTTCCAGCCTTCTCACCGTTCCACCAATGTAAAAATTTCCACAACTACAAGGTACCCTGTAAACAACATTAGAATTTTGGTCAGATGGCAACTTATCCTTAACCTTAGAAAGTTTGAATCTCAAACTAACCCCTGATCTAAAAACAACCTTAAATATCAAATTTTCTGCAAACCCTCCTAATGTCTTCACTAAGGCCTTTAACATATGGAATTATTTTTTTTTTCTTTTTTCCCTATTACTGTTATCCTTCCTTATCTTATAATATGGCAGCAGCGATGTAGGGTTTATGTCAATTGTAGGGCTTGTCAATTCTGTAGAGCTTATGAGCCAATTCTGTATGAGCTTATGAGCTGTACTTTTTATAGTCATGTACTCAAGCCTGCATCACTCTTTCATTTAGAAGAAATGTTTTTACTCTCATAGTCTCTTGTCATAACACAAGTTTGTAGAACAGACTCTAGAGTAGCTAGTGGTATGATCATTGTTCTCCAGCCACAAATACTTCAAGGCCACCACCTATTCCTGCACAATTGAATGATAGCCTCGAACCCAGCCTCTCTCTTTTTTTCCCTTTTTTTCGGGGGGGGGGGGGGGGGGGGGGGGGGGGGGGGAGAGCCTGGTTTCCACTGCTTGCACATGCACCAATTTAATTAATAAACACTCATGCAAAACGAGTTTTGACGAGAAGTGCTAGGTGCAATCTCATGCATGATGTGGTACAATGCTTAGATCCTTCAGATAACAAGGGTTTCAGGGGCACAGAACAGAAGGCTATGTACTAGATGCTCCATTTCAAAAATAAAGATGAGACATGCACAGAGTATGTCCAGTTGGTACTTCGGACATTCTATTTGAACCCATAATTATAATACAAATTAATTATAGCTACCTTGAGACTGTTGTTGTAGTTGTTGTTGTAGTTGTTGTTGTTGTTGTTGCTGCTGCTGCTGCTGTACTTTCCAAGCCTGTTGCATACCTGGCAGTTGTTGACCAGGTTGCTGCAGCTGCTGACCTTGCATGGCCTGGGGTCGTGAACCAGGAAATGTCCCGACCCCTTGGCCCATGGACTGCTGCTGTTGTAGCTGCTGCTGCCGTTGTAGCTGCTGCCGCAGCTGCCGTAGCTGCTGCTGCCAATGCATCTCCACCCTTCTGAACTTGGTCTGTTAAAATTATGAAGAAATGCTATAATTGCATTGATTCTTGGCTGAATTGCTACTTTAATTAAGATATCAGCAGAGAGTGTGGGTTGGTTGGTTTGAGAATTTAGCGAGTTACAAGAAGCAAATGGGTAATTGCATTATGATAGTATATATCATAGCCTCGTTCCCAGGCCTATTCCCCCCCCCCCCCCCCCGTATCACTGCATGCGTACTTGATTCAGTGGTATGAGACCTGTGAAGCTTTTTAGTCCATCACTCCAGAACAGAATCAGTGCTTTGATGTGACATTGTAGAATAAATTGAGCACCATCCAGCTCCACTATGGCATACTGAATTATCAGGGGAAAGAGAAAGAGAAAATCAGTTGAAATGATCAGAAAAAGACCACTTATTTTATTTTGATTACACTATCAAAAGTGGTCATGAGCTTCCTGAGCACTGGGATGGACTGAGGGTTCACTGAGAGGAACTGGAAAGTGACTTTCTTCACTATCATCTGACGAATGCTCATCAAGAGTGAGCTCTAAATCCAGTGTTGAAAAGAAAATAAATTATGACCACATAAAATCCTTTCTGAGCCACTAAAATTTTCCCGTACACAAAAAGTTGCTCTGAAGTAATGATTGTTCTTGGCTACAAGCACTAAGATAACTGATACAAACAGACACAACTGAGTAACCCTCATGTATGTGCCAAGGGTCTCTAGTGTAACTTACTCTACTAAACTCTTGGTGGTAAGTCATTATCATCTTTTCAGGCCAATGTTGTGGCAGTCTATGAAGTAAGATAAGATATGGTAAAACATAATAAGCAGTGATTCCTCATACATAGCGACTCACAAGTCTTGGATTATTTCGCTCTCAGTGGTGGTCACCTGACAGCTGATTTGTCTCACATGATCCTGGCTATCTCTCTGAACATCAATGCAACACAATGCAATATTAAAACACTAAACATAACATTAACATTAAGTACACACACCACTTCAGATAATTGCATTACCCCTTGCCATATAGTCAGGGGTTGTTGAAGTTGTGGCTGTCCCATTTGTTGCCCCATCACCTGACCTCCACCTTGTCGTTGTTCCCCCATCATCTGACCTCCACCTTGCTGTTGTCCCCCCATCACCTGACCTCCACCTTGCTGTTGTCTCCCCATCACCTGACCTCCACTTTGCTGTTGTCCCCCCATCATCTGACCTCCACCTTGCCGTTGTCCCCCCATCATCTGACCTCCACCTTGCTGTTGTCCCCTCATCATCTGACCTCCACCTTGCCGTTGTCCCCCCATCATCTGACCTCCACCTTGCTGCTGTCCCCTCATCATCTGACCTTCACCTTGCCGTTGTCCCCCCATCATCTGACCTCCACCTTGCTGTTGTCCCCTCATCATCTGACCTCCACCTTGCCGTTGTCCCCCCATCATCTGATCTCCACCTTGCCATCGTCCCCCCATCATCTGACTTCCACTTTGCCGTTGTCCCCCCATCATCTGACCTCCACCTTGCCATTGTCCCCCCATCATCTGACCTCCACCTTGCTGTTGTCCCACCCTCATCTGACCTCCGTCTTGCTGTTGTCTCCCTATCATCTGACTTTCACACAGTTGTCCTCCCATCATCTGACTTCCACCTTGCTGTTGTCCCCCCATCATCAACCCCCCATAGTTCCTCTCATCTGCAATAGCGAAAAATTTTATACAAGAGTAAACTTTTTCAAGATAAGGTATATAGCCTGCTCAAAATCCCCCTATGGCTTGAATTACTGAATATACCTTTCTGCCTCTACTTTATAAAGTTAATCTCACCAGGTGCATATAAAATTAGTTGGATTTTAGAAGCCAAGGATGTATGACCTGCTCCCCGTAGAGCATTCAAAAGAGTTTGCCACGTAGTTGGGCATAATCCATGTCCATTCAACCAAAGTGATAACATATCTTCAAACCCAAAATTTTTGTATCCAGGCAATAATATATTGGCTAGTGAATGCCAATCATCCTTAATGTCATTCAGCAGGGCTTTAAGTTGAGGCAAATTGGATGGGATTAGTGCAACTGAAATTACAATAATAATAATAATAATAATAATAATAATAATAATAATAATAATAATAACAACAACAACAGCTTGGGAACTCACATGGCTCAGGTCCAGGGTTTGTCTCCACATCCCCCGAGAGGTACAATAAAGAACAAATCACAACAATATGGAATGCCATGCATAAAAGCTGGTCCAATCCTCCATGGGTCCTCCAATGTTTGTACTTCTTGGGAAGGTCAAGTGACAATATAGGGAGTACATCAGAAAGTATGCGATGAGCTTGAAATAATTATGGTAAAGGGTCTCAATGATCACAGGACAATAAACATGTACATACAGTACTCCAAGGACTTATCAAATCATAAAGTCGAGAGGTCCATTATTATAGTGTAGCCTGTAGGCTAGTGCATAATGATGGTAAGTGAATAACTGTTTCATGGTAGTCTAGCACAGCCAGACCCTTTACCAACTAAAGAAGGGAAAAGGGTCTAGTATCTTACACGAAATATCAACCGAAAAAAATTAGCAAAACCAATCTGCTCTGCTGAAGTTTACCATGAGTGGTAAAGGGTCTGGCTACATGAGACTAATTTCGTGGGGAATTTGCACGCTCTCGATTTAAGCCTTTGCAGGACTTCTGGCTACTGAAAAGAGTCTGCTGCTACCATAAACCTTAACTAGGTAAGTACCTTGTTCAACGATGAACCATCCTCCTTCATATACCAGCACTATTAGTGAAAACAAGAACTGCCTCAGGGAAGACTTCAATTCTCTCATTGAAAAGGTTCTAAATCGCTTCATGATGAAAGTGTCCAGACTACTAGCGAAGAGCCACAGTCCTTCAGAGGCCAGTGCCACCAACAAGAACAAGAATTCACTCGAAACACACTCTGCCGGCGCCCCCATTGTACGAGGAGATCTCTTCATCGAAACACAAGAACGAGAGGCATTGATGCGCCCTACACTGGCCCTCCACTGCTCCGAACTGATAGGCATAGCTCTTACACTAGATACACGTTTATTCGGGAAACCCCCGCCTCACGGCCCTTAGTTAATTGCATGCATGCGCGTATGAATTTTATGATGCAGTAAAAAAAATTAAAGACAACATAATTAAATTTGTTTCTATATATACCAGTAGTAAAATGCGTTGTAGGTCAATTCAAGCTGGTGATTGAGAGTCATCCGCTAATCTGTTCACCACCTGGTAAAGAGTAATTGCCATCTTAATGGTCGGAGTGAGAAATAAAAGTGATGTGACTCACATGTTTGACTCCGGGCATGTTCAAAAAGCTTCCGATCACAGGAACTCCTCTTAGAAACATTATAGCGTGAGGCAATAACCCCCTATATTTATTGTACAGAATATACTATAAATACCATGGAAAGTACAGTGGAACCTCCGAATAATGGACACACTTGGGACCCAGCCTTTTTGTGCTTTGTAGAGAGGTTGTCCTCTTTTAAACTATATACAAAGGTATGTCCTTTGTTGAGAGGTTTGTGGGTGTCCTTTTATATCAGAGGTTCCATGAAAAATAGAGGGGCCCGGGTAACTTAGGCTATTGAACTTGTTGCTGCTATATACTATTTCTCACCCAAATAACAGGAATGAACCGTAGGTTTCAATCAGCATTCCGATGATCGGCCAGCCAATCAGGACAAGGAAGATCCCGCCAAAGAAAAATGCAGTTCCTTTGAGTTTGTGTGATTGGAAGAAAAATCTGAAAGTTCTTTCTAGTCCTATTATCAGTGTGATGCCTGCTAAGAAAAATACCTGAAGAATAAAAAGATTGAAACAAAGTATCATTTGCCATAATTATTATATTATTAGGCCAAGCCAAGTTGATTCCTTGCTTTTCATCAGACACTTTCTCGAGGGAGTTTATTATAACCAACAGGTACATGATCAGAAAATACCGAAATTAAATCCAGATGTAGGTTCTGAGGTGGTGGTGGTGGAGATGATGAGAAATTAACGAGGAATCTACTTAATTCGTTTGGCCTAATAGTGTTTTAATATGCATGTCTCAGTCTGTGCTTACGTTTCCCATTGCCAGGAGACCCTTATCGAAGATCAATACCACTCCAAGGCCAAGAAATGCCAACCCAAATGCCACCAGCCCTAACCCTATCTCTGGAGAAAGGAAAGAAAAGGTGGGCATCAATTGGAATCACCACAGCAAGGGCTACGATAGAACCCTGAACAAGCACCCTGTGTCAAAGTAACTTACTTTGCATGTCAGTGAAGTTCATGGAGAGCATCTTGACGAACGATGCTGTAGTTTGGATGCAGTGTTATTAAGTTTTATTATTGCGGTGGCAAAGAACATAAAAGTTTTCTGCGCGGAAAACCCGGGAAATTTGAATTTGGCAGCTGCAATGGAAGGTGAAAGAAGGTGTTTTCAGAGACAACCGGGTAAATAACCATATAGTATACCCCTCTACTAAGGACCAGTCACACCTAGCTAGCTGGCTGGTTTATTTTACAGCTAGAGCCATATTGGTGGATCTTTCCCCTCCTCTTGACAATGGCAGTGGTTGTAGTATCTATGAGTCCCTCTCAAACACATTAACGTTCATCAACCATCTCCATGGTCCTCCCAGGTTGCCCCTCATCAGTATCATCATACTTGGCAACTACCCTGAGGTAAGCCTGCCACAAGTCCAAAGATAATTATCCATAGATGCTTAGGGTATAGCTGGCTAATGTTCTGGACACCGAATATGCTATTATGCAGCCTAGATACATAACACATAGCCTTGCAACTCAATAAACTTTAATTTTGACATCTAGTGTATCTTGCCTTTTCAACCAGTGAGGGGCAACTTTTCTCGAGTATTGATGGCTTTGAATGAGCTGAAGTCTCTGACCAGGAGCATGGTTGCTGGGCAGCAACATGTGCGAGGATGCATATTGGAAGGTCTGCAGGAGGCAATTGTCCAGTTTAACAGATTATTACAGAATTCAAAACAGGTTTGTGTTATGTTATTAATAAATAGAGATAGGTTGCCGTGGCATTCATTGGATCACTGTAGTGAAACCTCCAAATAGTGGACACGCTTGGGACCCATCCTTTTGTTTGTAGAGAGGTTGTCCTCTTTTAGAGGTTATTTTTCTGTAGAGCGTCCTTTCTTGAGAGGTTTATCCTTTTTTGGAGTGTTTGTTATTCACATGAAATCACATTGAAATAATCTTGCAAACTTTTTCTTTCACAGAGTGCAGCCACTGCTGATTTTCCTTCACAAGTGGAAGTAACTCTTATCACTGGACGATCCTCATCTTACCTGCACAACCTTGTTGAGAAGTTTGCTAATCACCTAGACTTGGATCACTTGAAGAAAATCAGTGCAGTTATAGTTACCAATCCTGATTCGTGCAGTTTAATGGATACAAACTTCTCCAAGGATGAGAGCAATTTTGATAGGGAGGAGTGGAAGGATCACATGACATCACAGGATGATCACATGACCAGCACCATATCTGATATAGGTAAATAAAATTGTCCCAAGTCCTTTACCAAAAGCAGCAAAAATTCAATTATTTCACCACTGAATAAGTGCATTATGCTCTGATGAATTTATTCTATAATGGTTGGACCAATACATGGAAGTATGACGTGTTCTCTCTGCATATCTTTGCAAAGAAGAGATTTATTCTGTTTCATGTTGATCCTTGACATGCAGGTATGAGTATCCTTGACGTGCAGACTGTGGAAAATAACACCCTTAGTCTCCAGAACACATTTCGCTGCTGGTTACATGACTATGGAACTGATTGCGAGCATCTCCATCTCATACTGCCACACACCTCTTCCTCATCGCTCAGGTCCGGGGAACACATCAGGGATGATACTTGGGGGTCCTCAGATTTAATGGGAGGAGCTGTTGGGGGTCACGATAATGAGAAAATTCGAAGGAATGGGCTCATTTTGAAGTGTGATATTCGGGAAAGGCTTTTAGATCCTTTGGCTACTCTCGATCCAAAAATAGGAGATAAATTCGTAAGTCAGACCTAGCGAGGTCACCTTCTTGATTTTTGGCCATCCAAAGTCCCTCAAGAATTAGCTAGATCTTCTCTTTCATTTACTCCTCCAGTCAATACATGTTATTTCTTCTTCACCAACTCCTTCGCCTACTCATAATGGACATGGGATCTCAAATCCTTTTCTTCCTGTCTATAAACTCAGGGCTTCCCACACTGTATCAGCTAAAGTAAGTAGGAGATTCCAGTGTAAGTTGGATGGTTCCATACTAGCCTTGTACCCAGGCTTGCTATTTTTGCAGAAATGGGAGAAAAATGAGCCTAGTTTCGTATTTATGACAGGGAGAGATAATAAAATTTGTTTGCTATCAATCAGCAGCAGTACAGATACATAAAGAAGGCTGCCTTGAAGGAGAGGATCAGTATAAATGATGTGATTGAACTGTTGTGTGTGCATAGGGTGTTTGTGAGTCGTTGGTATTTGGAGTTCCACTGATCCTGTGTCCGACCACCTGCTGGAAACTGGAGTGGGAGGACCTTGAAACCAATCAACAAAGCTTCCATGCATTCTGCAAACTCCTCTCTGAAAGGGTATATACAATAGCTGTGGAATCTAAAATTAATGTGGACACTTTGAGGAGAGTGTCCCAATTTTGTGTTTTTTGAGACGACAATCATCCATAGTTACTACAGTGAAGTTTCCTGATTAGCTCAAGGTGGACACTTTGGACCAGTTATAAGTCTCCTGGTGTCCTTATTTGATATTGTAGAGGGATCCCAAAAAGTGTCATGAATTTATGTTGTTGTTGTTGTTGTTTGTTTGTTTGTTTTTTTGTTTTTTTTCATTTCAGGGAGCCATTCTATAATCCAGTTATTACTTGTAGAATCTTATGTTGGTGGCACAAGCAGAACACACCTCTGCACCCCTGACTCCTTACTTCATCATCCTCCCTTCCTCCTCGTCTCACACTCTCCTCATCAAGTCCATAGCCCCAGGGGAACTGTTGCTACCCTCAGAAACAACAGGACCAGAGGAGCAACCAGATCCTATGGCTAGGAAAATCATGGAGAAAGCTCTCAGCATGGTAAAGAGGCAGAGATAGCAGTTAGCATGCTGATAGATAGCTCTCAGAGGCACCTCTTTAGCATGGTAAAGAGGCACTGTAAGATAGAGTTGATGTGTACTAACAAGTTAGTGTTTTAAAAGACTAGGAATGCCTCGGCATGACTTCAGTGCAACCTTTATCATTATTAAACTAATGCACACTGAGCAACATGGCTTATAGTAAGGTTGGATAGCTAGTGTTCTTGCTGTTCATGCTTTCAGACTGCTATTCTCATGCATAGCTTGATTGAAATATGTGTTCTTGTTGTCTGTCTCCGGTGCCAAGGCAAAAACTTACAACAATGGCTCCAGAAAGCATAGCAACAATGTTTTACAGTCTCTATTTTGCTAGAAGCAGGGTAGCACTAACTCAAGGTGTAGAGTTTTCTGGTTCTGTAATTGCAAGTTTTACTGTTATATCAAATGAAAAGATCATGCATTTCTTATTGCAGCTTGATCACCATGATTCGTACAATCCATTGCTGGTGCAATCTGGTCTTCACGAAGCTCTCTCTTCACTCTCTGCAACAACACGGGGGAGTTCCTTGCACCTTCAAACTCACCAGGACAAGGGGCGTGGTCGAGTTAAGAGCATCTATCAGCACTCGACTGCCATGCAAGTATGCTATTCCATACATCTTATAATTATAAGAATGTTCATTAATTTTAATTATTAGGGGCAACCCTTGTCTTCTAGGGAAGCTCCCAAGGGGCGTGGCCGGAGTGCACCTTCAAGCAGTGGGGGAAAGAGTCTTGGAACCAGTAGGAGGGGCTACAACAAAGGACATCTGGAACTCAAATAGATATGTACAACATAATTGCAGGGGCAGGGTGAAAGTTACTCCCAATGGAAGCATATTACTAGCCAAGTAGCATCATCATGAGGTTTTATGGGGTAAATTCTTGCAAACTAAAATTTCGAAGTTCAAAATTTCATTGATATAAAAGTAGTTGCTATGAGTGCAGAGTGGAGGGCAAAGGTGAAATACTACAGAGACAAAAAGATGACAGTGAAAAATAATAAACATTATATGTCAGTGTTAATTAAACATAGCATCCATTATTATGAGTGAAACTGGTAGAGACTGTGTTTCTGGTTCACTTTGTGCTCTTTCGGGCGGTCCCGATATTGCACTGGTTGACTTGAGTGGCAAAGCGGAGGGAGCACAAGGTCTCTTGGAAGGAGGATGCTTGTGGGGACAGGTTGACAAACATCAAACTAAAGGGAAGACAGAGAAGAATAACGAGAAGAGCTATATATAGTGTTTGCATGCATCCTTTTACTATGCCAATAGCGGCCATTTTGGTGCACAATCTCCATAGAGCATAATACAAATTGTGTACCAAAATGGCCACCGTTGGCATGGTAAAAGGATGCAAACACTCTATTATCATAATTATAGTGAATTATGATGGACAATAAAATTTTTACCCTCATGCTAACGGTAGAGTTTATAATTGCTAGCTATCCGGCCTGAAGCATTTCTTTTCTACATTCACTTACGTTTTGCTGTTACCTCCTAAAGAGTTTTGCAGCAGGTATGTAAGCTTGGAGTTTCTGTAAACAAATAGACAAAGAAATAGACAAAATTAATAAATTCTCTTATGCTGTATTTGAAAGAGATAGACCTGCGTACCTATATGGGATATACTGTTCCTTATTCGAGAGAGCCATGATGACTTGCCCGAGGTTGGAGAGGGACTTATTGATGTGTTTGGTCTCTTTCAGTCTTTCCCCCACAGAACCTGACTGTGCCAAGCGCTCCGAACCAGCAAGGTCAACCAGACTCAAAGTGCCTAGAGAATTAGTATGAAAAATACCGAGCTGATAATAATAATTTTATACTGAGATAATATACTGAGATTGTATACAAAGGGTATACTAACTTACTACTCTAGATTCCCTTGATTTGGAAGATAAAGATGGACCAAACATTGCATCTTCCCTTGCCTTACCCTTGGTATATCAAGTATTCAAATACAGTGGAATCTCTGAAATGGACACACTTGGGACCTAGCCTTTTGTCTGGTCTTTGTAGAGAGGTTGTCCTCTTTTATAGGTTGTTTTGTACTACAAAGGTACTTTTAGATTGTCCTTTGTTGAGAGGTTTGTCCTTTTTCAGAGTGTTTGTTTTTTGTTGTTGTTGTTGTCTGTTTGTATTTACATAGCTGACTGACCTTTGCACTTTTCTCCAGTGATCTCGTTGCTGCCGGTGATGTGGAGCTGGAAGACAGAATGACTCCTTGACGAGCGCTCGTTGCAGTTGGTGGCAGACACTGCCCGGTTGCGGGCGGCACGTTCCAGGAGGTGTACCACTTGAGTCTGTGACTTGACAACGACGGGGGTGATGTTGGTCACGTGCACACCTCCTGGGTGGTTAGGGTCCATTTTGATATCATGAGAGACGGAGGAGGAGGAAGAGGAACTTGAAAGTAGATCACGAATAGATTCGTTGTAAATTTCAAGGAACGAGGCCTCAAGCTTATACTAGAACAAAACAGTGAATAGGAATGTAATAGATTTACGAAAGAGGATGTCACTAAAAGCCCCATTTACACGGGGGTTCTAACCCAGTTCGACCCAGATTCGCTTTACGTGTGAACGGTACCAACCTGGATTCCAATCTGGGTAGCCCAACCCACTTGGATTGGAATCTGGATTGAATCTCAACCCGGGTTGGGCGCACGTGTAAACATGGCTTTAGATTTTTGGGACCAGATCAAGGGATCCCAAAAGGTGTCCTGAGGTTTTTGGATTTCAGGGAGTCCACAGGTTTTACGAGGCACAAAATTTTTTCCACACACAAAAAAATTAATCTTGCCACTCCACCTACCTGCCATCCCTGCTCCTTGAGGGACACAGAGGTGTTGAAGACCTGTTCCACTGCTCGTGGGATCATTCCTCGCCTGTCCACTTGGGGCTCCACCTCACAGGCAAGGGTGTTTTCAGGACCTTCCATCGTGAACGTCTTCCCAGAGCCAGTCTGTCAACACAAAAAGTAATCAATGTGCTAGCTAATACCATTCAGGGATTTTAATCTGAGGAAGGGGGAGGGAGGTAAGATGCTCCTTTGGCCCCACCTTAAAAACTCTACAGGTATGATAATGCCATGTTCGGAAGTTGACACAGTACAAAATTATGTATGTCCAGGCTAAACTACAGTTTGGCCAATCATTTCCTGTGACACTATTAAGCAATGTAGTGGTATGGGTGGGGTAAGTCTTATTTTGAAAGGATGGACTATCAGAAACCCGAGATTTGTAGACTAACGTGTTAAAATAGCTTCTGCATGCTACCCTGTACACCATACCTGTCCATATGCAAAGATACAGACGTTGTATCCATCCAGAGCACTCTGAACAAGCTGCGAGATCTCACTGAAGACGGCTTCTTGTGTTGAACATTGATCAAACACTCGGTCAAACTCAAAGTTGTAAGACTTCATTGCAGCTGCTCCACCAGTGTGGGTTATCTGTATGTGTATACATGTTAAGCAATACAGAGATTGGGTGGAGGGGGTAATACAGAGGGGGTTAGATTATATTGGTCAGGTTTCACTGTAATCAAACCAGTCAAACCAGTAACATACAAGTAATTAAGTTGACATCAGTCTCACTGTATAGATTTTTTCTTAGCTACGACTCGTACGTACCTGATCCCCATTGGTGTATCCCAAAACGATGTTCTTTCTGTCCCTGTTCCTGTCAGGGAAATCAACGTCTAGCTTGGACTCGCTCCTGGAGTGAGTGTTGGAGTCCACAGGGAGAGAAGGACGTACCCGACAAAATACACGAATGTTTCCTAAACACACAAGAGTATAAATTTATTACAAACAGCACAAAAAAGCTGTAAATTTAGTACCTAGCAGTACTAAAAAAAGCTGCCTAAAAGTATAATTTAAAAAGCTGTAATTAATTTAAAACTGTAATAGTGTTGAAAAATCTGTAAATTTAGTACCAAAAAGTATTTCACATAATTAAAGCCTTTCACATCATCCATACGTACCTTTGAGTTCCTGAATGGTGTTATGAAGTTTGCGCCTGGTGGTCTCGTCCTCCCTAATGCGAGCCTCACACTCTGCTATGGTGGCCAGATGACGCTTCACTGCATCTTCGAGAGAGGCAATGGCTTCGCTCTTCTGACGGTTATCAGCCATGGCTGCCTCTTTCTCCATCTGTAGTGAAGTTTAGAAGGAGAATACAACCAACATGTTATAGTGGAGCCATTAAAATTTATAAATATTAAATATTACTGAATTAATATTAATATTTATATCTGAAATACAGAGGAACCACGAAAATCTAAATGTGTGACCCCCTGAAATGCATAATTCATTCAGAATACTTTTTGGGATCCCTCTGCGACCCAATATTAATCCATGAACTAAGAGACACCTCCTTAATCAAGACACTTATTATTACTGGTCCCAAAAAGTGTTACATTTAGAGGTTTCACTGTACAATGAAATTCACCCCTGAATTAAGAGACACCTCCTTAATCAAGACACTTATTATTACTGGGCTCAAAAGTGTTCACATTAATTTTTAGTGTATTCCTAACACTTTTGTCCATACATACCTTGACAGTATCATAACGACATTGAAGAGCAGAAGTGTCAGCTGTGAGTTGGTGGAGTGCCTGACGAGTAGCAGAGAGAGAACCTTCCAGGTCTTCATGCAACCTCTTCAGGGAGGAGTGCTCACGACGAATGGTGGACAGACGTTCCTCATAGTCCTCCGTTTCGGTCCTGTACTTCATCTTCAGGGCACTCAACTCTTCCTCCAGGCTCTAATTAAAATTGAAGCGTGAACCATATAAACACTATAGCTGATTTCAGAAATTGTGTGACCTTTGACCCTCACATACCCCATCATATAAAATGCTGTACAAAGGTGCCAGTGGGGCATGAACAATAGTAATGCAATTTTTCGCACACAGATGATACCATTTTCATGAAAATAATGGTCAGAAAATGAATGAATGAAACCATCTTTGAGTCGCTGGTTATTTTCATGGAATGACTGATCAAATTTTCAATACACACACCTTTATCGTCTGTGAAGCAGCACTGGTTTCCTCCTGCTTGATCTTGATGGTTCCTTCCTGCTCCACTCTCACTGACTCCAGGTGGTCCAGGCGCTCTGCAAACTTCTCCAGCTGTGTAGAGAGGCTCTCAATGGTGGAACTTGAGGTCTGACGTTCAGTGGTCATACGCACCTCCATATCCTGTTAGTATTATTAATAGAACTTCAGTCAAAATGGTCTTTATTTCCAATACCATGTCCCATTAATGAGGAACTCCCCCTTAGGACGGTATGCTACAGACAGATAGAGGAACCCATCCATGTCCACAAGATGTACTATGACTTAGCTAAAGATGTTACAAATACCTGAAGTCTTCCCTTGAGGTCCCAAGCACATCTCTTCTGCTTGCCGTTGGTGCCAGCTGTGGAGGAGGAAGAGGAAGTTTGAGCTTTCGAGAGAGCTTTGCTAGTTGGAGGTTTAGGCTTGGTGACACTTGCTCTTGAAGAAAGACTGCCAGCTGTTTTTACCGCTGCCTTCAATGTTGATTTCACCAATGGTGGCTTAACTGCTGGTTTTTTGTTTGTCCCTACAGACCTGACAGGTGGATTCTTAGCTGATTTAGCCAATGCTTTCTTGGGCTTTGCTTCAGGTTTTTCTAGTAGCGGTTTCCTGATACCATCAAGTTTGGGGCGTTTTGCAGGCTCACAGTCATTCTAAAGAAAGGAAGATCTTATGGTCAAGATCACAGTATACAGCTTAGATAACTGGGGATCAAGAATAAAGAACGGCACCACTAGCTGATTAATTAATGCGCACTTTATTTTCGCGACCTTTGACCAAGTGACTTATACGGCACAGACCTTTGACCTCAAACTCTTTGGTTGCCTTAGGGAGCCCTTTGGGCCCGCACTGCAAGCTGGGCGAGTGTTGCCTAGCCTTGGAGTCACAACAGTGCATGAGTAGTACGTCCCATACACCTAACGCTCGCTGCGCTCGCTCCCTTGCAGGAGCCCTAGCCTTGGAGTCACAACAGTGTGTGAGTAGTACGTCCCATACACCTAACGCTCGCTGCGTTCGCTCCCTTGCAGGAGCCTAGCCTCGTGGTGCTGTATAAGTCAATCGATCCTCAATGTCAATGGTCGCGAAAATAAAAGTGCGCATTAATTAATCAGCTAGTGGTGCCGTTCTTTATTCTTGATCCATAACTGGCACCTCACCTCTTTTCCATGGGTGGTCACATCCTGGGCTGCTCGTTTTCTAGCAGATAAACTTCCCGGCTGAAGGAGGCGGGAAGGAGGCTTAGAACCATTCATGTTCGACAAAGGAGGTCTCTAAAAACGACCAAAATCCAGAGATCTAAAGATACGCTTTGTCTTAAGCCTAAGATCTTACCTCTTGAGTCTCTTCCATTTTTCTGCCCGATCTTGATCACGTTGAATTCAAATTTCAATGTCACTTGATCTGATTGGTCAAAAATTTTATTGCTGACTCAGCGTCGTGGACCAACTGAATTGAGCATGCGCACCGTAAGCTCATCGATCCTTTACCACGGTACCGCTGAGATTCCATGGAAAACAACAACAGCGATAAATCTGCTCCAGAAAAGAAGGTTCTAATAACAGGATTCGGTCCTTTCGGCTCTCACTCTGTAAATGCCAGTTGGGTGGCCGTAAACGAGTTAAGTAGGCTATGGAACCACCAATCTGATTCCAGATTCAAATTCTATGCCCTGGAAACGCGTGAAATCCCAGTGGCTTACTCCTTCGTGTTGGAATCCCTCCCTCAGATCTACAAGGAGTGTTCACCCATCATGTGTGTTCATGTGGGTGTGTCTCCATACAAAATCATAAAGATGGAAAGGTGTGGTCGAAATCAAGGCTACTTGGGTATGGATATCCATGGACAGTGCCCTCCTGCCAAGCAGTGTATACAAGATGGACCAGAAGAGATACGTACTCAATTTGATCTTGAAGGTGTATGCAAATCGTATAGCGATCTAAATCAAGAGGTTCGCTGTGGAATATCTGAAGATGCTGGCCGCTATCTCTGCGATTTCATATATTACCATTCCCTGCACTCGAATGACTGTCCAGTGATATTCATCCACGTTCCTCCTCTGAATCAGCCGTACTCCAGTGAGCAGCTGGGAAAAGCACTCAAGGACTTACTCAAAGTGCTACTTATCGAGGTGATAAGTACAACCGTTTAAATAAGAATAAAATATTAGATGCTAGATAAACAAGCGTAACAGTTTATACAAAATTGTTATTTTTGAATGCTAGATAATGTTATTAAAAGCTATAGCCTAGTATATTCAATTCCTCTCATATCCAGTGTCACTGATACTTTAAATATTTTATATAATATTCATGGAGTCCTTTAATCAAGCTACACAAATAAATAACTTTAATAACTTTGCTATGCAATATTGTTCAGTTTAGATAGCTACTGTGGTCCTTTAGTCACTGTGATGGCAACACTCTTAAGTTTTGGGCAAGAAGGCATGTGCTCCCCCTCCTTTTTCTCCCCTCATTGAGAAGCCAGAGTGAGCTTTGTGACTACTCTTGGCGTAGTCGAAACCTTTAATCATGGCTTTAGGATGGTCATCACAAACAGTATCACTCTCCCTATATGTAATAAGCAGAAGATTCATCTAACCAAAGGACTCATAATCATCCAGTTAATTGTCCAAGGCTTTTTGGAGGCAAAAATGTCGGTAATAACTTTACTTTTTGGTCCATTGAAAGATGGGGGTCAGAGGGCCCTTTATTTTACCAGGGAAGGATCACAGGCGGCAAAAATTATTATAAGATGTCTAATTGAAGTTACTGGATCTCTCCCTACATGTCTCTTTCGTGCAGTAGGAAGATGTCAATCAAGTGTAGGAAGTTTTTTAAATGGGTCATGGGCTGGCCACTCTTCCCAGTGTGGGATTTGTTTTACTTACTCAGGTGGAGGCCACAATGTGCGAGGTGGAGCTGTTGCGCTGTTCTCTCGTGGTTCAGCATCAGGATTCACAGCTACCACCAGATCAATGGACCTCTGTATTCAAAAATTATGTACCAAATTGTTTGGTAATGGTCGTTTACATTATAAACGTACGTATATAGCTTACGTACGTACATATATTGGCGCACCAACCCTTTACCAGATATTCTATGACTCACGGATTCCATGTCCATAGCTTTCTTGAGTGCTTGTGCTGCTTCATCATGAGTTACATCGATCAAATTGACACCATCACAGACCAGGATCTGGTCTCCCACATTCAAACGTCCATACCTGAAAGAGGTCAAAAAAATGCAACCTGTCACTTTTGAAGTCACAATGCTCAGCACATGATGTCTCTTAAATGTCTCCATATGGAATGCCCCTATAAAATGCATGCACATAAGCAGACTGTCTCTCTACTGAAGTTAATTTTTCTTTTTGCTAGTATGCTTCAAAGTTAGTATGAAACTGAAGCTATTGAGAGAGACATATGTCTGTATTTTGTTAGTACTATGAAGAGTAAATATGATACCCTTCACATGTGACACTGAAAGGATGGATGGTGCCAAGCAGCCCCAATTAAGCTCAGCACAGCACAGGTGGAATCCCAGCACATTTGGTGTACATGGTCAAAAACAAGCTGTCTCTATACCATTGTTTCTTAGTAACTGGTTTTATTGGTTACGTGTTTCTTTAGTTCTTTTGTGTCAGAGTCTAGTGGTGTCACAGTGGTGTGTTTGGGTTTGTGACCATATGAAAGACACACTTTGTAATAGTGTAAACCAAAAAAGTTAGCTTAGTGGATGTTACCAAGGGCAACTAGAGCCAGGTGGCATGGCAATGCAAGCTGCATAATAGTGTTATCAATTCTTATGATTTATGGTTTTAAAATTGTTTATTTCATACTATAAATAATGAATTTGTTATAAAACAATTTTATGAAAACCATAAAATCCTCAAAACTCTACAGCATAATATATACCTACCTATAGCCATAATTATCTCTTGAAACTATGAAATCTACCCAACAAAATCTCCAACTCTATAGTTATTCTTATTACACGTACCTGTCTGCTGCTCCTCCTTCAAGGATCCGGGATATGATTATAGCTCCTCCCAGGGGCGTGTCAGTCCCACCCCTGATGGCTATCTTTATGGGCCCGTCTTTTGGAACTGTATGGAATTCAACTTTTCGTCCTTGCAACACTTTATCACTGAACTAGTGTTAAAGAATAACAAGATAGCAACAACAACAACAACATGAGATCACATGATGGAGTGAAGCTTGTGATAATTAAAAGATACCACAGTCACCATTTCATTCTTTAAGGATTACTAATAATATTTGCTAATTAAATAAAAGACACACTTCAATGACAAATGACCTCTCCATTAAGGCACTCAAGTTAAGGACATGGCTAGTACAAACACCTTCCATGCAATTAAAAGAGGGTTTAGGGTCACAACAGTCACCCTTTGGAGCACACACCCTATTAAGGGCATTTACAAATAATGACCTTCCAATCTTAAGACATAATATCACTTGAACTATTTTTGGTTCTGGTATAGTCTATTTGCATTCACTGGATTGCAGTAATCTTGCAACATGAAATCCAGAACACCAAACCAAAATTTACATAGCCTGAACTTAATTGTGGCTTTGGTGTTCTGAATTTCATGTTGCAAGATCATTGCAATCCACTTACTCAATGCTTAACCAAATTTCAAACTTCAAAAAAAAAACAAAAAACCAGCTTATAGAGTTGTTTGGTCAGGTGTGAAATTTGGTCAAGACTTGAGAAAGTTAAAGCAGATATATAGTGAATGAGGGATTAAGTGAATGCAATAAAATTATAGACTTAAGTAATTAGTTAGCTAATGTGTACCTCCATATTGCTTGGGTGTACAGTGTCAAGGTTATCTGTACTTGAGCTGGAAGCTGTCTCCCTCCAGTTGATGATTTCAACACTACACGAGTGAAAAAAGAAAGTTTTTTTTAGTGGCCAAAATCAAGTGATCACCAGATGAGTTTACTTTTCTTGGAATACAGGTGTCTTCTTCTTGGAAGTGCCTTCCTTCTTGAAGGCGGAGCTTGCTGGGGGTTGCTGGTGTGATGGAGCAGAGGCCTCAGGGGGCGGGGCAGGTTCGTCGTCATCGACTGGGAACTGATAGGAGGCCAGGTCGGCCCCACTGATTTTATGTGTCTTCCCATTCTGATTCGGCTTTGGAGCAGTGGGCGGACCCACTGTAGAAGGAGGAGGAGGAGGATTTTGCTGAGCTGGCATTTGCTCCTGGTTGCTACTGGGTTGCCGGGATGCAGAATGAGGGGAAGTAAAGTAGGAGGCATCCAAGCGTACTTCCTGTCCCAGTGTGGATAAGTCAGGAAATGCCATTGATTCTCTCACAGCTTTCATTTGCTAGAAGTTCCAAAATGACAGAGTAACTATGGAAACATTTACTTCACCATGGAAACTCTCAATAGAGGCAAGGACAAGAAAAGATATTTTTTGGATCTTTTTGTGGGGGTTAGATTTTGAAAAATTGCATTCTTGATCATTCACTATATCTGCTCTAACTTTCTCATTTAAAACACCAACAGAGAGCTGATCACCCGCTGGTTTTTGAAATTGAAAAAATTTTTAAGAATTGAAAAGGTATCAAGTGAATGCAAATTAGACTATTTCAATTTTTTTACAAGGCCCATGAAAATTATGTATATGCACTGATACGGTATAACCATGGTAACTTGCTCTATGAGACCATTTTAGGCTTTAACAAATCAACATTTTTTGATCTACTCCATACCTCAGGTGTGAATTGTTGTTTGGATTGTTCGAGATACCTCATGACCCCTCCCCCTTCTCCCTCGTTCCCATCCTCCCCGTCGGTTGCCTCCTCAAAGTTGGGCATGTCCGGCATGAGTCCGAGAAGGGCAGGCATGGCCAGGGAAGGCCCAAACCCGTAGGCAGCAGGGGAGGCAATGATGGGAGCATTTGTGTTCCTCTCGGTGTCCATGTCGGTGAGGGAGAGACGCTTCTTGTTCAGTGCTTGTTGTCCCCCTCCCCCGCCTCTTTGGACATTTCCTGCTGGCCGTGGTTGGTTTCCTGCAAATAATGGTTGAGGTTGCCACTATCAGCATGATTATTCTCCTCTATATATTGGCAGTTCATGAAAGCAGAAAAATAATGCTTGGACTCATCCAATGGTAATAATATAATACTGAGCCATTGAACTAACACTTCATCTGGAGCCCCCCAAAAAATCATATAAGAAGTCCCAGCCTTATAGCCCCACTTACAACATTATAGAGCCCCAGGCCCTTAGTCCAAGCCCCAAGCCCTCAAGCCCCAGGCCCTTAATTAGCCTCCAGCTCTAGCTGTATTTATGCATATACCTTCTTTTGGACGCAAGACAAAGCCATATGAGGTATCCAGGTCAGTCGTGATGAGCTCAGCGTCGAGGTCAATCTCGTGGGGATTCATCTCAAAGTCCTCGGGGGGATTTGATAAGGGGTCATACCCACCATACTGGCTCATCTGGGAAGCTATTGTAGGCTAAAGTAATCCAACAAAGATTCAATATGCAGGATGATTACTACATAGAATGGAGTAAACAGTGGAAGCTCCCTGACAACCTTCATTGTGGAGAGTACAGAGCATTAAAGATTGGTCCTCAACAAGTGTTAGAGGTGGTCCTTTAATTAGAGGTTGTCCTTTAATTAGAGGTTGTCCTTTAATTAGAGGTTATTCTTTATTTAGAGGTTGTCCTTATTCAGAGTGTCCTTTATTTTAGAGACCATTTATTCAGAGTGTCCTTTATATTAGAGGCCATCCTTATTCAGAGTGTCCTCTATATTAGAATTCAGAATGTCCTTTATATTAGAGGTTATCCTTTATTCAGAGTGTCCTTTATATTAGAGGTTATCCTTATTCAGAGTGTCCTAGGTTATCCTTTATTCAGAGTGTCCTTTATATTAGAGGTTATCCTTATTCAGAGTCCTTTATATTAGAGGTTATCCTTATTCAGAGTGTCAGAGATTTACGTACATCTTTATTTCTGATGACGAGCATAAGAGACTGGCTGGACTTGAGGAGATGGACTGCTTCTCTGTGGGGGACATTGATCAGGCTCTGTCCGTTCACTTCAATCAGCTCGTCACCGATCTAATAAGAGTTATTAACCAAATGGGGTAACCTCCTATAGGCTAATGCTGCTGTTATTGTTGTTGTTGTTGTTGTTGTTGTTGTTGTTGTTGTTGTTGTTGTTGTTGTTGTTGTTGTTGTTGTTGTAAAGATCCAATAAGAGTTCCTTTTCTGTTCCCAAAAATCAATAAAATCAATTATAGAGATCCACCCTGGTGGTTGTTATGGCTGAGATGCAGTTGCACTTGCATAACTCACCGTCACCAACGGAGATAATACAACTGCACCATCACCATGACGATGAAACAACAGGGCATAGCTATGGCATTCGCTACGTTGTTATTCGCTACATGACACGTACCTTCAGTCCAGTCTCGTAAGCAATGGAGTTTGGAACCAGCTCACTTATGAATGTACCGGCACTCTTATCATTAGTGGTCTTAATGCTGCATGTGGAGGGACAGATATTATGTCAACATTCATAATTAATTTTGCATTCATTTACACCTTGATCATTTAGCTATAATTTTCTTAATTTCAAAAACCAGCCCATAGAGTGGGTGATCAGCTCTCTGCTGGTGTTTTAAATGTGAGAGCTAGAGCAGATAACTATAGTGAATGATCGTCATCCTCTCCTCTCGTGTACTGTACGCACCTGACTCCAAGACTCTCTCCAGGATTCAAGACCACTTGTATCTTCTTCGTGCTCCTCAGGATGGCGCTGTTCAGTTTCTTCATGGGGTTGACCAGCCCTCGTGGCTTTCTCTCCTCCACTGTCTTCCAAGTTATGTTTCCAAGGTAACTGTGCGAGATCACATGATAGTTTCAAGCACATGTAAAACGGAGCATCAGACATAACTTACTCTTGCTCTGGTATCATGCCAACACCTGCACAAGGGAGAAAAATAAAAACCAAAAAAATCAGTGGTAGTTTTTGTGATCTCTCTCTCTCTCTCTCTCTCTCTCTCTCTCTCTCTCTCTCTCTCTCTCTCTCTCTCTCTCTCTCTCTCTCATATCATTGTAGCATGAGCTCGATCTGCAAATGGAGATATCAGTCCTTACATTTCACAGTTAGTGTGAGCGACTTCTTCAGCTTAATGATGTTCACGACTTCCTCACTGGTCGACTCACTCAGTATCAGTCCATTGATACGCACGATTTCATCTCCAATCTGGAACCAAAAAAACAAACAAACAAACAAACAAAAATATATCCTGTGTCCTATTAATCCATGCACCAGGACACCTCTCTAATCAGGACACTTTTAATTCATCCTGAAATGAGGATACCTATCTACCCCTGAAATGAGGACACCTCCTCTAATCAGGACACTTTCTTCTGATCTTGAAAAGTGTCCACATGGAGAGGCATTTTAAAATTGTAATATGCAGGAATAGCTTCCCAAGTTGGGCCTTATTCAGAGGTTTGGAGCGAACTAGTTAGTCGAGGTAGTTCAGGGAAGATCAGAAGTTTCTTACTACTCCACCTGGTGACAGTAACATGTTTGCTACTCCATTCACACCACCACTGACAGCCATTCTCATGGATTGAAAGAAAAGTTGTGATCCAATGTATAGGGACAGGAAGTGTCTTATTAGGAAGTATCTTATTAATTAATACAGGAAGTCTCTTATTAGGAAGTATTTTATTAATTAATATAGGAAGTGTCTTATCGTAGTGTCCTGGTCAGAGAGGTGTCTTGGTCTAATGCAATAAGATGTCCTGTGACCGACCTTGAGTCCAGCTTGATTGGCTTTGGAAGAAGGAAGGACAGATGACACGAAGATACCACATCCAAATTCTTTTCCTGAAAGGCAATTAAGTCATAAATATATCATTTGTGCAGGTCACATGACTTATGACCAATCAGATCCTCTGAAAAGTCAAATTAAAGCTATTGGAATTGGACTGGTACTACAGTGGAACCTCCGATAAAGGACACTCCGGAAAGGGGACAAACCTCTCAACAAAGGACAATCTAAAAGTACCTTTGTATATACACTCTATACAAAATAACCTCCAAAAGAGGACAACCTCTCCTCTAACAAAGGACAAAAGGATGGGTCCCAAGTATGTCCATTATTGGCATACCTGCCAGCCCCTGGAAGTAAAAATTCTGGACAATTTACTCAATTCCCTTTTATGACAGTTATAGCTAATATAGCTAGCTTGTATAAGAATATTATGGTTGCTGTAGACTCAATACCAGTCACATGACTATATCAATACTGACCACATGATTTCTGAGGTACGCCTCATAGCTAGTTAGGATGAGAAAAATGATTATTCGAACAAGGCTTCATGAAAAGTTATAGTTATGTCAGCTTGCAAAAAGCATGCTCATCATTCTTTTTAGATAAAGATTATCTAAAACCATCTAGCTACTGGCTGAAGGCACTGCTACAGATATGGAACAGCCATGGGCCATCTTTCAGAGTTTTTTTTGTGTGTGTGTGTGTGTATGTGTGTGTGTGTTGTTGTTGTTGTGTGCATGTGTGTACGATTTGAAAATGATAATATTGACATAGCTATATGGCATTGCCTAGAATTATGGCCATTTAATCTAATTTTACTGAGAAGAAGTCTCTTCTACAGACTACTCCTCTGATCAATGATGGCTTGGAAGAAAGGTGCCAGTACATATAACAATGCGTTACATTATCAGTCACAAGGCAAGCAATTTTATGCAACTTGTTTATAAGTTGTGCTAGGACTCTTCCCATTAAAGACTTCCCCAAATGTAATACTAATAGATTCATTTCCTTTCTTGTACAACTGTATGATTATGGAGGGAATTCCCTGGATCCTCTCATAGATGTTAGCTACACTATAAATGAGCTGGTTCTGGCTCTGTAATGAGCAAAATCCCTGGATAAATAAAATAAATCCCTCCCAGGGAAGCCCAGCACACATGCAACTACGGCAGAGGTTTCAATGTAATCTTAAAGTTGAGAGCTTTGGTACTTACCTCCACGAATGTTAAATCCCATGCTCCTAGAACCTGTTTGTTTCAAGTGAACCACCTTCTTTTCATAGCTATGATATGCAGTAGGCATGTGGTGTGTGTATATGAAAGAAAGTTTAAAGAAGAAAAAAAACGGTCTCTTCAGCCTCTAATGACTAACATTACTGAACTAAACTATCTTATGTAGCAAGCTTTGTGGCAGAAGATTGGCTACAAGTACTCGTACCACTACTTCTAACCTTGAGATATGAGGAATGAATAACCCCCTTCGCCCCCCTCCCTCCTGTTTCCTATTTACTCACTACTTCTAACCTTGGAATATGAGGAACAAACAGCCCCCTTCGCCCCTTCCCTCCTGTTTCCTATTTACTCACTACTTCTAACCTTGGAATGTGAGGAATGAGAGAGTTGTATTCGGCTCGTAGACGACTCGGAACTAGTGGTCTGCCAGGGGAAATGATAAGATGATGTAATCCTTATATTATGTACATATATATAGTAGAACCTCCAAGTAATGAACACACACTGGGGACCCATACCTTTTGGGAGAGGTTGTCCTTTTTTTGAAGGTTATTTTGTATAGAGTGTATATACAAAGGTACTTTTAGATTGTCCTTTGTTGAGAGGTCTGTCCTCTTTTGGAGTGAGGTTAGCCTCATACCCAAGCCACAAGGGAAAAAGGGAAATGATTTCTTGGTGTATTGTTGACTATCCCACAGTATGACAGTTATGAAGAAAGGTTTTCAAGTGCATCAAAGAGTCTGAAACCATTCAATTACAGATAAGTCCCAGTGCTGAATGAGTTAGCTACATAATCCTTATGAGAGGGGTATAGCCAAACAGCACTAAGTATGAGCAAATAATAAATTATAGTGTCACCAGCTCCAGCAAGAGGTGGCGGTGCTATCAGGGTTGAGATGTAGCTAGGAGCTGAATGAATTATTGGAGCTGAGGAAGATGGAGTAAATCCAGTGAGTTGCAGGCAAGGCTAATGGAGACTGAGAAACAACCGAAGATTGCAATAATTATTGTGGCAGTTTTACTGATATTTTGCTACTATTATATAATTTTTTTAAATGGACAGGAAGCCAGTGCCTTTTCATTTTTCTGTTCCTTCTACTTTCTTTTAAGAAGTGCCTTTGTACCTCAGTAAAGTTTGTCAAGTGTACTCCATGAGTGGGCGTAGAAGGAGACAATTATACAACACTGTACATTGTGACCAATAAACAGCTATCGCTTCATGTACTGCTTTGTATGGACTGTTTATGAATCCCAATCTTTACTTCCTGCCAGCCAATAGTTTACGCAGACTCCTCAACAATTATGCTTCTTTTTTACAGTGGAACCTCCAATAGAGAACCCTCCAAAGAGGGACAGACCTCTCAAATAAAGTACCTTTGAATATAAACTCTATACTCCAATAAAAACATTCCAAAGAGGACAGATCTCTCTCTCAAAAAAGAACAATTTAAAAGTACCTTTGAGTATAAACTCTACTCCAATAAAAGACACTCCAAAGAGGACAGATCTCTCTCAAAAAAGGACAATTTAAAGTACCTTTGAATATAAACTCTACTCCAATAAAAGACACTCCAAAGAGGACAGATCTCTCAAAAAAAGGACAATTTAAAGTACCTTTGAATATAAACTCTACTCTCCAATAAAGACATTCCAAAGAGGACAGATCTCTCAAAAAAAGGATAATTTAAAAGTACCTTTGAATATAAACTCTATAACCTCCAAAAGAAGATAACCTCTCTACAAAGGATAAAAGGCTGCATGTGCCCCATTCTTTGAATGTATTATTCATGTACTCACAGACTCTGATCTGTTTGCTGTTCAACTAACAGTCACTAGGAATGGCTATTAGCTACTCTATGATAATTAGTGTGCATAGTAATAAATTAATGGCTGATATAAAGTTTGTGTGACCTGATTACAAAGATTAAATGAACAAAAAAAGTTTTCTTTCTCCATCACTCTCCTTTTAAAGTTTAAAGTAGTTAAAATTTAAAGTAGTTAATTAATAATTAATCATGCTGCAATGTATAGCAACTTTTTTGCAATAGCATCAATGATCTGATAGCTCAAAGGTGTAATTAGCTAGCTTGCTAGCTAGAGAAGATGCAGCGTAAAGTAATAAAAAAAGAGTCACCTTCATAGGTCACTGCTTACCGTATTGCCAGGTACAGCTTGCGGTGTTGTGGAGCACTGAGGAGGGGCTTCAATTTCTCCACCAAATCTTCCACCACAAGGGACCTACGTAAGAACATCAAGTCAAGGAGGTGCATTTGTGTCTGCTATATCTTTCTAATTCTTGACCAAATTTAACTTTTTAAAACATCAGCAGAGAGCTAATCACCCACTCTACGTATGAAGTAGTTTTTGAAATTTGTAATTTGTTGAAAAGTTATAGCAGTCATGAATAATCAAGGTATCAGTGAATGGAAATACAGTAGACTTTCTGTATAACTAGCTAGCTATGATAATATTGAACCTGTGAAATTCTTTCAGTATTTTATGCAATTCAGTCCTGTCTTCTTGTGAATCCAGGACAATCTGTACCTACACATACAGTGTATATAAAATAACGACATAATTTCTGCAACAACAACAAAATCAATGAATAATAATCATTCTGTATATATAGCCAATATAATGGATATCACCCGAGGCTTTATAAAGTTGATCTAGAACAAATTTAATTGACTGCATATTCACTGGCACTCGTGACTGAATAGAGAGTGAAAATGCTTCTTGATTGCCTGTAAGTGACTTCCAAGTTCTTTGAAGTTTGGACCCACTGCACTATCAGAGAGTGCGGTAATACTCTCTATGTAGGGTTAGTCCGGAATGGGCGCGGCTTTTCTCATTAGAACAATACAAACTAGATTCTCTGTATCTCTTCTATTCTTGCTACAGGCTCAACTAAACTGCTTACATCTGGAAAATAATGCAGAAGATAATATGTCTGCTCGATTCGTTCATCAAATCATTAGATTCATCTCCTTAGCAGGCTGTAACATACGACTATCAAATTCATATCAACTTGTACAGTTATAACCACATATTGTGCTTTTATCATCGTTATCCACATGCACAGTTTTCCTCAAGATTAATCACTCATAAACAATATTACTATATTAAAATGATATCATTTCATTTGCGCGCACATCTGTCATAATCACACACACGTGCAAGCCAGCTAGTCAGAAATATCAGTACCCAGTGAGCGATTAGCTAAAATATGAGTTGATACAACGAGTAAAGGTCATTAATAAAATAATATTAACTAAAACAGTAAGTGAAGGTCATATAATAAGTAAACAAACAAGTGAAGGGGGAAAAGTTATGCTAAATAAAAAGGCCATGTAGGGTTAGTCTGTATTTTTACCTATAGCAGTTTCTGTGAACAAATATCAAAATTATGCTGCCTTCGATACACACTGACATGAATAATTAAAGCAGCTTGGTGGGAGGCAGTGATGTAGGGATTATTATAGAAGGCAGCATAATTTGTTCACAGAAACTGCTATAGGTAAAAGTACAGATGTACCCTACATTGCCTTTTTTTATTTAGCATAAATAAACCACTTGTCTCCATGTTGCCTCCCCTGAATGACCACACCCTTTTACCGATTTCCAATGGAGACTGGTGGAAAAATTTTACAGAAAGCAGCTTCATGGGACCCAGTGGTACTGGGTTCAAGCAATTTAGTCTTACCATCCTCTTGTATGCGTTGACCATGGAACGTTTATCGGGGTAGTTGGTAGGAGATATGGGCTTATTCGAGTCCAGCTTGGTAGGAGTCAAACTCTCGTTCATCACGTACGCTATTCCAGCCATGGTATTCTCTTATCCAGCAAGCAGGTAAGAAAGAGAGGCGTGGCTGGTTTACTGCTCAAAAAGAAATCAGCAATTGCGCATGTGCAGACCTGTAAGCCGTAACGCGTGGGCGTAATTGCCTTAGAAACAACAAGGAAGTTAATTTTTAATGAGACCAAAAATCCCACCGGTGACATTCACTTTCTTTAGAATCTCAAGTGTTCTCTTGGGAGTATTCGGGTGCAGCTATTTTAGTATTCGATTAGGTGTATCGCACTAGAAGGCCTAAAGGCGGTCGTATAGAGCCTGCAGGCTAAGCTATTAGGCAGGCATCAGCTAAATTGTGCGACTCGGAGTTTGCAAGGGAGGAACTGCGCAGAAAGGCCTAGCAGCCCGGAGCCCAGCTCAGCTGACTGTACTGATAAGTTAACAAGGTACAGACTATCTATAAAATAAGTGTTTGTGCTAAAACTTAATATAATTAGCTATGAGCTTATTCACCAGTGCTAGCTAACTAGCGGGTTAATTATGAATACACTCGATCTAGCGGCCAGCAAATAATGAGTGTAACCTTTTTTTTTCATATGCTAAAACCTTTGGAAAGGTGACAGTACAAAGAGAGCTTTGTGAGTGTATGTGTTGATCATAAGCTAATTGGCCAGTCTCAGAACCTTTAGCTATTGTATTGTGATGCAGCTGGCCAATAATACAGTATAGCTAGCTATTTTATGCAAACTGTGAGTTGCTTATGATTTCAAAACACACACCATTTTGTGTATTGATGGCAAAAACAGGTTAGCTAGCTAACAGTATTGTAATACAGGACCATTGCATATTGGCTATAGCTAATGCACTGCAAACAATTTTCAAGGGGATAAAAATTGGTATAAGAATTGGTATACTAGGTAAACTCTCTAGCTATTGTGTTGCAGTAGTGCAGAGTTTATATGGTAGCTAGGACATGCAAAGCACTGTTTCAATTACTAGTGCTTAGAAGGAGTCAACTGTACCGTCATGGTTTCTATTTTCATAAGAACCATATGTAATTCTCTTCATAGCTACTTTTGTAGTTGTGAGGGCAGGTGACTGTGACCATAAAGCATGCTCATGTTGATATTTCCTTGAACTGAGATGAGGGAATGCATAATCATTGTGTAAGCACCTTGAGGTTCACTTCTCTAACTGTACAACCCCCCAGCAAAACGATTAGAGCGGAAACCTTTAACTACAGTACAGCGAAACCTGGCCACCTCTGGGCCGAGGTGGTCTCTTTACAGAGGTCAATATCAATGGTACAAGCACTATTGGTTTAAAGAGAGGTGGTCAGCAACAACAACAACAACAACAAAACCTGTGTACATGGTATATTAATGATAATAGCATATTTTATGATCCTGAAGACATTATTTCAGAAGGAGGTTCTACTATTATAGATGTGTAGTCATCTTGACGGGATCCAGAATTGCAGGATATGCGTATGTGACATCACTTATTGTTGGGAGGTGATATCAATTTCTAAAGGCTTAATGTCTCCCTCTTGTGTGGATTGGGAGAACAGAAAACTGGTGCTTTTTGTATAAAGTAATAACTCGAGACTTGCCAATCTCTTTAATTTGATCTGTCATAGAAGTGAAGCTGTACAATAGCAAGCAAGGGAGTGCGAGGCTCATGAAATCAGTGATAGTTTCAATTTCAGATGGTCTTACGAGCTGGCTTGACCTTCATGACAGGGTGCATAGGGTGCATCGAAACCATAAAATGAGGACAGGGAAGGACATTTTTCACCAGTCCAAAGTTAATAATTATTAAGCTCTTGATTATAATAGTGTTCCAATAATGGACCTTTTTTTCCTCCAGTACCAAACACGTCAGTTCTTCAATTTATGTACGTAGGTTCTCATGTTAATAGTGAAGTTCTAAACCATATCATGTGTCAATGGAGTGTGAAACACTGTCTTGATCGGCTTATTGGACAAGTTTAGAAATGTTGTCAAACTGACTCAGATAGCCTTATTCATTTGCCGTGTTGTATTTCCCCTTGTGTGATGCTCTGTTGCCAGTTAGTTGTAGTGATAGCTATAAGATAGCACTGCATATTTTTTTGAAGAAAATTTTTTTTCAGTGCTTACTTATTCCATGCACTTATTCTGTAGTCTGGAGTACTAAATACAGCTAAGAGAAAGGGTGACCTCTTTAGTTTTCTTTGTTCAGAATTTCCACTGCGGTATAAGGGCACAGAGTGTCGGTACTGTTTCTGCAACCAAATACAGCAGGCATTGTATCAGATAGTGGCATAGTGATACCACTTTTGATAACACAAGATGTTCTAGCATAGCATCACTGCAAGATGTTAACTTTAAGAATTGACTTCCCCAATCTCCCATGCATGGCTAGCTGCCTCTAGTTGATACCTACATGTAATGACAGAACATGTTATATAACATGTTAACGTGGTACATGTACATGTAAAGTGCATGCTGTATTGATAAACACCTACATGCAAGGAAAATGCCATCAAGATCCTGTACACGCTTAACATGTAATGTGGTACATAATACATGTATTAATGCATATTAATTTTAGATCATGTACAGTAGCATATTCAATGGCTCATAAGTCATAACCTTCTTTTTTTTCCCTTTCTCAGGGCCCTCTTTCCTACGACCAAGTGGTCCATTGGATGAGTCTCCCCTCACGAAATATCCCCAGACCGAATGATCATTCCAATCTACACCTACTCGCTATAAAGCAGCATTATCACAGCTATCACAGAAGAAGTAGTGAGGGAAATTATCACACACCTACTGAATTGATCCTCAGGTGAGAGAAAGGGGGAGGAAAAAGAGAGAGAGAGAGAGAGAGAGAGAGAGAGAGAGAGAGAGAGAGAGAGAGAGAGAGCCAACAACATAGAATCCCATCGTTGATTGGGACCCCTAGTAATTAGCTATGGCCCAAACAAAACAAGAAGGTTAAACTATCAATCATGATGTGTGTATAATTATGATCAAGCTAACCCCGTATATACGTAATTTATGAGTGTACTATGACCTTCAATAACTTTCATTATAACAGTGTACATATCTGTATTAATATTCACCCCCGAAATAGGAAATCGGGACACTTTTCTGGACACATTGAGTGATTCCACTCACTGTACAAGGGGAGGACTTTAATTAACAGATAAATTCTCACACAAATCAAGTATGCATTTAGCCAGCCTAATTTGTCTCAAACTGAATTTATCATGTTATGAGATTCCTGTGGTTAATGATGCAGTGATAATATTTAGTCTTTTTATAACGCTTGCTTAAAAAGGTAGCGACTATGAGTTCAGTTCTAGCCGGCTGACTAGATTGCATCAGTATCATTGTTAGGATGTAGCCATGTAATGTTGACTTGTCCCCAACTCGATGATATTGATAATCCAATCATGAAATCTTGATGAGTAGAACCCTACTCTGGCTGGAAATAATCGTTCTTTAAAATTAGTGTTCACACATAATGGAGTTTAAGGTTGTGATAATGGAAGTTTTCTCCAAATAAAGTTTGTACAAATCACTTCCCTGTTATAGCACATGAAATACAAACAATCTTCCAATAGAGGACTAACCTTCCTCTAAATAGAGGACTTGACACTAACCCCCTTATGGAGGTTTTGTACAAATCATCACCACATAATAATGCTTTTTCCCCCAAAATACATTGTGAGGAAATCAATTTCCTATATGGCATTATTTCTGAAGTAGTATAATGGTTAGACTATTTCCACACCAAATCTCAGCCCCAAGACTACTAGTTATGGGGAGCTAAAGTATGCCGTTTGTCCCTATAATGGTCCACACCAAATTTCAGCCCCTATGGGGAGCTAAAGTACGAAGAAATGAAATGTCTATATTACTTGATTGTCCTTTTGCTAGACTTCCCAGTTCACTCTACACCACCATGGAAGAATCGGGGGACCAGAGCCGAAACAACAGAAGTAACTCCCTCTCCCCTCAGGGATCTTTGGAACGGAGAAGATCGTCAAGTATTTCAAGGGCCATACATGAGGACTACTCTCATCAATCAGGTTGCTCAAGGTACGTAAAATTCCCCCCACAAAATTTTGCCCTACTGTAACTGATATTTCACTTGAAAATTATCACATTGTACATACATACAGTGTATGAGTTATTTTCATGCTTTGGGGCACTCTGTCTAGTCAGGTGCTTGATGCTTCTATTCCTTTCCCACTTCTCAATTGAATTACTTCTGATGGGGATGGCTAGACTAGCCAGTTTTCCAATGACTTTTATACCCTTGAAAACGTCACGCTACAGTAGTTACGCATATTCTCTCTCTCTCTCTCCCTCTCTCTCTCTCTTACAGCCCTTCAACTAATAGCGAGATTTCCATTGCAAGCTGCTCTGAGCTAGTGGAGGCTTTGGAAGCAATTAAACAAGATCTTCGCCTCCAAGGAAAATTGGAATTTGAAGATGACGAAGAGGAACTAGAGGAGGAAGAAACAGCAGCTTCCAATGACACAAACACAGGTCAGAGTAATGAACCGATGAAGGACTCCAACACTGCTGTTTCCAGAGAAAAATCAGTGGAAGGACGGAAGAGTCCAGTCAAGGCACTTTCCATGGACAATAAGAAGAAGATTGCTGGAGATGTGGCAGAGAAAGAGAAGATTTTGAACGAGTGCAAGAATCAGATTAAGGTGTGTGTGTGTGTGCATGTGCGTGCATGTGTGTGTGTGTGTGTGTGTGTGTGTGTGTGTGTGTGTGTGTGTGCACTACAGATATATAAAATAAATAGAGATTAAATCAGTTTAGTTGTTCCAGGATCCAGCCATAATAGTGGATAGTGGAGGGGTGGGGGGGGGGGGGTGGGGGGGGGGGGTAAGAGGTAAGTTAGAGAGATATAATTGTTTCAAGAAAATAATGGTGGGGGTAGTCATAACTTCCCTCATCTGATATCTATGAGCTCATTGAAATCCTTGATAGAGTCATGCTCCCATGGTACTGGTATTCCCCCCATTGCTGAGCTCATTGAAATATTCCGGTGTAGCAATGGGGGATTGTTTTTTTTTAACCACAGGAGCATAATCTATTACTCACTGCCTTCCACCATAAGTATTCCTGCCTGTAATATCCTTTCTGAATTTACACTTACTTAGTACATACACAAAAGTGTGTAGAAGTTTGTACTTTGTACTTACATATAATAGGTTTCTATTATTTCTCAAGAAGTGGTTTATTTTATTCTAGTCCCCTGGAACCTAGCATCCTTGATAGATATCCATTAGTACATACACAAAAGTGTGTAGAAGTTTGTACTTTGTACTTGCATATAATAGGTTTCTATTATTTCTCAAGAAGTGGTTTATTTTATTCTAGTCCCCTGGAACCTAGCATCTTTGATAGATATCCATTAGTACATACACAAAAGTGTGTAGAAGTTTGTACTTTGTACTTGCATATAATAGGTTTCTATTATTTCTCAAGAAGTGGTTTATTTTATTCCAGTCCCCTGGAACCTAGCATCTTTGATAGATATCCATTAGTACATACACAAAAGTGTGTAGAAGTTTGTACTTGTGTATAATAGGTTTCTTCTCAAGAAGTGGTTTATTTTCTAGTCACCTTAGCATCCTTGATAGATACCCATTGTATGACATCACTATAGCTGGGAGTTCCTTAAATAGAGACATTGAGTCACTAATCACTAGATGCAGGAAGAGGATATTGAAGTAGAGACACCATGCAGGCTTGAAATTTTAATTACATGTATGTAGTAGATTTTCAATGCTTTGAAATCTAGCTCTGTAATCAAGATTCTCAGTATGATTATACTAACAAGGAAATAGACATGTTAATGGACAAGCAGTGACATATTTCTGAAGGAAGTTCAGGTATACTTGTCTGCAAGTGTGACAGTCGAGGGTAGAAATCAAACTTTATTCACGCTTTCTACTTTTGAAAAAAAAAGTTCGAAAAGCAGAAATTTTTATTGTAGAGCATCAGTCATGACAAAAGTAAACTTTGACTAAAACGTGAATAAAGTTTGATTTCTACCCTTGACTGTCACAAGTGTATTTCTTTGGCGAAATGGCATTCCTCTGTGATTATTTCATAGAAACTGTGGTTATATTTTTGCTAATCAGAGAGTGTGGTAGCACTCTCTATGTAGGGATGACGCGGATGGCCGCACGCGCCGCCTATAGACTAATACAAAAGTGAAATTCTAGTTCCCCCACTTAGACCTAACAAAAGCTACTGTGAATGATTATCCAGCCTACTAGAGCCTACTACAATGTGCACACGACTAATTCAATTAGGAAGCCATCTTTTTCTATAATACGCATGCGCATGTATTTGATATCCAATTATTCGAAATTATAATATTACTCAGCTATCTAGCTAGCTAGCTCTAGATAACGATGATAGACTACTGCATCAACTCGGGGATTTAGATTCACCAATCCATCTACCGGTAGACTCTATTTCAGCATCTTCGACCTCCAAGTATAGCTCAACAATGACACAACACCTTGATTCGTGGGCTGGTATGCTATTGGAGAACTATTCTTCTTTCATCTGTCCCTGCATATGCATAGAAGAATGAACTCTATACATAGCTAAAACCATAAAAAAGAAGAAAAAAGATCAGGAACAATTAAGGGAAAAATCATTTCCTGAAATGAAAAAAGATGTAGGGATGACCACTGCTCAAAAAAGTAAGGAAACAAGGATGGAAATGGGATCAATCTTTGTGCTGTATATCCAGCCAACAATCCCTACATATATGCACATTACTACACTATAATCTGAAGTTACCCGATGTATATGTAGGGATTGTTGGCTGGATATACAGCACAAAGATTGATCCCATTTCCATCCTTGTTTCCTTACTTTTTTGAGCAGTGGTCATCCCTACATCTTTTTTTCATTTCAGGAAATGATTTTTCCTTATGCAATATTGAGATGGTTCCACTGAAACTATTGTCTTTGCAATTCCCCAGAGCAACATTAATAGTCATTGTAACATTCACGTCATTTCACTTCCCATATTGAGTCTGGAGTTCAATGCCTTTAGGAGTCAGGCTGTCTTTGGCATCTTACCTAGTGACTCAGTATCGAGAAGTAGAATGTTCTGGCAACTGCCGATATATAAAGAGTTTCAGTTTTAGTCTAGATAAGGAATGCCAGCTCTAAATTGAAGATTGAAGCTAGCCCTATTTATCAGGTTGATTTAAATCATAGGAGATGTCTCCATTTCAGAGGTTCAGAGTTCTAAGTGTCCTCTATTTTGAATGAAAACTATTCTGTCAAGTAGGAATTTCTACTATCCATTTCATGGAGGTGGAGTAACTGAATTTTTAGAAAGATAATGTATTGCATTTCAAGGGTATAATAATCATGCAAAGTCAGTTTTAAAGGCATTTGTATGTGTATATCCATTTCAGTGGGTTGTAAGAAGTCCAATAGTGTACATAAAGGGTATCTATTTTATAGGACTGACTGTTATGAAGGGGATTCTGTTCCACTAGGAAGTTCCGACACGCATAATCAAAATATGCTCCAATCGTAGGCTCATGATTTTTTTTGATCTGTATTTTATGTATCTACAGACCCTCACGACAGCCAACAAGACTTTGGAAAAGAGACTGCAGGAACTCGAGACAAGTTTAGCACTGGCCAGGGCCCATAAAGTTCCCTGTCGAGTAAGTTCATTTTGAATACTTGTACAGATATGTGGTTCCAGTGTGATTGTTTATAATAATTTCAAAACTATTTCAAGGAATGGCACACCAAATTATTTTATTTTGTTCTGAAATAGAAGAAATCTTTTAGCTGCACTGCTGGTGCTTTGCCAAACAACCCCTACTCTTGACTTTCACTTTAATATAAGAAAGCTGTGATTCCTTATATCAAGTAAACATGTTTGTACTGTACATTGAGTAGCAGAACAAAGGGAAGAAACCTACAGTGATTTACATAGCTTCAAAAAGCAAAGATCTCTGAAGCCTATACTACCAGTTTTTCATTCGAAAAATGAAACTTCTCTCTCATCTTTGGCTTCTGTTTGTCTATGGGCATACATGCTGCAGCTACTGGTGTGGGTGTGGGTGTGGATGAAGACCACTATACTGTTTCATGACACCCCTACCGCAGAGGAAATTTGAAAAACTTCATGCAGAGCCCTTAAAGGTCCAAGCATCCCGGTTTAAATCCATTTGGCTCATGAGTTTTTTTCAAGCCAACAGCAGTAGACACAATAAAGGATACTAGCTAGATTTGATAAATTCAAGAGAGCATGATAGTAACTCTGTAGGGATGGCACAGGGAAGCAGACTTAGTAAGGGCTGTAATAAAGTAGGCTGTTTATACATAAACATTCAGAGCCTATTATGCTGGCTACTATTGGTTATGACGCATGCCCACGGTTAGAAAAACTGGTGGCTTTAGTGGGTTTGGGCTGTCATAGTATTATCTGCTCTTGGCCTTGTGAGCCTGATAGGGAACTTTTCATGTGGTGTGCCATTCTAGTATCATGGAGGTAGTGTTACTGAAATAACTATTATTTCAAGAAGACCTCATCAAAGAGTTTGTGTGCAGGTGAAGTATTGTAGGTTGCTAAGATGGAGTGTAATTATACTCTCTATGGAGCCCTCAATATGGGCTCTCTGGAGATTCAAGAAGATCTAATCTTGAACTAAGTGTACAATTATTTACCCCAGAATTTAGGTCACAAATCAGGACACCTTTTTGATGGTATATAGTGTCCTAGGAGGTATGGGGTGGACTTGTTACTGTGACTAATGGGGAATCCATTTTTATCTTTAGGATAAGAGTTGTGATGTCTCGAAATGCAGACATTGAAGTACTATACTCATTAGTCTAAGTGCTGGGAAATATTACTCTAAGGGCTGGGGAAAACCTCTCTATAATATGTATGCAGTAGATGTGATGGCTTAGTCAGCTTCACCTCAATATATCTACTGTGATATTGAAAGTCTCAGTTATGGTTACATGGTTGTATACAATAGTGAAAAAAAAATATTCTCTGGAAATGCTAAACAGTGGCTTCAAGTGGTAGCCGTAATAATTTAACTCAGCAATCAATTGTGCAAATTTTAGATTCAATATTACCAAACTGTGGATCAATAATTTATGCATTTGCATCTAAAGTCCAAAGAGGTCAGACCTTTTCCAAAAACTTTGGGACAGCATTTGAATTTGTTAAAAAAAATTGGAGGGTTTTCAATCTGTACACTAGATCTCTATGATGATGTGATGACTCAATAGCACTCTATTTAAAAAAAACTATGGCTCTCTATTTAAAAGGAAACTTTAAAAGGCTCCATCCATTCACGATATGAAAGTCAGGAACCATCTCCTCCACTTTTTTCTTCAGAGTCTTGCAACTCAGGAATGCATTCAGTATGTCTATCACCACTCAGCTATTTCCAAAGAGCAAAGGAGAAAAATTCTCCTCTGAATAGTGCCATCTCACACACCTTCATTCCTCCATAGACATTTCTTCATGAGCTTTCTGCTTAGGAATTACATAGAGATTTTCCATAATCATCTCTGCATCTCTTTCGATCATAGCTTTTTGGATGTCTGAAACTACTCTTATATATATTATGTCCTGGAGACCATGACAGGAGTTTGGAACAGATTCATTAAAAAGCATTCGACTTCTACATGCATGGGACTGTTATGCGTAACAAGGCAATAGTAATAGCTAGTCCTAACTGTCACCTCTCCTTTGTTAGCTACTTGGATGTCTGAAACTCTTATACATGCTTTAGAGCTGCTATGTTCATAACTAGAGAGGTTCCACTGTGTTAATGGAGTTATTTGAAAGATGCCAGAATGTCTCCACGATCCATAAATGAAGTGGAAATATACATAGAGAAATATCTCTGGGAATGTCTCCATAAATGAAGTTAAAATATGCAAGAGCAATGAGGTTTGACCGCACGTCAGTACTCTTCAGCACATTCCTGCATATATATATAGGTTGCAATAGCTGAATACCAGACACCGCCAACCCCTTTGTTACTTCACACATTAAGTTACTCAGGGGTGTTGCACTTTAGTAATATGTTACTGCTGGATGAATCGCTCCCACACTTTCAACGTGCGACCTTTTTGAATTGGATAGTGGAGTAATATTACACCATTAGTAAATTGATAGTTATATCAGTGGCTGCACGTTACCCTTCAAGCCATTCACCTTGTGGTAACCAGGAAAGAGTACCCCTATAATCTCAATTTTTAAAGTGTCTTTTAGAAATCAACATAGTCATACATGCAATGAGAAATCCTACGATGTTACAATTTTGTGATAGCTAAATTAAAGTTTCCTTTTTAATGTTCCCACATTAATAGAGCCTAATAATAATATAATTAACTTGGATGAGAAATCCCACTGTATGTAACGTTAAATTTTATCATATTTTTTCCACACTAGTAAAGCCTCTATTGATGGTCACCCACTTAGAGCTCCAGACATAGCAAACTTGAAGCTGGCAATAGATATAATGTGTAATCCAATATGGTACACTTGGACCCACACAAAGGATTATCTTACTTAATATATATAGTAATCTAATTTCTTTCCCTATTAAATGTGTTTGACGGTGTATTCAAAATCTCACTGGCTAGCTATGACACGTGGGAATGAGTTTGTACGTATGTGTGTGACTTCTGTGTCGGTTATTTGATTAGCTCTGAATGGTTTCTTGTACATAACATACATAGCTACTAAGGAGTGGTGCTGTCATAACCTTTTATTCAACCATAATCAACCACAATAATAACAACAACAACAAAAACAACAAGATATTTAAGAATTTTATTTTTTATACAGTCAAATTTGAAGCTTTGGCCCAGGACACGAGGGTGCATCCAAGACTTGGAAAAGAAACTGACTTTTGATGATCACTATGTGGAACCCTCAGAAGTGAGTAAATAATGATGAGGAACCCTATCAATGACGGACATACGTAATGAACAGGGTATTTTTAGTTTCCTGTAGTATCATTAAGTCCGTGATTTAGGTCATTATTATGAATAGAAACAGACAAGTAGGGATGGCTGTGTATAAAGTTCAAAAACGTTCATGAACAAGAGAGTCTACCCCTCCTAATTTCAATGACAACTATGGGGAGTGAAGTAGTCTTTCATCTATTTTTTTGAAAGGAGGGGGGTGGTGTTACGTAAACAAATGTACATTCAGCACTTTAAGTTATGTTTGCTTTTGGTGCACTGAAGAGTGCTTAATTTGGGGGTTGTTGGTTTTGTTGAGTCCTGGATCGGACTAAAAAGTGTTCTTTTATTGTCACGTCATGACCTGATCAACAGAATTTTCTAACTAAAAAAAAATGCGATTGCATTTATGACTTCTTCAGTAGTAGTAATTAATAAATAGACAATGAAGATTAGACAAGTAAGCCATGCACACTATACACTATTCTTACGCACCTTCTTTGATCTCAAACAGAATACAAATTTGCTATATTGAAAGTAGTATTGCCTATTCAATGTACGTAGAGTAAACTCAAATGTCAGAGTGTACTTTTGAAACTGATAAGTTAGCTAAATAGTATGTAAGCGAAGTTGGAGCTTGTAAACAGATGTTCAAAAAAACTATGATTCAGCAGGTGCTGAAATGCAGTACTTTGTGAGCAATATCAGTTAACTAAAAACATGAGATCTTCAAATTTAATGCAGAAATGCAAAAAAACAAAACAAACCCCTCTATATATTATATTCAGGACACTTTTTGTGTCCATTACAATAATATAAATCCAGTTCACTCCTAAATCAGGACACTTTTAAATCAGGACAATTTCCTGGTCCAAAAAGCGTCTGCAATTTAATTGATAATTGCCAACCAGACACTCCATTTTTTTCATTGCTAACTTATTGTACATTTTGTTCTCATTGCTACTTATTGTACATTATTGCTACTTATTGTACATTTTTGTTCTCATTGCTACTTATTGTACATTTTTATTGCAGATCATAGCAGCTCTGCTTGAATCAGAGAGGAGATATGTGACAGGTCTAAGTGTGCTCAACTCTCACTACCAGCAACCCATGAGGATGCTGTCATCCTTCAAACCTGATATTCTCAGCATGGAACAGCTGAACGCACTCTTCTTGAATTGGTGAGAGAATGGGAGAAAAATATATAGCTGTTAAGAATGAGAGGGAGAAGTCTTTAATTGGGGGAACTCCTCTATTAAGCAGAATTTCTTGCATCTTAAGTTACCGACCATGCCATTTAATTAATGGATTATCAACAGAGACTCACTCTTAATTTCCCCCTTTTCGTATTACAGTTCTGAACTGCTTATCGTACACCGTACGCTCTACGAAGACATCCTTTGTATCCCTTCCCTGCCTGAATCTGCACAGGTGGACAAGTTGTTTGAGATTCTGGAAGGAAGCTTTCCAGCCTTTGGTCACTACAACAGTCACATGGCCAGCAATAGACCCCAAAATATACAGGTTAGAAATAAATAAATAGGCCCATTCTCAGTGTAGTATTTAGAGATTCCATGTGTATATATATATATATATATATGTTGTGTATAAAAAACAGTTAGGACCTCTGATGAAGATACTCTGATAGAGGATAAACCTCTCAATAAAGGATAAAGTAGCTTTGTACACTAATAATTAACCTCCAAAAGAGGACAACTTCTCTATATACAAAGGGATCCCAAGTGTGTCCATTATTAGAGAGAGAGAGAGAGAGAGAGAGAGAGAGAGAGAGAGAGAGAGAGAGATTAATTCCAAATTTAGCCATATTATCATAATGAGTGAGTCTGGAAGTATGTAGTAGACAAGTTGACATAGTGGCTACAGGCTACTCATGATTCATTCTTCTCCTCCACCCAAAAGGGTGACTAGCACAAGAAATTTACTACATCTTCTCTCTTTAATATGGCAGTTGCCATGGGGTGACCTGATCGTCCCTCTGAGCTACATAGTTGTGGTAACAATGTGTACTCTCAATCTTTCATCTAGATTAAGGAAATTGTTTTAGAACAAAGTCACGTCATATCAAAGCTTAGCCTGTTACATTATGTGTGGTGTTGGTTATGATTGTGAGTGTGTCTATGCAATTGTGATGGAAGAAAAATAATGTCCCTTCCTGTGTCATGTAATTATAGATTGAAATAAAGGGTATTCCCTATTAATTAATCATGGTAATTTACTTTAATCTTGTAAGATTAATTCATCTGTACAACTTGCATATAATTAATTTTAACACCCCATATACACATTTATGTTGAGAATAATTTCTGGTCAATTAAGGTAATTAAAGTCTCCTATAATCAGGTTAAGAGTATCACATCCTCCTATGCAAGCTGTATTCTGTTGTTCTGTTGTTAATCAGCTCTCTTTCTCTCTCTCTCTCTCTCTCTCTCTCTCTCTCTCTCTCTCTCTCTCTCTCTCTCTCTCTCTCTCTCTCTCTCTCTCTCTCTCTCTCTCTCTCTCTCTCTCTCTCTCTCTACAGAGAGAGATGCGGCAACTGAAAAGCAAGCCTCAGTTTGAACAGCTTCTCAACCATTGCCAAGAGAACTGTGAGGGGATAGCGCTCACAACCCTTCTCAACTTACCTACAGAAAGGGTATGTAATTCTGCACGTTCACATAACAGTAATTATGTGGAGTCAGGACAAGTAGATAGTGACATTTATACCACCTGACTCCATGCAACTAACCAGTAACCAGCTGAGAACCAATACCTTAACCATACTTCAACCATAGCTCAACCAACTGGTCAGAATTTTAGAACCATGACCTGAAAATCAGGGCCATTTTGGTCACCACTCAAGCTCTGGTTAGTTAAGTTATACTTTTGACCAGAACACACAACCAATATAGCACCAGGTGTGTATCGATCAAAAGACTGAAGTGTGGAACAAAAATTAGGAAGTGTTGCTTAAAATCAGATGTAACCCAGGAAAAAGATTATTCCCTCATCATAATTTTTGTGATTCATTTTCTTTCATCACATACTGCAGATGTCGGAGTATTCAGAATTACTGACTCACTTTTTGAACCCAAGGGTACGAGCACTACCTGAGGATGCCTCCAAGCGAGCAGAGGCCCTCATCAGATTCCTACGCAACATCAGATATGTACGTAGTAGGTACCTGTTCATTATATAACAGTAGAACTGCTTTATCTCATTTCAAGCACTGTAAACCCTTGTACAGCACTTGAAGCCAGAACAGCAAAACTATCAAAGGAGGCTATGTAAATTTTGGTTTTGCAAGATCACTGTATGTGTATGTATGTATGCAAGTGACCACATGGTAGTTGATGTAGCCTGCATGAATCTGGTCACAACAAGTGGTCCACATGATAAACCAACCAAGAATCTGCCACAACATCATCGCTGTGGTCAAAGAAACAGCACGCATCTGATAAATCTTTGCCTGTTTTTGATATTTCTGCGATTCTATGCAAGAATGAAGCATACTTGGGACCCAGCTTTTTCTTTGTAGAGAGAGGTTGTCCTCTTTTGGAGATTATTAGTATAGAGTGTGTATACAAAGTTACTTTTAGATTATCCTTTCAGAGTGTTCTCTATAAGAAGTTCCATTGTTGATAATGAATATGCTATACGAGCAGTTTCTCCAATGGTTTACTATTTCTTGTAGAATCCCAGCGGTGAGAAGTCGGAGTGGGATAACGCTCAAGAGAAGATTAAACTGCTGAACAAGATAGCCACAGACGGGCCAATCCCCCTGGAGATCTTCAATTCTGATGTGAGGTTCATGAAGCAGGGCCCTCTGACACAGGTGGTCGGGAAGAAGGAGATGGCGAAACATTGCATCCTCTTCAATAACTACATTGCTCTAGCACAGGCTCATAACACCCAGTATCGTATCATGGAGGTATGTAATGTGAATTTATCAGTGTATTCATGCATGTATGTGACATACCTTGTGCATGCACATGTGAATTACATGTATGTGACAGACAGTGTATGTGATTACTGTTGGCATGTGAATGTGTGCAATTACATCTGTATATGCACATGTATATGACATGTGTGCATGCATGTATAATGTAGAGGCTTAATTAACTTGGAGAGATGGTTAGCTATAGTTTCTTTTTCAGTATATACATTATCATTAGGACATTCTTGCCAGCTAGAAATAGCATAGCAATGACTTCTTATCGATAACAATTAGCTCATGCACACATGGACATGTTTATGTATATACATGCCACATGTTCATGCACATGTTCGTGTACACACATGCAGAATGGAATGATACCTTTGTATGGTGCACAACTCCATAAATGTGTGGACGTGGCAGGCCAGGCTATCGGCTCAGATCTCCAGTCAGGACTGAGCGAGGATAAGCTTGCCTTCAGACTCACCCTCGTCAACAACGACAGTTTGTACCTGAGGGCAGCCAGACCCAATGAGCTAAGGCAGTGGGTGGAGACTCTAGAAAAGGTATGTGGTTATGTCATACATAGATCTGTAGAATAAACTTTTTGATATTACACTATATGCTGTGGGAATTACTCCCTATTATTGTTGTTTATGTAAAGATCATGATGATTATGAGGCATAAACACAATATTAATATTAAAATTTACTCTTGACTACTCTAATCTCAGTTAGACAATATCTGCATGGTCCCATTTTTAAGAGATCCTCTTTTAAACAATTATTAATCAACTCATAACATCTTGATAAACAACATGAACTTTGCACTAGTCAAGTGTGTAAATAAACTACACCCTTTGAGGTTATTATAACTTGTCATCTATGGTACCTTTTATATGTACAAATACGGACACTACCATATTCTATGATTCCCCTTGAAAACCACCCGATGGATTCCCAGGGTTGATTCATACTGATTTCCTATCTCAGAATCAAAAGATCTGAATGGGATGATGATGATTTCAGGGTGGTAGGCATGGTTGATTCAAATTTTGAAAAGCACCCAGTGATAATCAAAAAAATTTCTGGCATCTCATCTTTGGGTAGCAACTGTAATGTTTTTTAAGGTGGCTTTGCCCACAAAGTGATAAAGCTTGGCTGTGGGGGGGTTGAGGCACATAAGCTGTGGCATACATAGTGTGGAATATACAGTAGTACTTAAAAAAATTACCCTGAACCCATACAAGATAAGGTGTCAAGATTAGTCCTGATAGGAAATCCCATGTTACATATTTCATCATAATCTTGTGAAATTGTGTCACCATTGATTTTATGTGATGCTGGAGACAGGTTTATCAAAGTGTAGATAGACACTCACAGTTATCTAGGAAGTAGTGCGTGTGTTTCTTGCAATTTTAAGCAAAGATGCCTGCCACCCTGAAATTATCATCATCCATTCAATTTAAAACTCAATTCTGAGATAGGAATCATATCAATGTGAGATGACAACCCTGGGAACTCATTGGGTGATTTTCAAAAATTGACCTCAAAAGTTCTAGGGGAAGCTGTTTTGTCATAGAATATGGTTTAGAGACTTGAGTGTAATATTGCTGAGATCTTTATGAGGAAATGTATAGCGATATAATGTGTGTATAATTATGACGAGGAAATGAAACTTGGAGAAATCAGGTATATTTTCCAAGGAAATACTTGTACACTTGTAGTATATCTCTATGCTTCGAAGACCCACATTCTTGTATTGATACAATTCATATGTCATAGAGCATATATTCATAGTTGTTATGTACCGCACATCACATACGTGCATGCTGAACCCTTACTTTGAATCCATACTTGCTTGAATCTGTAGAGGTGTGAATGATCTAGGGAACAGGTTTTGGTGGGGATGTGTGTAGAGTTTATGTCAGATTTGTAGGAAGTGTAACCATGGAGAGTGGAACTCTAGAACTTTTTAGTAGTTAGCTGATCAAATCTAGAATACCTACAAACCACATACTATAGGAAGACACTCATTCTATTTAACAGCTAGGAGAGATTAAAGGTTACCCACTCTAGCTTATCTTATATTAATAGTGTGTACATCCATCACGGTTCAAAGGTCGCATACGTGTGTCACTCATGGCAACATGCAAAGCAAGGAAGGGCGGATCGAGCCACGGAACGGCTTGATACGCCCAAGCACTCGAGTTTCTAGCTATGGACTTGACTCAGCAATGAATCTTGACGCTCTAAGAGTCCAACATTACAAAGAGATTATTATTATTGTGTTTGTTATTACTGCAGTGCATCAAAGAGAGTCAGGAGTTGCGACTGGAGCTGGAAATGGACATGTCAGATCACAGACCCCTGTGTCCGATCGATGCTGGACCTAAGGTAGAAACAGTACCTAGTAAGAAGTAAGGTAGAGTTGTTTAGTGTTCAGTATTCAGTACCCAAGGCAATATAGATGCTATAGTGGAACCTCTCATTGTCCATCCATTTAGCGCTCACTTTTACTATTTGTCATACCTCTGACCAGATTGCAGCAGCTTCTTTGGAGAAGTTGTTCCAACAGCTGACCAGCCCTCACTTTGAGCTGCACCAAGACTTTATGCGAGTCTTCCTACTGACGCACAGCTGCTTCACCACACCCAAGGAAGTCCTCACTGCCCTACTCAACTGCATCAAAAGCCCAGATGATAATGCAGATAGAATCAGTCAGGTGAGAGAGAGGAGAGGAGAGAGAAGAGAGATCTTTTCACAGCACATACACTCTTTATTTCAAGGACTATAATATACATCTAGGAAATTTTCAGTCTTTATGTTGCTTGTTTTTCATTGTTCCTTACACACACCACATGGTGCTCCGTTGTGACATGCAACTTGATCTTCAGGCATCTGAAAGTGATCTTTTTCTATTCAACATGCCTCTTGGAGGTAAGTCTAGATTTTTAACATCTCCTTCCTTTGGAGTATCATAACACTGAATGTTTATGTTCGAATAAGTCTTACACATGCTATAACCATCAGGTGGATCTTGTGAACTTTGTACCTTTCCCTTAGCAACAACATAGATATGCAAACACTCTATGTAAACTTGTTTACAAAATTTGAAGTAATACGGTGGAACTTTTCTACCTGGGTTCATTTGGGGCTAAGAAAAGGTGTCCAGACAATAAGAATGTTTGTCAGATACAAAGAGTTTTGGTGTTTTCACCACAGGGATGTTGTACACATTGGGAGCTGCCACTAGCTGTACATAATGGTGTACTAAAATTGCTATTTCTCTTTAGAAATATCTGGCTCAGGGAGTGGCTGTGTTTCAGCCTCACCTTCTATGTACACCATTAACACAGATTCCTCTGAATTGGGTATGTAATCTAGTCATTCTCATTTTCTATATCCATGTTCAACTTTTCATTCTCAATTATTTATGCTCATTTTCCTAATGTCATTTTTATTCATGTTCATCTTCCTCTGTTCACATTCCTCTCTTCCCCCTTCAAAGGGTCACCAGGCCCCAGTCCCAGTGCTGTCCGACGGTCTGCTTCCTCCACTCACACCTCTGTCATATCCTCCTCTCCCTCACCTAATGCTCTGCAGTTCAGAAATGGAAATTCAGCAAGAAAGGTGAGCCACATACCACAAGTTAAGGTCACACTTAGGTATGGTTATTTCACTATGTGCATATGGTAGAGTCTGGTTCAAAAATTGCATTTGAGCATTTTGGGTGTAAAAACAGTTATAATACTATTACGTATTCTCTTAGGCTAAGAAATTTGATACTGGGCATGGTTAATTTTTAAAATTTTACCTGAACAACTGATTCCTCAAACATGCCTTGAGAGCTAATGAAGTGCCACAAGAATATCTATTTGCGTTCTTGATCATTCATTATAACTGCTATAACTTCTTAATTAAATTTTTTTTAAAAACAGCTAGGAATAGATCCTTTGTTATTCAATAGGCTGTGTACAGCGGTGCCAGTTTTGTGAGTACTGACTCTGATGTCTCTCCCCATTCCTCGGCTGTCGTGGTGGACAACGGCTCAAGCACAACTCAAGACGGTTGGGCACTAGAAGCTGGTGACCCTGAATTCAGCATCAGAAAGAGATTAGGTAATAACTATGTAGTATACTTGAGAGCAATTTGTATGTTGTTTCCTCTCTTCCCCCTTGCAAGATTTCTATTTTTTCTGCTTGGGTACATAGGTAAAGTTGACCAGGCTATGTCGCCAGCCACACCGCCTGAAGAAGGAGAGCATTATTCAAAGTTATATGCTCCAAATCGAGTTTGTCTAGAGAGTGAGGCAAGTGAAGGGGAGGAAGAAGAAGAGGAAGAAGATGAGGAAGAAGAAAAAGATGGAACTCTTCGTGGAAATGACTCTTCTAAGACACTTATAGGTCAGTTACATGCCTACGTAAATGACAATACAATTAATGGAGCTCTGACTCTGTATCTTATTTGTGATGGAGATGTGTATTACTAATTAAGACAGCTCTCTTATCAGAATATCTTCATTTGGTCCAAAAGTGTCTTCAGAAATAATTATACAGTGGAGTTCTAGTACCTTATGAGGATTTAGCTATATGTCTGGTTTCTAGCTAAATGTGGTTGCCATGGCATGAAATGTTGCATCCATGTACGATATCACAATACAAAAATACACAACCACATGTGTAGTTGCAAAAAAATTTAGGAAAATTGTGTTTATAGTAATACTTTGATGTTGTGCTTATGTACTCTTTGACTGAGTTATATAGCAAAAACTTTTCAATGCAGTTACTTTTTGGACCAGAAAAGAAAATTAAATCTTATTAGAGAGGTGTCCTATTTAAGTGGTAATTCTATAGCAATGGGACACAATACCATATACGTAATAGAAGTGAAGTTTTATAATTCATTTCATCAAGTCCAGATTGAAGGTTCCAGTGTGTAGTATCATTTAGAGATGTGGTTTCGGATATAATAGCCTTTGCAGTAGAGATCTGAGCTGTAGCTTGTTTGCTGTGGTCTAGACTGAGCTGTAATATTTACACTCAGTTGCTAGTCGCTCAGCAACTTGAGGTTGGCCTTCCTGTCCCGTGAGTGATGTCTGCCTATGATCATACCCACTGTCATCTAAATTTGGAGTTACTCTATGATGAAGGTCCTAGAGTGCATTCAGTATAAAGGTTGATATGGTTGATTTTTTAGCTAATCATGAGAGGGAAAAAAATTTATGCTAAATAAAAAGGCCATGTTGGGTTAGTCTGTACTTTTACCTATAGCAGTTTCTGTGAATAAACATCAAGATTATGCTGCCTTCAATAATAATCCCTACATCACTGCCTAAACCAAGCTGCTTTAATTGTTCATGTCAGTGTAAAAGTTCTGCTTGGTTTAGGCAGTGATGTAGGGATTATTATTGAAGGCAGCATAATTTTGATGTTTGTTTACAGAAACTGCTATAGGTAAAAGTACAGACTTTAACCCTACATGGCCTTGTTTACTTTTTATATGACCTTTTCTCAACTCTTTTTTTATTTAGAGAGGCTAGCTAGGTACTGGTTGGCACGCACATACATGCATGTGATTGTGACAGATGCTCGTGCGTGATAAATTATGTCATTAATTTCAAAATGGCTGACATAGTCTGATGATGATGAACGAATCATGAGTCCAGTTTGTATTGTTCTGAGATAAGCCACGCCCATTCCGTACTAACAGTGCTACCGCACTCTGATAATTAGTCATAGAGTGGCAGTCATTAAGAGTGATTTCAGCTCTCAATACTAGAGGCCTTGCACTTCAACCACTTCAACCTTGGAAGCAGATTAGATGATTAATGAAAACAGATCTAATGAAACTTAATGAGTAATTTTTTTCCACAAAATGGATGCTGATTAAGTACCAAGTACCCATACAATCTATACTAAGAGTGGTTAATTAGGTACACATTGTTACATCCAGCCAATTCTCCACACCCTTTTTTAGGCAAACAGAAATCACAAAACAGACAAAATTTATGACATTTCATCCTGTCACAGGCAACTGTATTCATTGACCAGAGCGTGACAAAGCTGGTAGCGTGAGGTGGACTAATATCAATAAAATTCATGCCAATTAATTAATCATACGTTCCAAAATTAATAGAATTGTAGCTATGCTACTTACCACAATTTAAGCTACAAAAGTGATCTATCCCATGCCAACGTGACTGCCTTTTGAGTGTATCAATAGATTCAACTGCTGAGAAATTTCTATGGACTTAATACCTAGCCAGTGTCCACAATACTATAAGAAACCTTTAAAAATCCCATTCAGAGTTCTCCATTGATGATTATAGTGTTGAAGTTTGTTATGTGGGCACAATAGTAGCTGCCCACTTCTTGAGGGGTTTCATTTTGTTTCTAAACAAGGAACTGTGTATAAGTATGTATGTACATGCTGTACATCCTCATTTCAGGATTCAGGATTAGAACATGCTTTGCATGTATACAAAATTAATTGGGTTATCTAACTGTCGGGGCTTGCAGTAACAGTCTGTTGTAGGATTTTTTCAAGGCAAAATTTCTATTTTGTCTGCCCTTTAATAGAAATGCATTTAAGTAGATATCATGTCCAGACAATGATATTGCAGGCCCTGAAACTGGTGATATCTTCGTTTAGATATATTGAGGGGTAATGTCAGTGATGTACTCCATATTTTAAACTGGTTGCATAATGATGTGCTTGAGAGAGAGAGAGAGAGAGAGAGAGAGAGACTTTACCACAGGATCACCTAGCCAGGCCATCATGATGAATGTATACTCATCTTTAGAAAAAAAAATGACTTCTTACCACAGGATCACCTAGCCAGGCCACCAGGCGCAAGATGCACCGGAGTGTTAGCGAAAGCGGTGGTGGCCAAATCATTGTGCACAGTCCTCCAAATGAAGGAGAAGGCACCCACAAAGAAACCCTCGACAGTATTCGTCACTCACAACGCATGCAGCTGGAGCTGGACGAAGCTTCACAGATGATGGCTGAGTTGACGGAGTCTCTCGATACTGACTTCTGTGGAAGAGGTGAAGAAAATGAAGTGTTTGAGAGGGTGAATGATAAAGAAGTGAAGAGAAGAATGAGGTCACTTTCTGGTAATGCCATGAACAGGCTTGGAATCGTTTCCACAGGTTCACTTTCAACATCTGAACCCGGTGAGTTTAAACAGCCTGTTGACCCTTTACCCATTTTGAACTTAAGTACCCTTTACCCATTTTGACATTTTTCCTGCCCCCCTCCCCCCAGATTTGAGTGCTTGTGGTATGGAGGAGGAAGACACACCCCCTCCCTTACCCCCAAGACATCCAGATATGTACTCTGTTCAAACCACAAGGACAAACAAGAAACAAATGCTCACAGAATCTCTCGACCCCAGCAAATTGAGCAGAATGTTGCGCCGTGGATCTGAACACAACCTGTTGACCACTAGTATGAGTTCTGCATCATCAAGTGTAAGTGGGACACCAAGTCATTCCTCGGGAAAGGATAAAAAATCGAAAACGCTGGAACGAAAACAGCCCAAAGAAAAGAAGAAGAAGAAGAAATCAGATACCTTCAGTGGAAGAGCTACTCCAGTAAATGTGCTCTCTTCGCCAGCAAAGAGCTCTCAAATGTATTTTGGCAATTCTCCGTCACATACCAGTGGAAGTTCCAGTCTCTCAGCCTCACAAAGCTTCAATGCAAGTGGTGATATGGCCAAGACTCCCAAGAAGTCCAGGTGGCTGAATGTACGGAGGAAAATAAAGAAAAACTTCACACGTTCTCCCAGTTTTGTGGATGCAGATGAGATAAAAGCTGTCCACAAATCGAATAAACCTCAGAGGTCCCACAGTATCCCTGCAATTAAGAAGTCTGGTGTGTATAATGGCCGCAATGCCTCTATTAGTGGCTGCAGTGAGGATTTGGGGATGAATATCCCTGATGGATTGATCAGCCCGCGGGCACGGCGGGCTAGCACCTCACCAGGCAACAACGTCAATCTCGTTTCAAAGGTGTTCTCCATATTGATGTGCTGGGTGGAGGACTATTTTGAAGTGAGTTGTGCAAGACTTGAGTTTCATTCAGCACTATAATTTTGGCTCTCTCTCTTTCTCTCTCTCTCTCTCTCTCTCTCTCTCTCTCTCTCTCTCTCTCCCTCCCTCCCCAGGATTTCGAAGCTAATGATCTCACCCAGTTTCTAACAGACACTCTTGAAACTCTCATCTGCAGAACCACAAATGATACACTTGAGTATCACATGTCTCACCAACTTATAGAGTAAGCAAAGCTGCATTTTAAAAAAATCCCTTGCCTTTTCCACTCAGCATTAATTTTTTATGTAACTTCACCATCACAGGGTACTCAATCGAAAGAAGCAACATGCCTTCATACCATCTCCAACTTGTTCCTTCCCCAAGCTCCTTGGAAGAATTATTCATATCAAGGTTCGTACAGTGTGTCTATAGCTGTAGAACTTACTTATTCCCTGGGTCCATCCCCATGATAACCACTTAATTAATTATGCTCTGATTTTTAGCCTGAAGTTTTGGAGATGTACGACTGGGAAAACCCAGACAGACTCATGAAGGGCAGAGAGATTGACTTGAGCAAGGGCTTGCCCAAGGAGTCGCTCTGTTTGAAAATCATAGCTGAGCAGCTCACTCTGATGGAATTCTCAGTCTATGCAGCCATCCAGAGAAAGTGAGTTATAATGCATTAATTACTGCAGTCCTGGCTAGCTAATTATGTTTATTCTCCCCCTGAACTATCCAGAGAACTTCTCAACTGCAACTGGAAAAAACCAGACAAAGAAAAACTTTCTCCTAATGTTTGCAGACTCATTCGCAGGACTAATGATGTACGTATGTATATTGAGAAAAGGAAGGAGGTGTATTAGGGAGTCAAAATGCTTATTTATACGATGATAATTAAAGTGGTTATTTCCTCACTTCACTCAGTACAGTAGCTTATTTGGTTACTTTTCCTTGAATAGATGACATCCTGGGTATCAACAGAAATTCTGCAGCGCAAGACACCGCCCCAACGTGCAACCGTTATCGAGCACTTTGTCCAGATCGCCAACCACTGCTACAAGCACAACGACCTCCATTGTGCCCTCAATATCACCATTGCTCTGGGGTCTGCTTGCATCAAGAGTCTTAGACAAACTTGGAATGAAGTAGACAAAAAAGTATGTTCATTAAGAAGAAGAAGGCATAGCTAAGCTGCCATAGAATTGTTATAACTGACAGTCTACAGGACACACTGCTTATGATTTTTTTCTCTCTTTTTCTTTTTTGACAGTGGCGACATAAATTTGATAAGCTGAAAGATTCCATGGACTACCATGGCAGGTGTAAGAAAATGAGGGAAAATCTAGACCAGTAAGTTATTAAGCTTGCACATTCTCACAATAATAATACTGGACAGATTGTACTAATGAGAATAGTGTCACTCTTAAAATTAATAACGAGATTACTAACAATGATTTTTCTCCCTACTTTCAGGCTCACCCAAGAGACTTTCGAAAAAACTGGGTAAGTAATATCTCTATCAATCATGTATTAAGTAATTTCATTTCACTGTATGTTGCTGATTCTTCCATAGACATATACCTGCTGCTCTTCCTTACATTGGAGCTTATTTGGACATCATTTACACTCTTGAAATCTCGTCAAAGACATACAACCAGGATGGGCTGGTCAACTTTGCTAAAATGACCAAGCTTGCAGAGATGGTGACCAGTGTTCTTCAATATCAAGATGTCGGCTTCAACTTTGAACCAAGACTTGATGTAAGTGAAACAATAATCACTGCTGCTTGCCTTACAACACATACCAACACTTACTTGTTTTAACTGTTTTTGTCTGAGCAAAGCAAACCCATAATTATGATATTATTTTAAACATGCAGGTGATGGCTTATGTAACAGCAGCCAAGAGGCTCTCTGAAAATGACCTCTATGAACTCTCTATGACTGTTGAACCACCATCCAATTAAAGGAAAGAAACTTTTACTTTTCTCTATTACTGAAACACCATTATTCCGTGTGGAAATTTAACCACACAATGTACACATACACACATAGACATGTAACACCCACTGGCAAAGCAAAGTATCTTGGCTATGCAAGTTGTGTTTTTTTTGTTTGTTTGTTGTTTTTTGAACATACTTAACTCTATAGTTCGCTAGCTAGCAACTACAGCTACATTTTTTTTGTGTGAGTGTGTCAAATTTGTCAATTATTATCACTGGTAAAATGCGAATCATCTCTTAACTTTCTCTCTGTTTGTATCAACACAGCATCTTAACAATAATAATATTATTATAGTAAACAGTTTGCATAGCTAATCATTAGCTATAATATAGTCGTGGATAATAATCATCAACTAGAAATCCCATCTTAAGGTGCACTAGCCTTGTTCACAATCATGCAAAAAGATTCATCAAGGATATGAGAGAATGAGCTTATGATTAGCTTATCCCATAGCTAGTATGCATTAGCTAATCAGCTGCATGGCTAGCTAGGTAGTTATTATTGTTTCCATATAATACAAATCTTGTTGAGTGTATACCAGTAGCTATAGTAACTAATTATTTATGGGATTGTTAGCTACAATAGGACATAATGAATCAATGATATGCAAACAATAGGAAATAGGTGAATGTCTTTTTCGTACATGTGTGAGTATAGAACTGGCTAGCTACAACTGCTAGCTAATAAGCTAGCTATGGCTGCTGTCAAAATCCGCTCTGGCATTTTCCTCTGTGTTATCTTCAGTTCTCAACTCTCGTTCTTTGCTGAGAGCAAGATAGCAGAGCATGAAATCCTCTCTCTCCCTGGCTGGTCTGGTCATCTCCCTATCAAGCAGTACAGTGGCTACATGCCTCTACTTCATAGCAGTACCAAAAAGTTTTTCTACTGGTAAATTTATGCAATCAAGTAACTATAATGAGCTTGCTTAGCTATAATAGCTATGTTAAATCTTACCAGCAAAACCTTCTGCACGACACTTAAAATTTTTCATGACAACAGGTTCATTGAGAGTGCGAATGATCCACAAACAGACCCTATTGTTATGATTATTGTAAGTTTCAACATTGAATTCTGTAATAAATTATTGTAGCTAGGCTAGAGCTAGGCTAGGGTTAACCCTCTAAATGTGTCCTAACCCGGTTATTGTACTAAATGGGACACCTGATGAGTTACAGCGAGGGCTTTTTTATTAGGGAGTCAACATTATAGCTCCCATTGTATGATTATATCACTAATACTTCCCCAGCATGGAGGTCCAGTCTGCAGTTCCCTGGAGATCCTATTCAGTGGCATGGGATGGCTTGATATTGACATCGAGCACTCAACAGAATCATCTACTCGTTTCACTATCAACCCACACAGCTGGAACAAAATAGCCAACTTGCTCATATGTAGGTGATTTAGTGATCCCCAAATGGGTGGGCAGGCATCTTGCATCTTGTGTGTGCTGTTGGCAAGAAGCTCCATGAAACATTCATTGATGAAGGGAACATCAGTGGCCAATATAGCTGATGAGCAGGAGTGTCCCCCCTCCCACTTTCATTTGAATTTTTGTTGGCTAGCTGGTTTATAGAGGAACCTCTCTTTTGTGGGAAATGTAGTTTTGTCCTATAGACCTAACAATATAATAGGCAAGGTGGCCTCTCATCAGAGGTGGCCATTATGAGGGGGTTTCATTGTAATTCGTTGCATGCAGTGGAGTCACCAGTGAAGACAGGTTTCTCTTATTCCACCAATCCCGAGGTCGACTACAATGCTATGAATGACAATACCACAGGACTTGACAATTACGACTTTCTAATCAGCTTCTTCCAAGCTTATCCGGAGTACAGAAAAAATGACTTCTATGTTCAGTAAGTGGTAGTTAGTTGTATCATTATATGTCTCCTCATTTATAAGAATACACAAGCACGAGGCACAGTGATGTGACACAAGGAATCACATGATACAATGGTGACACTGATACTGCATGAAGTCATGTTATCACAGCTAGTTCAGTAACCTTGGTAACAGCTATGCAGCTAATTACACAATATACATTACATAAAGTCAGCACCACAGTAGTTAGCTACTCTCCTCCAATTATTGTCACCTGTTATTGAAATCATTAACAGTGGTGTCTCATATGCTGGAGTTTATGTTCCAATGTTGATGGATATCATCTCACAAAGGAACAAGATTGTCAATGCTGAAGAAGTCATCAATGCAAGGGGACTTATGGTGCTGTAAAATAAGTACTGCACGATTATACTCAGCAATTGATGTTCTTAAATTCCTTGCAGATTGGTAATGGTTGCACTGGGAACAAAGTTGGATCGTGTTCGTATCAGATGGGACTCAAACACCATACTGAGTTTTTTCGCAGGCATGCTCTGATTTCTGAGGCAAGGATCATAGCTGTAATTACATAACTCGTTTTGCATGACACAACTCGTTTTGCATGACACACAAATGCTAACTCATTGTGCATAACTAACACAAATACTAACTCGTTTTGCATAACATAAATGCTAACTCGTTTTGCATAATACAATTCCTGTAGGATGCATACAGCCTCATTTTGCAAGAGTGCAAGGACTTTCAGAATTTGAGGTCAGTTAAAACTGATTAATTGTGTATGATTCCTTTAATATCTTATGACTATTATTAATACTATTACAGTGACTCCTGCAATGATGCCATTTTAGATGCAACTGGAGCTGAAACGATGGGTGTTATTAACACCATAAATATCCATCAGCCCTGTTTGTACCCTGTGCCAAGTCCTTCTACACCTGACTACAAGGAAGAGATGTATACAGTAGCTAGAAATGTCTATTTGCATATTCACCTGGTACCTTGATCATTTGGTTATAACTGCTATAATTTTCTCAATTCTTAAAATTCCAAACACCAGCAAAGAGAGTTGATAACAGCTCTCTGCTGATGCATTAAACTAGAAATTTGGTTAAGAATTGTGAAAGTTATAGCAGTTATAGTGAATGATTAAGGTGCCATGTGAATGCAAATAGATGAGGTACAATCTGTCAACTTGACTGTTCTTATATTCTGTGACTACATTCTCTCTAGTATCTAAACCCAGCTACAGGTCAATGACCACATTATATATAGTTATTTCGTTATTTCAAAAATTTTAGGGACTTGATGGATGAGGCTAGACACCACAAACGCAGACCCTCTTTCTATCAAGGACTCCAGCTCTGTGGTGATGAATCAGTGTACGAGTATTTCAACTCTCCTATGGTAAAAATTCATACAAGTGAATGTAGCTAAAGTCTACCTTAAGGTAACTATTATTTACGGGTACAAGAGTTAGCAATTTTTCAATTTTGTGCTATCAAGGTATCCATTTAGCAGCTACAAAGAAAAATTAATTTGTACTAGGCCAATGCCTTCACCATTCAAGGTATTTATTATATTTCAAGCAAACAGTTTGAACTTTGAACTTTGGTACTCATTAATAATAGTATAACATTAAGGTGTTTACATTCAATTGTTCCCTTGATCACTCATAGCTTTCTCAATTTTTTAATCTCAAAAACCAGTTCATAGAGTGGATAACCAGTTATGGGTAAAAGTTGGTCAAAAATTGATAACGAAAGATCAAGGGGTCGAGTGAATTAAATTTAGTGTTTTTTCCCCCAGAAAATTACCAAGGCTTATTATTATTCCTGGGATTCCATCATTTTTTTTATGAGACTGACTCGAACACATGATACTCAAATACCCTATCACAAATTCCAACTTGATTTGCTATTGCTTGCAGGTTCGTGAGGCAATTCACGCAAAATCAATAGATATAACAGGCAATTGGACCGTTTGCCAGATGACACAGTACAAAAGAAACATTGCTTCAGTACTGCCAATCTACCCAGCTCTCATGTATGCTTATAGCTAGTTTTTAAAAAACCCACTGGTCAATGTAGTAACCTCCCTTAATTTTTTTTCTTTGCAGCAAAGCCTATCGTGTACTTGTTTATAATGGAGATTTGGATGGTTGTGTGCCTGCAATAGAAAGTGACGTAAATAATCATTGCATGAGAACATGTCAATATAGCTAGAGCATATGTAGTAGTAGCCTCGAACCCAGCCTCTTTTTTGGGGGGGGAAGAGAGGGTGGGGGTTGGGGGGGGGGGGGGGGAGGGGGGGGCATGGTTCACCCATAGCTATAAACACTGTAGGTCGATGAAGACTTCCATACCCCAAAAGTGGCCTCATTCATATGAGCAAGCCCCTACTATATACATTAGCCTTGAACCCAGCCTCATGAGGCAGCCCTGTGTAGCAATAGAGTGAACTACCACCTCTTTACTACTCTGCCATGTACTTCACCTCTTTATCCATTCCAGCTACTTCGGCCACTTGTTCCTAGCCCATAGGCTGACAATTTGTAGCTACTGCATGGTATTTAGCTAGCTAGCTATAGCTATAGTAGCCATTGTGATTGATCTATTATTAGGAATGGACATCCAACTTGAATTTTTCAATTGCTGAAGACTGGAGACCGTGGACTGTTGACGATCAGGTAGGACGGTATCAGTTATTTAATATCCAATCTTCCAATTACTAGTTTGATACTTTTCTTCTCCCTTTACCATATAGGTTGCTGGCTATGTCACTAAATATGATAAAGACTTTTTCTTCCTCACAATTAGGGGAGCTGGACATCAAGTATGCATAATCTGTACTCAGTAAACTTTTGTTAATACTGATCACGTGTAATGCAGGCAAGCTGGGACAAACCAAAGCAACACTTTGCCATGTTTGAAAGATTTATCAAGAACGTATCTTTCTAAATACAAAAACAATTAATATTTATATCTTATATTAAACAGAGAGCTACTGTTCAGTTCACCCCGAAGGTTATATACCTACCAATGTTTCATTTTTCCAAAATCCACCATTTGGACTGTCAGGGGGCAAGAGAGCTAGCATCACTGGAGTTTTAGCCCCCTCATCGGAAGTTAAGGGGGCATTGTATCCTGCCATATCTGTTTTGCAATGACCTGGGTCAACACAGTTGATCAAGACATCTTCTTTGCCTGCCAAAAATAAATAAATAAATAAATAAATAAATAAATAAATAAATAAATAGTAATAATAATAATAATAATAATAATAATAATAATAATAATAATAATAATAATAATAATAATAATAATAATAATAAAACACTTGTGACACATGGGCACTTAAAAAATGTACATACATAGTTTTGCTGTATCAATTGAAGTGTTCATGGGCTAGCTAATTATCCAAATTCTAGTTGATTTCTTACCTGAATTCTGAATATCCCTCGCAAATATATTAGCAATAGCAGACTCTCCCACTTTTGAGCTGGCATAAAAAGTACTACACCAACCCTTTTCTTTATGTCTTCCTTCGCGCACATCTTCGATAAACTCTTGCATCAGTGAGATCACCTCGGCTTCAGTTATGTTTGGGTTACTGAATTTATCACGCAAATTCTGGCTGCTGAGTCTGGAGAGAAGTCCAGGGTGGTACGAAGATATATTGACCACTCTTCCATGTGACTTGATGATAGGCACAAACACTCTCATCATGTTCAAGAGACCACTGAAGTTAGTCTTCACAGTGTTTGTGGCTTGTTCAAGATCAGATGCAGTAGAAGTTTTCTTGTAGGCTATTCCAGCATTATTGACTAGCATATCTAATCCACCATACTTTTCAATGATGAATCTCTTCAATTTTTCAATAGATTCTTCAGAAGTGATGTCCAATTGGTGGTATTTAGGGTGTAACCCTTCTGCTTTCAGTTTAGCCACTGCATCTTGTCCACGCTGCTCGTCCCTGGAGGTCAGGTACACATCACCCTGAAATTTGCTGCAGAGACTCCTGACTATAGCAAAACCTATTCCCTTGTTCGATCCAGTCACTACAGCAACTCGAATCATGGCCAGGCCGAACCACACCTCTTAGGTGTGGCTTGACTTATCGCGCATGCTCTTAGTAACATTGTGAACTGACATATCTGAATGGAATGTAACTGCATGCTAGCTGAACAGAGTGAATTTACAAGATAATATAGAATGAACATGTTCGAAGTGTTTTTTTAAAAAAGGCAGATGGTGGTCAAGGTCACTCTGCTCCTCAATTGCCGTAAAAGTACCCTTGAATGAACTGAAAAGCAATTCCAGCTGCACCACCAATAGCACCACCAACTGGGACTCCCACTGGACCAGCTGTCACAACCCCTACAACACTACCAGCCACAACACCCACTCCTGGAATAACACACCTGCGAGCTGTTTCAAAGTTGATTGGCTGTTTGTGGAGAGGTAAGCGATAGTCTTCCATGTTGATTGTTTGATGAGGCTTCATTCGATCCAAATTCAGATTAAGTAGGGCTGGCTGAGCCCTTTCCTTCATGTTATCAAGACAGACTGACCAAAATCGACTCAACCAATTGTTACAACCATCAGGTAAGGAGGGGTCACTGTAATGACCTGCCGGGACGAATGATACCGACTCAACCACATATTCTGGAACTTTTGCATCAATTAATGTCTGACTCAACTCTTCCTTCCATTTATATAATCGGTCTTCAAAGAATTTCTTACATGCCTCTGGATCTTTGTAATTTCTTGGAGGGAGAACCTTATTTGCGAATGTAAGTGCAAAGACAGCATTCATCCAGAAATCTGGTCCAAATGCTTCTGTAAAATGATTGATTGTCAACACATCTTGCTTCTGTATTCGCAAATCGTCCATTTTTAAGCAATACAGCACCAGATCTATCTCCCTGACCTGCTCTGCAATGGACTTCAGATTCTCTTTTTCATCTTCAGCACCGACGGTTATTCCAGGCGAATCCCAAATACTCACTGTGATTCCATGGAGGTTAGCAGTGTAAGCTTTGACTTCAGTCGTCTCCGATACGATCGAGTCGCTTTCTGTTGCCACCTCTTCTCCAACAAGACCATTGATGAGTGCTGACTTGCCCGTACCAAGCTTCCCCGTAGCTAGGATGCTCACTTGGCGATGTCCAGTCTTTACCAACAACTTTTCAGCAGCTTCCCGAAGGTCTCCTGTCTCTAAAGTCAAAGAAGTGGTTAAAGTAGTTGATTGATCCATCTTCTTTGTTTACTTTCTTTCCTCGTCGCGTCACGCTTTAGTATACGAATTTAATTTACGATCGTGAAGGGCGCTAACCACGTGATTAATATTCTGTGATTTTACTGCGCGTGCGCATATATTACTATTATGCATGCATGCAACACCATTGGGGGTGATCTGAAATACGGTGAGGATAGGTAAAAAAATAGATACATTAAGGGGAAAATGGTATTAGTCAATCTTTCTCCGATATTGCATTTAACAGTACCCCCAAGGCCAAACCACCAGCAACTCCCATTGGTCCCAACAGAGCACCAGCAACGGCTCCAGTTCCAAGAACAACTGCCAATGATTCTTTTGTGACCACAATACTCCCATCATCAGCAGCCTCCATGTCATCTTCAGATTCTGCCACTACGAGTCGTTTGGCAGTCGTTTGACCAGCTGTCACAACCCCTACAACACTACCAGCCACAACACCCACTCCTGGAATAACACACCTGCGAACTGTTTCAAAGTTGATTGGCTGTTTGTGGAGAGGTAAGCGATAGTCTTCCATGTTGATTGTTTGATGAGGCTTCATTCGATCCAAATTCAGATTAAGTAGGGCTGGCTGAGCCCTTTCCTTCATGTTATCAAGACAGACTGACCAAAATCGACTCAACCAATTGTTACAACCATCAGGTAAGGAGGGGTCACTGTAATGACCTGCCGGGACGAATGATACCGACTCAACCACATATTCTGGAACTTTTGCATCAATTAATGTCTGACTCAACTCTTCCTTCCATTTATATAATCGGTCTTCAAAGAATTTCTTACATGCCTCTGGATCTTTGTAATTTCTTGGAGGGAGAACCTTATTTGCGAATGTAAGTGCAAAGACAGCATTCATCCAGAAATCTGGTCCAAATGCTTCTGTAAAATGATTGATTGTCAACACATCTTGCTTCTGTATTCGCAAATCGTCCATTTTTAAGCAATACAGCACCAGATCTATCTCCCTGACCTGCTCTGCAATGGACTTCAGATTCTCTTTTTCATCTTCAGCACCGACGGTTATTCCAGGCGAATCCCAAATACTCACTGTGATTCCATGGAGGTTAGCAGTGTAAGCTTTGACTTCAGTCGTCTCCGATACGATCGAGTCGCTTTCTGTTGCCACCTCTTCTCCAACAAGACCATTGATGAGTGCTGACTTGCCCGTACCAAGCTTCCCCGTAGCTAGGATGCTCACTTGGCGATGTCCAGTCTTTACCAACAACTTTTCAGCAGCTTCCCGAAGGTCTCCTGTCTCTAAAGTCAAAGAAGTGGTTAAAGTAGTTGATTGATCCATCTTCTCTGTTTACTTTCTTTCCTCGTCGCGTCACGCTTTAGTATACGAATTTAATTTACGATCGTGAAGGGCGCTAACCACGTGATTAATATTCTGTGATTTTACTGCGCGTGCGCATATATTACTATTATGCATGCATGCAACACCATTGGGGGTGATCTGAAATACGGTGAGGATAGGTAAAAAAATAGATACATTAAGGGGAAAATGGTATTAGTCAATCTTTCTCCGATATTGCATTTAACAGTACCCCCAAGGCCAAACCACCAGCAACTCCCATTGGTCCCAACAGAGCACCAGCAACGGCTCCAGTTCCAAGAACAACTGCCAATGATTCTTTTGTGACCACAATACTCCCATCATCAGCAGCCTCCATGTCATCTTCAGATTCTGCCACTACGAGTCGTTTGGCATTGATTTTGAGCAAGGCAGGCTTTGATTGGATAGTGGTATGCTGTAAACACTTCTTCCAAAATTCACTCAACCAATCTTCGCAGTCTGGCAGATAAATATCATCTTTGTGACCTGCAGTTACAACTGGAATATTAGCAGCTACATCACCAGGAATTCCAAGCTCCTCTACCATTTCTCTTAAAGCCTCACTCCATTCAGCCACTCTATTTTTGAAATACTCCTTCTCATCAACTGGCTTTGATGCTGAACTTTGATTTCTCTGTCGTTTTGGGGGTGGATGGACTTTATTTGCAAATGTAAGAACAAATAAACAGTTATTGATAATGTCTTCACCAAATACAGCTATAAGTGTGCGAATTGTTTCAGAATCTCCTTTATGAAGACGAGCCTCATCCATCTTACTACAGTGAAGTATGAGATCAACTTTTGCACATTTCTTTTGAATGCCCTCTAAGTAACCCATCTCATTATCAGAGCCATCTTGGAGACCAGGAGAATCCCATATGGTGATGTGCACTCCATTTATGGTTGCTTCCAAGGATTCAACTTCCTTAGTTTCAGGCCTGAGGGTGTCGCCTTCCACTGCTAGGTCTTGTCCAATCAGAGCATTTGCTAGAGTCGATTTACCAACGCCTGTTTTCCCCGTGAGTAGAATAGTGAAGGTCTTACTTTTCTCTACCCATTCTTTGATTTGTTCAGTATTTACAGACGGTTCGCATTGAGGATCCTGCGTTTTTGTTTGTTCCTTCGAAGCCATATTTTCTCTAATTATTGCACACCAGCACCTATCCTATAATTTTACCACATTCGCAATGAATAAAAACTCGCAAATTCATAGCAAGTGCCACTCGACCACCAACTGAGAGCCAACTAGCTATTAATAATAGCTAGCTAGTTTTTACCGACAACAGTAGAAATGTCTCAGGCTGCAGTACAGAGAGATCTAGACTACGTAAAATCGAGGGAGCAGCAGAGAATTCCGGGGTAAAGATGCAACATAAAAATTATAGCTAATAAGCAAACAATTGCAGCTATTATCAATCCTAACACGCAGATATGGCGGGCATGCTCCTATGGTGAAGTCTCAGTGTGGAATAACTTATGGAAATGCCACCAAGGTGTCTTATCTAAAGACGTAAGTAATGATGTGGTTGAAGAATGAAGATAACTCTGGGGCTACTATATAGTTTTAGCTAGTTAGCTAATAATAATAAAGTGTATGAAAATACAATTAGCGAATGGATTATATCCATGTGGCATCATGATAAAATGAATTGTTGTCTTTGAAGTGTGAATTCTTGTCTTCAAATTCTCATTAGTCCCTTTCGTTGACACCCTTTTACAGTGTCACAGGTCAATGATAATTATTCCAGATGTGTCAAAAACTGTCATAGAGCAGGATCTAGTGATGCAGAACAGAAGGAGGAGGGGCTCATAAGAGGGAGGGTACAATGTGGGGGTGTGCCCTGGTGCTGTGAATTCTACTACATTGCATGATTATTATGATTGTAGAGAAATAGACAGATCCAACACAAGCAGGATCAGTTCACTCTACAGAGAGAAGAAAAACAGTGACCCAAGAGAATTGGCTGTTGTTTACCTAAAAAGGTATGATAGGATATATAAATCTTCTTCCTCTTCACCCACTCAAATTAGCTAATTTCACTCTTCAATTGTTACATAGGTCAGAAGAATCTTCTCGTCCCAACTCTGGCAATAATCGCAGCCAGTGGTCAAGACCTCCTTACACTCTCTCTCACACTGGAAAAAGAAGGGAAGAAGTATTTGCATTCAATCAGGTCACCATTATAGATATCTGCGTTCCATTGTAATTCCATAATTGTAGCTATGCCTGCTATGGTAACTAATATATATATCATCAGAATTCACTTGGAGAAGTGAATTGAAACAGAAACCATGAGTTATCAATCTTTTTCCATAAAGAAACAAGTCCAGGAAAGACAAATAAAAAAAGTTAGCTATATACATATCTCCAATAATAGCTATAAATTTATGGAGCATATTTCAATTTGCTACGAATACTTTGGGGGTTAGAGGGTCATATTCCTCAATTCAATGGTCTTGTTACTCACACAGATGTCACAACTTCATCGTAAGCACTACCAAGACCCGACAGGAACAGTGCAGCCAGTCCCCTCATTCACCCACAGAAGAGCAGCATCTGCACCACCCACAATGTATATAAGCATCATTGGGGTAACTATGTCTGAATTTTCGAGGCTTAAAAATAGGATAAACCATAAAGTCATAAAATATTTTTTTCTAGAAATACAAGAGATTGGTCATGAAGAAACGTTAAACCTAGGCCAGATATCTATTGGTAGATTGGTAAATGATTATGCTGTTATGCCCTCGCTCATTAGTATCCATAGTTACACAGATTGTATATCACTTAGACCACTTAGACATTAGAGATTGGATTTATTGGTAGACTTTCCTTGACCTTGTTTGTGAGCTACCGTACACAGATTATATTTTATTTCTCTACTAGATTTGTTGCTCCAACGATTCAGGAGATGACGAGACATCCAAATGAACCTCAAGAGACTGCCCACCAAAAGGTTGTCAGCTACATGAAGTACTCCAAGATCCCCTTCAATGAACTGAAGCACCCAAAATACATCTACAGACAGCCATCGGCCAGAGAGAAGCGAGTAAGAGATGTTTACTTTGAAAGACGATAAATGGAGAGTGGAAAATTGTTATTATGACGAACATTACCAGTATTATTAATAGCACTCATGCAATATTATAGTTTAGCTATATGTTTTATAATACTGTACATGGCCAGCTAATAGGTATTCATAATAATAATAATGACCATCAATTATTTGCTACTCAAAGTCAAACTCTAAACCAGTGCCTTCAAGCTTTGTATCGCACAACATATCCATTTGAGCAGACTGTTCTGGACTCAAATAGTTCTTCCAATCACCGACAATCCCCTTTCTCAACAAACTCTTTGTGTCTTCCTTTTCTTCCCAAAGGCAAGTTGCTGTTTTGTCCTTCTTCATAGTGTCGAAACTCGATAAACGGACTATCTTGTTGGTGATATCAGTAGACAGCTCAACGTTCAGAAATGTGGCAATTTTTGAAACAGCAGACTCAAGGTCCTTTATCATGTCTTCATACTTTAATACTAACATGTTGGGGTTGTTTCTGTGAGGCCACCAACTCAACACATGATCAAAGTAATAGCCCCACTGCAAACCTTCTGTCACAAACAAGCTCCAAAATGAATCCCAGTCCAAGTCCGAGATATACCTGGATTCCAAAATAATGGTTAGCAATGTGTGGAAATTTATTAACAGTGATAATGTGCATGTCATGTTTAAAGCAATATCTTAAAGCTATACATTGGAACCTCCAAATAATGGATACACTTGGGACCCATCCTTTTGTCCTTCGTAGAGAGGTTGTCCTCTTTTAGAGGTTAAGAGTGTACAGTGGAACATCCAACAAATGACACTCTGAAAGAGGCAAAAGTACCTGGTAGTTAGGTACTTTTGGATTGTCTTTGTGTGGAGGTTACACAAAGGTTTTGTGTATAGTAACTTCCAAAAGAGGGGAACCACTATAATTATAGCTAAAGGACAAAATGTTGGGTCCCTTAGTGTATCCATTTTTTTAATTTTTATTTTATTTTGTAGGTTTCTTTCTTGTTGATGAGAGGTCTGTCCTCTTTCAGGTGAAAGGACACATCCAAATTTAATGGATGTAGCTTGCTGCTCACATGCAGGGAAACTTGTTTCCGTGACAACTAGCTACATGTTTAAATACATATGGCCTGGGACAAGAAAAAAAAGTTGACATAGCCCATAACTATACACTTACTCAACCATACCTGTAGCTGTTAGGAATTATGACTATATTATAGATTACATGCCAGAACTCATTCACCTGTTCACACAACAATGCAATCGACATTCCAGTTAGAACATTTGATCTTATATAAGCTACTCATTAGCTACTGCTCAGTGGAATTAAATTACCTGAGTTTTGTGTGGCAATAAAGTGACACCGCCACATCCTTGGGGTTCCGCAGAGTGTAGATGTACTTACACGGGGTTGCATGTGGGGGATCATGTGTGGGGAAAATGTTGTATGGAAAGTGACTCTTGAAAGCTCGAGGTCTGGCAGATTCCGAGAGCAATTTGTCAATACTTAGCTCTGGAAAAAGGAAAAAAAGAATTATTTTATTGCCCATATAATTTGACATATACCCCTCAAACTTTATCTCCAGAACACACTTGGGACCCAGCCTTTTTGTCCTCTTTTTGTTACTTATAGAGTGTGTATAGCTATAAGGATTGTTCTTTCCTCTTTCAAAGTGTCCTTTGTCAGAGGTTTAACTATAATTATGGTTATAATGATCACCACTTGGGCCCTTTTACACAGCGATCTCTCTAATAATGAGGCTTAATATCCATGGACTTTTCATCTTGACTGATATAGCTAGACTGTATGACTTGCACTGACTGACACTAATTGGCTAATTAAATGCCTCAGTTGTCAAGCACTATAAATTAAACTAGTACAGGAGTTAGTATTAAGTTGAAGTGCTGGTAGTGTCCAATTTAGACTAGAGTAGTTTAAATGCCTAGTTATGAGATTGCAATAGGCTAGTATTTAATACCTGGATATTTATTTATTGCTTCAATCCAAGGTACAGATGTGGTAATTTTTTCACCGTCTTTCTCTCCCCTATTTCGGATCAGTTTTACAATCTGCTGTGTCCAAGTGGTGCCACTCTTGGGATAAGTAACTATCCATACATCATCTGGATACAGCTCGGAATGCTTCATTCTTTCAACCACATCTTGTGTCACGAAATTTGGAACTTTTATTCCACTAACGTCGTGGAAAGGAGAAGCCATTGAGCGTATAGTGGCTCACTATAGATACCGTACTCATGTATGTACAGTATCTATGGGGTCGGTCACTTAACATAGATGCCCAGGCAGTTAGTGCCACTGCGACAGATGCGCATGCGCAAACACACCGCACGTGCCACTATATTATGACAATTAAGTGAAAATAGTGTTGTGATAATTATTGTATAGTTTCCAAATCAGGATAATGGATAAACGAGGTGCAGATAACAGAGGTTACACTGTATTATTACATTTTGTTGTCAGCATATTGACAGTGAACAATGGAAAGACAATATAAATTAAAAATAAAAGTCGGGACTGTATGAATAATTGAACTGGCAGACAGAAGGAGTTATTTGGCTAGCAAGCAGGTGAGCCTTGATAGTAACATCTTAACTAGCTATATAGCTGTAGCTTATTCGTATTCAAATTGTAAGTCTGTGTCTTTAAGTCTGGTCGCACAAATGGTATCCATTTCGGCTGACTGTTCAGGGGTCAGGAAATTCTTCCAGTCTCCTACAGTTCCTTTTCGGAGGAACTTTTCAGGGAACACTGTTGAATCTGCATTAGGCCTCCAGGAGTAATTTGCCGTGTCATCATTTTTCATCTTCTCGAAACTTGTCAAATCAGCTATTTTAGCAATAATATCACTGGACAAATCAAATCCCATGAAGGAAGCAATGGATGACACAGCAGATATCGAATCTTTCTTCATGTCTTCATACTTCAAAAACAGTACATTTTTGTCATTTCTGTGTGGCCACCAGCCAAGCAGATGATCAAAATAATCACCAAACCCTATGTCTCCTGTAATATACTTGCTCCAAAAAAAATCCCAAGTAAAATTGGGGGAGTATCTGTAAGTACAAGGACAAGGTGAAAGTTTGTCTCTTCATGTGACAATTTAGCCCCACCAAAGGCAAGCAGTCTATGCCTCCACATCAAAAAAATGTCCAGGGGACTGCTTATGATTGTTATAAAAATTGGTCCCCGAGACTAATTTTGCTGGTCCCTCCCACCAGCCTCCTCCCCCTCCAAATCTTTTGAGTATAGTGGGCTATGTATGGTTTGACTGAAGGGAACATTTTTGGCAACATAAATGGTCCCCACTGAGATGGGCAGGTGGTGGTGGCCTGGTGGATTATGTACAGTTGAATAAGGAGCTAGAAACATTGTAGTCTCGCGGGCCAGACCGCTTTTTTTTCACAGAAGGAGGAAAAAATAGGGTCTGGTCAAACTCCTTGTGTTGCGCTGTCAGCTATTGGGGCATGGAATGTTGATTTGATTTGATTTGATTGATGTTGATTTGATTTGAAATGACCATTGTAGCTAATTAGTTATAGCTACCTGAGTTCAGTGCGGAAATAGAGTGAAACGGCCACATCCTTTGGATTACGAGCAACGAAAATGTACTTGCAAGGAGTGGTATGAGGAGGACCACAAGGAAGAAGGTCGTAGGGATAATGGGTCTTAAAAGCTCGAGGTCTGGGTAGCTGTAGCTTTAATTCATTCCAGTCCAACTCTGCAGGAGTGTAGATTTAAATTGTTTTAGAGGAACACAGAGGAACCTCAGAATAATAATAATGGACATATAATTATGGGACCCAGCATTTGTCCTTTGTAGAGAGGTTATAAGGTACTGTCCTTGTTATCGGAGGTTCCAGTGTATGTGTATGGTTTTTATGCTAATGAGACTGGATCACACCTAGTCTGGTGCAGCCAGCCCCAGGCACTTCCACCGGAAGTACATGCCTAGCGCCTGGGGCACACCTGGATAATGTTTAATAGCTTCAGGCCAAGGAACTACAGCAGATATCTTCACATCATCCTTCTCCCCTCTATTTCTGATCAACTTGACGATCTGCTGTGTCCAAGTGGTACCACACTTTGGGTAAGTGGCTATCCAAATGTCATCTGGGTACAGTTCAAAAGTCTTCAGCTCATCTAGCATCTCCTGGCTGACAAAGAGTGGCACTTGAAGGCCATTCAAAACGTGGTAAGGATACGAAGCCATGATAGGAACTAGCCCCTCCCTCTAGCTGCCCGCCTACAGTTGCGCATGCGCAATATTTACAATCCACGGCTCCGCCTCCTCGGCTTCTGGGCCTCATAAGCCACACCCATTCTTTCTTTTTTGTGGCTGGCGAGACTAGGAACAATGGATGCTGGTACTGGTAACATCAGCGAATATAGTCATGAGTTTTATGCTGCCTTTCCTGCAAAGGCCTATCTGGAGCGATTCAAAGACCCAAAAACCGATCCTACAAAAACTCAGATGCACTTTCTAAAGGGATTTCACTCCTTCTACGAAGAATACATAAGTAGCCGTGGGGATTCCCTTTCTCTGCTTGAGTTTGGAGGTGGCCCTACTCTTTTCACACTTATATCGGCTGCTAAGCATGTAGAAAGCATCACGTATGCTGAGTATGCAGAGACGAACCGAAATGAAATACAGATGTGGAAAGATGAGAAGAAAGAACGTAAGTTTTACAGTGGAACTCCCTCAATGTGTAATTTGTTTAAGTATAATCAGAGACTTTTAGCTGGTATCAAAAATATCTGAGTAGTGATAGATTCTGCCACCTAATTACAGGATTTAGCTACAGCTCTAGCCATGGGAGATCTTGCTGGCTCACGGCACAATCCTTTTTTGGAATTGAATAACACTATGTTTTTAGGACATGACTGGTCTAAGTTTGTGGAATATGTTGTGAAGGATTTGGAAGGGGACACTTCTGAAGGTGCTATTGAACGAAGAGAGAAAGAAATGAGAAGAAAGATAAAGGAATTAATTCCTTGTGATGCTAGTAACTTGGATTCATTCTTCAGTGGAGAGTACGAAACTCGCCAGTATGACATTGTGCAGTCTTGCACCTGTCTTGAATCAATCCTGGATAGCCGTGAAGCATACCAGAAGGGGATTGTCAAGCTGGCTTCCTATGTGAAGCCTGGGGGCTACTTACAAGTCCTCACTGCCACTGGAGGAGATTGGTATTCATGTTCAGGCCTTGGATATGATGTATATATGCTAAATGTCGAGGCAGGAGATAATTTGAAAGGATTTGAGATGGCTGGTGAGAATATTAATTACAGGGCCACTGTTTATCTATTATTGCATATACCCTCTCTTTCTACTGCAGGATTGTCAATTGTTAAAAGTTTGAACATTCAGCGAGCAGATAGTCCACACAGTGGTACGAAAACCTACCAATTCACAATAGCACAGAAGAAGAAGTGAACAAGTGAATTGTATTTATTATTTATTTGAGCTGACAGAAGTCAGATGCTAACGTTTTTGTAATAGAAAATCTTTTGAATGCAGGCAAACACCAGCTTAGACAGTAACACAAACAGGTAGCTATATAACCTATTATAGCTGTAGTTTATTCGTATTCAAATTGTAAGCCTGTGTCTTTAAGTCTGGTCGCACAAATGGCATCCATTTCGGCCGACTGTTCAGGAGTTAGGAAATTCTTCCAGTCTCCTACAATTCCTTTTCGGAGGAACTTTGGTGCATTTGGCTTTTTGCAAGGCTCGGTCCAAGAGTAGTTTGCCGTGTCATCATCTTTCATCTTCTCGAAACTCGTTAAATCAGCTATTTTAGCAATGATATCACTGGGTAAATTACATCCGATGAACGAGGCAATAGTTGACACAGTAGATATTAGATCTTTCTTCATATCTTCGTACTTTAAAAAGAGTACATTTTTGTCATTTATGTGCGGCCACCAGCTAACCAGATGATCAAAATAATCACCAAACTCCAAATCTCCTGCTGTATACTTGCTCCAAAATGCATCCCAAGTGATATTGGGGAAGTACCTGTAATTATAAGGAGGACAGTTATCTCTAGTAAGGTCATGTCATGTGACTATTTTAGCCCTACCAAATTAATAGGCCCTAGAAAAAAAAAGAGTTTTTGTTCAACTTGAAATCAGCCATTCCATGAAAAATGACCAGTTAGCTATAAGGTACCTGAGTTTAGTGTGGAAATAGAGTGAAACGGCCACATCCTTTGGATTACGAGCAACGAAAATATACTTGCAAGGAGTGGTATGAGGAGGACCACAAGGAAGAAGGTCATAGGGATAATGGGTCTTAAAAGCTCGAGGTCTGGGTAGCTGTAGCTTTAATTCATTCCAGTCCAACTCTGCAGGAGTAGATTGTGTAAAATTGTTTTAGAGGAACACAGAGGAACCTCCGAATAATCATAATATGGGACCCAACATTTTGTCCTTTGTAGAGAGGTTATAGAATATACAAAGGTACTGTCAATATTATCGGAGGTTCCAGTGTACGTGTACAGATTCTATGCTAATGATGCTGAGATGGATCACACCTTGATAACGTTTAATAGCTTCAGGCCAAGGTACTGAAGCAGATATCTTCACATCATCCTTCTCCCCTCTATTTCTGATCAACTTGACGATCTGCTGTGTCCAAGTGGTACCACACTTTGGGTAAGTGGCAATCCAAATGTCATCTGGGTACAGTTCAAAAGTCTTCAGCTCATCTAGCATCTCCTGGCTGACAAAGAGTGGTACTTGAAGGCCATTCAAAACGTGGTAAGGATAATCATCCGAAGCCATGATAGAATCTAGCCCCGCCCCCTCTATAGCTAGATCTTGCGCGTGCCTTTGAACCTTTGGCCGCGCGCGCGGCACATCCATGCACGTGCGCACATTTCACCCTTTATTCTGAGCTTACATATCTCTGTATTGAACACTTGGATACCAAAAATGAGGTGAAAGCATACCATGCTCGAATTGTAACAAAGTCATTCATATCATTATGTAGCTAACCTTTTAAAAAAAGTCTTGATGTAGTCTTGATGCAACTAGCTACATAGAATGGATGTATTTTGCTAGCTAAGTGATTTGGTTCTTGAGGACTTGAGCTAGCTGGATTGGTTATGCAGAACTTGATATAAAAAGTAGTAAAAATGCCTTGAGTTACTCATGGCATTGAATTAAGTAAGTCATCCATACTTTGAGTCACTCATGGCATTGATTTAAACATGCATGGTACTAAATTAAGTCAGTGACTAAATTCAATGCCAATATAAGTATTCACATTAAAATGGCAGCTTTTAAGTCAGAGTAGGTCCCTGGTAATTAGAAAAATTACAAGCTAGCTGTAGCAACGTAACATGAAAATTGTTCACAGTAGCAACATAGCTGATAGATTACTGTGGTGATTGAGAGTATAGAATTTCTACACCATCTCAAATAGGCATTGGGGGCTGAAATGCTCTTTTTTTGGTCTATTATTCTATTCTGCAGTGCTCCTCCAGCAGACCCATTATTGTAGCCTATAATAATGTTCTCAGCTATAAAATGTCATGAAAGAATACTTTTGAACTGTGTGTACACTTTAAAAATGAAAGTGTGTGCATGCTTTTTAAAAAAACTCACTCAGAATGCACATACCAGTATCAAATTTGGTGATGCCAGCACTTGACAATCAGGCAAGGGCTAGGGAGGAGCAAATTATAGTAGCTATAATAATGACTGCAGCCTATTATTCTGTTTTAGCCTATTATGCTGCTATTCCAGTCAAGTCCTATTTAGCCTATTATGCTGCTATTCTAGCATATTAGCCCCATGACATTATAATTTTCATTTAGGTTATAACTCCTTTCTTGGTCAAACCCTTTGCCCGTTTCTTTGTATTGGTTATTATTTGATTCTTTATATGACCTGAAAATGAAAACAGTGAAACAGTTCATTACAACCTTGTCTGGTGAACCAAATCATTCATTATCTTTATCTTTATTCATACAACATTGGTTCTGGCGAGATATGGCTGTTTTTCTTTTGACTTATTCACAATGATCTAGAGATCACCAGCAATTTTGCTAAATTCTTTGCCACAGCTATCTTTTAAAGTGTAGTCATTAATGATAACCGGGTGTGATTGGTGTTAAAAGGTGGCTGGTCTTTGAACAGTGTTAAAGAGTAAAAGAGAGGGTGATATCTTAAATAAGCCATATGATTGTAGCATCTATTCAAAGACTAGGTTTTAAAAACAGCTTTTGGAATTTTTTCAATAAAAAGAATGTGATTAAGAAGATAAATTGCAATGCATCACTCCAGCCAGTTACTACCCCCTTTAATGTTTTCCGATCTGAGGAACATTTTTTGTATGCAAGGCCATATCTATGTCTATTAGCATCGAACAACAACAACCCACTCAAGTTGTGTATCTAGTTCCAGTTTGTATTGAAGGAGGTATCAAACACATTTCACAATGTATGAAGATTGCTGGCTTGATTAGAATACTCATCCTTCTTAATGCAATGGTATTTACAGTTTCATAAACTATGATACTTGGAAAGGTGAATTGTATTTCCTGCCGAAGATAACTGGTCCCTGCTCCAGGATCACTTCTATGGGGGCTGGACGGCTGAAGCCTCAAATAAAAAAAACTAGGGGGATGCTCCCACACATATAGTGCCTGGTGGGCTCCCGGTACCCACCATCAACAGCTGAGGCTTTCCACCTCTCCCACTATAACACTGTGACTTATGCATGGAGAAAACACCAGGAGATAGGAACATTAGTGTGATGAGTAGCTACCCTCATCTGTTTTACTGGAAATGAAATGCTGTGTATAGTATCTCTGAAGATAGAAACTGTTTTAGTTATTGAATCTGGAGATTGTAGCTACAATAATCTTTTGATTATCAATCACCATCACCATGGCTATGTTGCTATATTTTCAAATTATTATTGTTTTTGACTTTCGACAGTTTTGAGTGTACATAATTGCCCATTTAGTTATAATCATGATCATGGCACTGAATTAAGTCAGCCTATTATTCTAATTACCAGGGACCTACTCTGACTTAAAAAGCTGCCATTTAATGTGAATACTTATATTGGCATGGAATTAAGTCACTGACTTAATTCAGTGCCATGTATACTCATGGCATGTTTGACTTAAATCAATGCTCAAGGCATGGATGACTTAATTCAATGCCATGAGCATTTTTACTACTTTTATGTCATTTTATGTAGGACTAGCTGGATCACAGAAAGTATGGGTCCTAAGTACAGTGAAGATAGTGAAGAGCAAGCTGGCGCTGCGTATAGCTAGCTAGCCAATTAGCTACAAGTAGCTAGCTAAAGCTGTTTTAAGAATGCAGCTGCTATGTAGCTATAGTAACTAACCACTATGACAAATAAGGAGAAACATATCAGTTATTATGATGTGGTCCACTGGGGAATTGGGCATATATGTAGCTAGCTTCTTACGCACTTAGCATATTTCATACTTGTGTCTCTCTTGAAGAAAGAATGCGGCTTGAATACATATGTTTTGCTTGCCTCTAGTATGGATGTATTACATCGTAGTACCACTCACATACATAAGGATGCTGTGGAGAGATGGCTTGCTTCACATGCAGACACTCAAATACTAGGTTCTTATCCTGAATCCTCCAACTACGTAAGTGTAATTGTGTTTGACTCTCATTGGGGTAGGGATTCAGATGATATGGTTATCCTGAATCCTCCCACTAAGTGTAATTGTGTTTGGCTTGCATTGGTGTAGGAAGATGATTGGCCTAGCACCACTAATACTAAATTCAGCAAATCTGTTAAGAAATTTACGGGGGCCAGCCACCTGATCCCTATGCCCCCCCCCCTGTTCTTATGTCAGTGGCTCTTTCCTTTATGTACCACATGCATGTACCAGTAGGCTTATGGAATTGTATGATTGCATAGTGGAAGGCCTTTTTGTCATGTGGTTTCTGGGCCAGACAGCTACAACACACCTCTACACTAATTACATGCCATGGAGAGCTAGGGTTTATTCACAATTCAGATAACCTAACTTCTTTGTTGACATAATTATATAAAATTAATTGGCAACCTTGGCAGAATTTCAAGATAAGATGGTTAATAATTCTTACAAGTAAAGCTGTTAATATTGCGTTTTTTGGGAATGCCACATATGACAGCTGCTATATGGGCATAACTACTACTCCAGCGTACTAATATGTATGACCGAGCAAGAAGAATCACATCCACCAGCATGGACACTATTCCTTTATCCTCTTCATTTGTTATGACATGAGATTGTTTGTTCATCTTATCAACGTGAAAACCTCCGATATCTAAAGATCGAAACCTCAGCCCAAACTTAGACATTGCCAAATCCCTGACTAAAGGAGAATCAGTGGCCAGAAATATGTAGCTGTTGTTTCCAATGTACTTATTAGCTCTATCAACTGCACATTGAAGAATTTTCATCCATTTTGTTCTATCTTTTATATATTTTATATTGGGATCATCTCTCACTGTATGGGAACCATGAAATCCTGTTCTTATATGGAGCCCAACGTATGGTATGCCATCAATTCCTAATACTGTCATGGCATTTTTAACTTCATTGATAAGTGAAGGCTCAAGAACAAATAAATATCTGAAGACTATTCCCAAAAGATCAATCAGATCTCTCTTTGATAAATTAGCGAGACCAGCTTGATTAAGACCCTCTCTTATCCATTTCTGTCCAGTGGTTGTATAGTTAGACAATAATGAATCCACTTCAATGTTAGTTGCCAATGCCACAATTGGAGTATCACCCCGTATGATACTCAAATGACTTTGCCACGATTTTAATCTTTGAGCGACACTGAAGTAATTTGGGGCAATAATGCGTACAATAAATTTTTGTACATTAGTGTCATTCTTCTTGCTTAGCTTGATTTCGTCTATTGTTTGTTTATCATCCCAGTTAATCATATTTGGTCTGAGGTAAAGGTTCTCACTAGGAGCTTCCCAGTACATCACAAATCTTCTTCTACTGAATATAGCCAGAGCAAATGTAGTTAATACTCCTCTAAGACGGTCTCCAATTCCACCACACGGATGATCTGATCTGCAGTGCCAAGCTAGCACTCTTTTGTTGCTCATTTTTGACTCATTCATGGTATACTCCGTCAAAAGGTTGATGAATTTCTGATATTTTGGAGGGAAGAAGCCATATTCTCCTGGGTAACATTGGAAAGGAATACTTTTATTTTCAATGCCTTCACGAATGCCTTTATCAATACTAGTGCTGTCTCTCTGATGAGAATTCTTATGATCCATTTTATGATTATCATGTAAAGCTCTTTTTCCAGTGTAAAGTTTCCATCCATATTTACTAGCTCTTGATCTAAATTGATCACTCTCTGTAGCTGTGCCTAAAATTTTTTGTCTTGTTGGCAAAACCATAGATGGCGAAATGTTAGTAGGAGGTAACATTACATCTTGATACTTCGCATTGGTACCTTTCACAACTGGTCCCGATAGACTTCGATACTTTAAAAGAAGTAGTATCTCAACAGCGACTATGATCAGCCAAACAAAGTGGATCAAACGCATTGTGGACCCTGAACTTAATCCAGGTACACAGCCCGCTGCCCGCTGTACGAAGATAGATCTAGCTAGCTACTGATTCATCTAGCGCTATTACATATTAGCTCCCTCAGTTTAATATTATACAGCATGTACTGCTGGAGGGACCAATTATTTGTTGTGTACTCAGGTAAAATAAGCAGAGTTATTTTTAGTAAAGTCTATAATTATAATCACATGCTTTTGAGTGCAATTTAGATTCGAATGCAATTGAAAAAGCATGTGATTGCCTATTAATATAATCATGACTGTGTGGTACATGGTAGATTACTTGTACATGTAATTGTATCAGCCAGGCAGCTGCATGTAGGAAGCTGTTAGCTAATATATAATGTGAACCCATACGGTTAATGCTTGCCACAAAACGCTTACATAAAGCCTAGCACTTACAAAAAAACGTAGAAATAAATCAAGCTAGCCTACCATCGATCTTCAGAAACATTGTTCAGCCAGGCAGCTGCATGGAAGCTGTTAATATGAACCTGTAATACTTGCCACAAAACACTTAGCAGGTGGCCAACAATCCAAGATAAGCCAATTCACTTTGAAAAAAACATTGTAGAAATAAATCAAGCTAGCCTACTGGACCATCTTCAGAAGCATCGTTACTATCGACTGCACAGTGTATGTAAAGAAATCAGCAGACATTATTATGAGATAGGTTGGTCTTTTAGATGGGAATTCTGTCAAAATTGAGGAAGTTCAAATTACCCACCAGCCCATAAATTTCAACTGGTCACTGTAGTTTGATAGAAGAAAAAAAAGTTACGAATAAACCACCAAGCTAGCTAGAGCTATTGTCATGCTGATTCTTGTGTGGCTGTATATTCAGCCACACTTCCAGTTGGCACGAAAACTCGAGCCTTCTTAGTTGGTGGTGTGCCGATTTCCTCATCTTTGTCCTTTTCACCATACCCTCCTCCACCTGGGGTCTCCAAACGAAATTTATCCTGCATGACAAGATACATCATAGCAAACTCATTTTTGGATTTCATATAGTACTAGCAAACTAAATGATCTCTTGAGAATGAAAATGTTACTTTCTAAAACTCTTACCCCTGCTTTGATATCAACTGTAGTTTTCCCTGGAAGGATCTTCCTTTCTTCATTATCTACCGATACGAGTATATTTTTCCCCTTGGCGCCATCACAACCACCTGTATAGTATTATAACGTGGCACAGAACTTTAAAACCTTGGATCATGTGAAGAGAGAGGTAGGTGAACCCCCTTAGCAGTTTAGCTACATTGTAGTCTATAGCTTACCGTAGACTTGTCTAAAACACCACATGACTACTTCTCATTGTAACTTTTCTAATAACCAAATTTCAAATCTCAAAAACCATCTCATAGAGTAGGTGATCAACTCTCTGCTGGTGTTTTAATTAAATGTGAATCTTGGCCAAGAATTGAGAAAGCTAGAGCAGATTATAGTGAATGATCAAGGGATGAAGTGAGTGCGAACTGATTTCATGGGGGACTACAGGGTTCTCCCCAATGGAACTGATCAGAGCGGTGCTTGAATACCACATTAAAGGATTTTGATATTCTTGTGGCTATTAAAATACATTCTTTAACCACATGAAAGGAAAAATGGGCCTTATCAGAGTGGTGTTGCACCTCTCTAACACCCTTTGGGGAGAACCCTGGACTATATACTTACCTTTTAGACCATATGGACTATAAACCCGTCTGTCGGTAAGCACGGACAGAGTTAATGGTCGCCGGAAAAGGATTTCTCGGAGAACCCCATCTCCTCCTTGGAACAGACCATCACCTCCAGTATTGTCATTCAAATGAAATTTAATCAAAAGAGCAGGATATCTTAAGTGAGAGTTTAAAATAGCATAATGTCACACTCTGAGCATGTGCAGTAGCTACAAACTATACAGGATTATACCGTAGATTGGGAAATTTCGATGATTCATGGTCATGTTCAACAACGAAAATTAAATGAAATTTGATTACCTTGTAAGCTGTAACAATGAACATGAAAATTGAAAATACGAATTATTATCTAACGAAAATTTCCTATGGTATAGGCCTGTGGGCCTGAATATGGGCTAGGCTTAAAATAATACATCTCAAGACTTTGTATATAGTCTGGTGTAGCCGACCCTTTACCTTCCTTTTCTTGGGGGCGGGGAAGGAGAAAGGTCTGGTGACTCTAGCATGTATGACTTGTGTCGCGCATAAAAAACGACATGCCAATCAGATTGCTAAGATCCATCATGTGATATAGTCATGAACTTGTGTTTCTAAAATCATCTGCTTTTTGGAGCCCGCCCATTTTCTATAGGATCGATCATGGCTGTAGCTATTTCGAGTGAGATTAAAGAAGTTTTCAGCAGACTTGGACTGTCTGTGAAGTCAGAACAAGAGGAGATTATTAGTGGGATTCTGAAGGGTGAATTGCCACTTCTTTGGACTCTCCCTTTCTCTAACCACTGCTAAACAACCACACAAGCCAAACAAATAGCCGCTTGTGGTGGGGAAGCCATATCTCTAACCACACACCACACGTATTCGCATAATTACTTGCGCATGGTTTATGGCCATGATGTAATGTTCAAAAATGATGAGTCGTATATGCTAGAGTCACCAGACCCTTTCTCCTTCCCCTGCCCCCAAGAAAAGGAAGGTAAAGGGTTGGCTACGCCAGAAAAGTATACACTCAATGCATAACCTCAAAAGAGGATGAATGTGTCCATTATAATAGCTAATTATTACACACACACACCAAATTTATCTCAAATGGCTAGAACCACAAAAACTTTCTGGGATAAACATAGCTTATATTATACACAACATACAGTGTAACCTCGATTATCCACACCTCGTTTATCCAGAACCAACCTCCCGGATTTGGAAATACAAGCATTTTAAATGATTATTGTTTGAGAATTTTTTTTGAGTGCTTTGCACAGGCACATAATTAGCAACTGCATAACAATCAGTAGTATCTACACTGTTCTAGGCTGTTAGTACTAGCCCATAATATTAAACTATACAACACAGCATAACCACAACACACTTCACTTATCTGGACTAATTCACTAATCAGGCAGCCCAGAAAAAAAGTTTGGACAAAGGTGTCTGGATAACCGAGGTTCGACTGTACATGTTCTGTACCTTCTTTCTAAAATTTCGGGATCTGTGATTCTTGTGTTGGTCATGTGAGTGTGGACACCACTTCGTCCATGCCAGTGAGGTCCCTGTATATTATGGATGCATAGTGGGATGGCTAATAGCTGGTACAGAAGTGGAATAACTAAATAACATGGTTGCATTATATCGGTATGCCTAACCTATTCAGGTCACGCACAACAATTCCAACCATAACAATGCACACTTTTAAATTTATTGAACAGCAGCTAAAACCTACACACTAGGACCAACTGTTACATCCATCATAGAGAGATTTCCCCTTTTTTTGGAGGTGAAAAATAATTAGTTCTCACTGTATTTGTATAAGGGACTAGTGGGACCTTAATTCAGAGTCCAGACTCAACAATAATTGTGTAAAATCTGCCCATTAATTATTCATCCACTCTTTCTTGAAATTTATCAATTGCACAGGAATGCTTTATTAATAATCCACCCACTTTTTCTTGAAATGCCTCAATTGTATAGAAATACTCTATTATTAGAACATAGTTCAGTGGTTTTACAGCGTTTCTAACTGACTTAGAAACACAGCAGGTTTTCCAAGTGCCTAACAGTAGGTTTTTTAAGTCCCCCAGGCACTTAGAAAACCTACTGTTAGGAATGTTACTATAACTATTAATATGATCATCAAGGAGATGTGAAAAAAGTCTTTTTGTGTTTTGTATAAGTAAATATAATCATGATCATGGAATGATTAAGATAGCTACACAGCGAAAAATCTAGCTACAACTTGTAAGCATTCTGTAACAGGTATGTAACAGAACAAAAATCAGTAAACCCTAGGCACCGAAAGTACTAATTTTTGATCTGTAGGCAGTTGGTGGGGCAGCAGGTCTGATACAGTCCAAAAATACGGACCTGTTACAGACTTGTAGATTTTACTGACCCGTGTACCTGTGGGGCAGTCCAGACCTGCTACAAGTTGTAGATTTTTCGCTGTGTAGATTTAGCTACATACATAGCTATAATATGATCGAAGTTTGTTCTATCTAAGTTACTGAGCTGATCCAGCATTGTAGTTGTTGAAGTTAATTCATCCGTTTCTTCATTCGAAGGTTCACTGCTATATGCTACAAGTACAATTACGCGTTACAAGCTACCTGGCCCCTCCCCTCACTTGCTGGTTCCTGCGCGCGCAGCAGGTGCTGCCTGCCACCTTCACAATATATCCCACCCACTGCACCATAGATATACTAGATATAGACTCAGTCGAATCGCCAATGAACCGGAAGTCCATTGCCGTAATACAATGTTAATTTTCGGAGAATACAAACAGTATCCGGAAAATTACTGCAAACTCAGCATAAATTACCATAAAGAATTTAGTGTGAGTTGAGGCGCTGGCTATCGCTCCTGCTGTGAAGATATGGAAGGTTTGCTAGTTGTTGCTATGTTCTAAATAAGTTGGACAGCTCGACCAACGGGATCTAAGTTATTTAGACACCCTCAGGCCCTTAGTAGCACCCTCGCTTTGCTCGGGATGCTACAGCCTCGAGCCTTCGGGTGTCTAAATAACTTAGATCCCTCGGTCTCGCTGTCGAACTATTTATAATCAATGAATACTCTATTAATAATCCACCCACTTTCCCTTGATAATCCACCCATTTTTTGTAACTACTGTATCTAACTAAAGTTTCGAAAATTATTAACGAGATGTCTTCAATCGACATAGGATTCGATTGTGAATTCACAGAGAAGCCTCCCAAAAGATCCAACTGTCCTATTTGCCTCCTGATCCTCCGAGAGCCGTATCAGGTCACTTGCTGCGGAGAAACTTTCTGTCAAGATTGCATCCAACCGATAAAGACCAGAAACAGACCTTGCCCCAAGTGCCAGAGGACAAACTTTGATCATTACCCAGATAAGGGACTAGAACAGGAGCTCTATAGTAGTCGTGTTTTCTGCTCTAACAAAGGAAAGGGGTGTGATTGGCTGGGAGAACTGAGGCAGTTGGATCAGCACCTCAACGCAAATCCCGATGAGAATAATCAGTTCAATGGTTGTGCATTTACAAACATCAAATGCTTGTACTGTGCTAAGGAGGACCAGCGACTTGCCATAAAACGCCACCAGACTGGCTACTGTAAGAAGAGATCTTTCGTCTGCAAAATCTGTAAAGAGTTCGAGTCTACATATGATGATGTGACTAAGATTCATATTCTTTCATGCAAATCCCGACTTGTGGAGTGTCCCAACCAGTGTGGTGAGACTATGACATATGAAAACTACGAAGAACACTTATTGAATGTTTGTCCTCTGTCGGAGGTCAAGTGTGAGTTTAGCAGTGCTGGTTGCAATCTTAAAATGACGAGGAAAGACCTTCCATCCCACTTGAGCGAGAGCATAGTTAGTCACATGTCTCTACTGGCCAACGAGAACCAAAGGCTGAAATTGGAGCTTCAGAAACAAGCCGCTTTGTTCAAAGCAGAGTCACTGAAACAAGCAAGCATGATGCAGGTACTACACGATCTACCTGCGACTCCAGTTAATATCATTTATTCCAACTATTCTAAGCATATAGAAGAAGGCACAGAATGGTCTTCACAGCCATTTTACATGGGTGGGTGCAAAATACAGCTGTCAATCGTGCCATTTATCATTAGCAAGGTCAAGTTGAAGCTCATTATACTGGAGAAACAGTTTGAATATAAGCCTCTGAGTGTACTGTCCATAACTGTCATCGACCAGATTAATGATAAAGATCATAAAGCCTGCCTTACAAAATTTGAGTCTGAAAAAAATGGACTGTCAAGTTACACTACAACTATCGATCCGAATCCTGATAAACATATAAAGAATGACAGTTTATTAATCCAAGTTAATTTAGCCAAAGAAAAACAAAAACAAATAAACAAACAAACAAAAAAACCAAAGATAAAAGAAGAACAAACATAGCTTGAGATTTCTAAAAAATTACTTGCATTGTTAGATATTACTTAGTGTACTTTTTATAGCTACTTTGTATCTACTTTTGCATAATTTTTGTTGGTCACACTTTTTTTGTATTAAAAACCTAGCTACTCAAGATCTGCTTTCCACAGTCACTTAGGAGGATACACACTCAATCTCATAATAACAAGTACGAACTTCAACGTATTTGAAAGCGGAAGTTAATATGTCTTCATGTAGATTATTAATCCCCAAGAAAAATACATTACAGAAATATACTTAAAAGAAATTGGATTTCTAGAATATCCGTTAGAACTGTAGTTGGCTTGGTGCATGATATTGTTGGTGGTGTGGTCAATTTCGGACACCGAGTCTACTTTGACCAAGAGAGACCACCTCTCCCTCTAAAAACCACTTGCTTGTACCATTTGACTTTGACCTCTGTAAAGAACCACCTCCATTAAGAGACCACCTTAGGCTTTAGGTGGTCCAGAGGTGGTTGCACTAGACATTAAATTCAGAACACCAAACCAAAATTTACATAGCTTCCTTTTAAGTAGCCCAACTCTAAAGCCACAATTAAGTCAGTTGAAGTGTTCTGAATTTCATGTTGCAAGATCACTGCAATCCAGGGTACCTGGTCTATGGCTTCAATGATAACAATAACAATAATAAGTTTACTTAGTGACACACTCATACACTGTATACCTACGTCACTGTCAGTATTGCGTAATTGTGCAGATCACATGATGATGATCACATGATGATGATAGATTGTCTCACTCAGTCATGTCGGTTTTATCAAAGACAGGCTTTGATTGCAAGTTTATGGATCAACCACCTAGAAGATCTACCTGTCCCATTTGTCTCTTGATCCCTCGAGAACCTTATCAGGTAACTTGCTGTGGGAAAAGCTTTTGTAGAGAATGCATTCAACAAATTAAGACTAGAAACAAACCATGTCCTACTTGCAATGAAAAGAAGTTTGAAAATTACCCCGATAAGGGACTTAAGCAAGAACTATATGCATGTCGTGTTTTCTGCTCTAATAAAGGAAAGGGTTGCTATTGGCAGGGGGAGCTGGGACAGTTGGAGCAGCACCTCAACGTGAGTCTAACTCTCGACAGAAGCAAAGCTTGTGTATATATGACTATCAAGTGCATATACTGTGCTAAAATGTATCAGAGAAGAAACATGAAGTTCCACCAGATTTCAGAATGTTTAAAGAGACCATTCACCTGTGATATGTGTAAGGAGTTCAAGTCCACATACAATGATGTGACTAAGAACCATGCACCTTCATGCAAGTGCCGACCTGTGGAGTGTCCCAACAAATGTAAGAAGGTTATAGAACATCGAAAGCTTAAAGAACACTTGTCAAATGCATGCCCTCCTTTGGTCGAGTGTGATTTTAGCAATGCTGGTTGTAATGTCAAGGTAAAGAGAAAAGATCTTTCATCGCATTTGAGTGAGAGCATGGTCACTCACATGTCTCTACTGGCAAGTGAGAACAGGAGACTGAACCTAGAGCTTCTGGAACAAAAAGGGCAAGTGACCCTATTTAAGTCAGAGTTAGAGAGGCAGGTCACGTCAGTCAAATCAGAGCTGAGTAGTGTAATAAAGACTTTACACGACATGCACGTGCCTCCAACTGATATAGTGTTTCCAAATTACGCACAGCACAAAGTAGAAGGCACAGAGTGGTCATCACAACCATTCTACAGTCATGTTGGAGGATACAAACTCAAACTCAAATTTAAGTACAACAGAACAATGAGGTTCTGGCTTTTGATTTTTGATGTGCTAGAAAGCGAATACGAAGTCAAGCTTCCATGCAAGTTATCCATCACTGTAATGATTGTCGATCAATTCCATAATGAAGACCACATAAGGAAATCATGCAGAGTGGATTCAAGTGCTTCGAAAAGTTCCAGTTGGTACGTAGCTGACATTGTATATGGCTGCCATGAGATTATTGCCGACAAACACGAAAAGGACGACATGTCAATCATGAGAGTTGTAAGCATAGAGACTTTGTAGCAACAGAAATATTTTGGCAATGTATTGATTTTTATTGTTTTGACTTGTCATAATTATTACGTAGAATTGTCATAGCTAGCTTCTATTGCTATAAAATATTCGTTTTGGCCATTAGTCAGTCATTAAAAACCATTGAGCTCAAGCATATGTATTAGCTATATATATATATATATATATATATATATATATATATATATATATCTGTTTGGAGATCCTGTAGTGAGACCCTGCACTGTAAGAATGAAGTGTGTACTGCACACTAAATGCATATGTCCTCACTGATTACAATTCTACCCATAAAGCCAGTTGCTTCCACTTCTTTACTGGTTTGAGCTTCAGGACATTCTTTTCTTGGTCAAATGCCATAACTCCACCACTAGATCCATGAAGTACTTGGCACTTTTATTTTAATTGTGTTGTACGCCTGTGAAATGCTCTTCCTCCTATTGACTTTGATCTCAGCATCTCAGCAATCAAAATACACCCTATATACAAAATTAATCATTTTTTGGAATCACTTCATGCTTTCTGTTTCATGCATTATGTCTATCCATGTGACAAATGTTATACAATGCTATACATTTAAACATAACTATTAACTACTGGTCTGTAATCTCATTCATTCATTCATTCATCTGCCCAGTGCACGTGTTCTTATACACGTGACCCGACGTCGCGCGCGCACTAATTAATGCAAATTAGTCCCCCTGTGGCTGTATTGTCAACCAATGCTCCACCCTACAGTGGATGGCATCATCTGACTCAAAAAACAAAAAACAAAAAAAATATATAAAAAAACACTTAATTATTTAATTATTCAGTTGAATCTCCAATGCACCGCAAGTCCATTGCCGTAATACAATGTTAATTTTCTGAGAATACAAACAGTATCCGGAGAATTACTGCAAACTCAGCATAAATTACCATAAAGAATGGCAGCTGTTTTAGTGTGAGTTAAGGCTCTATTCTACAAAAGATGGTAAACGTGCATCGAAAGGTAATGATGCATGCTTATGAAGTAGCTAGTTGTAGTATCATTAGACTTCCTGAAGCTGAGAGTGCACCTAGTCCAAGTGTACAGGCTGAAAGTACCAGTGGAGAGAGTGGTCAAATTTCATTTCTCCATGAATTAGGAATTTGATTTTTTGTGAATTGATAGTGCTAAGATGTATCATTCCTGCCTGCAAATTTTGTTTTGTTCTGAGAATTTTCTTGTGTATTTAATGTGATGCAAATTCCCTACTTTTTTCACTAAATTACTTCCAATAGTGTCATTTCATTGCAAGACCCCAAGAAGACATTTCCCCCCATGGAAAGAGTACTACAACATTTGATCTTTACTCAACTATTTTGGTGAACAGCTGACGTATATTAACACAGTACGGCAGCAAAGAAGTCAGAAATTGTGTTTGATCATGCATGCACATGCTTTATTGGAACAAGTTTGATTTTTGATATAAGATAATATATACCATGAACATCTATTGAGTCAATGCATGTCTTATACTGAAGAGGAGAAATGGTTTTTGACTGCAATTAGTATTTTTATCAGCCATGATTTCATCCACTGAGAATTTATTTTAAAAGGTCTAGTAAAGCATTATTTATCAAGAGGAGGGTGAAGAAGTCGTTAAAATTTCATATAAGAAGTTTTCAGAAGTCATGATAGCCATAAGTGGAGAGTAACCAGCATACCAACACACCTGTTTCCATTAAAATTGTGCCCATTACGTCACTTCCGGTAACGCGTGACATCGTGCGCATGCGCACACGTGTCGGAAACGATCGCCCCGCCGCGCCCTAAATGTAGAATTTAAAATGTCAGCAGAAATAGGTTTCGATTGCGAGTTTATAGAAAAACCTCCAATAAGATCATCTTGTCCCATTTGTCTTCTGATTCTTCGAGAGCCATATCAAGTCACTTGCTGTGGCAAAATTTTCTGTAGAGATTGTATCCAACGAATAACGATCAAAAAGAAACCCTGCCCAACTTGCAATGAAAAGGAGTTTGAGAACTATCCTGATAAAGGTTTGAAACAAGAGTTGTACAGCTGTAAAGTTTTCTGTTCTTATAAAGAGAAGGCTTGTGAGTGGCAGGGAGAACTGGGACAGTTGGACACGCACCTTAATGCAAATCCTGATCAGGATGAACAGTTTGAAGGGTGTGAATATATGAACATCAAGTGCTTGCATTGCGCTAAAGAAGACCAGCGGCAAACCATAAAGTGCCATCAGACTTCAGAATGTTGGCAGAGACCTTTTAGCTGTGAGATGTGCAAGATGTTCAAGTCCACATACGATGATGTAACTAAGAACCATGCACCTTCGTGCAAGTGCAGACCTGTGGAGTGTCCTAATGGATGTGGGAAGGTTTTACAGCACCAAAAGCTCGAAAGTCACTTATCAAGTGCATGTCCCTTATTAATGGTTGAGTGCGAGTTTAGTGACGCTGGTTGTGATGCCATGGTGAAGAGGAAAGACCTTATGTCCCACATGAGTGAGAATATCATTACCCACATGTCTCTACTAGCTAGGGAGAACAGAAGATTGAAGTCAGAGCTTCAGGAGCAAGCTACATTATTCAAATCTGAGTTTCAACAGCAAGCTACGTTATTCAAATCTGAGCTTCAGCAGCAAGCTACGTTATTCAAATCTGAGCTTCAGCAGCAAGCTACAGTATTCAGATCAGAGTTAGAGAAGCAAGCCTACTTATCTGCATCAAGGCAAAAAGAACTACTAACTGTACCACCACTCGAAATAGTATATCCTGGTTATGCAAAGTATAAAAAAGAAACGACAGAATGGTACTCAAAACCTTTTTACAGCCATGCAGGTGGATATAAACTCAACATCACGATAAAAAATTCATTCAGAGGCTTGGAACTGAATTTCAATGTACTTGAAACCGAATTTGAAGCTTTGTCTTCATGCAAAATAGCAATCCCTATATTGATAGTAGATCGAGCTACCCAAAAAAAAACACATCACTGAAACATGCTTGAAAGAAATTGGATCGCCCACAATCGGATCATCCCTGTTTGATGCTTCACGGACACCTGCTAGAATGGTGAAGCTGCTAAAGTAGCTGCTAGAGGAATTACTGGAGCCAAGTCGGAGCTTTACTTTGGCCATGAAAGAATCGGCTTCAATCACACAATGGGAGATAATTGTTTACTAATTAGAATTCCTGAGGTAAAAATATTAAGTAAATGAGCTGCTATAATTATTATCGTTATAATATTAACCTTAAGCGCATGCACGAACAAACGAGGATTACAGTAGCTTTACACCACAGACATAGGACTTGCTTTGTAGCCTCATCCCCCCAGGTCAGTGGAAGGGGGAGAGGAAAGGACGTCTTTCCCCCGACAGCCTGGTAACTGGAAAGTATCATTGAGGCTATTATGTTCTAGCTGACACACAGCATAATCAATGAGGTAGATTGTTTTTTAGGTGGTTGATTTATACTTGAAATCAAAGCCTGTCTTATGACTGGAGTGAGACAACTTGTGGGTATTAATCAGCAAATGATAACACAAACATCCTATACAGCAAGTTGAGAACATGAAATGTTTGTTTTGGCCATATCATTTTTACATGAAGACTTCATAACATAACACAACAACAACAACAACAAAAACAACAAATTTAAAGAATGTACAATAATTATTATAAGTATCTGCTAAGTGTGTTATGATTTGGAGACCCTGTACCTAAATGTTTGCTTAAGTAACTGCATTTCCCCCCGCCAAATAGACAAACAAACAAACAAACACAACAATAAACAATAAATACACTCACTGCTCCTGCTCCCCCAGCCACTGTTTCATAATAGCCGATGTTCTCATCTCCAAGGGTGATATTGTTCATGCATCCCTGAGAGGCCACGTAAGTTTCAAACGCCCACACCTATAATCCGCTGGCTGGTGAGGACATTGCCCCCAACACAGCCAAGATTGGTCAAGGATTGTCTGAGTCTGGAAAGAGGGCCACAAAGTATGTCCTCACTGACACTACAATTCTACCCATAAAGACTGGTTTGAGCTTCAGGACATTCTTTTCTTGGTCAAATGCCTTAAAAGATGAGTGATATCTACAAGTACATTTCTTTTAGTAACTCCACCACTAGATCCATGAAACACTTGGCAGTTTTATTTTAATCGTGCCTGTGGAATGCTCTTCCTCCTATTGACCTTGATCTCAGCATCTCAACAATCCAAATACACCTTACAAATCATTTTTTGGAACCACTTCAACTACTGTTTTCTGTTTCATGCATTGATTGTCTCTATCCATGTGACAAATGCTATACATTTTCCTTAATCTTTCAATTCACTTAGCTATCTGTTGTTCACATGCTATTTGTTTTGTTTTTTTCCCAGCTGCTCTGTATACTTCATGCCTAGCGCGCGCGTATGTATATACGTGATCACGTGACCTGGCGTCGTGCGCGCGCACTCCCCCAACATGTGCCATTGTGCGCGTGCGCACACTCGTCGGCCAAATGTAAAAATGTCTTCAGCAGAAGTAGGTTTCGATTGCGAATTTATACAAAAACCTCCAATAAGATCATCTTGTCCCATTTGTCTTCTGATTCTTCGAGAGCCATATCAAGTCACTTGCTGTGGCAAAATTTTCTGCAGAGATTGTATCCAACGAATAACGATCAAAAAGAAACCCTGCCCAACTTGCAATGAAAAGGAGTTTGAGAATTACCCTGATAAAGGTTTGAAACAAGAGTTGTACAGCTGTAAAGTTTTCTGTTCTTATAAAGAGAAGGCTTGTGAGTGGCAGGGAGAACTGGGACAGTTGGACAAGCACCTTAATGCAAATCCTGATCAGGATGAACAGTTTGAAGGGTGTGAATATATGAACATCAAGTGCTTGCATTGCACTAAAGAAGACCAGCGGCAAACCATAAAGTGCCATCAGACTTCAGAATGTTGGCAGAGACCTTTTAGCTGTGAGATGTGTAAAGAGTTCAAGTCTACGTACGATGACTTGACTAAGAACCATGCACCTTCGTGCAAGTGCAGACTTGTGGAGTGTCCTAATGGATGTGGGAAGGTTTTACAGCACCAAAAGCTTGAAAGTCACTTATCAAGTGCATGTCCCTTATTAATGGTTGAGTGTGAGTTTAGTGACGCTGGTTGTGATGCCAAGGTGAAGAGGACAGACCTTATGTCCCACATGAGTGAGAATATCATTGCCCACATGTCTCTACTAGCTAGGGAGAACAGAAGATTGAAGTCAGAGCTTCAGGAGCAAGCTACATTATTCAAATCTGAGTTAGAGAAGCAAGCCAACTTATTTGTGTCGAGGCAAAAAGAACTACTGACTGTAGTGCCACTCGAAATAGTATATCCTGACTATGCAAAACATAAAAAAAACCTTACAGAATGGTCCTCAAAACCCTTTTATACCCATGCAGGTGGATATAAACTCAATATCACGATGAAACATTCGTTTAAAGGCTTGGGACTGAATTTCAATGTACTTGAAAATGAATTTGAAGCTTTGTCTTCGTGCAGAATATCAATCTCTGTATTGATAGTAGATCGAGCCACCCAAAAAAAACACATCACTGAAACATGCTTGAAAGAAATTGGATCGCCCACAATCGGATCATCCCTGTTTGATGTTCCACAGACAACTGCTAGAATGGTTATTGAAGCTGCTAAAGTAGCTGCTAGAGGATTTACTGGAGCCAAGTCAGAGCTTTACTTTGGCCACGAAAGAATCAGCTTCAATCACACAATGGGAGATAATTGTTTACTAATTAGAATTCCTGAGGTAAAAATATTAAGTAAATGAGAAGTACACTGCTATAATTATTATCGTTATAATATTAACCTTAAGCGCATGCATGCATGCACGAACAAATGAGGATTACAGTAGCTTTGCACCACAGACATAGGACTTGTTTGTAGCCTCATCCTTCCAGGTCGTTGGAAGGGGGAGAGGAAAAAATGTCTTTCCCCGACAGCCTGGTAACTGGAAGGTATCATTGAGGTTATGAAATGTTCTAATTATTACTGGCTCTGTGGAATGTGGACACAGCATAATCAATGAGGTAGATCGGTTCAAAGCCTGTCTTTGATAAAACTGGAGTGAGATAACTTGTGGGTATTAATCATGTAATCTGCAAAATAATGATAACAGGAACATCCTGTCTCTACCAGCAAGTTGAGAACACAGGAAATGTTTGTTTTAGCCATTGATAAAACTGGAGTGAGATAACTTGTGGGTATTAATCATGTAATCTGCAAATGATAACAGGAACAATCCCGTCTCTGCCAGCAAGTTGAGAACAGGAAATGTTTGTTTTAGCCATTAGCTAGTCATATCATTTTTACATGAAGACTTCATAACATACAACAACAACAAAACGAAATAAACATTGACTTCAAACAAATTTGCACAATACCCATAATATAAATCTTGAAGATCCTGTAATGAGTGTGTTATGATTTTGAGACCTCGTATCTAAGTACACTAAATTTTTTGCTTTAGGTAATGAATAAGTACTGTGCATCTTCTTCCCCTGCTCCCCCAGCCGGCCAGCCAAACAAACAAGCAAACAAAAACAATAAACATAAATACACTCACTGCTCCTGCTCCCCCAGCCACTGTTTCATAATAGCCGACATTCTCGTCTCCAAAGGTGATATTGTTCATGCATCCCTGAGAGGCTGCACAAGTTTCAAATGCTCGAAACACCACGTCTGTAATCCGCTGGCTGGTGAGGACGTTGCCCCCAACAACAGCTGCCGTGTCAGACGGATCCAGTATTGAACCTTTGGGAATTATCACTTTGACAGGCTTCAGGCAACCCTACAAGACAAACTTGTGTTAATTCATCCCTGAGGATAACTCTCACATTTTCCACAAAGTGTCTGCACTAAGAGGTTTTAGATTATTGGTACCTGGTTGAGTGGGACATCGTGACCCACCATGCACCTGAGGCAATAGATGAGGGCGGAGAGGGTGACTGCCCGTGGGGCGTTGCAGTTTCCTTCCACTTGGGGTCCTGTTCCAGTGAAGTCGATCACAGCATTACCCTGGAATAGATTATGTAAGAAATGAAGCTGAAGAAATTTCATTATTTTTTTAAGCATTAACATGGCATGGAAATAATTCATATTTAATTTTGGGGATGAGTAGCATGCTTTTGATTACTTTTAACACTAGATTAACATAATTACAGTAATAATTATTTTTTTGATAGTAGTAACATGCATCAAAAAATATTTTAACAACGAAAAAAAGCCAAATTATGGTATTGTGACTTCAAGAGTCTGAGACATTGTCTCCTGATGACTTGTGTCACTGTGTCTGCACATGAAAAATGCACTTACCTCATCACTGATTTCAACCTTGAGGGTAATGGTGGTGCCATCATCCATCTTATCCTCAGCACTAAGCACACTTGAGCTCTTCCTTGACTGCAAGCAAATTTCTAAAGTGAAGCATATGTGATGAACAATAGAGTAAGCCTATGTAGCTAGCTCTTTGCAAAATCCCTAGCCTCAAATCTCATGGATTATGACATAGAGTATATGTAAGTACTTGAGTGATTTCCTTCAGCATTTCTTTTACTGCAACTTCAGCATTTTCCTGCAGGTATGGAGCATGTGGACAAGTACAGGCTTACCTAGCCTCGTACCCAGGCCTGCTTTTCCACCGCCCCGTGAAAAAAGCGGGCCTGGGTACGAGGCTAAGGCTTACCATGTGTAGATTCAAAGGTGTACATTGTTACAGTGATGGAAGAACTAACCTGAATGTGAGCCATGTAGGCCTGCACCACGTCCAATCCATACACGTCCATTAGTTCCTTTACCAAAGTAATTCCCTAAAGCATGATTAAGATACATTCAATAAGATACATTAATTTCCCATACAAACATAGCTATGTGATTGTGAAAACCCTAACAGTTACCTTTTGGTTGGCAGCTACCTGAGCTCTCAAGTCACTGAGGTTGTCATGGAGGTTCCTAGTCCCACTACTACCAGGGTACTTTCCTGGAGCCATCAATAACTCTGTCACACCTTGAAAGAATATTATTTATTTTCATATGAGTCCGATTGACGAGACAGTGAGAGTTCATGAGTGTACAACATGTGAGATGGCCTTTTTTTTCTGTTTCCAGTTTGGGGAAAGGCTTTGCCCCCAAAAGTTTATTGTACGACCTCACCTTCTTCTTGAAAGATTCCATTTTTGACAAGCATGAAGGACTTGACACACATTCCTTCCTCCCATAAATGGCGAGAGTGAGGAGGCATGGATCCTTTGTTGGTAGATGGAAGTGCATTGAGGATTGAGAAGAAAAAAAAAAAGGAACACAATATTAATTTTTAACGGATTATTTATGTACAATACCTGGTGTTATTCCACCAATGTCGGCATGGTGACCTCTGCTTGCTACAAAAAACACTGGCTTCTCAATGGAAGGGTAGAAGACCTTGTAATAAAGAGAGGGAGATTCTTTGAATGTCTGACATGCTTCTAACTTTGATTTGTTTTAGTACTCACCGGAGTGATGACAGTAAGATCGGGAAGGTGACTGCCTCCAGATGCTGGATGGTTGCTGAGAATGACATCACCTTCCTTCAGTTCACCCTCAAGGTGTTGTAACTGCATAGAAAGAGGGAGGGAGAGAGAATTTGCTGTAGCATGAATGGAGAAAGAATGACTAACCTGCCATTGTACAGCTTCCTGCATTGCTCCCAGGTGGACAGGAATGTGAGGGGCATTGGCCACCAGACCCCCGTCTGGACCAAACAGAGCACATGAGAAATCAAGACGCTCCTATAAAGTATGTGCAAGAAAATGCAATATTAAATTAAGCTGCACACATACTTATACAGGAATTAATTGATTTACAAGAACCAAAAGCATGATAATATGGTAACTCCTATACCTTTATATTAGTGGAGATAGAAGTTCGTTGAAGAACTCTACGAAAGTTGAATAATAATTAACCATCATCAATAATTATTTTAACTTCTTGCCTTCCCATCTGTTCAGCTGTGCTCATGAACCTGTGCGAGAATATCGAGAGCTGGATGGTATCCAGTTCTGTTCCAATCTTCTGGGGCTTCTCTTTGCCGACTTGGATTCTCACGTCACCATACTTGGTGATGGTAGCAGTGCACCCCGGCTCGACAAGAATAGTGCTATAAAATAGAGTCAGTGGATTATGCACTACCCCTGAAATTAGGACACTCTTTTCTATGTCTCATTGCTATGGATACGCATAAATTTTCTGTTTCCTAACCTGTTCTTGTCAATGATGATGGAAGGTCCCTCCATGGTATGGCCACTGGTCAACTTATCCAACAGGTACACTTTAGTGGGCAAGTCTCCATCACTAAAGTACACCCGAGTCACCTGCAGTGGAATCTCCGATAAGGGAAACTCCGAAAGAGGACAAACCTCTCAACAAAGGACAATCTAAAAGTACCTTAGTATCATGCTCTATACAAAATCCCTACAAAAGTCCATTTTCCAGGCTGAGAGGTTTTACCATTTCAGGGAGTCCTCATTCTTGGGGTTCCATTTAAGAAAAGAAAGTCACCTACCATTTCTATAGGGGGTTCTTCAGTAGTTTCAGGCAGGTGGAGCGGTTTGTGGGAGCAAGCTCTTCCCGTTCCCCTCACTCGAATGTCATCCACCATTATGGTACGAGATGGAATTATAAATCCAAATTCACGTTTGTACCTACATAATATGTATTGTACATTATATGTGCAGGAATTTTAGATGGCTCAAAAATTGCATGAAGCTTCAGCACACATAAATTATGTAGATGGCTCCCGTTATATTATCACATGAATAATATAACTTATGGGGTTCAGTTCTCTCTCTCTCTCTCTCTCTCTCTCTCTCTCTCTCTCTCTCTCTCTCTCTCTCCATTATCATCACCTTTCAGTGAATGATTTCTCAAAGTTGCCATGCTTAGGAGTTGCCGAGTCAGAAGAGGGGGCTGGATCAGCCGTGCACATGAGAGCACAGTCAGTCCTCTCATAGCGCAAGTGAAGGTAAAGGGTGGTCTGAATCTCGTCCCTACAAAGTACAGCATTATGTCTAATGAACTAAAACAACAGTACAACCTATAGAGACCACCTATGGCCACAAAAAGTGGTCTTTATAGGGAGGTGGTCTCTGTATGGAGATTGAAGTGGCACTTTTGGGAACATAATCAAGTGGTCTCTATATAAGGGTGGTCTCTGGATACAGGTGGTCTTTAAGGCAGTAGTCTCAGCTCCATTTATTAGCAGTAGTACCTCTTGAATCCTTGGGCCATTAGCTCTTCAGTGCAACTCTGAGTCAGGATGTCCAACCTCTCGTCAAAATAGTTGAAGGAAGAGGCTTAAAAAACAGGGCTCACTATAACAGTCTGATACAAGACACTTTCCCATGAATTTCTTCACTGTTTTCTGCCCTTGTCTGACCAAATTTCTATTATAAATATTATCTGACCCAAAACTAATGACAAGCAGGATTTTCTCAGCATATTAGCTTTTAAACTTCTATCATGCGCCATCTTGATATTCAGGAGAACAGATCTTGTAGCAAATCAGAAATAAAACCCGCATTAATTTTTACTATAGATAATCATGTCCAGACATGTTATGAAAATGGAAAGAAAGCAGTGCTGAAAGAAATGGTCAATTGATCTATAGTCACACAATGAACAGCCCTTCCCCCTCTAACCTTCATACTTCCTGGCACAGGGTTCCTGTGCCTCATGTACCACATCAGCCAGCGCCAAACCATATGCGGAGAGGATCCCAGAGTAGCGATGGACAAAGACCGTGCTCATCCCAAGACTGCGGGCGATGGCGCAGGCGTGCTGACCTCCAGCTCCTCCAAAACAAGCCAGCGAGTGTCTTGAAGTGTCATACCCTTTGCCCTATAGTGGATAGTACAATAAGAGTAGAACTTCCCAAGGGACACTTTCCAGGCCAGAAGAAAGTGTCCTGATCAGAGAGAGGTGTCCTTACTTCAGGATGGTCACTATAGACCGACTTTTACTGTACCACGTCACTGTGCATGAATATTTGGAATCACCACAAAGAGAGGACGAACCTGGGTGAGTGCTCTGATTGGCCTGCACATAGCCTCGTTGGCCACTTTGATGAAGCCCATTGCCACATCAGGCACTTTCATGGGTTTGAAGGAGGAGCCATCCTGCTGCTTCAGAAACATATTCACTTCCTCTGACAGAGCTTCAAATTGCTTCATAGTTTCTTCTTTGTCCAGTTCTTGGTCTTCATTTGGACCAAAAATCTTTGGAAAATACCTAGAAGGCAGGGGAAAGAATTATGAGTAGTTCAAAATTCATTTGAGAATTCGAAAATTCAAATATTCATTTGCAAAAGAATAATTGAGCTTTTGAATTCTGTTTGAAATTTGAACTCAAATAATTGACAATAATAAGTGCAATCTTTGCATTAGCATGATCTTACGTTGGCATGAGTCTTCCTAGACACAAGTTTGCATCCGTCACAGTTAATGGTCCACCTGAATCATAATTAATTTTTTATATAATAGCAAGAAGAAGGCATATACATAGGATTACATGAAACCTCCGATAAAGGACACTCTGAAAGAGGATAAACCTCTCAACAAAGGACAATCTAAAAGAACCTTTGTATATACACTCTATACAAAATAACCTCCAAAAGAGGACAACCTCTCTACAAAGGACTCTACGGCTGGGTCCCAAGGGTGTCCATTATTCAGAGGTTATAACCATATTATTATAGTTATGGATGCAGCAAGTAAGACTGTGCCTTTCCCATAGCAGACGGGTCCTGGGTTTGCTCCTGCCGATTCAGGCCCCACAGTGAACAGTCCAGAACGAAACACCAGCTTAGAACCACCCCCAGCTGCCACAGTGTTGATGTCCAACTGCAGCAAAAAAAAAAAAAAAAAAAAAAAAAAAAAAAAAATTGAAGTCATGTGCAAATCACATGATGTAGGGTGTATAATAATTGTCAAAAATGTGTCCTTATTACAATTTATAATACTTCACTATTAGTGTTGTGGGAGTGTCCAATGGGTGTGGCTTTAAGTTGGGAGAGACTCACTTGAGGCGCTTGAATGCAGACTCCTGCAATGGTCGTCTCAAAAATGTGGTCGTACTCCCCGTCGTAACGAGACACATCTGTGGAGGTTCCTCCCATATCAAATCCAATCACGGGAGAAGAGGAAGAAGAAGCAGTGGTTTCTGGAGAGTCGCTTTCATCGTGGGCGTGGTATGTGGTCACAGCATATCCCACCTAATAATTACTTTATATTGCTGCTTCTACAAACTGTAGCTATAGTAACCGCTAATCAGTACACTCACCACTCCTCCAGCAGGTCCTGACAGAATCGCACGAGATCCTATGAAACTAAGAAAAGAAGAAGAAGAAGAAGAAGAAGAAGAGTGAAATAATTGGAGTACATGATCACTATGGTAATTGTGGGGTCAAGATTTTATTACACTGTTAGAATGTATGTACGAGATTAATAAATAAATATGATATAGAATAAATCCCTGGCTTATTATTAATACCTGTTCATGGGAGTAAGGCCCCCATCAGACTGCATGAAGAGAACTCTTAGCTGCTCCTGCAAAGATACCGATAACCATAATCTAGAGACATGCAAGAATGTAAGGATTTTACAGGATTCTTGAATCCTGAAGCAAATCCCATGACATATCTTTGTATACATGGAGTGAGATAGCCATCGGCACAAGCTACAATCAAAATTAAAAAAAGTTATTGGATCCTGTTCCTTGCATATTACGTACCGGTGAACCCCCTGGGGACTATTCTGACCATGGCCATGACTCGGGAGGAAATGGAGACGTGGGTGAACCCCAGCTGTTGAGCCATCTCTCCCACTTCCTCCTCATGCTGTGGAAATCTAAAGTATAAAAATTTTCATTCTTTGAAATTTCACTTTAAATAATAGCATGATTCGCATAATATTTTTAAAGGCTGATTAACAAGCATTACATACATACGTATAAGAGTGCATTAGGACGACAGCAAGACTCCTTATCCCTTTGTTAAGAACTCTTAAAAGGTCTTGCTTCAACTTCTCCTTGTCTAATCTCTTCCAAACATGAATCTATTATAATTAAGTATAAGGTGCAGGATGAGGGAAATCTGATATATCCCCAAAGCATTCATCACGGCATAATAATAACATCCTGTGACCATACCTTTTCTCCCGTGTTTCCCTGGACCAACGGCAGGGGGAGTTGGAGCTGGCAAGTGTCCTGATACAAAACGACCCTCTCGTCTACTTCAACAACCTCCTCATACAGCATTTCGGGCATCACTATCTCCTATACAACAGAATGCCACCAGTACAGTGAACCCCTTGATATGGATACCATGAAAAGTGTCTTGATTAGAGGGATGTCCTCATTTCAGGGAATCTACATTGAAGGGTCTTACTATAGGATAGATATTCCTATTAATTAGCAGAAGTTATCCTCTCAGTACTGCAAAATGAGTGGCACCCAAGTGTCCTAATCAGGGAATTGGATAGATAATCCTATTGGTTATCCTCTCAGTACTGCAAAATGAGTGGCACCCCCAAGTGTCCTAATCAGGGAATTGGATAGATACTCCTATTATTAGCAGAGGTTATCCTCTCAGTACTGCAAAATGAGTGGCACCCCCAAGTGTCCTAATCAGGGAATTGGATAGATACTCCTATTATTAGCAGAGGTTATCCTCTCAGTACTGCAAAATGAGTGGCACCCCTTAATGTTGAGTCCCCACTTTATTTTATTGTGTCTGCACACACTGCAATAATAAATGCTATGAGTCATACCAGATCAAAAATCTTTGGTCGTGATTGGTTCCCGATATGAAGCAAGTCCTTGAATCCCTTGGTGATGAAGAGGGCCATCCTCTCTCCTTTACGCTCCAAGAGGGCATTGGTTGCCACGGTGGTTCCCATGCGGATCCACTCGATAAGCGATGAGTCTAGAGGTTCGTCCTGAGGGAGGGGCTTTCCCAAAGCCTACAATATTCATCATCATTCCTTACAATCCACACCATAAAAATTAATTTCCATATTTAAATGTTGCATTTTTTTTTCTGCTGTTGATTCATTTATCAATTGCATGCTGCGAGTTATGATCACAACTTAGCCACGCCTACCTCCTGCATTATTCTTCTGATGGCTTCCCTAGGGGCATCCGGATAGTTGTCCGGATCTTCAGAGAGCAACTTCATCACCTTTACACTGCCATCAGGACATTCTGCGTACACATCGGTGAAAGTTCCACCTCTATCGATGGAAAACTTAAACATCTTTTGCACTCGCCCACGTGGGCTAGGTACTAGGTATTGCGCATGTAAGTTACTTCGCGCTGAAGGTGTGGCCGGACTACAAGATGGAGTCCATAGGCATTTGTATTGGTTACTTCAAGGAGTGCTACCAATTCTTTTTTAGCTCAGGAAAGCCACCTGATTTCTTAGAAGACTTTGGGAAAATTAAAGTTGAATTTGGGCTGATATCTTTATCCGTCATTCTTCTAGGATTCTTCTACCACATGCTCACAACGTTTGAATCTATCAAGTATAATACAATTATTCCAATGTTGTTTACTGGTTTCGTACTCTTCTTTTCAACTGTTGTAATGGTGGTATTCAATATCATTATCTACAAAGCTTGTGGTGAAGAACCTCCTTCAGTGTATGGCTTTTATTTCTCTTCAATATCTTCGTTTTCGATTTACTTTGGCACCCTATTAGCATATGTGCTTTACAACCTGTATCTATTGACTTGCTTTATTGGGAGAGTTTATAGGAAGTATCGATTTGACACTAATACTGTTGAACCGGTGAGATTAAATTGGATCGAGAGATTGAAGAACCGTTTACTTGGAAGAAAGCCTCCACCTCCGCCTAAAAAAGTATTCAGTCTTTGGGATTTTGTCTTATTCCTCCTTTCCTTCTGTTCTACCACTGAAGAACCAACAGCACCTATCTCTAGTGGAAATCCAGATAAAAAGAAACCTGCCAGTCACAAAAATAAGAAGGAAAAATAATTTATAATGACATTTCGCTATACGTACAGTAGCTAGCACCTAATTAGCTAGTTGTAGTGTTTAGTCATCAAAATCGATACATAGCTATGATGATTTCATCAATTTGCTATTTTAATAACATTCAACTCGTTGTGCATTATTTCATAAAATTTTTCTCTTGATGTGGTAGCTAGCTAACCAAATTTCATGCTCTGGCCCAATAAGATCTCACTGTTATAGCAGCACAAGTAAGTGCAAAAATTTTCTTCTAAATAAAAAGTGAAGTAGGGATAGCCATAAAATTTAGCTGCATTCCTATCACTCCTACCCCTCCTAATTTCATTATCCATGCCCATATATATACCCCCCTTCAGCAATAAGTGAGGCCTAGGAGTGAAGTAGGAGTAGTAGTTTTGTAATAATATGATTGCTGTGATTCTTGAGTTTGGTGATGGGTATGGGTAAGGGATTACTTGACTCACTTATTGCTGAAGGGGGAGTGAAGAGTAGGGATTTACGTAAGTTGGGTATATATATGGGCATGGATAATGAAATTAGGAGGGGTAGGAGTGATAGGAATGCAGCTAAATTTTATGGCTATCCCTACTTCACTTTTTATTTAGAAGAAATTTTTTTGCACTTACTTGTTTCCATTCTTTTTCTTTGTAGTTAGCTATTATAAATTGATAATATTTAAAAATATATTTTCTGAAATGTTCTTAATTTGGTAAGTACATAGCACTGGATATGGAAGATTATTAACAATATTTGTGTATTATTCATATTCATAAGAAGTAGTTATTCCTTCATACCCTGCACCTATGGTTTGCAAATAGCCAATTATATGCATTCCCTTGCTAAGAAAAGCTGAATGATTAATTTTGAATGTTATATTCCTCAGGGATGATTGACTGATGAGGAGGAGAAGGTGCAGTAGTGAAGAAGAACCTGGAAGAAATGAATGGCTGGACGCTTAGCTAATTAGCTATTGGTGTTTTTTTTTGTTTTGTTTTTTTTTTTCAATTAATATGTGTGGGGCATGTGCAATAAGGAGTGGTTGGGTAGTTTTTTTATTGAGAGTACCCTCTCATGCATGTGTGCTGAGGGTTTATTGTTTGCAAGCATAGGAGTGAAGAATGTTTTGTTGTCTTGAGGGAGGAGAGTATGACTGACATGAAGGAGGAGTATCTGTAGTGAATACAGTACTGAGGAGTGAAAACATTAGAGTGGAGGAGGAGAAGGAAATGAATCAATAATAGTTGTTGAGGTTTTGTTGTCTTGCATATGAGGGAGGAGGGTATGAGGGATGAGCATGTGCAGTGCAAATGAGTGTTAAGGTTTGGTTGTCTTGCACGAGGAAGGGTATGGGGAATGAGCAAATGAGAGTAGCAATTTGTGATGCGCATGCACATTTGATGTAGCAGGATTTTGTGCAGAAGCTTAGTATAGAGATCTGCTGTTTGTGTACGTGATGATCGCGAGATATATATCTATAAAGCAATAGGGTTAAATGAAGCCAAGCTATAGCAGCTTTATGCTTGCCTTGAGTTAGAGAATTTCTGCAAGTATTGAGATACAAATGAAATGTTTTATAGTGTTTGAGTGCGTGACTTACTTTTTATTTTTGATGATAGTGGAAATGCACTGGAAAAGACAAGTAGCTATATATAGCTAAGTGATTTTGTAATGTTTTATATTACTTACAGTTTCCTCGATACATATTAGGGTCTGGAATTAAAGATTATGGTGATACATGTTATATAATGTGTTGGTGGAAAATGGTTAAGTATGTACTCACATGGGAACGGGCAGAATCGAACACCCCTCCCTCTGCGCCTGGCCCTGGCCCTAGCCCTCCACCCTGGGTGAGGGTGTGCAGTTGGAAGTGGCACTGGATGAAGTAATTGTAAGATGCTATCTATAGTTAGTTGCTTACCTTCTGGGAGGGGGTGCGCAGCTGGAGGTGGCACTGGATGATGTAATCGTAAGATCATGAAATGTTTTATTTATAGTTGCTTACCTTCTGGGAGGCCGAGGGGGCGTGCAGTAGGTGGTACTGGATGACGTAATTGTAAGAGTAATGAAATGTGTTATCTATAGTTGCTTACCTTCTGGGAGGGGGTGCGCAGCTGGAGGTGGCACTGGATATAAGAGTAATGAAATATGTTATCTATGTATAATTCTTTACCTTCTGGGAGGGGGCGCACAGCTGGAGGTGGCACTGGATGATGTAATTGTATGAGTAATGAAATTGTTATCTTTAGTTACTTACCTTCTGGGAGGGGGTGTGCAAAGGGAGGTGGCACTGGATGATGTAATTGTAAGATCGTGATATGTGTTATGTATAGCTAGTTAGTTGCTTACCTTTTGGGAGGGGGTGTGCAGCTGGAGGTGGCACTGGTTGAGATCAGTGGAGTAGTTCCAAACTGATAGTGCTACGTAGTCAGAGAAAGAAACACTCATGAAAGAGTGAATATGGTTGACACTGAACACATTTTTTTGTATAAATAGCTGCAGAGCACTGGAATTGTAAGGAAACAGTTCCAAAGTTGCAAGCAGCTGATTATAAAATGAAAAGAAGCACTGGACTCAGGAGTCAAACAAAGGAAAGAGTGAGTATAACATACCTTGTTGAACAAACAGCAGAAGACCTACGCGCGCGCATTGCATACTACGTAATACTACGTAATACGCACGCACAGGCTTCAAAATGGCGGATGAAAAGTAGCTAGTGCATCTATACCACTGAATTGTGAAGTATAACCTTAGTGAAAACGAATAGCAAAAGATCAGCCTCTAAGTACCGCTCCATCTAATCGCCATGTTATAATTGTGACAACTATAGCCAGTTAGTCAGTACGCCGATCTGATTATTATTATGTTGAAAAATTAGAACAAAACTCAATTTTTGAAATTATTTTTTGTTGATGTTATAGCTAGAATGAATTTTAGATTATTATACATTGTCCTGTCTTCTGTGTAGATGTAGGGATAGGGCCATGACTTGTGAGAACCTGTAGAGTAAGGGTAGAAGAAAAAGAAGAGTTTTTAGTTTATACAGTCTTAATGACCTTTGACCTGCCATCCCTACTTAGAGAGTGCTAACGCACTCTCTGATGTAGCTAAGCTGCCTATGACCCTTCAGTTTAATTACGCTGGAACCTCCAAATGATGGACACACTTGGAACCATGCATCCTTAGAAAGGTGGTCCTCTTTTTCGGAAGTTATTTTGTAGAGTTGTATATAGAAAGGTTACTTTTAGATAGTCCTTTCTTGAGAGATCTTTGGAGTGTCCTTTCTTGGCAATTCCTCTGTTTTGTAGACTCAGTATAATAATGTAATCATGCCCAGTGAAAAGTTTAGCCGAGCATTAGCTAAGTTCCAAGACATACTCTAGCTTGTACAAAGCTAACTTGTGTATCTGTAGCTATATATCAGTGTGAAGTCACGATAATAACAAGTGAAGGTGAAAAAATTTAAAAGGCCATGTAGGGTTATAGTTTATAGCATGCAGTTTCTGTGACAATAATCACTACCTCCCACCAAGCAACTAGCTAACTTGGGTTTGTATCCGTAATGTGAAGTTACATAATAATAATAATAATAATAATAATCAGAAGTACTTCTATGATACTACCAGACTAATAGTAAAGTTGAATCAGGTAGCTATACACGAGTAACATCACTAAAGTTATTCATATTGAAATTCTAATCCTGTGCCTTTGAGTCTAGTGGCACAGATGGCATCCATTTGGGCCGACTGTTCAGGGGTCAGGTAATTCTTCCAGTCTCCCACTATCCCCTTTCTGCAGAACCTTGGTGTCTCTTCCTTCTCGTAGAATTTCAACCAGGAGTAATTCACAGTGTTGTCATTCTTCATCGTCTCAAAGGTTGTCGTTTCAGCAATTTTTGCTACAATGTCATCAGTCAAGTGTACTCCTATGAATGAAGCGATCTTCGCTATGGCAGATTTGAGATCTTTCTTCCTATCTTCAAAATGTAGCATTAGGATATTTTTTTCGTGTCTGTGAGGCCACCAGCTCAGAACATGATCAAAATAGTAGCCCCAGTGTATTCCCTTGGTTACGAACATGTCCCAATATGTATCCCAGTCCAATTCAGGATAATACCTTTAGAAATAAATATTGAATGCTTCAACTAATGAGATAAGTTATTAACTATACATATCATATGTATATTCCTCCCAGGAAGTTATGTACATTATATTAATCTGCCACAAATGTTATGATGTCACTGTATGATTCAGATCATGTCTTAATAATTGATGACATCATGTGCAACCAAGGAGTAGCTAGTTTCTGATGTAACATATATACAGACAGTACCGGTAAGTAATATTCAGGCTAGTTAGGCTTCCATAACATGAAATTTTCATGGATAGCTAAAATGTGAACCAAATTCCTTGTTTAGTATGCGTATTAGCTACAAAGTCCTTTATCTCACAAAAATTTCCTGCTACACAGTATGGCTAGTCAGTGATCTGTAATAAATATACATAGCTATGCTACCTGTATGCTATCCAAAATTAATTGCATAGCTATACAACAGTTACATTTATAGCAATCCCATGTTGACAATATATCGAATTAAAAGACAGTCATTAGCCATTGGCTATTCCAGATATCACAGTTGTCCAATGGATACCTATAACTGGTTGGCCAGATTGCTACCGACATGGGAAGTATCCATGCATATAGCTAATATTATAGCTATATGCTGTGATTTAGCTAGCTATAGAAAGCTATTTCATAGTTGCTGGTGGTTTTCAGTGCAGATCTTCCAATTTTCTTCAATAAATTATAGCAATTATTATAGTTGAACTATATTAGCTAGCTATAGTTGCCGGGTTACATGTTTGATACTACTACTGCATGCAATTGTAATAAAATATCCAATATAGATTAGGATTTACTGCAATAATAATAAATATCCAATGGATTAGGATCTACTGCAATAATATCCAACAGATTAATATATATAGCTGTAGCTGATTACTTACTTGGTTCTTACATGGAAGAAGAGCGAAACTGACACATCCTTGGGGTTCCGCAGAGTGTAGATGTACTTACATGGAGTCGTATGTGGGGGATCACGTGTGGGGAAAAGGTTGTATGGAAAGTGACTTTTGAATGCTCGAGGTCTGAAGGACTCAGAGAGTAAATAGTCTAAGTCCAAGTCTATAATCCAAGGAATATAAAATGTATTTATGGGTATACTTCAGCTACCTACAATATGTGTATCTTGGTATATCAAAAAAAAAAATTCAGCTGTTAGCTATAGCTATATTATGTCTATGCATAAATATAAGTTAGAATCACCTGGAAAATTCGAGTTTGCTTCAAGCCATGGCACAGATCTGTCTATGGTTTTGCCATCATTCTCACCCTTGCTACGTATCAACTTCACTATTTGCTGCGTCCAAGTTGTGCCACTCTTGGGGTAGGTGCAAATCCACACATCGTCGGAGTACAGCTCCGCAGTTTTAATCCTTTCCACTACTTCTGGCAGCACGAAATTCGGAACTTTTATTCCATAAAGCTCACGGAATGGATTAACAGGGTTTCCAAAATAAGCCATCACAGGTCTCTCTCGAGCTTTTGTTAGTGCTATAGGTAAATTGTGGGCAGCATGGAGCTTTATACAGTACAGAGGTTTGCACGGTTCTTGCATGCACCGGAAATATTAAAGCGCCACGCGTATAGCTATAATATTATGGCACTTAGCTTATCTCAAAACGTAAACGGGGCCCATTTTGATTTCCAGTGCAGGAACGCGCTACCACGCATGCGCAAAATTAAGACTTATTCTCGGTTTCGAAAACATCAAGATCTTATTAAACGATAAGTAACGCGCGAGATTAGCCTATAGCTAAGCTGTTTGTAATAACAGTGCTCTAATAGACTGAGCTACGTAGCTACGGACGTGGCACTTGAGCTGTGTTATATTTTATTTTTGGTAAAACTTATACCACTTCTGTAGCCATGCCACTGAAAATAGCGGAATATTTCAAGTCTATAGACTGCTCGTGTTTGAAATCATGTCTAGCATGCAAAAAAGGTCAAGAGAAATCAGAGAAGGAACGCAAGCCAAGGTTAAGACCAATGCCATTGGCCAAGGTAACTACAAACAGCTCTAGCTTTAACTAACAGTAAAGTTTTATTCTAATTGCAGATGATTGCAATAAATGGCACTGTTTTCATCCATCAAGTGGGTGAGTAATAACAAATTTTCATTGATATTCACAACTACAATCTCACTATATAACAACTATTCCATGCAGGGGCTATTATTTTGTTTCCCTTTCTCCCATTCATGGTCCATGACTTCTATCCCAGTCTTAGGAGATCTCAACTTGGTATGGAGTCACTAGCTAGCTAGCTTACATATCATGTAATATCCATGTACAGCAGTGTAGCTAACTAAATTTGTGTACGATTTTCCATTGTTTTAACTTATTCCTACAGTCACTAGAAAATGATACTTATACAAAAAGGCACATTACAATTTAAATATCCTACAGGTTATCAGGCAGGTTTTCTGGGAGCTGCATTCTACATAGGTAACCTTCCTGGCACTATAATCCTGGGTCTCATCTCTGATCTGATTCTTGGAAGGGCAACTGTACTCTTACTCTCGGCATTCTTAGGTTCTGCCTTTCAACTTCTATTCGGTTTCAGCCAAAACTTCGGGTGGGCATTGGCATCTAGGATATTGTGGGGAGTGCTTGGTGCTAACACTGCAGTAGCAAAAGCTCTTCTTTCTGATGTACGTTATACATGGATGTAGGGTCATAATCATTTAATTAGTGTGCCTCCCGTATCATAAATCTTAGTTAAGAATCATTGAGTTTTTACAGATAATAGATGGCCAATAGCTAGCTATCAGGAATCTTTGTCCATGTTGTCTCAATTATCTATTACAATAATGACAGATTTGTGAGGAGCGAGACATAAGTGTGGCCTTTGCACTCTATGGTGCCTGCAATGCCCTAGGGAGAGTTACAGTAAGTGTATGAGTCTCAAATAATGTTGAATCACTTTGTATATTGATTGCTATTTCCTAGAATTAGAAGGATTCAATTCCAAGCATAATAGCTAGCTATAAAATTATAGCCACAACAAAACACCACACCAAAATTTAGTTGGGTAGCTCAGATTTTGAGAATTAATTATTTATCATACGTAGGGGTCAGTACTTGGTGGTGTTCTGGCTCGTCCGGCATTGAAGTATGAAGCATTTCAGCTGACATTTTTCTGTGACTTCCCCTACCTCTTGCCCTGTTTGGTTGGAGCCGGTTTGGGATTCATTGCTGTTGCAGGTGTGTTTCAACCAGTAGCTATGGCAGGTAGCTAGCTAGCTAACTTCTCGATGATGCAGGACAGAAAAGTGCATGTCCAGCTGATTAGAGGATGTCCTTGTTTCTGGGAATTATACAATGCAATCAAGGGTGTCTAGATTCAGTGGATTGGGAATGGTGAAATGGAGTGGAAACTGGCTGGAAAATCCAAGATTTAAATGGCTATTTTATACACACTCCTTGGCTTCCATGTTCAATAGCTCTCTAGCTATTAATAGTATCACATGAGGTATTAATTCTGTGATTGCTGGCAACAACTGTACCAATTCAGTCAAAGTGGATGTGGCAGGCTTTGGATACTTCTGTCTACATGTACAACCATGCATGCATGGCAGACATGAATGTTCCCAGTGTTAAATAGAAGCATGAAAAATGATTGCTCTCACAGAGGGTTGGAGATGTGATCATGTGAGCACCTTGAGCTGAGGGGGGGGGGGGGGGGGGGGGGGGGGCATGGCCCCTACAACCAAACCATATTCCAAACATTAAAAAAGCATTTTATCACATGGCCGGATCCCCCCAAACAGAAAGTTATTCAGTAGCCTAGGTATTCTACTGACCACCTATTACCTACTATTATTATCAACAGGAACTTCCTGCAGGAGAGTAAAAACTTTCCCAGGAAGATTGCTACAATGTAGCACTGATATATCAATTTTATCATCCAAATCAACAACAGTAATAAAATTGTGATTTTGGTGTTAGTATAGGCACTATTCCAGTCCAGTATTCCATCCCAGTATGCAATGGTTTCCCTGGGAAACCGTGGATCAAAGCCGATTAATTAATGTCAGAAAGAAACTTGAGATTCTGGTGACTGGATTGAGTATAGGCATAGTATTCCAGTCCAGTATTCCATTCCAGTATTCCATTCCACCATTCCCAATCCACTGAATTGAGACACCCTTCCACTTCCACCGATCAGTAAGCAATGGAAAATATTTTAACATAATATACACTACTCGATTAGGAGGTGTGCCAGGACTCATCAGATGTAGAAGACCTCAACTGAAGAGGAAATCACAGCCTGATATAATTCCTCTATTGGAAAGAAAACCACAAGAATTTCCTGAAGCCAGTATGAATATGTAATAATGTTACTTGCACAGAAATTAGAATTCTGTGATAGCCTGTATCTTTTGAATGTGAGGGACTGACAGGGACTGAATACTAACATGCATCACTAATTAAAAATCAGTCACCCATTGCATGGACAGATGGCTAGATATGTAGCTACAACTTCTCTGATTTACAATTTTATCATACCCTGTTCATGTGAGTCACTTTTTTTACCTGCAGACTCCAATAAAAAGCAAGACACATATCATTCTTTTGTGAAGCCCAAACTGGTTGAACTGAATAAGAAGTCTCACAAGGCAGCCAAGAAAGTATGCCGTCAACTTAAGGAAAGAAATATCCTACTGACTGCAGGCATTCTTATCATCCTATCATATGTATCCATCATTGCAATTGAGGTATACTAATGCTGGGAGTCTGTGAAATGTTTTTTTTTTGTTTTTGTTTTTGTTTTTTGAATCCAAAGGCTGATTATTTTGCACCTTTATTTCAGCTCCTTCCTCTACTTCTGGTGACCGATTTTGCCCATGGAGGGTATAAAATGGATGACACTGAAATTGGTCTTCTTATGATGATAGCTACTGTTGTCCACCTCCCCTTTCAGGTAAATAGCATGAGAGTGTGGGTGGGGTGGCCTTTCAGGTAAGTATGAATTCCAAGAAAAGTAGATTGATGTTAAGAGGGGTGTCTGAATTCACTGGACTGGACTACTGGACTGGATTACTGGAATGGACTACTGGACTGACCTTTCACCTTAAACTTGATACATTATTGCCACTTAAAATTACTGAGCAGTAATTATTGCTGGTAGCTACACTAGTATATTTGTTTAACACACACTAGAAGTCAGACCCTGGTACATGTGAGACTATAGAAGTTTACATCAAAGCACTAACTGTGGGAAACTAATTAGCTACTAGCTAATCTCTTAGTATCTATTAATTGGTAATTGTAGTAATTAGGTAGCTACAATAGTAATTTGTGCATATCATCTTTCATACCTCTGAATGATACTTGTTGTCTTGCACAACAAATGGTAAGGCCCAGTTTGAGACACCCAGATCAGGGGTAGATTTAGCATATTCGAAAGGGACCAATTCTGATATGTAGCCTATCCTATGGCCATGGATGAAGAGAGTTGTGTCCCTAGGGAGTCCAACTAGTTGCAAATTTGGGTAGCTAGCTCTTACAAGCAGCAAACATATCTTGATCTAGTAGATTCTATGGACCAATGCATGTTGTCTGAATATTGACTTTGAGCATGCACAACTTAGTAAGATCATTCATTTGAAGTTGTGCAGTTCCCCTATACAACAGCCACTGGTGACTGGACTACTGGGGAGGGAGGGAAGTGGAATGAAGGGGAGTGACTAAAAATTTAATTTTATGCTAAACCTTCATCTAGTAGATTCTAGCCATGGCCTTATGCAAGACAACAAGTGTCATCCAAAGGCGTGCACACTTCAGTGGTAGACAAATTACTAGTGTGACTTGGTTAACTTCCAGTATTTTAAGTGGCTATGATGTCATACGTAAAGAATAAGGTCAAGTTTAAGTCAGTCCAGTAGTCCAGTCCAGTAGTCCAGTCCAGTGAATTCAGACACCTGTTAAGAGAGAGTGTGGGTCCGGTGGGTGGGGTGGGGGGGAGGGAGGGAGAAAAACCTGAATGGTGTCAGCTGAATAGACAGTCAAACTATCCACTTGACTTAGCCAGCCAACATTTGACAAAATGTGATGGTATTTATAGCTGATGTGATGCTGCTTTTGCTAATAATGACAGCTTACATGAATTGAGTGTCTCACTGCATCCTGTGCAGTTTGTTAGTAGGTTATCGTGACCAGTTATTTTCACTCTTTCACAGCTCATCATCTTTCCCTGGCTCACTGTGGTTATCGGGTACCGTCATACTTTTCGAATTGGAATCATCATTATAGGCGTCTCTAATTTCCTCATACCATTCTCTACTGCAATCACCGGGCGAAACATCGTCCCCCCTGGCTACAATGAAACATATTTGAACTACAGTGCATTCTGTAATGACACATCTGAGCTGTCACAGATCAGATCTGACTCTGTCACTAGGATTTCCTGGAACGTCTGGCTTTGGCTCATTCCAGTCAATGCTGTGAATATAGCTGGAAGGTAGTTAGCTATAGGCTGTAGCTATGCATTGAACTTCTGTAATAAAGGAGGGGATAAAAAACATCAATCAGCTTAAGTATTCTTGAACTCTGTACATAGCAATACAGTGGAACCTCCGAATAATGGACATACTTGGGACCCAGCCTTTTGTCACTTGCAGAGAGGTTGTCCTCTTTTCAAAATAGAGTGGCATAGGGCTTTTATTTTGTTGAGAGGTTTATCCTCTTTCAGAGTATAGCTGGATAGATAGATAATGTCACAATCCTTTCACAAATGTTCCACTTTGGTGCTCTTTTTTTTTCATGTAGGGGGATACTGATTGGTTGTTGCGCTCTGTTCATCAATAATGCTGCACTGGTAACTATAATTAACTAGCTACCTAGCTAACCTCCAAGTAAAGGACACTTTGGGGATCAGCCATTTTGTCCTTTGCAGAGATGTTTAAATGTACTAGTTTTATGCTATGGGAAGGGGCATGCATCGTTCATGATTGTCCTTTTCTTGGAGGGTCCTTTAAATTTATTGTAGTTTCACTGATGTCACTATCAAAAACAAGTTCCACTGTGGCTAATACTTATTGTATTATTAATGAAGCCATCTACCAGAGGAACTATTAATGGGATCGTCCAGGCTGTATCGACAATTGGTAAAATACTTGCCCCTATCATAGGAGGACCAGTTTATGCTTGGAGTGAGAACAATGGTATGTCTTGTCCCTTAGCTACCCATAGCAGCCAATCATCATGGAAACTTCTTGCAGGTCTTGGCTTTCCCCTCAACTTCCACTTTCTGTTCAATGTTAGCTCTCTCATACTGGTGGTCATATTTTTCTTGAGTTTTCTCTTCCCAAAAGCTATCGAGCATCCACGAGTTGAAGAACCAGAAGAGGAAGAAGGAAATGATGATGAAGACAACAAGAGAGAACTAACAGGGGGATAGGAAAACAATTTGGATAGGGTGCACTGATTAGCTATTACCATACAGCACAGATATTTAAGCGGACATTTAAAAAATTTTGAAGCATGTGCATGCGTAATTACACTAATGACAAGTGGTAAAAATCAATACTTGCCCCTGCCATATTAACATTCATTCCTTTTACGGTATGTTCATATAAATGCCGCAGTCCGCTTAGCAGCCGCTGTGTTCGGCACCACCTTAGCAAGAAGTCTATCACTTATTCTACAGAGGGGCCTATGCCTAAGTTTACAAGGCAAAATGCAATGAGCTTCCCTGTGTAGTGGAAATCCTGGATGACCCTGGAATGGTAATAAATTAAAAAAATAACACAGCATTATAGCATCAATGAATAGTCTGACAGTCATAACATTTGGGACCATGGTTGTCCTCTGTAGAGGTTCGTCTATTGTGTTCTCTTCTTGGAGGGTTGTTCCCTGTAATTATTCCATTTGCTGGCTAGACATAGCTACTCATTGGTGCCAGATATTAAAGGTGAGTGTCCGTTCATAAAAGGCATTATGGTGTTACTCACATGCACATGAATGCATGCACAGCAAATATATATTCCCCATTCCCCAAGAATGGATGAGTATAATGATAAAGGTACTGTGATGTATTCAACAATAATTCTGAACTGACAAAAAATTAATCATGGCATGACTAATATATTTTATACACAGAATTAATCCTTAGAGTAATAATGATGTAACCAGATATGATAATAAATGACTCACAAAAATAATGAAATAGTACACAGTACAGTATTTCAAATAGACAACAGGTAACACCTTTAAATGGAAGGATGGTCACGATGACATTGAAACACAAAATCTCCACACGATAAATGTCCGAAGCTGAACATAATCCATTTGCTAGCTGTGTTTGGTGTATGCTATTGTGGGTACTATACTACTAATGGGAGATAAAAAAATTTTAAGTAACTCTTTTATGCATGAGATTTTATAGTACAAACTTCAATATCACACTTGGCATGTTGATGCAACCACCCACCTATCACTACCAGTTTATCTTCAACAACTTCTACCAGACAGTTATAGTGAGCTGTTGGCATTCTTCCCACTATGAGCCATTCATTCATCTTTTCATCAAGGAGGAAGATTTCACTGCATGCATTTCCACTTTCCCTGGAGAACCCACCCACAGCTAAAAGGTGGCCATTGAAATCGACGCAAGTGGAGCGTGTTACAGGAAGAGAAGCAACTTCTTCAAAATTTATCAATTTAACCGGATGCTCAAATGGAAGAAATGTAACCTTATGCTTCGTTTCGTCAGATATGATCACATCCAGTGAAAGTTTTAACTTCTTTCGTCCAGTTGTTGTCACTAGACTGCATTCCAACCAAATATAAAGCACCATTACAAATCGTTGCAGAGGTTTGATTGATTTCTGGATGAAACTTGATGGCATGAGACCATTCCCTTACAGTACTCAATTGGTGTACCTTCAAAGAGTTTCGGTTCAAGAGGATCATATAGTCTCCATAGCAGGCACACATAATCAAGTTTGAATATACCACATTCATATAATAATTATTAATTTCTTCTACTCTTAACCATTGTCCATCAATCAGCTTTAAAAAACCAAAATTTGAAAAGGCCATTAACTCATACCTTTTTGAAATAAGTAGCTGTTTTACGGTGAAACCCGTCCTGATGAAACCTGGCAGAGGTGACCACACATCATTTCGGCTATCATAACAGTGAACTGGTGTAGGTTCTATAGGAACACAGCAATACAGAAATTGGATGCACAGCCGAAGACTGACCTGCAAAAGCTATAGGAGCTGGTTTTCCTTTTTTCCAATCAGAAAAATGACATAGGTGATGGTGGAATTGCAGCATCTTGTTCAACTCCTCTTCCAGATGAGCTATCTTATTTTCTAAGCTCACTTTCTCCAGTCTCAGTTCAGCACATCCACACAAATGTTGAGTATTGAGATCTTTTGCTGGTATATTGCATTTCAGGTGGCATTCTAACTGGAGACACAGGTCTTGAGCTGAAGGTCGGTCCTCTGGTTTGTGAGCTAAACATTTAAGAGCTATCTGTAAAAGAGGGTGAGACTTATCGATCATGTCAATATGATTTTTGCGGCTTTCCGTTTCAGGGACAAAGATGATTGCCATATCTGTAGGAATAGGTATCTCTTTAGTGCAAAATGAGGGATCAGGGAAAAGCCGTGTCATAATTTGGATGGCTAAAACACCAAAAGAAAAGCAATCTAGCTCAGCTGCATACTTCGGATTGAGTTGTAGTGCTTCTGGTGGCATATACACTACTGTTCCTGGGGCCTGAGTAAGAGGGGTTGTATGCTTGCTCTTGCCTGCATCTATGACTCTAGACATGCCAAAATCGCTCACCTTTGCACAATTTCCCGGGCCAATCACCAGGACATTATTGCTGGAGAGATCTCTGTGAACGATGTCCTCAGAGTGCAGGTGAGCCAGAGCCAAAGCTACGTCGTAGCAAATGCTGACTTCAGTGAAACGAGGCAGAGGTTCTTTTTGAAATCTCCAGGAACTGAGTCAAGTTCTGATCCATAAGCTCCATCAAGAGGGCAGATTTCTGAGTCAAGGGATCCATACACAGCCCCAAGTATTGGACAATGTTAGGATGCCTAATTTTTTCCAGACACCTGCACTCTTGGTTGAATCGCTCCTTCATTCCAGGGTCAATGAAGATGCTAATCCTATGGAGGATTTTCACTGCACAGGGAAGCTCATTGCATTTTGCCTTGTAAACTTCAGCATAGGCCCCTCTGCCTAGGACTGTAGAATAAACGATAGACTTCTTGCTAGGGTGGTGCAGTCCTACTAAAGCTTGCATCGTCAAGTCAGAAACAAACAAGACTTAGAGTGTGTACAATTGTATACCGGTAATCAATATAGTAAACTCTTTCACTTAAAGGGGGCCGGGGCGGTACGGTGCGCGCGCGAGAACTGAAATTGCGCATGCTCATTATAAGCCCACTATTTGCTGAGTCAGCACCATATGTGTGAAGGAGGAAGGAATCTGTGTTTTTAATCAACCGTGGTCTATGCTGCTCTGATCAAAGCTCATCGCACCTATCAAGGTACATACTTACCAAATCTTCACACCATGTAAACAGATCGAGAATGTCTAGCTTCTGTCCTCCTTTTCGAGGTCTGTCCAGAGATCTCTAGTCTGTCCAACTATCATATTGGCTAAAATGAATAGAATGTTGATATGGATCGTATAGGGACTCAGTCATACTAGTCGTTCTAGTATGACAGATGTATGGACCCATTAGCAAGTTAGCATCATAAAGGACGTCACCTGTTTGTAAAAAATCTAAAAGATCACCCTGTACCAATTGCGTTTGGGAAAAGAGAAGTGTCCATATTAAAGGGTTTCAGCAGAAGTCTGAACAGTTATTTGACTTGCCCTAGTTTCAAACTTATATACCCTTATACAGGATTCCCTTCCGGTATTGTAAGTCGTCCTATCAACTCTCGGCCAAGAAGATTCCAAAGTGGCGCAGATAGAGAGCCAGTTAGCCGTGGAAAGCTCTCCTTCCCTCCACCCCAAAGTCAGCTCCGAAAGAGCAACTGTAGCCATAGCAGCAGCCAATAAGGCCCCCTCCTCCGGCTCCGCCCCTTCCCAGAGATGGGTCCCTCCCACTGCTAGGGAGAATGCCGACCCAACGGAAGTGATTTTCAGGAAAATACGAGGGTGAGTATCACTTCAGGGAAAGTTCAACTGATCCAGTGTGCATAATAAAGTGGTTTTCACTTTCCAAAGGGAGATGTGTTCAATAGACATTTTCAAACAGAATCAATTTCAGCATCAATCGATCAATGTTACTTCTTTCTTTTGCAGTATACTGAATAAACTAACACCAGACAACTTTGATAAGCTAAGCTGTGAACTTTCCTATCATGCTTGTAATAACAGTAGCAAGGAGATTAAGAAGGGAACTATACTGCTGGTGAGTCTGTAATGGGTGTGGTCATGGGTGTGGCTGAGAATGAACTGTTCTGATCTGTTATGCATTAGTGGGTGTGCTCCTATTATTATTATGAATCTCTATTTAATGCCCATTTCTGGTAAAGGGTCAACATGCTTAAAACCTCTATAATTCACAGATATTCGAGAAGGCCCTAGATGAACCGCACTATAGTTCTATGTATGCCCAGCTCTGCCTGAGGCTAAATAACTTCACATCTCAAACTGAAGATCAAGATGCATCAGTGAGTGTTCTACTCAACGTGGACACTATTTAGAAAAGTGTCCTTTATGGGAATATAGAAAAGGTATCCTGATTAGTCCTGATTAGAGAGACATCCTGGTACACATCTTGATCGCAATGGAGTGATCAATACATATCATCCTTTATAGTATGTACCAGGACGCAGAAAAGTGTCCTGATTAGTACCAGGATGTAGAAAAGTGTCCTGATTAGTACCAGGACGCAGAAAAGTGTCCTGATTAGTACCAGGATGTAGAAAAGTGTCCTGATTAGTACCAGGACGCAGAAAAGTGTCCTGATGATTATAGGAGTTCTCCGCATTCCTTCTATGAGGTGTTCAGATTAGAGGAGATTTGCCGGTGGGGGGGGGGGGGAGTCTGGTCTTCTGCATGGTTTGTAATACCTTAATTCCTGCATGGCTGATAATCATTGCAGAGTTTTCGTAAACTACTCCTCCATAAGTGCCAGGAGGAATTTAAGAACCGGCGCCGTGCTGCCTCTGACCCTCATCAGAATGGGCTCTCCCCGGAAGAGGAGGAGCAGGTGGGTGTGGCCAAAAGGAAAATGCTTGGCAACATCAAGTTTGTTGGTGAGTATAAGGGATGTACATGTCTTGACAACCTTTTACCATATTCCCAGTGATATAATATTGTACTTACAATATTTTATGTGAAGGTGAGCTCTACAAGTTTGGAATTCTCCACGAAGCCATTATTCACAACTGCATCAAGGAAGTAAGTAATATGGTGTGCACTATTAAGAATTCTGCATATCACCTTCTGTACAATAATTAGTACAGTAGGAAATCTTCATGGGAGGATTTATATGGCTTATTTATTTTAATGTGAAGTTTCCCCAGTATTTATTACTAGGGCAATGTACAACATTTGAGTCACAGCGAGCGAGCAAGCAAGTATTCCTATAGGCTTTTGTGCTGATAGCTATTCATTTGTGCTTTCAACTCCTTAGATAATTTTGATGTGAGTTTTATATGTAAGTGGCAGGCAGCTGCATTACATAGAAAACTGTATACCTTAAAGCACTTAGATAAACCTAGTGCTTACAAGCCGCTTAGATAAGCTTTGAGCCTGCTGCCCAAAAGGCTGTAGAAATATTGAGCTGATAGTTGATTTGTGCTTTGCTATTGAGTTATGTAAGTGGCAGGCAGCTGCATGCATAGAAAGCAAGTACTTACCACAAAACACTTAGATATGTCTAGTGCCTACAATCCATGCACTTAGATAAGCCTAGCCCTACTCAGCTCACTCGCTGTGCTTGCTTGCTGCAATTATATTTATTTTTTATTTTAAGTTTTCCCCCACAAAAATTCCCTGTACTATTATGGGACTGTCCCTGTGTTTTCTCGTTGCTTAGTTACTGGAGAGGAAGAAAGGCCAGTCCATTGATGACACCAGCAAGAGCATCGAGTGTCTCTGCCACTTTCTGACGACCGTTGGGAACAAGTTGGACACCGACAAAGCTAAAGTATGTATAAATATGTGTGAGAGAGAGAGGAAGAGAGGGGGAAGGGGGGAGGGGAGGGGAGAGGGGAAGGGGAATAGGGGAGGAGAGGAGACGGGATCGAGGTGGGGATAGGGGAAAAGTCACAGAAAAAAAATTTATGCATTATCGCTATTGCCCAAGGAAGCCGGTCACATTCACTTCTTCTTGTCTCAACTCTCTCATAAATCTCAATGACTATATGCTAGTTGTCTCAATTGTGAAATTCAGAGTAGAGGTAGTCCAACCATTATTATAGAACATGTGACAGAAGTTAGGGACAATCCCATCAAAGAAGTAATTGACTACGTAATTAAAGGGTAACTGACATGAAAAAATTATTTCTCAGTTTATTACATTTTTGGGTTGTTTTGTATGCCTACATTACTGGGAAGAAATATGACAAGCATTGGTGGAAGTCTCACTGAGAAAATAGCAGTAGAAGTTGGCCATTTCATTTACATCCTGTTTGGGGCGGGGCTTACTTGTGATGTCATAGAGGGAACTCAGCTCACCATCAATGAAAGATAAAAGAAAGACAGGGAGTTCTCACAAATGCTGGACAGCGTGAGGCGAGGTTCTCTGACTGAGGAAACACTATGCACACTCTACCTGAACTCTTTCATGATCTCAAGAACTCAGACATGAATCCTGTCTGTCTTTTCTCCACCAGAGAGCAGTGCGACCGAGTCAACAATGAAATGCTTGTTTCTACATTTTGAAGTGATTCTTTGGATATCTCACCTTTGGTAATAGTCATGAACTTCAAATTTTGGTATAACTTTTAGCATACTCTAAGATTAACTTGTGCAAAGTTTGGAGGGAATACACTGAACCATGTGTGAAATACAGACTCCAGCATTTGTATTATTTTCAATAGAGATTGTACAAGCTGATGACCAGCTTATCATGCTGTAGGTAGGGGGCTAGAATTCTCAGATAGACTTACTGGAGCATGTGTGAGCTATACAGCACAAGGCATCATACCTACTGGTTGTCAAACTAAGCATACAAGCTGACTAGCCAGCTAGCCTAGCCATTAGGCATCATCTTTGTGCTGTATAGCTCACACATATCTAAGACAGCTCACACATACTCCAGTAAGTCTATCTAAGACTTTTAGGCCCCTACCTACAGCATACTTAGATTGGCCTCAGCTCAGAAAGCCTGTTTTTACATCTTGTATGTAGTGAAGGATAGCTCACCTTTGATCAGAGGCATGGACTTTAAATTTTGTTACAGCCTTTAACATACCCTAGCATTTGTTAGTGCAAACTTTGGAATGGAAGTATCAAACCTTATGTGAAACACAGACTCCAACATTTGTATTATTTTCAATAGAGATTGTACAATGAGTTCCCTCTATGACATCACAAGTAAGCCCCGCCCCAAACAGGATATAAATGAAATGGCCAACTTCTACTGCTTTTTTCTCGGTGAGACTTCCACCAATGCTTCTCATATTTCTTCCCAGTAATGTAGGCATACAAAACAACCCAAAAATGTAATAAACTGAGAAATAATTTTTTCATGTCAGTTACCCTTTAAGATCCACTTACAACTATCACATGTGCAATGTTTGTACAACTGAAGTGGAATATATTGGTTGAGAAGTATACCCAGATCACATTTCCTACGAGTAATAATAGGAACCATGTGAATTAGTTCTCATAGTACGCTTATTGATATGTTACCACACCAATAGCATGCTATTACCAACATCATTTCCTTAAGGCTTTAAGTGTAGAAACCCAGAAAACCTTGAAGTTTAATCCTACATCCCTATTTAGAAGCAGCTCCTTCCAAGTCCTAGCTTGATCTACAACTGAAGTTTCTGGGCTAGAACTTCAAGGTTGCTGGGTTTCTACGCTTAAACCCTTAAGGAAATGATGTTTGTGCCTTCTGGTAATGGCATGCTATTGGCATGGTAACATATCAATAGGCGTATGCATGTGCATTGTCTAGATAACGAGTGTAGCTACATTTTTGTGTGCATTTTTGTATCACCCTGTCATGTTAGCTGAGAGAAATAAGAAAAAAACCATGTGATTAGATGCATGTATCATGCACGTGGCAGGTGTGTAAATAACTGAAGAATGGAATATTATATCCAGATTCGGAGGGCCCATTCAGTAGAAGCCATGTAGAGATCGAGATAAGTTAAAATGCATTCTTTGCTTGACTTGATTGCAAATGCCAGCAACCAAAGAGACAGAGTCGTAGCTACTGCATGCTGTACAAAGAAACTACATTAGAACATGGCACACCTTTTGAAGGTTATAACCTACCCATAGCAGACAGACAGTCATAGGGTGCCACCACTCTAGATTATCAAAATTGAGGGAGCAGGAAGTTCTCCCCAGTGAAACTGATCAGAGCAGTGCTTGAATACCACTTTAAAGGACTTTTGATATTCTTGTGGCTACTTAATACATTTTTTAACCACATGAGAAAGAAAAATGGGCCCATCAGAGTGGTGTTGAACACCTTTTGGGGAGAACCCAGGACACTGCACCCTGTTATTACCACATTATGTATGAAAAGTATAGATAATACCTTCATCTGCCTATGCCAAATCAACTGTACCATTCATGTTTGTTGTTAAGTGATTTGGCAGATATTACTGTTGTGGTTATGTTTTAAAGCATGTTGCAGTCTCCTTTTAGTATCTTCTCTCTGTTGTTGTTGCAACAGTTGGAAAGCTACACTGACAGCTACACAGTTACAGGCAGGAATGAGAACCATGTATGTAGCAAGTACTCAAGAATAATAACACCTCCACACGAAAAACTTTAATGATCTAAAATGGCAGGGGTCTTAAAGGAATCATACAACACAATTGGTCAATTTTTAACCCTCAAATTCTGATAGTTGCAAGGAGAGGGAGATGACCTGAGACATTTCCCTCCCATGAGAATGTACTGAAAGAATAGGTGTGGCGGGCATTATTTGGGGTATCAATTTCACTTCTTTTTATCTGTTCAAATTCCTGTCAATATATTTACTATTCAAATGTTATTCGAGCTGGCTTACAAGAAACAGTCACCTGATGCTTTCATGTTTGTATACAAAGTCCATGTAGGTATTTACTTTTTGACGACTAAAGATCAATGATTGTTTCGTTAAGTAATAAGATGATCGATGATAGTAATAATAATAACAATTCAGTTCTCAATAAAAATTAGCTTTATGAAACAAACCACCGAGAATTTAATGAGAACTAAGATGATGATGATGATGATGATAATAATAATAATAATAATGTTGTTAATTCAATGAATCCTTTGACATTATTCCCGTCATCTTCTCTTTCAAATTTTCGTGGGCTTTAGTCATCATTCTCAAATGATCCTGAATCTCCACCTCCAGGTGAGTCTCAAGGTCACACCTTGCCACGTTTGCCTTGCACCCCACGTCACTAAAGGGACATCGTACCTGTTCCAGGGGACAATTCTCAAAATGATACTCCAGATCTCTATAATTGACCCTTTCCGAACACCCGTTGGGGCACTGGTTAGTGGTATCTTCATGATCTTCAGTCATGATTTTACTCTTTTCTTCACTGTTACATCTATTCATATCTGAGTTTTCAAGATCACTTAAACCTCCATCTTGATGCTTACTTCCATTTATGCATGGAACGTTTTCCAGAATTTCTCCATTAGTGAACAGGACACACCCAAAAGATGAGGTTCGATCTTTCCACTCATACTCGCATCTTCCTAAACTACAATGCGACAGTAAATGCTCATCTAACATGCATTTTTCCACTTTCTTCCCACATCCATTTGAACAGTACACGGTCACTCTCTCACACTCACTATTAACATGTTTCTGCAAGAGTTCAAACTTCCCATGCCATTTGCACCCTCTGTGCCGATTACTGCAATAAACTTGCAACTCTTGAATCTCTCTCACTTGCTGTTTGTCCACAAAGTAGCAGATATCTCGTGCTAAGCAGTGTGGACATTTTACGCCACTGATGGAGAAGAACATGTTGATACAAGAGTTGCAAAAGTGCTGTCCACAACAGGACACGATCGTGGGCTCCCTCTGGATATTCATGCATATAAGGCATGTGTACTTAGGTGCTATGTTGGTGAAGAAATCGTGGTCATAGCCTCCGATTCTTGATGCACTCATGTCAATAAAAAGTTCCATTCCATCTCTAGTTGACGTGACAATAACATTGGGATAATCTTGTAACTCCATATTTCGCTTCTCCCTTTTTCTTTCGAAGATACGTTGATGTTTGATTCTTCAATATCTCAAAGACTTATCTTGAACTACAATAGTATCACTCAGGGTAGCTATAATGATTGCAAGTCATCTCCTACTATTTTCAGCATCTTACTCTAGACTATTTTCTCAGTGATGTATGTTCACTTCTCCAAGTAGCTATAGGCTTAAATAGACCTCTCTTTTGTACTTCTGTTGCTCTCCAGTATAGCTTCAGTGTTGCTGCTCTCAGTACACTTGCTGGGTATCTCAGTAATCTCTAGTGCACTTGTATAATCTGTAGGAGCTTACTTAGTTTAGCTTCAGTGCTATTTTGTTTTTTTCATAAACTGAAAGAATAACTCCTTTATATAAGCTAAGCAGTAATGACTCACACTTGACTTGATATGTCTTCAGTGATCAAATAACAAGACAGCTATTAATTACTCGTACCACGCCCTAACACAATTGCAATTGTGGCAGCATCACACTTCCTTTTCTAACACAGGCTAGCATAGTGAGCTATTGCTGGTGTATTGACCACTGGATAGTGTGCAGTGTGGTAGCTGCGAGTATGTCAGTGTCAAGCCTCCTTCCTTTTCACTTACCTCTCTATTAAGCACAGGCTAACATAATGAGCTATAGCTGGTGTATATTGAGCATTATTGGCTAGTGTGCAGTGTAGTAACTGTAATTGCATCAGTGTCACATGCACTTCTTTGATACTCACATAGGCTACTATTGCTGGTGTATTGAGCATTGGCTGATCTTTAGCTGCTCTGGCAAGGCCACAAGGATGAGGGAGATTCATGATGACATCAAGGCCAATCTGGACCATGCTTGTAGTCAATGGCTGCACAGTTTTGCGTGGCTTCAAGCTCATCAAGAAGGAGACCAATAAATGAAAGTCTCGAAAGTGTAGCAAGCTGGTGTGCAGTATAGATGTGATTGCATCAGTGTGACCCTTCCTTTCAGATTGACTTGTGTGCAGTATGCCTAACTATACATATGATTATTGCAGTGTCACACATGCACCTTAACCTCTAGCATAACAACCTACTATTACACTTCCTTCTACCAAACAGTCTTCGGAAGGTCACTCTTACAAGGTCACCCATTCAAGCCTCTAGCATAACAACCTCCTATTACACTTCCTTCTACCAAACAGTCTTCGGAAGGTCACTCTTACAAGGTCACCCATTCAAGCCTAGCAGTACTAAAAAAACATGCACTGTAGCTATATCTGCAAGAACCGGATGTAGCTGGTTTGAAGCCTACACAAACACTGCAAATATTGGATGCAGCCTGCATAAATATATTGTATATCTGTAAGTGCTGGATGTAGCTGATGGAAATTAAAAATTGGAAACATGCACAGGATCTTTCTACAGTAGCTCTCCGAGTGTACCTGCAATGTATGCATGATTTTTAAACCAAGCAGCTGGCTTGGCTCAATTAGTGATGCTCCATATTACCCACGTACACACATGGCATGACTTGGACTTGGGTAATCTCTTGTGTACGTAACTGTGTTCCTTCTGTTATGCAAGTAATGATGAACTGGTTCTGCCATGTTGGTTCCAGTTATGTGAGCAATGACAATTTCTTTTCAATTTCGTGTATACATTAGTCACATTATTAATCCAAAAAGGTTAAAAACTGTTTATTGCTAAGAAATTCCAGGTGATATGTGTACACTTAAGTCTTTTTTGACTATATTTTAGCTTTCTTAGAGGTGTTGTCATTCTTAATACTGAGATAGCTATTTGGCTTCTTGAAAGTTGGACAAAGTGGCACGTTCTAGACCATCTGGCTGTTGAGAAGTTTTCTTACAATGTGGATTTTTAAATTTAATTTTTATTTTATTTGTGGGGTGGGGCTGGAGTGAATACTGACACATGGTTATTGTACTAAAGCAGGTATTTCTTGTTCCCAAATATTTGACCAACTATCTTTATTTACCAGTTACTATGGACACACTAACCAATCATGTTTTTATGTGGTCAACATCTTGTAGGGCTGGATGGACCAGTACTTTGATCGAATGCAGGACCTTTCCGTTAACAAAGACTTTCCCTCAAGAATCAAGTTCATGTTAATGGATGTCATTGAGCTCAGAGAGAGTAAGGTGAGGAAATGGAGTCCCCTTCCTTCCCTCCCTTTTTTCCTCCTCCCTCCCTCCCACTCTCCCTTGTCCTCCTCCCTTCCTCCTCCCTCCCTCCCACTCTCCCCTTTCCTCCTCCCTCCCTCCCACTCTCCCCTTCCTCCTCCCTCCCTCCTACTCTCCCCCTATAGTAGTGGAAATCACAATGATGACCCTTTACCAGATAATTCCTTCTTTTTTTGTAGTGGGTTCCTCGTCGTGCCATGGCAGAGAGTGGACCACGCCCCATTCACCTCATACGGACCGAGGTATACAAGGAGAAACAATCTGCACAAGGTGGGTGGAGTCAAACAGGACCACACCCTCCTCCACCTCTGGATTTTAACCAGCAACGGTTTAAAGGTATATGTGATACTGGTATGATGCATACAATTGACGAAGGAACACAAATTCCTGTAGCAGGTCCCCAATATGCCCCTCCCCCTGGCCCATCGGGAGACGAAGGATTCACATCAGATCCTTACGTACGGGATCACCTCCTTTCTCCACAGGACCACGCCCCCATGACCTTTGTACCTCACTCAACTCCACCCTTGTTGCAAACACCAGCAGTAAGTAATTGGATTTATGGTGATCTTTAATTGGAGTCATAATTTAAAGGTGCTCTCTAATTGGAGTTACCATCGTCCTCTATAGTGCTCTTTAATAGGAGTTTACACTTAGCATTTATATAGATACCAGCTGTGGATCCAGATGTTGGAGATGTCAATAAGCCATCAGAGAAGAAGAATGTTCGAAAGCTTCCCTCGAAGAAGGATAACACAGTGAGTTCTTATAGTCACAGAGTTTTACATGGTCATGTGACTCCTCAATTGTGTAGGTGAGTCTACGACCTTCAATGAAGTCCCTTAAATTAGGTTCTGCTGCTAGTCGGGCTAAAATGACCACACCCACTTTGAATATTGATCAGGCCCACTCGGACTCGCCCATGGTTGCTGATGGCAATGAGAAACCGCATAACAAGAAACCAGAATCCAGTCAGAAAACTTTTATCCCTCGGACGAGAGATGATTCCTCTGACGAAGAGGACAGAGGGGGACATATGGACCATCCTGCCCTGCATCATCACCAAAACCCTCCTCTATTGGCCCACGCCCCTTTGCCTCCCCATTCGTACCCGAGCACGTACCCGCCCCTCCGCTACCCTCCACCCCTGATTGGTCACATGATGCCTCCTAGGGGGCCGGACCAGTTCTACCCTCGTGGTGGGCATGGATCAGTGGGCGTGGTCCCGATGATGCCACTTATTCGTCCAGTGGGAGGAGGACTCTTGCCTCATCAAATGTCCTCCCCCATGGTCAGTATAGACTGCATGTACAGTGGTAGAGACATTAATTGACATACCTCCAACAAAGGACAATCTAAAAGAACCTTTGTATATACACTCTATACAAAATAACCTCCAAAAAGAGGACAACCTCTCTACAAAGGACATCCCAAGTGTGTCCATTATTCACAGCTGTCATGGAAAAGGTTTAAAATAATGCCCACCTTTTTTTCTCTGGTATAAGTATTATTATCCAAGCAGTTAATTGCATTGATGGAATAGTGTGCATTATTTAGACCTCTATACTTATTGCAGACCTTTATTCTATATATCATAATTATCATATAGGTGATGATGAATCCAGCCCCTCCCACTCGAGGGGGCGTACCACCAAGAGTGCCACCAAATGTCCCCATAAGTACTTCATACAGACTCCCTCCTGGTCCTCCGCCAATGGCCCCTTCTCAACCTCCCCACGGATACTTCGGGCCCCTCCCACCTCCCGGTGTGCCCCTCCCCCCACAAAGCCGTCCCTATGTGGGGATGGGACCTCCACAGTCGGCAGCAGTAGGTCCTTATGGACCTCCTCCCAGGTGGGTTTATTTTGCACCCCTGAGATTGGCTCAGAACGTTCTCTGTACTACTACTGGTTATAGTAATTTATGTAATACAATTCTCAGGGCTAGCCGGCCAATTATAATGATCACATGACATTACGTAAATGCTGATGGCATACAGTGTGTATTGAATTTGTCATGTATTCTAGCTATAATGGTTGGAATCTCTCCACATCTAATTTCACCCCCCCCCCCCCCCCCCCCCAGAATGCCAGTGTCGTATCCAAATCAGGTATTGCCCATGCCCTCTCATGAGAGACCACGCCCTCCTCGCCCACACTCCGAACACGAGGTGGAGAAACCGGCATCACGCCCACCTAATCTGGAACGGAACGAACCCGTCATCAAGTACAAGTCTGGCAAGAAATCCAGCGGCTCGAAGAAGACAGCTCAGAATGAGAATGAAAAACTTGTGGTGAGTCCAGTCAAACTGGTCAAGCTTATTTGTATTACCACCTGTGTGTAAACCACCTCTCAATACAACCAGTTAGCGTAGAAATGTGTAAATACAATTATTAAATGGATTCTCTTTGGCCACTTTGGTGAAATTAGATGTGGACCATTATAGCTAGAATATAATTATTATGACAAAAAATTTTGGGACAAGATTTTTTTTAGGTGGGTGTGAGGAGGGAATTTTGCCCTGAAAAATTCCCCCTGAGCTGAACCCTATTTAACTAATCAGCCAACCTGAATTTTTTAATTTTTATTCTGCATCCAGGATCCCATCATTATAAACTACTTGAAGTTGCGCGACATGGAGAAGACATTAGTGGCCATCAAGCAACCCCTGAAGACACTGGGGAAAGAAACACTCTGCACTCTCTTCATTACAGGAACACTTCAAAAATCAGGTAAAGGATCATCAAGACTGCAACTAGCTGCATAGTGGGTGGGGCAAGGTGAAAATGGGTAAGGGATATCACAATCTAGGTAAAGGATCATCAAGTTGCAAGGGTAAAGGTATACTAAGTGTGCATATATGATATTCTTCATAATCTCAGAGGATGAACGGACCCACATGAGCAACTTGTTGCAAGAGCTTCAGAGCAGAGATATTCTCACTTCTGCTATCATACTCAAGGTAACCTCCCTCTGCTATGTACAGTGCATACAGTTCACAACTCTCTCTCTCTCTCTCTCTCTCTCTCTTTCTCTCTCTCTCTCTCTCTCTCTCTCTCTCTCTTTCTCTCTCTCTCTCTCTCTCTCTCTCTCTCTCTCTCTCTCTCTCTCTCTCTCTCTCTCTCTCTTGTGTGTGTGTGTAGGCTTTCACCACAGCCATAAACTCACCCAATAGCCAAGGCTCTCAGAACAAGACATATCTTGCTGGTTTCATCGCCAGAGCAGTTGCCCAGGTAACATACAGTGCCCTAGAAGATATCCAATTTGCTTGACAATAAGCAAGATATGACTCCTGTATGTGTTCATTCAGTAGCTACTCTGTACATTTCCTTGAAATGATCAGAATGGCTATTGAGTGACTCTGTGTTATGTTATGAGCATCCATTGGTGGGACAGTGGGTAGCACTATCACATTGTTATCACAGCTGGATATACAGAAAGAAGATTGATCCCATTTCCATCCTTCCATTCTTCATACCTACCCTTGTTTCCTTACTTTTTTGAGCCACCTCACTCTAGAAGTCTAGACACTCTAGAAGTCATGTGTTCCAACTGGGACGCATTAGGTTACTGCCACCTACTAGGGAAACGGATTGACTACAATTCTTTTGTTCTGCTATTTTTCACTCCCAGATGTAGTACTGCCACCCATTGTGGGAAAAACGATTGTCCATTTAAAGAATTCTTTTGTATTGCTTTTTGCTTTTTTCACTTCCATTTATAGTGATTTTTTAGTTTACTGACAATTTACATATATAAATTACTAACCTGATGCTTCTACTGACATTTCACTTTCAGGATATCCTGACACTGGAGATGGTGGGACCCTTGTTCCACCATGGAGCACACCATCCTACTGTGCTGGTCATCCTCCAAGCTCTCACCTCTCTACTCGGAGAGGCAAGTCTAGAAAATGACTTAAAATTCATCTCCCAGTAACTCTCCAATACTCTGTGTCAGTATCTCTCTGTGTGTCTCTTTGCAGAACGAGGTCCTAAAGCGTTTCCAGGAGAGTGACATCAAACTGGCACTCCTTCTCCCTCTGGAGTTTCGCTCTCACTCCGCCCTCTCAGAGCTTGTGGAATCAAAGGTTAAAGTTCGGGGGGGGGGGGGAGGGGGGGGAATCTTCAAAAGTGAAAACCACATTAAGAATCTTATTAGGCCTTCCTTTCAGTGTCACTTTACAACAGTGTAGTACTCTCCTACTCTCCCTCAGACTTCCCCGATCAGTTCCTAGAAAATACTTGTAGGTCTTTCCTCCATTCCCCTTTGTAGCCTGGGTGTACTCATTTTTGTAAACATACATATAATATTTGCTTTCTTCCTTCGCCCACATGTCCTTATTCGGGTGTAATTCAATGTTCCCCATGTCCATATTTGTGTACATGGATTCCCCCTCCACCCCCTAAGTGACTAGCATGTTCTGTCGTCTGTCGTGTATACACTTTATAGTAGGAAATATTTGTATGGGGAAAATTTTTTGGTTCAAATTCGTACTTGTACTAGGGTATGTTCGTGTAACGTATTCAATTGGCGAGAGAAGCAGTTGGTGAAAGTTCATTTGTACTTCAACTTCTTAGTGGTGGCAGCTGCATACACAGGAGGCTGTATAATGCTTACCACAAGCACTTAGAAAGCCAAGAGCCCACTTAGATAAGCCTAGCGCCTCATATGATAAAATGTTGTCTAGAAAGCAATAAACTCTGTTGTTTTGAACAATCAATGCACAAAAATAAGGGAATAAGGTTCACGCTTCAATTTTTATACCACAAAAATATCATGCTGTATGGTGAAAGTCAACTATATCCCCCCCCCCTGCAAAGAATTCCCAACCATACAGTGAAGGGTATATAATAGAGCATTTCACCAAAATGATAACCTCTATGTGATGGACACAGCTAAATTCATTTTCAGTTAGATAATAATGTTTACATGTTAATTATGTTTGTTGTTACAGCTTACTTGTGATTAGTATAGGTAATAACATGCTTTTGAGTGTAATTAATTTGGGTATAATTGCATGAGGAACTGGGTCCTAGGCTTATCTTAGTGAATTGTTGGGCCTAGTAGGCTACTCATGCTTTTTCGTGCAATTTGGGTATGATTGCATTCAAGAACTGTCTAAACTTGCACTCGGCTTGGCCTCATTCGGAACTGTCTAAAATTGCACTTGGCTTTGCCTCATGCAATTACCTAGACCTATAATTCACCTTGAAAAAAAAAAACACTGTAGAAATCAATCAAGCTTGCCTACAATCTTCAGAAATGTTGTTACTAGGTTAGTCTGCACATGCTCAGATGTAGGAGTGAAATTATGAACTACGAGTGAAATTAAGAATTAATTTCACTTGAACTAATGAGGGTAAATGTACTAGTGAATATTAACCATATGATTAGCTTTTTAAACTATTGTATTAAATTTTGTGTGAAAATGACCACAAAAATAAGGTATTCTTGTCCTTATTTTCCTCAATAGAGAGGTCCCCACTCTTCAGAGGTTCAATTTATATTAGCAGTATGATTTTGTTTCCTTGAAAAATGTCTGGAGGGTTGTTTTTGTTTTTTTTCACTAAGAGAGCTTCCACGTATTCAAAGTCACACAAATATTTTTTCCCCCACGAGAATTCCCAATAGGAAAGAAAGCAGTCGTAGTAATAATGTGGTGGTGGAGCAGCTGTTTACCGTAAAGTTGTTTACCATAAAGTTATGTAGGAAGGTGTCACTTTGATTTCAGATTCATTATTATGAGTAAGCCCCTTTCATCACATATGTACAGTATCATTATGAGTAAAGCCCCTGTCGTTATACATGATAATTACATACATACTTATGTCTCTTTACTCAGCATTTGGGTTTCCTGTATCCACTGAAGAGGATCCAGGTCGAACTGTCAGCCAAACTGAGTCAGGACTCTTCCACCGTCTCCATCTACAAGTGGATAAAGGTAACTCATCAGTACTGTGAATGTAGGGAGGTATCCTGATTATAGACATCCTGATTACAGGAATAGGTAGAAGTATTTTATTATCGAAGTCCTGATTATATGGATCCTAATTATAAAAAGTGTCCTGATTATATGCGTCCTGGTTATACGTGTCCTGATTAATAGCCTGATTATAGAGGTCCTGATTATTGAAGTCCTGGTTATAGGTATCCTGATAATAGAAGTCCTGATTATTAAAGTCTTGATTAAGTGTCCTGATTATAGGTGTCCTGATTATGTAAGTCCTGATTAGGTGTCCTGATTATAGGTGTCCTACGTACGTGTCTACGTGTTTCAGAGAGACCACGTTTCAACTTTTATTCATTTCTTTTCTATATGCATACATACATACATACATACATACATACATACATACATACATACATACATACATACATACATCATACATACATACATACATACATACATACATACATGTGTGTGTACATTAGGGTAATGTGGACCCTTCTCTCTACCCTACTGCCGAGTTTGTCATGGTTTTGACCAGATGGTATGTCAATTTTTAAAAAAATCAATTCATCACTGAATGATTACCAGAAACGACCATTACACTCTATCCCCCACACCACAACACACACACACACACACACACTCACTCACATAGTATCCTGGAGCGAGTGACCTCTTTCACCCTGTCTCCTCCCACCAGCCGGTCGGAGAATCCAAGCAAGGAACTCATTGCAATGGAGAAGAAGTGCATGCTAAAGTTTAAGGTAAGAAACAGAAGTTTATATCAATTGTGTGAGTTCTTGCAAGCTCTTTTGAGAGCTACATATGTATGCTGTGCAGTTTAAAGTAAGAAACAGAAGTATTATATCAACTGATATATTGACTGATTTTCTGATCACATTGTATGCTAGTACGTGGGTACGTTAGAAAAGGAAACAGTGAATTTTTATTATGGAACACTTTCCTGGAACCTACTTAAAGTAATGAATGCAAAGAAAGTGTTTCGTCGTATGCTTTTCCGTTCCTTCCCTTGTCATGATCAGACATCAAATTGCATCAGCATGGTCAGATGACCTCTAGATGGATCCAGTTTTCTGATTGGTCAGGTCTGGACCAACATCTTGCCACAATACTAAATCAAATTTCATCATATGATCCAGGTTACTGATACCTTTTGATTGGGCGAGATGAAGAATTTTTTTGGGTCATAACTGTGGTGCTGCGTAGTAAACTAAGCCATGAAGGTGACCCATGGCTTGATATAGAGATTAAAAGATAGAACCCAAAGCTGCTGTTTTGTGGGGTGGCTGTCTTATCTTGTGGTGTGTTATCTGCTAGTGTTCTAAACTTGCGTGGGTGCTAAATAGTCCCTTCTTAAACTTGAGAAGTTTTTTGTTTGTTTTTTCATGTGTTGTTGTTATTTTCCTTTAAAAGTGTACATATCATGAATGCCTTGGTATCAAGAAAGGTTTTCCACTGCATCTTCCTTTGAAAGTTTCATCAATGACTTTATTAAGAGATTAAAAAGGGGTTTTCTTTTCAGGCAATTTTTTTTGGCAGCGTATCAGGACATGTATGGATAATATTGTGAACACTAACCCGTGGTAAACCAGCTCCTACGCCACTAACCCGTGGGAAACCAGCTCCTATGCCACTAACCCGTGGGAAACCAGCTCTTATGACATAATAGAGTATTGTATCTGAACTTCCTTTAATTAAGATCTAATGATAATAATATTATAGTCAAGACCACTTCTGATAAGCTAAATGTGTATACATAGACTACTTTCTATTTCCTTGTTTCACATTTGGGAGTCACAGGTATAGCCACAGGTCACCAACCATTCACTCAAATCAATGAATAATATTGAGTCACCTTTGATCAAGACCCATCACAAGACCACTTCTTTATAGTGGTGGTCACTAGAGACAGCTTTTGTCATCATTGTGAGTCATAAATATACCACAGTCACTATAGAGTGTTTACCCTCAGGTCCTAACTCTTCTCATCACAGTGTCTTTTCTTGCCTTCAATATACAGTACCTCAGACAAAAACCAAAAACGTGTTCCTTCTCCTAGCTATTCAGTCCTATATTATAGATGCTCAGATAACATGTTTTGTTTTGTTTTGTTTCATTTTTCATTTTTCCCTTTATCATGACTTTTACATTATTATTTTTTGGTCTATGCAAGAATTCTTTCACTACCGTTAACAGTCAGGAGAAGAAAATCACCTTCAGTCATAGCCTTTATCTCCTTCAGACTTGAAACTCTCCTGAAAGTTCCATTCTGTAGTAGGTGATTGGACGTATTCTATTCATGAATTATTTTGCAAGAAAGCACATGCTATGCATGCTATGCACTTGCTCAGTCAGTGCGTGCTTATATGGTTGGTGTGCATTGTATTACAACGATAAAGTAAAGTCAGAATAGTCTCTGTAGTAACTTTCCCTTATAAAGCTCACTCCCGAGTATAGCTGGAAGACAAAGGAAAGATTTTAGTAAAGGAAGTCCACCTCAACAGTTTAGCAAACACTATTCAATCTCATTTCTCAACTAAAAAAAGTCTATTTGCATTCACCTTTGCCCCTTGATCATTCACTATAACTGCTATAACTTTCTCAATTCTTAACCAAATTTCGAATTTCAAAGTCCAGCAGAGAAAGTGGATAATCAGCTGCCTGTTGCTTCATTAAACAAGAAAGTTATTGCAGTTATAGCGAAGTGATCAAGATGCCGGATGAATCCATGCAAAGTCTTTTTAAGAAAGCATCCATTCTGACAATGTTTATGAGTCTAGTTTATTAATTTAATTGTGCATAATGTTTTTGACCGATTTGGATTACTACATTTGAGGTCGATAGACAAATCAGATGGTTAGAAAAATTTGGACCAATAAGATTGTTGCTAAATCACACTTATCAGCATCCTGAGAGATTTCACAGAATTGCACAGTTGATTTTGCTTTCTTTCCGCTTTATATCAAGAGCACCAGTTCGAAGCACTGAAGATCTGCACTGATATGTTATGCTACTCCTAGGAACTGATGTCATATAGTCTGTTAATAACTTGGCTCCATGCATGTGTAATGGTTTGTATTATTGTTCAATTTTACCATGTGTATTCGTTGCATTATGTAAGTCTTCACTGCAGACCCTTGTGTGTCATCTGAGCATAATATTATGTCAATTTTTCCTACTACAGACTACAGGAAGTGGATATATTGTTATTAACATTTTGTAGGCTTCTATAAATGCGCGTATAGTATAGCATAGCCAGCTGTTAAAAACCACAGCCTCATGCGCAGTTATTAGATAGTTTGTTGTTCAGTACAGTGTGAAGACAATGGTTTCCTTGTGGAGTGTTAGTACTAATTCTTTGCCTAGTAGTAATAATAGAACATTCAGGTCTGCTCTTCTCTGTGTGTTGATATCGATTCTGACTTTTACTTGCCATGGGCAGATGCAGACTCACAATGTTTTATGGACACCGGAAGGAGTCAGAAGATACAACGCCACTCACCCACTGCTAGTCAATCTGAGAGACATTCTTAATTTGCAGTGCCAGAGACTCGGAAACTACAACTATAGCAACGCGTGGGTTCACAGAGATATAGAACAGTATCGACAGTGCAGCTGTGCAGCTGTTGCAAGTGCTCCATGTCACAGAATCGGGTCATGTGCTCCTGAGATTGGCACTGGGTCTATTGAGCTTAGAGTAAACAATGATGGAGCCGATTTGGATACCATTAGTAGTTATACTGCAGGTCGAGTGTATTATTTAGTAAGTTACTCCACAAATACCCTTCAATCTGCTCTAGGCGAGGAGAAAACAGGTGGACAGTGTGTGGAAGGGCTCAAACTTGCCTTCGCTGTAGCTCCACTTCCAAGCGAGCCGTCAAATACAAGACCGCCACCTCCGGGATCAGGAATTACGTCCCCCTCTGACATCTTACCGTCGGTTACAGACCCGTATGGATCGGGTGAAGTATCGAGCTCACTCGTCCCTCAGGTGACAAGTGTGCCTAATACTGGTCTCACTGCTCCATTCGTGTTCCAAGACTGGCATATAGCCGTAATTGCTGTCCTCGGAGGGATTGTCTTGATCCTTCTGGTCTCTGGTATTGTTGTGATTTGCTTAGTGGTAGCACGTTCTCGGAGAAAACGAAAGACAGCCGATATCAGCAATGGCAAGCAAGATATGGGACAGATTCAGAGTATCTTTCCGAATAATGCAGAAGTTCAATACCCTGTTGAAAACTTCAAAGACCCAATAGATGAAGTAGGAACTACATCAACTTTTGGTAGGAGATAGACCTTCAGGCTATTGCATACAGGAAAAAAACCTTTCTTTTTTGTATGTATCATGTCATCTCACCATTTTTTTATTGTATTGTTTTATTGTTTGTGATCATTTGGCAATAATAATAATATCTTGAGTGCACTTAACTCATGATTATCATTTTAGTTAGAGTTCCATCTTCTTCCCAAGTAGAAAAATCAAACTCGATTGATAGCCATTCCATTCCTTAAATACGCTTGAATGACATTGCTGTCACGTGTTCTGGACTATCTCCACACCAAATTTCACCCCCAAAGCTACTGTTATGGAGTCCATGAGAAGAAGTATTGTTGTTTTTTGGTTGTTGTTTTTTTGTTTTTTTACCTTCATTACTGATCTGCTCGTAGTCATGTGTGCATGGCCACAGTATTTATATGTACTATGGGAAAGTTTACACTCTATCAATTGTAACAGGTTCTATATTGGGAAGATAGTTGTATGCTATTCCTGACTCACTCTCACTCTCATCCTTTCCTGGTGGCTATATTTAATGTAGCAGTGAGTGCACTCAAAGTACTATACTTCTTCAAAAGGAAAAAAACATGTAGACTCTCTCTCTCTCTCTCTCTCTCTCTCTCTCTCTCTCTCTCTCTCTCTCTCTCTCTCTCTCTCTCTCTCTCTCTCTCTCAACCAGTCACATCGAACAACAAGGGAAATGTATTGTACATAATTCTGTATCATTACAAACTAACTCTAGTGTTTCCCCCCCAAATCAATAACGGAAAAAGCAGTCACATAAACAACAAGGGAAATGTATCATTACAAGCTAGTTGTAGTGTTTCTCCCACCCACAAAATTGATAAAGAAGGGTGATAGTATCCAGTACATAGTGTCACTATGGGGACAGAATAGAAGAAGCACAGTGTACCGTAATTCGCTATTAAAATATTTTCTACCTGGGGGAGGCCGGTATTACAGTTAATGTCCAGCCCTCCTATAGGAATAAATGTACTAGGTGGGATATTATTTGAAAATTATTGATGTATAAATATGAAGCTGTACAGATGAAATTGAAATTTCTAGTATGAGCAAAAAATCTTCCTCAATCATGTGTGGCCGAAGTATTCCTTTTATTCCTTTAACTGCTCCGATGATAGTGATGATGGTTTTATAACTATGAATATTCAGCTACTAAGAACAGGTTTTTAGCAAGTGTGTGAGGCAAAGGATACTTGATCCTTTAAAGCTAAAGTCTATTTGCATTCGCCTTGCCCCTTGATCATTCACTATAACTGTCTCAATTCTTAATTTTAAATTTCAAATACCAGCAGAGAGAGTGGATAAGCAGCTCTCTGTTTGATTTCAAACACCAGCAGAGAGAGTGGATAAGCAGCTCTCTGTTTGACGCATCAAACTAGAAATTTGCCTAAGAATTGAGAGAGTTATAGTTATAGCGAATGATCGCAAATAGACTTTAGTCACAGTGTTTTGCACTAGATTGAGACAGTATGAATAAGTGTGCTGTCTATTACTGCAATGGTTATTATTGAACTTTTTGAACTATTAGTCGTAAACTCATAACTTATTATGCTTGTTCGTTCACTTATGTATGCACACACACAAACAGATTCTAGTGGAGAAGTTTGTGAGTGAAAGTATAAGCCTTCAGGTTTGTGTACTCTATGCGACGCAAGTCTTCTGCCATGATAAGCAATTCCCTAAAGGTAAACACACGCATATAACAAACATTAAGTTTACTGCAGGACAGATTGATTATCTCATTACTCAGAAAGTGTCCCGATTAAAAAAGGGAATCCATATTCAGGGTTCTGCCCAGGATTCTTGAGTGGCGGCGGAAATTATTTGCCATGCCCCAACTTTTATGTTCATTTAGGTGGTGGTGTCCCTTTGGATGATCAAAACCATCACTGATATGTAGTGCAAGCCTAAAGTTACTACAGCTGAGTATAATGAGTGGTGGCCTAAATAGCCCAAATGGTGGCCTAAATAGTCGAGTGGTGGCCCAAATGGCCGCTGTTGACCAGTGTGAGCAGAACCCTGCATATTGAGGCAAACGTACCACCATTGATTAGCCGTGTGACAATTTCTACCCCATTATTAATAATAATCTGCCCCCTGAAATGAGGACATCTCTCTAATTAACCAGGACACTTTAGATGTGTATCATTGAGTTACCTGTGAAACTCTAATCAACAGCACTCTAACATCATTTTATCTCCAAGATAAACTATTGCACATTAGTTTGCAACTTCTAATGCTATTTTAAGGAAGTTGCTGCTTTTTTATATCATCATGCACACAATGTAGTTACATATCTATTGTTGTCGTTTATTTTTTGTTGTTTTTTTTGGCACTCTGGCACAATCATGCAGTAATTAGTGTGCTGTATCAGTAAGCAATGCAGATAAAAAATTATTTTATGTGCACGGGCCATTCTTTGAAAAGGCTTCATGTCTGGGGAGCAAAAGGTCCAGAGGTTGATTAGTCTCCAGTACACAATAAGCTGTTTGTTTTGTATTGGCTTTCTAATAATAACTTTTCACACTGGCAAGTATACTGGTAACTATGGAGAGGTGGTATTTAGATATTGCTTTCCTTTGTTTACTATATAAACTAGGGCAGCTTGAGACAACAAACTCTCTCTCTCTCTCTCTTTCAGGACTGCTTCTGCGTATGTTCTCTTATCTCTATGACATGGACGTGATTGAGGAGGAATCATTCTTCAAATGGAAGGAAGATATCTCCCAGGAGTTTCCCGGGAAAGGACAGGCCCTCTTTCAGGTTAAAATAAAGAGTAATTCCTCTGCAGGTGGTGGTGTGGGGTGGCCCCTTATGATTAAGATGTGTTAGGCTGTATAGTCAGAATAAAATGGTAAAGGGTTTTGGGTTAACCAGTGGTATGGTAAAGGGTTGTATGAGTAGTAGGTACAGTTAAAAGGATGACATAAACAGCTACCACGGGCTGTACATACGTAGTGCATGAGGTCATGTTTCCCACTCTAGAGAAATTTGGACTGACCAATCAGTTTTTCCCTTGTGATTATCAATCCCAGAATAGCCCCAAAATTACTAGTGTTTCCATAACATTAATAGTAGCATAATTATTATTATGTGCTCTGCTGACTACCAGACCTTATCAACTGGTGAATTCATTCTGACCATTATATTAAGATGATGCATGTAATAAAACTGAGCATTTTAGATGAGGATCCAACATAATTGATAGCTATGTGTTTGAAAAATTTGAGAATGCCCAAATCTTTAATCTCAACAGTGCTAAGAACCAGCTCTGTCCCTGATATCTGATTGTGCATTTCATGAACGTGCTATAGAATTCTGGCACAATCATATTAAATACAGCTCTTGAATTGTGATGGTTTCACTGTTTATTTTGACTTGAATTTCTTAGGTTAATCAATGGCTAGTGATGCTAGCTGAAGCTGATGAAGAGGAAGGATCTTCAGGCGATGAAAACTAAACAAAGAGGCAATAACGACATACTTAACTAGCTAGAGTTTTTTTTTTCAGGCATAGAAGCTTTCCCACAGCTACTTCTTCATCTTGAAATCATTAACTAATTATATAATAATTATTAGGGGGGAAAATTTTTTGTACACTAGCAAAGCAATTTCATGCTCCTGAAAAAGAAAAAAAAAACAACGTTAATGATGAAATTATTCATGTGATCTTTGCAAAAGCCATGCGTTGCATGTGTGTGTTTCAAAATAAAAAACTTTGGGTATTTTTCTGTATTTTCTAAACAATATATTCATGCCACCAACTTTTTGTTTGGAAAACTTTTATCACCTGTAGCTAGCAGATAACAAGTGTCTGAAGTCGTGATCCATTTTAAAATTGCATTTGCATGCATACAGAAGTACCAGTGTATTCATGTGATCTTTGCAAAAGCCATGCGTTGCATGTGTGTGTTTCAAAATAAAAACTTTCTATTATGGGAAAATTGATGATTATCACTAGCTGATCTATTCAGTTTCTATTGGGTGCTATTGATAACAACAATATTACGAAATATAATACTTATATCCCGGCTATTTCATGTGTTTTAATAAGCTTTGCTTAGTTTTTAAGTGGAGTGGAAAAGAAAACTGACCGCTACACTTTATATAACCATCGCAAAGACTTCTAAATTCATTTAGCTACACATAGCTAGCTAGCTGGTACTTCGAAATGGATTCAGCAGTGCTGCTGTTTCGAGCTCTTACTGCAATGTCTTGGATTCTCATTGGGCTGGCTCAAAACTACCCACCAGAAGAAACCTATCAGGATGCAGCACCCGAGAATATGATCCCCTCCGTTCCATGGCCAGAGTGGCTGCCCCAGGACTTGTCTTCCATCCCTAGGAACCTCCCTCGCCCTGGAACATGGCAACCAAAACCGAGAAGTCCTAATGGTGAGTCAGTTAGTTGAAGCTATAGTATCAATAAACTATAGATAAACAAAAAATGATAAGTATGATCATGTGATGCAGATAGACTTGGCTATTCTAACAGATATGCAGTGGAACCTCCCATAAAAGGATACTCTGAAAGAGAAAAACCTCTGAAATTAAGAGGACAACCTCTGCAAAGGACAAAAGGCTGGGTCCTCAAGTGTGTGTCCATTATTGGGAGGTTTCACTATACTTACTATTTGTTGCATTAAGTTAATCTGAGAGATCTGATGTCAAACGAAATTCCTTGTACACAAAGTATCACTTCCCTTAAGTTTTAGAATTCTCTCCCCTCCCTAACACACACACACACACACACACACACACACACACACAATAATTCCATGTTAATGAACTTAACTTGTTTTACAGGTCAGTCTGGTTCCTCCGATGGAGGTGGAGGAGGAGGAGGAGGACTTGGAGGTATGATAAAAGGTCTGTTCCAAGGTCCTGCTCCTCCCCAAGTGGGGCCACCAGGATCCACAACAGCTTCTAGACGACGCTTCCCTAGGGGTGACCCTCGTAACTGCATCAGAGAAGGTGACACCTTAAACATCATGCAGGTTAGTGAAATTTTCTCTTTTGGGATGATCAGTTTGCCTTGCTATACTATGAAACAGCTAATGATAGAACCCTGATGAGGACTGCAATTAAAAATGCACTCTTCTTAATGTGAAATTTGTCATTTCATTTCAACCTCCGAATAATGAACACAGCCATTTTGTCCTTCGTGGAGAGGTTATCTTCATTTGGAGGTTATTTTGTACAAAGTGTATATAGAAAGGTACTTTTTTTTGGATTGTAAGATTTATCCTCTTTTGGAGTGTCAATGGTATCCTCTATAGAATCCTGTAGGTATCTGCTGGTAAATGACTCATTTCCCCAAATTAAACTGTTTAGAAAATATTGGCTATTCAGATGATTTTCTGATAACTTATTTTTGCAACATGATTTGATTCCCATGACAATCTAAAAGTATAGAGTGCTCTAAGCGCATGCTCATACACGTAATTACATGCTGTGACATCACACACCGTCATAAAGTGTAATAGGCGGGAATTTCAAATTTTTGGCGCATGCACAACAGTAGCTCTATTTTCCCTCCTTTTCATATACACCGGCTCTATACAAAATAACCTCCAAAAGAGGACAACCTCTCTACATAGGACAAAATTTAACCAAGTGTGTTCATTATTCATGTACAATACCATGGAAGACCAGCTAGCTTTTAAGCTTTAATACTCATTACACATTTCATTTGCTTACACTAACCAGAGTCTCCCCTAGCTGTACTTTCAAACGGGGTGCTTAAGTATATTATAATTCAATTAATCCCATGGACCCAGCCCACTTTCTTTGAAGTTTCTTTATCCAAACAGGGTGGCCTGCCCTGCATGTAGTATACTGGTGTTATAGTAACTCAAGCAACTCAAACATGTACAGGTTGTTCCAGGATTAGGATGGGATAACTTGAGGAATATTGAGACAGGAATGATCACCAGCTTTAGCTACCACCAGTGTAAGGTCACATCTGATCGCAAGTACCTCCTCCCAGACCACACCTTCTCGATCCCCATCAAGAGCAGCCGAGTGGAACGGAACTCAGAGTACATTGAAAACTGGGACACTTATAAATCCATCACATCTCGCTCCATCAATACAGGATTTGATTTTTTTGGCATAATTGGCGGGAAATTCTCCAACGAATACCGTGATATCAAATCCAGAATGTTCAATGAGAAAGCCATTGCCATGCGCATGGAGTTAAGGCATCGTTTTCACACCATAAAGCAGCTTCCAGATTCAAAACTCCACCCTAGCTTCAAGACCCGCTTGTTGGATATTTTGTCCCTTATCAAGAGCAATGATACAGCCATGGCCGATTATGCTACACAGCTGCTGGTTAGAGATTACGGGACGCACTATTTAGTCAGTGTTGACGCTGGAGCTGTTCTCACACAAGAAGACAACCTCAAATCCACCATAAAATCGTCGTATAAAGGACGCACAAACTCCATAACAGCAGCAGGAGGTGCCGATTTCTTCGACGTACTCAGCATCAGAGGCGGTTATGCTAATTACAACGGTCATGCTGACCTTACTGCATACAGGAGTCACCGGACTTCTTCAAAGCTGGTGACTTACGGAGGGCCCCCTTTTCGTTTGGGAATGAATGTAACAGAATGGGAACTGAATCTAGCAAACAACTTAGTAGCGGTGGATCGTGTCGGTAGACCACTACACAGCATCATTACTACAGAAAACATGAAACCAGAAGTGATAAACACAGCCGAGATTGGATTACTCAAGGAGAGAGTGACCAATGCCATCCGAGGTTATTATGACTTCAATACTCGCCTCGGTTGCACCGATGTCAATGCTCCTAATTTCGACTACCAAGCAAACTCGCCCCTACCTGGATCTTGCATGGTGTCCTCCCCTAATTTTACCCTCGGAGGGATTTTCCAAACCTGTTTATATTATAGCCACCCGAACGGCATGTGCAAGAATTTGGCCCAGAAAAATCCCCTCACCGGCGATAATAGCTGTCCTGATGGTTATAATTCCGTCCTACTACTTCAAGGGCATTCATCTCGTCCTAAAACTGATAAAAAATGCAAAATGGTGAAGAAATGCAAATTTTGGTTTTTCGGATGCCGCCATGAGCAACAGTGTCAGTTTTTTCAGAACACAGAGAAAGTGGTACAGCGTACCTACTGGTGTGCACCAGTTAAAAAGAAATCGCCCAATTCTGGTTACATGTTTGGTGGGATTTACGCAAGCGATCTCAATAACCCGATCACGAGAGGCAAAACTTGTCCGAAACACTTCATCACTATGAACATAGGATCACATGCCAAAATCTGTCTATCTGAAGACTACGAACTCGGGCGACAATTCTCACTTCCTTTTGGAGGATTTTTCAGCTGCAAGAGTGGAAATAAACTCGCCTCAGAGAATGCCTCGGATTTTCTCAATAACCCTCGCGATTGGCCCATGCAGTGTCCAGGAGGTTTCACTCAACATCTCGCACTTACCGACAATGACTGCCGAGTCAACTACTGTGTCAAGGCTGGCGTTCTTCTTCGCGCTCAGGATCTCGATATCGTCCTCCCTCCTTTCAATCCCAGGCCGGCCATGAAGCAAAACTCCACAATGGACATGTTCGAAGCACCCAATCCTAATTTCGGAACTGGGTTTGCAAATGCATTTGCTGGTTCACCTCCTGAGAGCCCAGTTATCGGAAGCTACGTTGGAGTTCCAACAATGTCGCAGAGGGAAGAAAGCAATGGAGGAAAATCTATTCATTGTACAGTGGGTCTCGGCTTGTTCTTGCTACACTCCTACCTGGCTCTGTGAGTGAGTTCAGAATTGAAGCAACAATGATAACCCTATATATTAAACTCTGTTTGATCATTTTCACAATGTGTATCATTGATTTAGCAATGTGTGTTCAAACTTTTTCCCCTATATTTATTATAATTATTATAATATGTGCAATCTTAAATAAGAGATGGCTACTGATCTGCATGGGATGAAAGATTGGTCAACTCTTCGTGTAAGGTAAAGCGGGGCTATTTCGAACGGGTAATTCCGTATTGTTCAAATATTTCTGAAACTACTGAAGTTTCTGAGCTCAATGTTGTAGGATATAATCTACTATAATAGTAGAATATACCTTTCAAATTAGACCTCATAAGCTCGAGGAGTTTTGAAAATATTTGACTCTACGGAATAGCCCCACCGTTCGGAATAGCCCCGCTTTACCTTATTGAACAACTTATTATTAATTGTTATAGCTAGCTAATTGTGAACTGTGACTGAGGTGAAGTGTAGCAAGCTTTGTAAAACTGTGAGGTGTAGCAAGCTTTGTAAAACTGTGAGGTGTAGCAAGCTAGCTATTGTCCAGCAGTGGAACTGGTTCATGGTTGAATAGGGTCCTGGTCAGTGGTCTATTCAGTCATGGATGCATGAATCAGTAAGTGATGGAAGAAGAATAGCTATAGCTATCTAGCTAAACCAAATATGATACAGCTAGCTACTCCATACATATTATAGTTACACTGACAAGAGATAGGACTGGTTCCTAGCCAATGAACATGAAGTGGAGCATCATGATGTTGGCTGTCGGAATAATCTCTCTCATTCTGGCTCCTGTGGCCTCAAGTCCACCCAAAGAAAGACGCTATTTTATGAAGGACCTTTTGGGAAAGATTTTCTGCAAGATTGGTGGGAGAAAGGAAAAGATGATTGATCATTAACAGTTAGCCAAAAATTATTTCTGTACATAAAGCTAGCCTTCCTATAGCTAGAGGCTAACTATCAATTCTGTATGTAGCTATATGTTATTAAGATAGCTCTTACAGCTTAGGTCATATTCATTCTCTGTCTCCCTTGGTTATGCTTCATGGATATGCAAATTAACACAACAGTGATTAAACTTTAGCTAGCTAGATACTTACTAGCTAAATAAAATTAATGTGAGAATGAAGAATGTAGCTATACAAAAAAACAAAGGAATAACAATGGTGTCATACACACAGCAATAGCTAGCTATTAAATAGTTATATACATAATAATTTTAATTACTACACGATGCCTAACTATAAAACTCAATGCTTGTAATCAATAATGATATGCAGTTCATTTCCATCATCCCATAAATACTTCTGTATTTCCTGTTGGCTAATGAACGCATCAAATCCCCATCCTAGTGCCTTTGGTGTATCTATCACTCGATTGGTGTACATTGGAGTGGTTTTCTTACTAAATCGAAGTTCTTCCATTTTCGTCATGCCTTTGGGGAAATTTGGATCCACGAGTTTCAAGAAGATAGTGCATTGGAATGGCCAGGAGAGTGTGTCGTCGTTTTCTCCAGGCATAAGATGGAGGTAAAGTGACACAAAACCAACGGATCTATCTCTCTTGCCTGGATCGCCATTTGCATGTATACTCATACACAGCTTGTATTTGTTGATGTAAAATGGCGCTGATACCCATTCAGCACTGCTGACTTGATAGTTGGGGAAATCTTTCATAATTATTTCGATGGGGAAGAGTTTTGCACGAGATGTTAAAGTGACCGAAGTATAGTTATGAATATTTTCAATTTTCTCTCGGCAAGCTGCTACGCCAGACCTGGTGAAGTTCCTATCAGTATGCAATTTGCTCAGGACTTTATTGTCCTCGATGACCTGACTTGTCACGAAATCGATCTTATCGCTCAATTCATTTACCTGAGTTTTTAGGCCTCCATCTTGCCTTAGTTCCATTTGCTTTTCAACTTCTTCCTTGATTCGACTCTGCAGAAACTCACGGTCACTTGAGATTTGGTGTTTTACTTTTTGCATTTCTGCCGTCATGAAGACAATCAATTCTGTTTTATTAGCTTCACTTTGCACTTCAAAAGCTTTGAATTTTTCTATAATCTTTGACTCCAATGCTCCTAGACTTCTTTTCAGCTCAGTGTTAGTCTTCGTCAATTCTGCAACAGACTTCTTCAAGTCTTCATTCTCTTTTTCTAACTTGACAATTCTCTCTTGGCTTTTTATCAAAATACTCTGTCCATGTTTTGCTATGAGGCTCATATGGAGTGATATTTTTTTGATGTAATGATCGCCAAGGTTTTTCCTCGGAAACAAAGCACAGCAACCAGCATAATTGAACTCACATTTAATTATACTCTCTGGGCAGGCTTCGTCGATGTGTTTCTGCAAGTCTTTCCTCTTTACGTTGACCTCGCATCCCTCATTGGTGCACTTAACAGGAGCATGTGGGCAATCTTTAACATGTTTTTCGGTGACTTCATCATAATTAGACTTATAAATATTACAATACTCGCAAACAAACGGCCGTTTTGAACACAGCTGGCTTCTGTGCTCAAAGAGTGATTTTCGACATACTAACTCATCACAAAAAATGCAATTAAGCTTTGCAAATGTGCATCCTTCAAGTTCGTTATTCGATTTGATGTTCAAATGTTTTCCCAAGTCTCTCAACTTTCCCTTCCATTTGCATCCATCTTTTTCATTGGTGCAATAAACATCTTTATCGTTTAGGATCAGTTTCAGGTTTCGATTAGGTATCACATCATTGAAATTATTATTGCACAGAGGACAACGTTTGTTTCTCTTGCAGATGGGATCAATGCAAGTCTTACAGAAGCTCTTACCACACTTGCAAGTTGCTAGAATGTAAGGATCTCGTAATATGTTAAGACAGATGCTACACTTGCACTGCACTTCAGATGGAAGAGCTGTAACGAACTCAGTTTCATAGCCACCTTCAAGTTGAATGGTGGATTCAGCCTGCTTAAATAGTTGAACTTTTCCTGGAATACATGTGAAAATTTATCAGGTTAAAAGACAGCTAGCTCTACAGCTGTAAAAGGGTCTGGTGACTCTGGTCTTATAAAATTAAGTAGGCATTCATCTCTGATACAAAAACCAAATCCCCCCACCAACCATTTTATATAAGGAATGCAGAGTTAATGAGGTGTGAGATGAAGATTCACATACATGGTTTGTGAATGTCACACTTGGGAAAACCGAACTGCGCTAATGATGAGTAAGGTAATTCAGGGTAATCCAACTATTTCTGACTGGGAGCAGATAGAAACATGCTGTAAAGTGCAGATGAGAGTTAAATCTTTTCTCTAACCAGCAGCGAAAGTTTCATTACTGTGAATAAGTTATTATAGAGCCAAGAATAAAATTGGTGGGTTGGGGCAATTCCGAATGATTGTGGTATATTAAATGCTAGACTATAATGGACACATCGATAAAATCTACGACCTTTGGCTCACCTGCCATCATGCACTCCGATCTCACTTTTTCTTGAAAGAAAGGGTTGTTGCACTGCATATAGAGGGCGCAGTTTCCGGCGCGGACACATTATGACGCGGTATTACACATGCGGCGCGGAATGTTTGCGCAAAAAATTTGGGTGAGCAGCTCATTGCTGAATAAATAACACATGTGAAAATATTACCACTCTAAACTCATAGTTTTAAAGGTCCTTTAACGTTTGCTAATCCTGATATGCAACTCATTTCCATCCTTCCACAAGAATTTCTCTGCCTCTCTCTGTGTTATGAACGAAGCGTAGCCCCATCCTTTGGCACGCCGTCGATCCGTCACTCGACCAGAATATATGGCAGGAGTATCTTTCTTAAAAGGAAGTTCTTCTGTTTTGTTGAATTCTGGACTTCGAGGATGAACAAGTGTCAAGTAAATGGTGCACAGGAACGGCCATTGAAGTGTCAAGTCGTTCTCTCCTTGCATCAAATGAAGGTAAAGTGACACAGAACCATTGCTCTTATCTTTCTTGGTGGGATCACCATTTGCATATATCGTCAGACACAACTTGTAGTCATTAATATAAAATGGTGGAGACGACCATTCGGCATTGGTAACTTGGAAATTCGGGAAATTTTCCATCACTACATCGAAAGGATAGATTTTAGCGCGAGAGGTTAAGGTGGTGGAAGCATACGTGCGGACTTTTTCAATCTGGTTTTCATTTACTGCTACTCTTGACCTAGTTCTATCCAAATCAGAAGCAACTTTATCAACTCTCTCTAAATCTCTTGTGTGCTCAGCAACACTTGTGCTCAACTGATTCATCATCAGACTGAGCTGTTGGGTTTCAGCTAACACTCCATCGATTCGTTGGTAGACTGCTATATCTTGCTTCGATTCTCTTTTCACTTGCCCCACTTGCATCGCTACTTGTTTCCTGATCTGATCCTTGATAGCACTCTGTTGAGATTCGCGATCTCTTGACATTTGCTGCTGCACTGCTACCAGTTGTGTTGTGTTGCCAGCTCGGATTCGTTCCAAATCCAGTTTCAATGCTTTTATTTCCTTGGATTTTTGAGTTGATTCCAATCTCAAAGCATTGACGTCTTTTTTCAGATTTTCAGTAATATTATCGCTACTGGCTCGTACTTGCTCCAAATCCTGTTTTAATGTTTTATTTTCCTCGGAATTTTGAGACTTCAAAGTGTTAAGATCTCTTTTCAGGTCCTCAACAATATTATTATGATCATTCCTCATTCGTGATACTTCAGTACTCAAGGCAGTATTTTCCTTCACCAATTCAGCTACAGATTTCTTCAAATCTTCATTCTCCTTCTCCAACTTGACAACCTTCTCATTCATTTCTCGGCTACTAGTCAGGAAATGTTTGGCCATGAGACTCGTATGATGTGACGAGAATCGGGAGTTGTGATTGTCAAGGCGATCCTTTGGGAAAGAAGAAGGACAACCAGCAAAGCTGAATTCACAATTTACGATGGTTTTCGTGCAGTCTTCTTCAATATGCTTTCCCAAGTCTCTCCTCTTCACACTTGCCTTACAACCATAATTTGTACACTTCACAGGAGCATGTGGGCATTCCTGCACGTGGTTTTCAGTGACGTCAGTATAATTTGAGCGATAATCATTACAGTAGTCACAAATGTATGGTCTCTTGGGACATTTCCGACTCCTATGCTCGTAGAGTGATGCTCGACGTATTGGATCATCGCAATAAATGCAATCGAAAATGGCAAATTTGCATCCTTCGAGTTCTCGGCTGTTTTCTGATCCGATGTTCAAATGTTTCTCCAAATCTCGTAACTTTCCTATCCATTTACAACCGTCTTCTTTATAGGTACAGTGCACATCTTTATCATTCAGGGTAAGTTTTAGATTCTTATTTGGCACGATATCCTTAAAAGGTGTTTTACATAGAGGACATGGTTTGTTGCTACTTTTGATGGGACCAATGCAGGTTTTGCAGAAGCTCTTGCCGCACTCGCAAGTCTGCAATATGTGTGGATCTCGCAAGATGTGCAGGCAGATGCTGCATTCAGATTGCACTTCGGGTGGGAGGGGTGTAACGAATTCAGTTTCGTAGCCTCCTTGAAGTAGAGTATTACATCTACGTGGATTCTGCTTTGGTGAATCTGGAGGTGGCAATTTCTTTCCTGATACTATAATGAGAAAGGGGAAAATTGCATTTAAAAACTGGGCTAGTCTCATGCTCCCATCTTTCTTTCATTACCTTGAAGAGGGGAGGGGGAAGTGGTTCAACAACAGGAAAGACCATAAAGGCTAAACATTTACAATTCTATGATGCTCCACATCATGTTATCATAACATTACACATGTGATGCTCACTCAGCACATGCTATCAAAACAAAAAAATATCTGCCCAGCTCATGCTACCAATTATCAATACTTGATAATTTTAGTAGGTAAAGTCATCACTATTGCAAACAGGCAGAACTGAGGCCTACACTCATTATCTCTTTTAAGTTCTTCCTAGGAACAAAGGGTTCATGGGAAATCTAGCTCTTGTCAAAGATGGGTTTTAAAAGTACTGAAAGTACAAGCATACTCGTAGCTATAATCATCTCTATTTTTTTGCAACTGTATTAGCGAACACACCCAGACTACTACTTTTCAGTCAGTGAGGTGGCTAAGTGATGGATTACGAGAGGTGTGCTCGTCTCCATCAATCACACCCACCAATGATTAAATGGTATAGCCTAGCTAGCCAGCTGCATGTATAAAGGTCATGTGATCAGGGCTGGGTCTGGATGTGGGCAAGGCCCAACTATATAGTCAGCAAATCTTGGCACCAATCTAAAGTTAGTTAGAGCTTTAAATGGGTGATAACTTTAGAGCTATACTAGCTAATTAGCTAAACTAACTTACCAGCCATTGAGTCAGGTCGAGACCTTAGGAGTAGCAGTCGTAGAGCCCTTTATCCAGCAGATCGCTCTTTATCCAGCAGCGAAATCGCAGGTGCAGTCAGCCACGCCCCTACTTTCTAATTAAGTGAAAGAAAATTCTTAAAAAAACAAAAAAAAGCAATGGATGAAGAAGGAGTTCTTCGTATAGGAGATTTTGTCTATCAGTTCCCCTCCAGAGGCAAAGTCTACCGCCTCACCGTCCCCCTGAAGCTCCCTTACCAAGACAACTCACGTGAGCTGGCTGTGAGGTTGATAAGAATACACAAGATCCCTTTTCATCTGGAGGATGATTTGTTTGAGAAATTGGAAGCTTTTTCTGAAGCAGCGACCCTGCAGATGTTAGACCAGCAGGCAGAGAATAACCTGTATGGTGGGTCAGTGTTTGAAACGGTAAGGAAAGGGTTGGAGTGTACCCGTATTAGCAAACAATCAAGTTATATAGCGAACTGTGTATCAAGAGGTTTTGCATCTCTATAATGCATAAGGCAGCCATGTTGGAAAGCAACTCTCCATAGACTGACACAATGTATTTCCCCTTCCAATATCGCTAACCAATAAGTAAAGCTCGGGGAAAAGATTTATAACAACTTTTCTTTTGCATAGGGTTCAGACACTGATAAAAGCATAAAGAAATGGTCAAAGCATTTTACAGAGAACTGTGCCCAGTTCTCAATCCCAACTGAAAGTCCTTATGCGTCCAGTGACTCCATGTTTTCCGAAGTCTACCACAAGCTCATTCATTCCCCCGCACTTGAGACTTTACTTCAATTAGAGCACACTTATGCCATGGCAGTGGATGAGGTGGTGAAAGGAAGAGAAAATGCTCATGAGGTCATGCAGAATAAGTAAGTCTCTCCCTCTCCCCCTCTCTCTCTCTCCCTCTCCCCCTTCTCTTCTCTCTCTCCCTCCCTCTCTCCCCCCTTCTCTTCTCTCTCTCCCTCCCTCTCTCCCTCCCTCCCTCTCTCTCCCTCAAAATGGGTGGAATGACCTTCTTTATCTGTGCAATGGTGATATAACTATCAACAGGCAAGATACTGACTTGAAGAGTGCTATGAGTGCCTTGGGAACAACAAAGTCTGAAGGAGACATCAACATGCTCATGAAACAACACACACTGCAAAGAGAGGAGTGCGAATTGAAGTGGTCCAAGGAGCTCCATCGGCTGAGAGAGAGCCAGAAGAGGGAATACAGGGACTGGGTCACCAAGGTCTATGAGGACATGGAGTCGTCCAGCCAGGGAGAAAAAAGTAAGTTGACTACATGAAATTACTTAGAGCACTCCGAAACATCAGATGTGAAAAGAATTCTTAAGCTAGTATCTAGAGAAGTTTTACATATAGAGAGTCACTTCATTGAATTATATATTTATTATAGGACACTCTTCTAATGTGCTTTCTCCTCCAAAGTCGAGGTGAGGATAAAGATGGGAATTCATTTCCTCCTTTCAAATTCCTTCACATAATATACATATTAATATGTAGGTCTTCTGAAATGAGTTTTCCTACTTCTTCGGATGTTCTCCTGCACCCTGTGAATGATGTACCACCACTGGAGGAAAGCTACACCATCAATTTAGGTATATCAGAGAAAATTTTAGGTTTCGTTTAGGGGGAGGACAGGGAGGTGGCATTTGCTCCCCACCCCGAAGACCCTGCATACGTATCCTTCATCCATCCATCTTTCTCTCTCCCCATACCATCCCTTCCTCCTTCCCTCTCTCTCTCCCTCCCTCCCTTTCTCTCTCCCTCCATCTCTCTCTCCCTCTCTCTATCCTTCTCTCTGATCACTTACTATCAACTCTTCACTACTCCACCAGGAGCTCAAAAGAAGGTGATGCACAATGTACGGATCATTAGGGGACACCCCCTCAATTTCTGCAAGCATAAACGAGGGGGCTTGGGGAATGTGGGGGCAGGACCGAACCCAGAGCGCCTGCAGACGGCCATGTCCCTATACTCCAATAAACTCTCAGCACTCATCATGATGGTGGACAGTAAAATAAGCTCACTGGTAGGAATCAAGGAAGGTTTGTAATACTGCAATCCTATTTTCATTTCAATAACTAATTTGGGAGGGGGAGGGGTCTCTACAGCTTATACAGTGGAACCTCCGATAAGAAGAACCCTCCAAGAAAAGGACAACCTCCCAACAAAGGACGCTCTTTTGGACCTTTTTCCCGTACATTTTTAACCTCCGAGAAAAGGACAACCTCACTACAAAGGACAAAGTGGCTGATCCCAAAGTGTCTTTTACTCGGAGGTTCCACTGAAATCATTAAAACAATTTTTTGATCATCCACCACTAGGAAAATTACCATGTATAAAAATAGTGTAAAAAACTAAGCAATAATTAATTGAAAAATAAATATAGAGATATGGAATTTAGTTCATAACTTGTATCACTGTCATTTTGTAGCATTTGCTGGTGTTTGTCATCAGTCTACCGACTTCCACTTCCCTGATATCGATGTCCAGCTTGAAAAGATCCAGGAGTGTGCTTCAATTAGAAACAAGGAGAGGAAGGAGTGCGATTTGAATGCATCCTTCACCAGCTCATCCAACGAATCGACACACCCCTCAGACTCCACCCAAGAAAAGAGTAAGCTCAAGTGGACCATAGTTTACCATATGGTAATTCATGAAACTCCACCTGCTTGAAAATCGTACAAATATATATACGGTAAAAATGGTGAAAAATTCACAACCTGTAATGGGTCCAGACTGCCCCACGTACCTGTTTTTTTTGGCCTGTACAGTACACGGGTCTGTAATGGACCAATAGGTCTATATTATCAGCCCTGCTACCCTATACACTGCCTACAGATCAAAAATTGGTACTAGGGTTCACTAATTTTTCGTTCTGTCACATATCCGTTACGGACTGCTTACAGGTTGTGGATGATTATAGTGTCAAAGCAATGGAACAACAATGTAATAGTTGATGAAGCTCCTCCACCCACTAATTACAGGTGAAGGGCCAAGGACAGGAAGTGTGGAAGTAGCTGCAGGCACTGGAATGTGGAACAGAACAGCAGGAAGTGGCTATGGAGGAGGTGCTGACTCAGCAAATATTCATGCCGACAGCAAGCTAGAACCAGGTATAATTACCTCTGAGATATGGTCTAAAATAAATCTGTTATTTCTTTCCAGGGGACTTTTACCTGACCCGTCATTCCAATCTCTCTCAAGTGCATGCTGTCTTCCACTTAGTGACGGACGAGACAGAGATCATGAAGCCGACTCTGAAGGCACGTCACCCCATCATGGCTGGCCTCAAGAACTGTCTCCGAACGGCTACCAGACACGATGTGTACCACATAACCATCCCTCTCCTTCTCGTCCACACTATGCAGCCCGTGAGCTATTACATAACTACATATATTGAAACCTGTCTGACCAGACCACCCCATAATGAGACCACCTGCCACTTCACTATGTCCCAATATTTAGCACCCACAGTAGAACCTCAGAATAATGGACACACTTGGGACTCAGCCTTTTGTCCTTTGTAGAGAGGTTGTCCTCTTTTGGAAGTTATTCAAAATAGAGTGTAATACAAATTAGCACAATAAGTTGTATTTTTACTCAAATTAGCTAGCTAGTTAACTGCAAACAACTTCAACTTGTTATGTACATACAGGAGATGACCATAAACTGGTGCCTAAAGAGAGCAGAAATGGTCTTCAAATGTGTTAAAGGTACGTATTACATTATAGCGCTAAATATACAGTGAACCTACCTCTGTGACCACCTATAGATGCCAGGAACAAGTGACCTTAATAAGGAGGTAGTCTTTTATAGCTGGAATAGGTGCATGGCATGGAGGTGACCTCATCAGTGGTGTTCTAATTAGACAGGTTTCACTGTATCAGTGTTCTAATTGCTCTTAGGGCTAGTGTTAGCATTAGTTAGTAGTGTTGTATCAGTGTTCTAATTAGATAGGTTTCACTGTATCAGTGTTCTAATTCTAGCTCTTAGGGCTTCATTATAATTGCTATCACATATTATACTGCTGATCCATTGCAGGTTTTATGTTGGAGAATACAACCTGGACTGGTTCAGATTCAAGAACTATACAATTCCTTGTTCCCACAGTGAGTTTGTAAAGCTTGAAACCTGTTTACTATGACCACCTATAGCTGCAAGGGAGGTGGTTTCTTTAGGGAGGTCAAGATAGCTATGATAGGGTGGCCTCATTACAGGGTGATCTGATTAGACAGGTTTCACTTTCACTGTAGCTCATTGGGACATAGCCTTGATAGAGAGGTGGTCTCAGTATAGGGTGGTCTGATTAGACAGTAATACTGCAAATTGAGTCCACAAATACATTTCCAGATATACGTATACAGTGGAACCTCTAAATGCGGACACCTTTTGGGACCAGCGAAAAGTGTCCTGATTAGAGAGGTGTTCCTATTTCAGGGGTTAAATTATACACATTTATATTGTGTTGGGACAAGAAAAAGTGTCCTGATTAGAGAGGTTTTTGCATTTCAGGGAGTCCACATTTAGGGGCTCCACTGTATATGTATAGCTGCATAGGTAGATCATGTTAACCTCTCTCTTTCCCCCCTCAGGGTATATTCCCTGAAATGTTTGAGGACTTTTGTGATATGCTTCCCAAGATATTTCGGGTCAACTCAAGCAGAAACTTGACACCACGAATGAGAGCATACAGTTATAAGTAGCAGATTATTAGCGTTGTTTTTTTTGTTGTTGTTGTTGTTGTTGTTGTTTTGAAACTTGATTTTACACTCAAAACTTGCAGTTTGTCTACAAAAGTGAGCAGGCGAATCTTTTTCTTTCCTTTTCTCACCCCCCCCCCCCCCCCCCCCCCCCCCAAAAAAAAAAAAGAAGAAAAAATGCATGAAACCTGAGCAACACTCAAGCAAGTGTACTTTCAAATGAGTCCACTTCAAAAGGGGCCACTTTAAAATGATTTTTGAGATTATCATTCTAATCAAACTGAAAACTCTCCTAGTGTGGACGTGTGGCAAATCACAGCCATATCAAAGGATCTACATAGATACATTACTTGGAAATTGTTGTAGTGAAAGTGGTAGTTTCATACCATCTGAGCATGCTCAATCTGAAAATTGGTGTAGCTATATAAAGATGCTTGGTTTAATCTGGCTACAACCTGCTTGGAACAGCTAATAGCTAACAATGCTTCAACTGCTAAGCGTCTTCCTTCTTGCTACTTTCTGCATTGCCCAGCAACAGAATTCTCTCCCTGTAGTGCTATCACCAGCAGCGATTAACAGGACAGCAATTAATTATGGAGCCTGTCCTACTAATGCGAAATTGAATGCAGCCAGAAATGACATACGACAAAAAGTTAGATCTCTCCTCCAGGATGAAGTAATCCCTATTCTCAATACAAGTTCTCAATGCACTTGTGGTGGTCGTGGAGAATGGACTAGGATGGCTTACCTCAACATGAGTGACCCTAGTCAGCAGTGTCCCTCTGCCTGGAGGCTTGTCAACAGTCCTGGGCCTGTAAGAGGATGTGGACGACTTTCTAACAGTGGATGTGACTCAGCAGTGTTCTCCTCGAATGGTCGTACTTACACTCGTGTGTGTGGACAAGTGATAGGATATCAGAAAGGTACACCGTCTGCATTCAATCCATCATTTTATAGGAGTGCTACCTTGAATGATGCATATCTTGAAGGAGTCTCACTGACTCATGGCCCAGCAAACTCACGTCATCATATCTGGTCTTTTGCTATGGCTCTCTTTTCAAATCAGGTTAACTACGCTAGGTGGATAGGACATATCTGTTTCTGCACGAATATAAACTACAACTGGCCATATCGTACTCCTTCTTTCGTTGGAAATGATTACTTTTGTGCCACTGGCAATCCTGGGCCTGGATATTCTCAATCGCAAATATATTATGAGGATCCCCTCTGGGATGGGGAAGGCTGCATTTCCACTGACAACTGTTGCCAATTCAACAGGCCTCCATGGTTCTGCAAGACTCTACCACAGCCAACCACTGACGATCTGGAACTCAGGATATGTGGTGATCAAGGTCACTATGATGAAGATGCAATTTTAAACCTCATTGACATTTATGTTATGTAAAACTGGAACCATTTACGTAGCAGGTCTGAAACATAGTTTAGCTATAATATAGTTTTATGACTCTACATAGGCTGAAGCATCATAGCTACTGTAGCAAAGTGAATTTAAATTTCAAGCGTGAAAATTTTTTTCCTTCTTTCTTTTAAGGAGATGGGATCTTTGTCTCAAGATCCTCTGCAGGGGGGGGGGGGGGGGGGGGCACATACTAATACCAGCCTCACTGTGCAATCACACAGGAGTTTAATTTATCAATTGTTAAAGGTAGAATTCTAGCTATATCTGCAGATCTCTAGCTCTCTGGCTGCATGCATGCCAATTTCATGGCGACATCATCATGCACAAATTTGATTGGTCATGGCATGGATACTATACAGAGATCACCTGTTGGCTAGCTATGCAATATGTCTACATTTTTTTCCACATAGTCATAATTATGGCCCCTCACTAGTCTATGGGCTCACCTTTGCTCACCCAATAAACTTGCAGCTGTTGATATTTGCTAATACCATCTCGGCCACTTTGGGAGAATTGGCTTCTCCCATGAATAGCTGGTTTCCTTTCGTGGTCAGACCTGAAGCACAGGACTGTTCCACTGCCCTAGCTAAGCTATAAACTTGCAGCTGTTCATTATTCACTTTCACCATCTGATTCTCAGCCACTTTGGGTGAATTGGTTTCTTCCCTTCATGGCTTATCGGTTATCTGATGTCCCCCACACCAGGCAGACCTGAAGCACAGGGCTCCAAGATATGCAGCTGTTTATGAAAATGCCATTAGCTACTCTGACCAATCTGCTGTGGTTGATTGAAATGGATTTTGGTTATCTGTTAGCTATTCATCTCATAATCATCTGACCGGCCAATCTGCCACCTGAGCTGAGCATGCTCAAATTGGTGGCTATAAAAGTTGCTTGGTTTGGGTGTATACAATCGGTGGACTGGACTACTGGACTGGACTACTGGACTGCCCTTTCACCTCGCATTTGTAGAAGTGTAGCTGCATAGTTATAGAAGTGTAGCTGCATACACTATATAATTTGTCTACCACATATCATCCTGCATACCTCTGAAAGACACTTGTTGTCTTGCACAAAAAATGGTAAGGCCATAGAATCTACTAGATGAAGGTATATGTTTGCTGCTTGTAAGGACTAGCATAAAATAAATAAATGTGCACTAGTTGGAAATTTTTAGTCAAGCTCTATACCCTCCCCTCCATTCCAATTCCCTCCCTCCAGTCCAGTGGTCCAGTCAGACACCCAGATACAAGTGGTGTCACTGGTGTATGGTAGCTTTGAACCTGTATGTATGTACTTCCTATATACGTAGGATAGTTTTGTTTGGGGAGGGAGGGAGGTGGAATGGAGTGGAGGGTAGAGTTTGACTACATTTGGATAGCTTTTACAAGCGGCAAACATACCTTCATCTAGTAGCTATAGATTGTATGGCCTTACCATTTTTTGTGCAAAGACAACAAGTACGTGTCATTCAGGATGATATGCACTTCTAGTGGTAAACAAATTACCAGTAATTACTGCAATTATACTAATTATTATTACATCTTCCCTCATCAGTTCACCTGCCTAATTGCAGTAGTTTATACATCTGAGCATGTGCAGACTATTACTGGGGAAGATGTAATATTAGAAATTGCAGTAATTACTGGTAGTTTACCACTAGAAGTGCATATCACCCTGCATACCTCTGAATGACACTTGTTGTCTTGCACAAAAAATGGTAAGGCCATACAATCTATAGCTACTAGATGAAGGTATATATGTTTGCCACTATCCAAGTTTAGTCAAACTCTACCCTCCCCTCCATTCCACTTTGTACAAAACTATCCTAGGAAGTACATACAGGTTCAAAGCTACCATACACCAGTGACGGTGTCTGACTGGACCACTGGACTGGAGGGAGAGAAGTGGAATGGAGGGGAGGGTATACAGAGCTTGACTAAAAATTTCCAACTAGTGCACATTTATTTATTTTATGCTAGTTCTTACAAGCAGCAAACATATAGCTACCTTCGTCTAGTAGCTAGATTGTATGGCCTTACCATTTTTTGTGCAAGACAACAAGTGTCATTAAGAGGTATGCAGGATGATATGCACTTCTAGTGGTAGACAAACTACTATTTTATGCAGCTACACTTCTACAATTTCGCATGTGTAAAGTGAAAGGGCAGTCCAGTAGTCCAGTCCAGTAGTCCAGTCCAGTAGTCCAGTCCACTGATTGTATACACCCGCTTGGTTTCTAGTAAGTCCTATATTAAACTACTACCTGCTTAGAACAGCAATGTTCCACCTGCTAAACCTCTTCCTTCTTGCTACTTCTTGCATCGCTCAGCAACAGAATTCTCTCCCTGTAGTGCTGTCACCAGCAACGATTAACAGGACTGCAAATAACAGAGCTGCCTGCCCTACTGATGCAGAATTGAATGCAGTCAGAAATAACACAGAGCAAGAAATTAGATCTCTTTTGGAAAATATTGTAAATCCCAAACTTCTAAGTCTCTATGGACCACCATGTTCATGCGGTGGTCGTGGAGAATGGACTAGGATAGCTCACCTCAACATGAGTGACTCCAGTCAGCAGTGCCCCTCAACTTGGAGGCTCGTTAATAGTCCTGGGCCTTTTAGAGGATGTGGTCGACTTTCCAATGGTCAATGTGACTCAGCACGTTTTTCCTCAAATGGTCGCAATTACTCCCGTGTTTGTGGAAGAGTGATAGGATATCAGAAAGGCTCACCATCAGCTTTCGAAAAATCGATCTTAAATAGTAATATCAACGTGAATGACGATTATCTTGATGGTGTCTCACTGACTCATGGAGCAGCAGGCTCACGTCAACACATCTGGTCATTTGCCATGGCTCTGTTTGAAAATGATCCAAGCTATGCATCTTGGACACAGCATAACTGTTTTTGTACAAACACTAATTTCAACTGGCAACATCAAACTCCTTCATTTGTTGGTAACGATTACTTTTGTGCCACTGGAAATCCTGGACCTCGCTGGAATAATAACCGAATATATGAGAATCCCCTCTGGGATGGGGAAGGCTGCATTTCCACTGATAGCTGCTGCCAATTCAATAGTCCTCCATGGTTCTGTAAGACTCTACCTCAGCCAACCACTGACGACCTGGAACTCAGGATATGCTGTAATCAGCATCATACTGATGAAGATACTATCATAAACTTGGTCGATATATATGTAATGTAGTTTTAGGCAGACTATAGCTAATGAGATGAAATTTTGTTGTATATAGCCGGCACAGCATGCGCATGCGTTAGGGGGGTGCGTCATTATGAAGGGGCGTGGTTATCCGCTGAATAACCGCGCCCTTTTTACGTAGCTATGCTTCTTGCCTTGCATTGCCCGGCAACAGAATTCCCTCCCTTCAATGCTATCATCAGCAACAATAACAGGACAGCAATTAATAATGGAACCTGTCCTACTATAAATATGGAATTGAATGTAGCCATATATAACAAGTTAGATCTCTCCTCCAGGATGAAGTAATCTCTCAATACTAGCTAGGCCTCAATGTGCTTGTGGTGGTCATGGAGAATGGACCAGGATGGCTTACCTCAACATGAGTGACCCTAGTCAGCAATGTCCCTCTGCTTGGAGGCTTGTGAACGGTCCTAGACCTATCAGAGGATGTGGTCAACATTCCAATCAATGTGACTCAGTATTTTATCCCTCAAATGGTCGCAGTTACTCCCATGTTAGTGGAAGAGTGATAGGATATCAGTATAATTCTCCATCTGCTTTTAAAAAATCGACCTGAATCATAATATCAACGTGAATGATGATTATCTTGATGGTGTCTCACTGACTCATGGAGCAGTAGGCTCACGTCAACATATCTGGTCATTTGCCATGGCTCTATTCGAAAATGATCCAAACTAACTAGCTATGCATCCATGACACGGCACAACTCTTTTTGTACAAACACTAAATTTCAACGAACTCCTTCATTTGTTGGCAATGATTACTTTTATGCCACTGGAAATCCTGGACCTAGCTGGAGTGACCAAATAATATTATATGAGGACCCCCTCTGATCTAGGATGGGGAAGGTTGCATTTCCACTGATAGCTGTTGCCAATTCAATAGTCCTCCATGGTTCTGTAAGACTCTACCTCAGCCAACCACTGACGACCTGGAACTCAGGGTATGCTGTGATCAGCATCATACTGATGAAGATACTGTAAAAAAAAAAAAAAAAAAAAAAAAAGATCTATTTGCGCATGCGCAGTAGGCTATGTGAGAACCTTGCTGCTCTCTCCCGTGATATTAGTTGGATGAGACTATGGGATGAGGCCAGGGAGCAAGGTATTCGAGGCGCCAGGGCAATTGCCACAGTCCTTCGCGTTATCACCATCCCAGTGTTCACAGATGACTTTGCCTGTCCTGTGTGCGGGCACAAGTACGGCAGGAGCAACCTTCCTGCGGACCACATCACCAAGGTTCACCTCGGCTGCGAACTCAAGCACCTGCTGCACCTTCTCACAACTCCTTGCGAGGAAACCTTTGAAAAGGCACTATCACTTAGAACAATATTGCACACAACTCTATAGCAAGTTATTGTATCATGTCACATCATAAGCCTGGTTATTTCATATTATGTTCTCTCTGTATGTATCCCTTGCGGGCTTTACAATGAAATTTTGAATTTTGTATAATTGGTAATGGTCGTTTTAACACCTGAAGTTTTTGGTAGTTTATGGTTTGTTTGTTCTTGTTTTATAGTGGAGACTTACTTAAGATGCCTCCCAAGCAGGTAAAGAGAAAGCGTCAACTTATGGAAGAGGCCAAGAAAGGCCGAGAAGCTAGGAAAAAGCTTAGGATGAGTATGATGTCCTCTAGTGGTAATGATCAGGCCTCGGGCAGCTCTTCCTTGAGGGACATGGCCGGAGGCGCTTGTCCGGATGGGGTGGGTCCGGGAACATCTTCCTCCTCTGGCTTCATACCCACTACAGCCAACCCTACGGGTAATGCAAGGCCAGGAGATATCTTAAGGACATTTTCAGAGCAGTGGAAGGATACACTGGACCAAGAAGACCTGAAATCCCTTGCTCTTTTTTTGTGTCATGTTTTCACCTCAGAGCTCAAAATGAACAATTCCAAAGCAGCGGAGCACACTGCCAAGATCATCGGCAAGACAGATCGGACAATACGACAATGGCGGTCTGATTTGACCACTTATGGAGAAATTCGTGAAAGCAAAAAGGGTAAATATGAAAGACCAAAAGTGCTGTGGGCAAATAAGGAACTCAATGATAAAGCACGCTCCTTTGTGCAAGCAAATACAGCCTTTGTGGTACAAGGGAAACAATCAAGCATGAAGGTGAAAGATTTCTGTGAATGGGTGAACGGGACACTTTTACCCAACCAAGCGGTCTCCTCACTTTACTCCTTCGTGCCAGGTTATGGGTATGCCCCTGCACCAACAACCCCTAATCAAACTTCTCTTCCACAGAAGATTTCCATGGAGACAGCTCGGAAGTGGCTAAGGGAGCTTGGCTATTAATAAGCAACTAATTATAATAATACTCTTCCAGCACTTAACATAACCTATCAATTATTAAGATAATTATTATTTCACTCTGATTGTAAAATATATTATCGTAATTAATACAGTGGAACCTCAAATAAGGACACTCAATCCAAAATAAACCCCCAAAAGAGGACAACCTTTCTTAAGACTATTAAAAAGGCGGGCTGGGTCCCTTGTGCATCCATTTTTTGAAGGTTCCAACTATATTTACATTGCCTGATGACTCCATGGCAGTAAGCTTACATGCTTTATTTTTTTCTCTTATTATAAATTATTGAATTGGCAAAAAAAGGAATTGAATTGTTTGTTATACTGTCATAAAATTTGGAGATTGAGTGTCTCATTTATTGGTGCTCAGCCATCTCCTCGCAGCTATGCTTTTCTTGATCATGGAAATCTGCAGAAATTGGGAAAAGGACGTCAAAGTTATAATCACAATTCAGTCAAAATAACGTTATAACAGGAAGTGCAAAAGGTCATAATAATTATTCAGGGTTCAGGAAAAACAAAAGATAATAGTTGTCAAGCTGTACAACAGCTCAGCACAGGGCTAGCTTGCTGTCGAAGAAGTATTCTAGTGAGTCCGTAAGCTGCAAGTTGGGAAAATGGGGGTGTCTTTTCCTGATAATTACAAGCTATTCTTCGTCCTTTATAACATCACCTACCTGGTAAGTTTCTAGCCAGCTGACTGGGGGCTAGCTGAGTATTAATAGCTAGTTAGTATAATAAAGAGAACTATTAGAGCCTGTTAACTCGAGCTGGGTTCGCAGTTTAGCACCAAGAGTCAGAAACGAGTACAGCTAGCTAGAAAAAGAGCTTGGCCATAAGCAAATAGGCCCCCTATCTCAATGACCAGTACTATAAAGTCATCTCTATGGCCTATGTACAGATATCTCCCTCCTTTGCTTCTTCTTTATTTCACAGTCAATTGGGACAGTGATTTTTAGATATCCAGTCCATTATAATGATTAGCTGACCATTTCTGGTCAGAGTTAGTTATTTATGGCTCTCCCTCCCTCCCCCCACTTCCCCCTTTTTCCCCTGTTTCACAGTTAATTGGAGCAGTAATGACAGGGTTTGGCGCTGGATCTCTCGCAGAAATCCTCTCCTTTAGCCCTTTCACCCAAAGCACCTTCATTGCAGCGTCTGCCCTCTTTATATTAGTGGGAGTTCTGAAACTAATCACTAGTATTCTGGGCATCGTAGCATTCTTCATCAAAAGGAAGCCTCTGTTTGTCATAGTGAGTGCTCTAGCTGGTGTACATAATGGTGGAAACCTCTGAATAATAGACACACTTGGGATCAGCAGCCTCATTAGAGGTTGTCCTCTTTTTGGAAATTATTTTATATGGAGCATGGGTCCTTTATTGAGATTTTTTCCCTCTCTTTTGGAATGTCCTTTATCGGAGGTACGTTCCATTGTATAGCCATTATAGGGTATACTTAGTAAGTATAGCAGCTGTAGATGAGATGGATGGCAAGTTATAAAGTGTCTCCGAGAGAGTATTAGCAAAAGATACCAAGGGAAAAGTCCATGGTTCTATAATTATACCATCCACATTATGCCCTCCTCCCCCCTTTAAAAAAGTTAGCCACAGCTGATCAAAATTTAATTATATATAAGCCACAATTAACATAATCGGTTGGCCAGACATTTTTTATATAATCCATAATTAGCTGATTTAGTGGTCATTATGCTGGCCTGCGGCCCAGTGTGGTGGGTTTCGTAATTCAATCTCATATACATGGCATCAATAATGCAATTCAGGGAAGTCATACCGAAGGTAATTTTTAGGGATTCCTTTAGTCAAAATTATACTATAGAAAAGGCAACATAATGATCTCTCTCTCTCTCTCTCTCCATAGTATGTGATCCTAGCAATACTCCTGATGTTAGGAACATTCACTGCAGCTATTGTTGGTTTCCTTTCTAGACCTAATGCAGTAAGTATTTTTCATATTCAGTAGCAGAAGTTCATTCCTAAAATTAAATGTTTTAGCCTAGGGTTGACATGCATTGTAATTGTCCTCGGCCTATATCCAGTAGAAGCTCATTCCTAACTGAGAGTAGAACCTTCTTAAAATGAGAACACCTTAAATGTTTTAATTAAAGGGGTAGCCTCATTTTTTAAGGGTTGACATGCATTGTGACATTGTAATTGTCCTTGAGAAGGTACGGCCTAATACTGAGTTACATATTTAAGGGTGGTGTGGTTCGATAATTAGAGAGTTCTACTCAATGATTCATCCTTTTTTGTGTTCATAGTATAGGACATTGGAAAGCAACCTGGGGTCTGCCTACGATAGAAATGTCAGCACATCTGAACTCATTAACCTCCAAAATACTGTAAGTTTCAAGTCAGTCTATATAAAACACACCCTTAACAGATGTAAACGATTATTTTTATTCTTTAACCACATCAAAGGGAGAAAGGGTGTGGCCTAGAATTGAAATTATGTTTGTTTATTTGTTGTTGTTGTTGCAGTTGGATTGTTGTGGACCACGTAGGATATTTAATAACAGTGTGCTCCCCTGTGTTAGCACAAGACCCACTCATACTCATTCAGGAGCTGTAAGATGTGCTATCATAGTTACATAGCCTCGTTCTCAGGTCCATTAAAAAAAAAAAGGGCCTGGGAACAAGGCTAAGTATATGAAAAATAGTACCTGATGGTAGTCCTAACCCCATAGCTATTAAATTGACTGGTGAAAAAAGACCAAGCAAAATGTCATAGTACCCAGATGGGGAAATAGTCCGGACATACATAGTACCTGACAATAATCCTAATCTTGTAGCTAGATAACAGCAAAAATTGACCAGATAAAATATATCGGGGGAATTGGGCAGTTCTTTTAAGCACAGGATTTAAATCTGCCTTCACCCTGTTGTGCTAACTTTTAGGGTTGTCTGCAACCCTTGAGTGATGTGGTACTGGATAACCTCTACAATGTTGGTGCCCTAGGCATGGCCTTTGGGACTTTTGAGGTAAGCACCAGTTTGATCCAATGAACTATCAGACACATAGTGGGATAAAGAGAAACCTGTGATCCAAAAGAAACGGAACTGTAACCATTATAGCTAGCCAATGAAACTGAGGATCTGCAGTAAAGTTACAGATTGTATACTGACCAAAAAATAACCAGGATTTTTCTATATTATTCAGGTTACAGCATTCTTAGTGGTCATCCAACATACTGAAGGAAGTGGTTTGTAATGTGATGTGATGTGAGGCTTGGAACAAGATCAAAAGACCAGACATTTTTAAATTCAATGAATGTTATACAATATACACCATACATACAAAATAATATGGTTCTATTTTTAATAGAAAAATTAATTTGTAGTGAATCAATGTTGAATGTGAATGCGACCATTATGACAATCACACACACCACTCCACTGTCATCTACTGCTAGTCCAGTAGGTAAATTGAATTCTCCGAGTTTTAAATCTGACTTAGAATTCCAATCGCCACCCCATTAGCTGTCAAGACCTGGATGTGACAATTATATGATCGGCCACATAGATGTCACAGGCTATATCCTGTGGACGAATTGACTCTCCCTTGTCCTTGCCTTTCTTTCCAAGGATGCTAAAGAAAGTGTCCATGGCCTTCTTTTGTGAGTAAATCAATGAATATATTCATATTACATAGAACAACAGTATTCAAGATGATCGTAGCTCCAACTGAGAATGTAAACATGAAGTCTAGTAGCTATAAGCACGCCTTTTTAGATTAGGTCTTCACAAGTCTCACAGTAAAGCTCTTGTTCTTTATCAGTATGCTCAAAGCAGTTAGGAATGACCTTCTGGGGCATGCCTCATCACTCTCCACCACCTCCTGACTAGTGGGTACTGGATCTTTTGCTTCCTTGAGTGACTCTTGGATTTCCAAGAGGTGGTTGATATGAAATGCTGACTGGAGGCCTGCCACTCCATTGGCTGGAACAGGTGTGGCATGACGACAGGTTGGGCAAGTCAGGATGAGTTGTCCCTGCTGGTCTCTGACCACGAGTTTCATAAGGCATTGCTTACAGAAGACATGGAAGCATTGGAGAAGCTTAGGGTCAGTATAAGTGTCCAGACAGGTGGCACAATTGAGCTGTTCTTCTAGTTTCTTGAGAGCCTCAGCCATTTAAATTTAAGGGCTATTGATACAGCGACATGAAATCCAAACCAAATTTACATAGGGACTAAACTGTGGCTTTGGAGTTGGGCTACTTGAAAGGAGGCTATGTAAATTTTGGTTTTAGTATTCTGAGCAGTCTCTGGCCTTTAGTAAAGGAATTTTATATCAGGTAGCTATGAATGATGCATGAGTAACTATACATAGACCACAGCGTGCAGGCACTGATGAGGAAGATTTCAAGTATGGAATGAAGATAAATTATAAGGACCAGTATGTAAACCATAAAAAATATTTAAAAAATAAATAAAAATTGCATCCACCTACAAAACAAAACTAACCTGTGATGGACAGTACTAAGAGTTCTGATAATAGTTGTAGGTACGTGAATGTAATACAAAGTCTAATAAGCACATATTTTTATACGTAGATACATTACGAAGTCGTATGCGCGATCCCTTCATTACTTTATTAATACCCTGTATTCTAATTATATGCCACTATGTTTTGATTTATTACCTCATCTCTGCTGAAATGTAGAACGGTTGCTATGGGTGTGAGCATCTGTTCCCTACCTGCTGAGTCAGCACTCATATAGTGGATAATTATATTCTTCAGGTACTCGAGGTTCTCTGTTTCTCTTGACCTGCAAATAAATATACAAGAGATCAAGAAATGTGGGACACAGAAATTAGAGAGGTGTCCTTAATGGGACATAGAACTGATTAGAGAGGTGTCCTAATGAGATGTCCTGATTAGAGAGGTGTCCTTAATGGGATGTCCTGATTAGAGAGGTGTCCTTAATGGGACGAAAGTACGTACATACACGCACGCAATACCTATGCACCTGTCTCTTTGTAGTTTCCTAATCTCTTCTTTCAGAAATACAGTCTGTTCCCTGTGTCTCTGTTCCCTGCATAAATAAATAATAAAATAAAATAAATTATTAAATAGGACTTAGCACAAAAAATACTATCAAAGTGCTCAAAATTTAGTGGCCACAAAAATTAATTCATATTATACAGTAACTGCTCACACTGAGCTAATTTCGAAAATTTACATCAAATAATTTCATATGCCTAATAATAATTGACCTTTCTAGGAGCTCCCTGTTGCTGTCCTCCAGCTCAAACATCTTCTTTCTAACTAGGACCGCCTCTTCCTTGCGTCTGTGCTGCTCCTGAGCATAGTGTAGCAGCTTGATGTCGGTGGCCCCACCCAAAATTCCTCCCCCTCCTCTGGGTAGTGGTGAGGAAGACTGAGGAAAAGATGAAGTAACTTGAATCTTATCTCTACTTCATGTTAAGTATACGCATCATTATGTGATAAAGTGTGTACCTGATCAAGTAATTCCTGGACTGCAGCCGTAGTGCTGTCCAATGACACAGGCTGAAAGAATCAAGCAAAAGACTCATTTTAACGGGTTGTATGTAACATGTATCCACAAAGATTTATGTGACCCTGACGAGAAACGTTCAATTTGCTTCTTCCTTAAATAACACATGTACTCTGTGGAACCTCCCTCAGATACTCTAATATACCCCCCCCCCCCCCCCCCCCCCCCCCCATATATGGAAGACCTGAGTAATTAAAAATTTGTAAAATTACCACATACTTAGGAGGCCTTTATCATAGGCCTAGCTGCTTTGAATGGACTGAGGGATTTCAAGGGGAGGGGTATGGTTTCAAAAATATGAAGGTAAATGTATTGTATGTCACACTAATAATATATAGGGATATTTCCTAATCCCAAATAAATGAGGTTCCAGATAAACGAGGTTACACTGTACCTTCAGGGACAATTGAAGACTTGCAGCAGCTGAAACATCATTGTTCGGTTCATTAGTAGACTCTGAATAAAAATTAAATTTCTAAATATGTTCATACATACATAGTTAATGCTGCCAATGTTATAAACTGTCCCCTCCCCCTCCCCTCCTTCCTAGACCATATAGAGTTAACATCACAGATTGGACGGTAATGGGAGACTTTGTACTGAGCCTATTCTCTCTATGATGTACTAGTCACACCCCCTTCCCCTCCCCCATAATTATTAGGTCATATCTACGTAATATTTTGGCTACAATTTCTTAACTAGCTTGATACGCATGTACCTAAGGTACTTTCTTGGGAGAATTGAGTGGAGAATAGTCCGGAATTGGACTCCAAGCTCTGTAGTGGCTGCTCCAATGTTAAACTGGAGGTGCTGCCGGAGGTGTGGTGGTTCTGACTGTTCTTGTGCTGCAGCAGAGGAGTGGTGGGGTTAGACCCCATCGAGGGAACGACTCCTTGGAGCTCTGATTTGAGACGCTGGATCTCGCTGTCTCTCTCTGAGACGAGTTTGAGCGATCTTTCTCGTGTGGACTGCATTTGAATGTGAAGCTCATGTAGTTTTTGCTACAAGTGAAAATTGAAATAAGATGGACGGCTATTCTACTGTGCAGTACACTTAGATGCTTAACTCCCCTCCTATGTGGTAATCTAACCTTTTGCGTGTTCTCCAGCGCTCCTATCTGCTGTTTGTGTTTGTCGTGAAGGTCCCTCATCTCTTCCCTGGCTTTCCTGGTCCTGGCCAGCTGCTTCTCTTCTTCCTCCTCCAGACGAGCCTGACACTCTACCAACCTCTCTTGAAGCTCTCGGTTCTCCTTCGCCAGCTTCTTCAGCTCTTCATTGGTCATATCTGAGTCCTGTAGAAATATGAAAAATTCAAGAGGCAAGAATTAAACAATACTTTAGCTCTGTAGAGTGGGAAATTTCACATTGGCAAAAATATATATATATATATAAATAAATATAATGTGACCCATAATATTAATTCTAATAATCACAAAATCTTGCCCATGAAAAATCCCCCCTTTACAATAAATTTTACTCCCCAAAATATCCCCCATGGAAATTTCCTATCAGTTAATGCATGCATTGTTTCGTATGACTTTGTTGGGTTAACTTACTACTTTACTGCCTCGACTCTTCAGCACAGATTGGGCCCTCATCTTGTACTTCTCAAACTCATCCTTCAACTGGTACAGCTCCAGCTCATAATCCTGGAGAGTAAATAAAGACGAGAAGAGATCGGGATAGATGCACAGATGGAGAGAGAGAGAGAGAGAGAGAGAGAGAGAGAGAGAGAGAGAGAGAGAGAGAGAGAGAGAGAGAGAGAGAGAGAGAGAGAGAGAGAGAGAGAGAGAGAGAGAGAGAGAGAGAGAGAGAGAGAGAGAGAGAGAGAGAGACCTTTCTAGATGGCTCTGATGAAAGAAGATCAGTGTAGTCACTGACTGACAACTCTGCAGAAAAGATGATGGATTGGGTAAAGATCATCAGATACACATCCATAGTAATATACTAATAGACAAACCTTCAATATTACTGGGCAGTGTTGCTTTTTCATTTATTTTGATAGTAGCCTGCTTCAGAAGCATCTAAAAGTTCAGTTTTGAGTGCGATTATTAAAATGAGAGGTTCTTATGCTTGTACCTTCAGTCTCATGAGTTTCTCTTGCAGAAGAGTTACCTGACTGGGAGCTTCATTATCTTGTCTGAAAAATAAATAAATAAATAAATAAATAAATAAATAAATTTGGCTCACTTCACTTGCAATAATAAATATTTACCTCTCCAAATGGGCTTTGGTCAAGGCTGTATTTTCTGAATCAAGCTGAGAGATACGCTCCTTCAATTTCCTGTTGTGAGGAGGAGATGGGGAAGGAAGATGGAGGAAGGAGGAGGCGGAGGAAGAGAGGGGAGGAGAAGCAAGAGGGGGAGGAGGGGGAAGAAGAGGGGAGAAGGAGAAGGGGGAGGAAGAGGGGAGGAGGGGAACAAGAGAGGGAGGAAGAGGAGGAGGAGTGGGAGGTGGATAGGGAGGAGAAGGGGAACAAGAGAGGGAGGATAGGGGAGGAGAAGGGGAACAGAGGGGGAGGAGAGAGGGAAGGAGGAAGAAAATACGTACATGGGAGAGGGAGGGGAAGGGAGGGAGGGAAAGTGTACACATGTTACAACACTATACGTAACTTGCTTACTGAATGGCTAGCTGGTCATTTTCTCGCTGCTTTTCGTAGGATCCAACCGTCTTGGAAAGCTCCGAGAGTTTCGACTCCAAACTGGCCACTCTTAACTCCTCATGCTGTCATGTGATCATAAAGAAGTGGATGAAAAAAGGAACAACTCTTATAGTAAAGTCAGTGTTTCATCTAAGGGGGGGGCGGGGAACTCCCCTCCCCCCCCCCCCCCCCCCCAAGATTGTATGAAATAGAAAACATAAACAGAAAGATTTCCAGTCTCTCCAACGACTTCTGAATGTCAGCCTACCACCCATGGCAACTTTCCCCATCTCTCCCACATCGAAATTCTAGATAAAACCCTGAAAGTACATTGCAACCACCCAATGTGTGCCCCTTGAAAAACAAAACGAGTAACCTTGACACACATTTCTAGCATTCTAGTCAGAGTACATACTTTTCCTGACAACAAAAGTGTCGGGATTCTTATAATCAGCATCTCAACAAACATGGAAGTTAGCCAAGGACCAAACAAACCACAATGACTGCCACCAATAGATCAGGCAGTCCCAAATGTAAATAATTCAACCACTTTAAACAAGGGAGTAGTACCACTTCAATTATTGCACATACTTAAGTTAATGAATAATGAGCAGTCCTGAGCCAAGGAGGCCATATGGAAAAAAGTAAGTAAATGAAATTAAGGTTGTCTGTGGTGGTTTAGTCAGGGTTTAAAGGAAGGGAAGGGAAGGGGAAGGGGAGGGGAGGGATGGGAGGGGGATAAGGGAGGGAGGGAGAGATGAGGGAGGGAAGGGATGAGGGTGAGGGAGGGAGGGAGGGAGGGGGAGGGGAGGGGAAGGGGAGGGAGGGAGGGGGAGTGGGGGAAAGGAGGGAGGGAAAGAGAGGAGGGAGGGATGGGGGAGGGATGGGGAACCCGCTGTCAAAGATTCCCTCTTTAAAGTACATGAAAAAAGATTCAGCAATAACACATTATTAAACTGCTAACCAAACTGTCAATACAGGCACAGACAAAGAGTCTGCCTCCATCATTGTAAGTAATGGACAAACCAAAGCATTCGGCTTCCTGTCCAGGTCATGGATGACTGTCGAATGATATGTCAGACTGGCTTGGTTGACTGTTGAAACCACCCAAACAACTCCACACCCTTACCAAACATCCTCACGTAACAAAAAACTGCGTTACTAATATGGGGACAACCTAGCAACCAACCTCATTCCAAGGTTAGGGGGACAGGGCTTCTAGAAAAAGCCTTTCAGCTCAAAATATTACATGTGTATGTGTGGCAGGAAAATTTTCGTGGGAAATACTTTAATAGTTCTGATTACCACAAAACTACAGAAATCCCCCCCCCCCCCCCCCCCCAACGAAAATTTTCCTTTATACATCATACAATACAGATACAGCATTGGAAATGTAGTGGGAAGCCAAACCCTTTTCTATCTGCCAATTATCTAATTTTTTAGTGTTCCTTGTATACCTGAAGCCCCAACCACATAACATACATATGCAATACAGATATCATATAAGAATGACAGATCTGACAGATATACATACTACTGGGAAATGCAGTTCTATATAACTGACCTCGGCGACTGATTGCAATCTGGATTCTGCATCGTTGGCCCTTCTTTGTTCTGCTGCTATGGACTCCAAGTGTTCTTCCTGTGGACGTGAGTGAGGGTATTCACTTTTTTAATAACATGTGTGAGTATACAGAGTTATAAATATCATCTTTGTTCCATAAACATATATAGAGCTAAAGGTAACTAGTATCATATATTTCAAGGCCATGGCCAGCACCTGACCAAATTTTGCTCATAATCAACCAACCAGCTCTGTATAACCAAGACAGGGCAAGACCAATCGATAACCACCTCTTGCTCTTGGAGCATGCATAACTGAAGTGAAAACCACATGATTGGTAGAGTAGTTCTATTGTTCTGTGTACTTATGTAAACTCATTGGAAAACCTGTACTGTGAAGTGGTTTAAGTTTATAAAAGCACTAATTGCAAGACCATTACTTGACTTTCTAATACATCCCACCCCTATCATCACAGACAGACAACAGTTTTCATTGTATTACTTACTAGACTTTTCCAATATGCAAGTCATATTCAGACCACTTTGATTGGTTCTCACAACAGCTCTATTATTAATACATCTACCCCTCCCCTCCATTCAGACCACCTTGATTGGTCCCCATGGTGGACAACGTATCCATTATTAATACGTCCACCCCTCCATTCAGACCACTTTGATTGGTCCTCATGGCGGACAACGTATCCATTACTAATACGTCCACCCTCTATTCAGACCATCCTTATTCAGACCACTTTGATAGACTATAGCACAATCTGCTTATGGTCTTCATTCCATTTGAACACTAAACACTGCTACAGAAATTTGTCCATACTAACTGAAATGAAAAGTACAGTTAGTAGTATGTGCATCTAGATCTTTCATGATCTTGTAGCACAACAATTGCTAGATGACACTCAACTGTCACGTGTAGTGCTCAAAGGGCCTATTATAATAATATAATCACACTTTTAATGATCATGTTGGAGTACAAATCTCCACACTTCAAGAGCAAGGAGAAATGGTACTGTTTATACAATAGCGGATTTTGTGGTTTTGAAAAATGTTCTTATCATAACCCATTCACCATCACCGCTATCTATTTCCTACAGCACTTCCTGTCTGTGATGTCATATGATATCACTCTTAGTATAATACCACATGCACATCTGATCAGTTCAGTCTACATTTTTCTGCTGCTGCTGCTGCAAAGAAGTGACCTGCTGCTGCAATTTGATGCATGTAAGTTCATTTCAATATAGCTAGGTCTAGTTGTGCAGTATTAGAGAATATAAACTGCATGCACCAGTACTAAACTACCAGTGTAGAAACTGTACCAATATAAACTGCACAGCATTGAACTAGCTAAAGAGGTCATTTGTCTAGTCTCGGCTCTATGCTATATATATAGCCATGCAGCAGGCAAGATTAGAGTTTTAACTGCAGGGATTATGCCATGAAGCTGCAGGAAAAGCATGCTGCTGCATGACAAATCTCTACTTCAAGTCTGTGTCATATTATTGTCTGAAGGCAATAGGAGTCTGGAACTGACTAATAGCATAATTATGCAGCTAACTTGTAGCTAGCATCTGATGTGATTCAGAGATTGATGTAGATAGAAGTCATACAATAATAATAAAACTATATCATTATTTAGGTTGAAATAACAGGGTCAAGAATTGAATTATAGTCTTCGGGTTTTAAAATTTAGGAAATTTCCCAAGGTTAAGTCATGGGAATTTCAGATTTTTCAGTCAAAAGGCCTCATGCATGCTGAATGCTGAGGCGTCTCATTAGGTAGACTTAGTGTACACTGCATGAGGGTTAGCACTTTAGTGCTTTTCATTTCCATGCAGTGCAGTGTTTTTATAAGTCACAAATCAGTGGTCAGAACTAACCTCAAATCAAAAGTTTTCAACTTCATCATGCATAACTAATTATGACGTGAAGGCTTATATAATTGCATATATTGAGCAGATCACCAATGAGCAGGAGGATACATGCTAATGGCTGCATAAAGCTTGGCACCATCGTATAGATTGCAAATTAAGAAACGACATGTAATCTTTTCATAATCTCAAAGGCATTTGCATAGTTTGCCAGGGGAATTTGATTTTGATGTTCCATTATGAACTATTAATACTTGTTCCAATTATTTTAATCATCTTTGAGGCAAAAGAATGAATTGGCAAGCAACTAGAAATATACATTAGCCGACTACGATAATGAACATGTCAATCCATTGAGGGTCACATGAAAGTTGAATAGCCCAAGCTCCAAAGATCAATTTATTAAGGAAGAGCGAAGCAGACTCTTACAAACTCTTATAGGGTATACAGACTCTTATAGGGTGTACAGACTCTTATAGGGTGTACAGACTCTTATAGGGTGCATAAACTCTTATAGGGTGTACAGACTCTTATAGGGTGTACAGACTCTTATAGGGTGCATAAACTCTTATAGGGTGTACAGACTCTTATAGGGTGTACAGACTCTTATAGGGTGTATAGACTCTTATACGGTATACAGGGAGGGTGTACAGACTAACGATCAGCACCTGGGATTCCCTCTGAGAGCTCAATGATGGTTTTGGTGGGGGAATATGTTTTGTGTGGATACCACAGGCAGGATATGGTTCCTTACCGCATGGAGCAGTAAATTACATTATTTTTGTCCGTCAGCCATATCACCATGGATGTGATTATCGACGACTTTGTCGTAAATGCATGTCTTTTGTTGGCCAGATAAGTATGAGATCCTGACTGGCTGCAGACTCAAAAGGTGTAAAGACTAAACAGAAGAAATGTAGAAATAACTACCGTCATTCTCCAACCACTTTAAGGGCATGATGGCCTATATTAAAACAATTACTACATCATACCATGTCTAAATACATTATAATGTATGTAGTTAGACTATACATTACTGGCTATTAGGAATGGGCCAAACTGATGACATTTTATATCGTGTGATGTACATGTGGAACCGGACATGATGTCCACACAAAGTATAGTTTGTCCTAACATTTAACTGGACATTGTCATCAGTATGCATCTTGACCAGTACTTTTGTCCTGACAAACTAATAATGACCAGACATATGCCAATATTGGCCAGAAAATGTCAGGTGTCAGGCTGTTATCATAAGCTCTGTGGTATGCAGGTACTAACATTATTATTACAGTACTTCTACCAGTTTCAGGTGATCCGTTGAAGAGCTAACACATGTGATGCTGCACCCCTTCAGACTAACTTGTGCCATCTATAGCACACTAATACTGGTGCTATCAGCTGTGATTCTTTTCATTATTCTGTATAATGGTGAGATGAATACAGTACTGAAGATACAGAGTCACATGGCCACTCCGATTTGGAACCAGTATGGGACTCCAGTGTGGAATCAGAATGGAAATGTTCGAGAGCTGTATCGTCATCGAAGAACAGTAATGGATCGTAAATTACAATCATTAACGAATGATCAGATGGATGATTTCAATCTGGAACCAAATTTCAATAAAATGTACGCAGTGAGCTTGAAATATCAAGGTCAGCAAGGAGCAGGGGTCAGAGCAATAGCCTCGCTCCAATGCTTCTTGGGATCGCTGGATCAGCATTTTTCCATTCTTGAACCATACATTGAAGAAACTAACTTCAGAGGCTATAGCACAAGCGGTAGTCAAGGAGATGACCAAGAGGACATGAAATTCAGTGATTTTTTCAATTTCGATCACTTCAATGCAGCCTCTAGGAAAAAGAATTACGCAGAACTGGTAAAAATGGAGGAATTTTCCAATCACAGTCCAAAGTACGTCATCCTGGTGGTTGTCAGATCAGTAAGGGTGAATAGGGTTATATGGACGTCTGAATTTGAAAGTAGTGACAGGGTCAAATGTCTAGGGAAGGAAGACATGAATAATATGGAATTTTCTGATAGGAAAAAGATCAGGGTATTACGTAACAGAATGCTCAAGATCAAGTCAGATGGGAAGTGCATCGTACGAGTTATTGCATTGACTTCTAGAAATGCGAAACAGCATCCCAAGTTTACTCCACAAAGCATCAACAAGTTCATTTTCCATAAGTGGTCACCTCAGGAAGTCATGCTCATCTTTGAACTTTGGTCTGGACCGTATTCCATTCCAGTAGCTACTACTAATGGAATGGACTGCAGACAGGATTTTCACACAAATGGAACCAAACTCCAATTTCAACCCAGCGAGAGGTTGATGGAAGACGCAAGGAGATATGAAGAAACTTTTTTGGGAAGAAGAATTAAAGTTGCCATTATGATGAGAGTAGAAAGAGCTTTGCAATTTTTGGAGGAAAAGAGAGAACAGAAAACAAAGAAAAATTTTGTTACTTTGAACCAGTGCTTTCAAAAGGTTCTCGACTTGAGGGATGAAATTGAGAACAGGTTAGGAGGTCCTCAGGTCCCTTTAGTGACCATGGATGCAGGGAGATACGGGAGTCATACTTTCAAGAAGACTAAAACAAAAGCCATTGTTGACCTTTCAAACGAGACACTTCTTGCGCTTTATCACAGAGAGTGGTCCTATGAAAAGTGGGAAAGAAGCTTCATTCAAGCCACAGGTGAAGAAGTACTATTGAATCAGTACAACTTCCTCTGTAAATCAAATCTGTTGCTTACATTTTGTAGGTGGCATCACTAACAGCGGCTACCTAGCAGCACTTCAGAGAATACTTGCCAGCAGAGCCGACTGCCTCATCCTGATGGGTGGAGGTAATTTCCAAGCACTGGCCGTTCAAGACTACATGGATAGCCATCCTCACAAGCACCATGACAATAAAAAGTGCATTCACTTGGTATGTGCTATGACAAAAATCAATACTCAAGTACAGAAGACGATTCAGGAGAACAGCTAGCTAGGGTCCATGTGATGTGGTTCTCCACTGGAGACAGCAAAAGGTGCTTCAACATTTGGTTCACAGATTTTTAAAGTTCAATTTCATTATCATTTAAAAAACATCTGACATAACTAATTTTCAAATTCATACTCTATACATTCAATATTATTTCTCTCCCCACTGTACAGTGTCGTCAATGTATGCATGCCATCAATATTATCATGCCAGATCATGCCATCAATATTATAATCACGCCATCTGTGTATAAAATCATGCCATCATAATGGTATCAATATTATAATCATGCCATTTGTGTAAATTTCCACTAGCGAGAATTTCCCAATTCTATTCATTTTACCTTCATGCATGCCATGTCCTGCTGGAGTTGGAGGAGGAGAGGTGGAGGCTTTTGTGCCTGCTTCTCTGCAGCCATCAGACGAGATCTCATCTGCTCCAACTCTACCGACATTATCTTCAAGTTCTCTTCGTATTCTCTCGTCCTGTAACGGGGGAGGGAGGGAGAGGATCAATATTTTCTGGAGGAACTCTTAATATAATTAATCACCTGTCCCCAGAAATTATCTTCTGCAACTTTTCCATGTTAGAATCCTTCTCTTGAATCTTTAAAAACAATGACAACAACGACGACAACAATAACAACAAACAAATAAACAATATATAACATAGCACTACAATGCATCGTCTTCTGCTACCTTTGCTTTAAGAACTTGACTCTTGTCTCTTTCTGATGTCAGGAGGTTCTGGAGCTCCTTTAGCATGTCTGCATGTGCCCTCTGCTCCTCTGAACGTGAGATTTGTTCCTTCTGCAGACTCTCTTGAACCTGTGAAGTCATTCATTAGCTCATTATATTGTACCAGAGTCTCCCCTAGCTGTACTTTCAAACAGGATGCTTAAGTATATTCATGAGAATATAATTCAATTAATGCATAGACCCAGCCCACTTTCTTTGAAGTTCTATATCCAAACAGGGTGGCCCGCCCTGCATTTAGTATACTGGGGGAAACACTTGTACATAATCTGCACACTCTTAAAAACCTGTACCTCTAATAACCTCTGCATTAATTCTTTCTTTACATTCTCCTTCTCAGACTGCAGCTGCTTAGTCAGCACATCTTGTTGAGACTATAACCAAGAGAGTGTTAGAGTCAAAACAAGATGATTACCGACCATATAATGCATGCTCACCAATACTGCTTTCTTGTCTTTCTGGAAGCTGCTCTCCATTTTGGCCTTTTCTTCAGTCAGTGTTGCCATGGCTATAGTCAGAGTTGATATCTGTTGCTTCAGTTGGTTGATAGTGGCTGATGATGGGTTGGCAAGTCTTGGTGATGGAGAAATGCTCTACAATAAGCCACGAGAGTTATTTCAAAATAATGATCCCATGTGGGAATTCAATAATGACACCTTTCTAATAAGATATTGCTTGCTATAATCACTTGCTTAAATGTGTAGCTGAAAACTATAGCAAAGCTTTAGCTCAATGGACATCATTAAACTTGTGTATCATAATGTATGAAGTAAAGTATTTATACTACTAACATCACTTCTAATGGACGCTTTCGTGCTCTCTTCAATTCCACTACCTCCTTTTCCTTCCACAGGAGTCACACTACAATCAGCTTCTCTCTCCTCATCCTAAATGTAATAATTCCCAGGAAGTTTAGGACCAAACTTAAAGAAGGACAAGTCTACTTTCCACTTGAAACTACTCCCCTACCTCTTGTTGCTTAGTCTCTCCACCTTCTGCTGCCTTCTCATTACTGCCCTCATCACTCTGCACCCCTTCACCTTCCCCTTCCCCTTCCACTGTACCATCAGTCCCCTCGTGTCTGACGCTAAGGGCCTTCAGGGTCGTCTCTAGGGCTTCCTTCTCCTTTAGCACACCCTTATAAGCATGAACAACATCTACACGAAATAAAAAAGATGAAGTACCCTTTAGTGTGGACTCTTTTTTATGCAAAAACCTCTAACACTTTTCTATGTGCCATGGACACCCCTCTAATCAGGGATACCTCTCCATCAGGACACCTTTTCACATTGAAAGGCTCTACCTAAACTCCAAATATGTACCCAGACACAGTAGGTAACACTGCTAGCCTAACATATTCCTACCTCTGAATCTGGTTTCAAATCTATTCAATTGCTCTATCTGCTGCTCAATGTAGTCCAGCAGCTGGTTCTTGGACATACGAGAGAACTCCTCCCTGTTGTATCCCGCCATAGCCTTCTAAGGACTTATCAATAACTAGCTACATTCCCTTTGTTGTAGTCCAATAATGTATTCCATATAGAGCACACCAACTCGGCCATTAAATGGACGATCTTTACCGAATTTTGAAACTCGTCTGCTCACGGACCCTTTACCGAATTTAGTCACATGGCCGTCAGATCATGAAGACACGTACCAAGAAGCCCTTGTCTTCCGTATTCTTATTCTGTGGGCTATCTGCGTACAGCTATTGTGTCATCCATGTGGTATGGAACTACATTATTAGCTATGCCCAAGTAAGTGACCCAAAACACCAAGAAAAAGATGATTTAATTCTCCTCTCGTCATTAGTTGACAGGAAATTCAATGGCTCCTACGTTGAATTATAACAATGATGGAAGAAGTGACATTATATTAGCAGAGCACATCACAAGACACACTAGGAAACTCAAACAGTTAGTAGATTAGTGAAGTTCTAGGAATTTATAAGGTAATTCCAAACGGGGTTAAGTCCGAACATTTCAAAATATTTCTTAACTACTGAGACTTAGCTCAAAGTTGGAGGATATAGTTTACTATGACAGTAGAATATATCTTTCAAAATAGAGTTTTGAATTAGGTACCCTGCTTTACCTTGTAGCAAAGTTGCAGACCAAATTAGATCTTTATTTCTAGCTCTGAGTAATACTATTATCTTATTACTATAGCAATGACATTGTCTTGGCAACAGATCCTGATGACGCCAAAAGATGCGTTTGTAAAAGAATTATAGCCATGGTGAGCTCCATTTCTTTTTATGGGGGATTTTGAAAAGGTAATTGAGTGATTACCACAGGAAGGAGATAAAATACCTGCAACAGTGATTGAGCCTTGTAGGCATACTCATGTGAGTGAGGAGGAAGGGCAGGAGGGATAATTTCTATGGACGGATTTGATCTTAATGCGTGTGTAGATCCCCAAGGGTCATGTTTGGTTGGAAGGGGACAATTCTGAGAACTCCCGTGATTCCAGGCAATTTGGACCAATCCCATATTCTCTCATACAGAGCAAAGTCTTTTTTAGAGTAAGTTTGATTACAGATGCTACGATTATCATTGTACTATTGTTATGAAATAGGTGTGGCCATTATCAAAACTTGGACCAATCAGATGACAACTATAATACAAGTTCTGTTGATCAATCATATTGTACACATTTACAAGAAGCTATTGCAGCCACCAAATTCTATTGAACATTGATTTAATTGAAAGTGCTATATAAACTTTCTGTGATTAGAAATGCAGAACATCCTTTTACATTGCCTCTATTTTGTATCACTCAGTACTAGTACTTTTGATATTGCTTGCATTGTTCTGCACTGAAGATGAATCATCAACATTATCTAGATATCTAGCTTGATGTGGGAGTCTCACAACCTTCTCAGGTGGTTTCAGTCCAAACTTCTTTACAACTTCCCTCATCCTCTGTTTAAGAGCCATGCCTAGTCTTGACTGTAGCTTCTTCTCAGGTGTATGGTAGATATACCCATCGAATCCTCCAGCTTTGTCGATACACCTCATGGCAGCAGTTGTGAGACGGATATTGATGGTGGTGTCCAGAATGTCGCTGTAGTATTTCTTCTTCTGCACATTGGGATGCCATGTTCTCTTTGTTCTATGTGCACATAGGACTATTATCAACATCACCCTTTACCAAACTGGCGTTTTCATGGTGAAACTTACTTCTTATTGGAGAATGTAACCTTCACTCCATGCATGATCCCCTTTCCGGCGTAGAGACCTCGCTCAGAGCCCTGGGGAATCCGTTTGAACAGCGTGAAACACAGACCTAATACGACCATTCTCGCTGTACTGCCATGTGGATTGCAAAATTACACAATAGTAAACAATTTCGCTTAATTTGATAGTTGTAGAGTGAGTGCTAGTGGTGAGTGGGAGAGCAAATGGCTTCTTCAAAAGTGACTTAAGGCGTTTCTCTACTGCTACTACTGTCCAGTAGTTAGACCAATGGCGTACCTAGCCGCTGTTAGCTCGTCTACCATGCCAATATTCATCAGAACAAAAGGAGATGTACCGCCAGTAAGCCAGCAGCTGCTATTACTAGCTAATTAAAAAAGAAGCCATCTTGCTAGATAGAGCAAGAGATATCCACTGATTAATTTCAGAAATGACTAACCTATTAAATAGCTAATTGCCAGCCATATTTACACAGAGTACTGGCAGGAAAGGCACTCTGTATCTATACAGTACTTTTTTTTCTTTTTTTTGAGGGGTTATGACTAGTATACTCTTTGATCTGTACATTATGTTTTGTCCAGTGGAGCTTCCCCATCCTGGGTTCTCTCCACAGCATCCAAATCTTTGCCAGTGAGCTACAGACGTCTCTCCTCAGCTGCTCTACTTCTAGTGCTAAGGTGGTGTGGAAGCAGTACTGCTCTGACAGGTATGGAATTGCAGCTGCTGAATTATAGTCCTTCCTCTCATTTTCTTGTGTTGCTCTTTACCTCGTCTCCCTTCCTCCTCCATCCCTCCTCACTCCTCCCTCCCTTCTTCCTCCTTCTCCTCTTCTCCCACTTCCCCCACCCCCTATCTATCTCCTCCTCCTCCTCCTCCCCCCCCCCCCCCCCAATCCCAACTCAGCATCAGCCTCATATTAGTCACATCAGACACAGTTGCAAGCGAGAGTCACCTCAGTCACATGTTGGACCTCATCTTCAATGCCATGGTTCTCTTAATCGGTCTCCACGAGTTAGAAAACGTTTCAAAGAATACTTCGAGTATACAGAAGCTCTTAAAGGTAACAGTCCCTGTAGAAATCACCGATGAAATTATATTCCAAGCTTATATAATGTGTTGGAACCTCCAAATAATGGACACACTTGGGACCCAGCCTTTTATCCTTTGTAGAAAAGGTTGTCCTCTTTTGGAGGTTATTTTATAAAGAGTGTATATGCAAAGATTGTCCTTTGTTGAGAGGTCAGAGGTTGTACTCCATATCTCATTCGATTAGTATGAAATGCATGGTCCTTGGGGAGTCCATATTGAGGAGTCTCACCAACTTTATAGTGATCTTTTCATACCTCCTTTGTAGTGTTGCTACCCTCTGATTGACTTCATCTTCAAGGAAGAGCATACACTCTTCTCTCCTCTCGCACAGGCAGTGGATGTCATTGCCTTAGAAGACACTTCTTTGCTCTCTGTATGTCAGCTAGTCCATTTCATACAAATCCACTTCCACATATAAGCTACCTACTGTATTATTGTGAAAAAACTTTTCTTCACACAAGAGAAAATGAAAAAAAAAAAACGAACTTTTTTTTCTATGCAGAAACTAATCATGACACAATAAACTCACAATATCCATTAGCATGTCCCCTTATGTTATGTTTCTTCTTTTGTTCTTACTGCTTAGAGAACTCTGGATGTCTTTATTGAAGTAGCAAAGAGTAGCTTTGGCTGTCTCTCTGTGCATGGACGTGTGTGTGTGGCATCAGAGTGCTGGTATGTGCGTATCATACGTACAGCATTCTCCTATAATTAGATATATAATAGAACCCCTGACTCCAGTTCTGGGCTCCATAATTACTCCAATCTTTTTTTTATTATGCAGGTGGAATGATCTGTCACCCTTGGAGACCAGCCTCCTTTCTCTCTTTCTTTGCAGCCTCCCTCCAGCTTCCTCGCGGGACATACCGATCTACCTTCCCAAGGCCAGCAACAAGGTGGCTCACAGGCTGGTCATCTTCACACTCTTTGAAGGTGAGAGAGAGAGGAGAGAGAGAGAGAGAGAGAGAGAGAGAGAGAGAGAGAGAGAGAGAGAGAGAGAGAGAGATTCTCTATTGATCAGGACACTTTTCAGTCTCAAAAGTGTCTACATTGAGATTCTAATATTCTCCTCCTTTCTCTTCTTTTTCTTCTTCTCCTCCTCCTCCTCCTTTCTTCTTCTTCTTCTTCTTCTTCTTCTCCTCCTTCTTCTTCTACAATACCAGAACTTAGTGGTTTTTATCTCATCCTAACAAGGTGTCCACCTCAGCATCATCTGCAATCCTGAACCTCCATTGACAGCTCTACAGGAACAACTCTCTCAGTACTGGACCCCTTTGGCAACACAACTCAAGACATCCATTCATACTGTCCCACGGAATATCCCTCTTGGTCTTACTCTAGAGCCCTGCATTCTGGCATTTTGTCTGGTGAATGTTGAGACCAGTAGATCGCTTACTAGCTTGAGACCAACGGCTGCAGGAGACCATCAAAAGGCTGCCCTCACTCCAGGTATGTGTAAAGGAGATGTGTTCTCATTTCAGGATCCTGTAGTATTTATATAGATGGCCCTCACTCGGCAGGTGAACTGATTAGAGGGGTCTCCTCATTTCAAGGGTGATTTAATTGACACACAGGAGTATGTGTAGAAAAGTATTCTATAAACTAGATGTGTTTGTTCTTGTTTTTATTATTTGTAGGATATCGAGGAGAAATGAAGGTGGAGAAAAGATACAGCTACCTCACACGATTCTACAAAACAATATCTGGTGATATCCTTCCTCTGTCTAAAAGCTCTGAGCAAAGCAAGGAATCATCACTGATTACCTCCACTGCATTATTCGACAGAATTCCCCACACGATTCGCGAAACCTACATCTGTTCAAAGGTATGTATGTATGTATGTATGTATGTATGTATGTATGTATGTTACACATGATTATAGTGGGCAATTTTGCAGATTTTAGCATTTTGAAAAAAAAATAATGTGAAGGGAATCATAAAGTTAATATTATTAACAAAAATTTCATCCTATGGAAGAAAAATTAATAAAATTCTCACTAGCTTTTCCATACTTCTCACTTAGAACTATAAAGCATATGCCATGAACAAGGATAACTACAATCTCTTCGTTCTCTTCACAGCTTCTTCTCCAACTTTCACTCTCAAGTAAGTTGCTCTGTTGTCCTTGGAAGTAGCTATGGGTAGTTTCTCAAAAAATGAAATACAGGACAGAGCAAAAAATTACTGCTAATGGTACATTTTTCTCCTTATAGAAAAATGACTTCCATTCTACATGAAACTTTGATTCAAGATAGGACAATTGCTGTATTATGAGAAATCATGCTTTATTTTGTTATCGTTATTTTGTTGTTGTTGTTGTTGTTGTTGTTGTTGTTGTTTTATCCTTTGTTCTATTAGGGAGTAACAAAAAACTTTAGTGAGTTATGTAAACTTATTGGTGAGAGTATTAAATCTCACCTCCGCATATTGCTGCATGTTGTATGTTGATGAACCACATAAATCATGACTAAATATGGACCAGAGTGTAGTGTGAATTATTACTTAAGTAAAGATAAGTCAAGTAAATCAATGAAAAACGATATAGCTAGCTATTAATTTGAGCTAATGTGTAGCTACAAGCAAATCAAGTTAACAAAGCAGCAATAAGGTTCTTGAGTATTAGAGTTAATGCATTAATGCATTTAATGCAGTTAATGCAGCAATCTTAAGTTTTCACCTTGGACTCCTCCATGCTGCAGATGGTAGGGGAGAATTTTCAATGTTCTCATTCCTTTGAATCGGCAGCAACACTTGATCTTTGACCGGATGTTTTGAGGAAAAATAGCCATTATAAGCATTACAATTCCATACAATTGTAGAATAATAGCAAGAAAAATGATAGCTGCTATGCAGTAATCATGAATGGCATTATACTTTTGCTCATAAGACATTGTATATACCATAATAGCATGGTGGATGTATCCTAAAGCAAGCAAGAGACAAAGGCCACCACCTAGTGTGTTGTATACTTTTTCTTTGTGTGGTTTGAAGAAGATTATGGCAGCAGTCAGAAGAAGAAGACCACTTGTGGTGATTAATATGTACAAAGAATCTCTCATAACTGCAAACATGAGCTGCTGAAAGATCCTTATTAAAAGGTAAATGGCAGCAAAGTAACGACAATCTCTTGGGTGATGGTGATAACACCCTTGGAAGGCATCCATGAATGCGGACAGAGCATGTCTTTGGAATGGTAGTTTATTTAGAATCATTTGAAAGCAGCGACATGGATAGAGGACCAGTAGTATCATTGGAACAATGTTGAAGACTGTACACATTATGATAGCTAGAATGCCATAGGGTAGATGTTCTTTTCCAAAATAAGGCAACTCTCCATTATAATAGACATAGGCTTGTTTGAGAAACTCGCCGTCAACATTTTGTAGGTAAGCTGGAGTCAATAAATCGAAAGAGACATTTAGTATCTTGACATATGATAGTACCAAGAAGCTGGCAAAGGCTTGTACGAGTGAACCTCGAATATTCCACTCACGTTTGATGAAAGTGAATAACATATTAGCTGGTCTCCACAATTTGGCTATAATCAAATATCGATCGTGTAGCACCACTGCAATGTATGTGAGATATATCAAAAGTAGAGGATACACACCAACTATATAGTCAAATGCAAGAACCTGCAGTGGAGTAACTGAAGGGATACAAAATGGAGTATATAGAGAGCGAAAGAAATCAAGATTCCAAATGGAAGCAAGTGTTATTAAAATTCTTCCCTCCACCTGTGGAGTGCTCTCTGGCGTGACTATCAGTCGTATAAGACTGGGCATTGTTGTAAGCTGGTTCACTAAGACGAATACCGCCATGGAACTGGAAGTGACTGATAGTTTAACTACTACAACGATGAAGTAGAAAACAGTTAAGGGAAGAAATGCCACTATAATATACTTCAAAAGATTGACATTGAACTTTGATTTCGGACACTTCACACATTTTATAGTGTAAGAGTATATGGGAGGTCCATAATCTTTCATGCAATCACCACATAGCTGACCAGTTCTGTATAAGTACCCACACACCTGATTATCCAAAGCTTCAGGCTGCTTTGTTTCAATTTTATTGTGAGATCTGCAGTAAGGCGTACGGCTATATTCTAATGTAGCACAACGAATGAGACACTTCCCAACCAGAGTTTGACCAGTCTTTTGATTGTAATTCATGCAGTAGCACAGCATTACAGATATGTTGAAATCCTCTCTGTCGCAGTAAACTACTCCTTGTAAATCATCTCCACACTGGCATTGAGAGGTGGTGCTGTTATAGACGGTCCATAATGGACACTCCACCATTTCACTCTTTCCCATTGCAGCAGTGCTTGATAGCAGGAGTATGATACTCCAATGCATGATTATAATTCAGAAGAATCTGATAATGGTGGTGGTTAATTATATAGCTGCAATTCTGCACTTGCCGATATTGATAAGAGAAGAGAACTCTTGTATTAATTTAGTTGCTTTATTGTTTCCTATTTATAGATGGGGGGGGGGGGGGGGGGGGGGGGGGGGGGGGTGATTTTAATAATAACCATACAGGAAATGTTTTCATCTTTCAATACCATGTATAAATATGACATCAATGCATGCATTGTTGCTTAGCTATATAGGGTGATTATGCATAGTGACACATGTTAGTGATTGTACATTACAAAGCTTGTATAAACTTATGCTACAGATGATGTTATGTTTACACCTCTATTAATTATTATGAAAGTGCATGAAGATTCCATGGCTCCAGAAGTGCGTGTGAGACTTTTATGACAGCAAGATGAAAGACTTCAGAAGTCTTAGAGATAGTTTCAATTTCAAATTTGTATGCAGATTGAGTGTCACAACTCATAAGAGAGTATTTGAGTTTTTAGCATTCTGTAAACATGAAATTGGGTTCTTGTACACAAATTGATCTCTAGCCAATTATGGCTTGGTTTGATATGATGCTGCAATCATAATACATTATAATAATATATATATATTATGCTGATCATATCAAACCAAGCCATATGATATGATGCTGCAGTCACATATATAATCCAGCTACATACATACATACATGCAAAATGCAAAATGCAAATCATCTAGCTGCCGCTGAGCGGTCACACGCACCTGGTCAAGCCAGGGATGCCTGTGCACTAAACAGGCACTAAGAGCCAGTGCTGGCAACCTCCTGGAGCCCGGGCTAGGAACTCACAGGAGGACTGCATTATTCCACCAACAAGCATTATTCCACTAACAAGTGGAGTGGATGAAGAGACTACCTCTTCTCAGCAAGTGGTGTGGGCACCCAAAGTCCCAGCTGATATTGGAGAGATAGCCAATTTGATTTGCACCCTGGTACCCATTTTCAGCTGGGTGGACTGGTGGCATGGTGTTAGGTGGCAAATTAATGCTGGTGAAAAGGAGGGTGGATAAACACCATATGTCACTGGTGGGACTCGAACTCACTGTTTCCCGCTTACAAGCCCAGAGTCCAAACCACTCACTGCCAGTGATTCCATACATACATACATACATACAAAATGAAAAAAATGCAAATCATATAGCTGTTGCTGAGCGGTCACATGCACCTGGTCAAGCCAGGATGCCCATGTGCACTAAGCAGGCACAATGAGCCAGTGCTGGCCCTGGAGCCCGGGCTAGGAACTCACAGGAGGACTGACTATCTCTTCTCAGCACTAAAGTGAAGGCTACCTGTGACTGAGAGCTTGAGTGTAACCATGATGACATAGAAGAGAGTTAAAGGAAGAAAAGCCACTGCAATGTATTTCAAAAGGTTGTATTTAAACTTGGATTTTGGACATTCTGCACACAGCAGTGAATAGGAGTATACAGGAGGTCCATAACCTTTCACACATCTGCCACAAAGCAAACCAGTTCTGGAGTAGAACCCACATACTTCATTATTCAAAGCCTCCAAGTTTGTGTTTGGTTATGATTCCATTGTGGGATTTATAGCCTGGGTAATTTGTAGGAGGTCGATAAAAGCACCGAGTGAGACACTTTCCAACCAGAGTTTGACCCGTTTCTTGATCATAATTCATGCAGTAACACAGCATTACAGACACGTCGAAATTCTTGTTGTTGCAGTGAATCACTCCCTGTAAATTGTCGCCACATTGGCACTCTGCGGAGACATTGTTATATACTGTCCATGGTGGGCATGTTGATGATGCTTCATAGTGTTTGTAATCAATATGCGAAAGATGACATAATAGCTAAGCCTTTACATGTAGCTACATATAAAAAATAACTTTCAATTTTCTTGCTGAATAACACTAACATGTGTCAGTCAAGCTCATTCATGTGGACACTACTGAAAGATGATAATTTATATCCTCTGATAGCATTTAGCAAAATAAATTTCAATTTGCTTGCTGAATATCACTTCATGTACACTGTAGCTTATAGCTATGGCTAGAGATCAATTCGTATTCAAAAACAATTTGAAGCCCAATTTCATGTTTATAGAATGCTAAAAACTCAAATACTGTCATGAGTTGTGACACTGCAAATTTGAAATTGAAACCATCTCTAAGACAATGTTATTCTGAAGTCTTCCATCTTGCTATCACAGAAGTCTCACATGCACACATCTGGAGCCATAAGTTTATGAAAGGAATCTTCATTTTCATAATAGCTAGTTAATAGAGGTGTAAGAATAACATCATCTGTAGCATAAGTTTATACAAGCTTTGTAATGTATATAATCACTGTCACAATTAGAACCCATCACCCTATACTAAGCAACCATGCATGCATTGATGTCACATTATACGTGGTATTGAAAACATCTCCTATGATTATTAACCCCCCTCCCTCCCCTTGTCTATAAAATAGGAAACAACAAAGCAACCAAATTAATACAAGAGTTCTCTTCTCTTATCAATATCAGCAAGTGCAGAATTGCAGCTATATAATTAACCACCACCATTATCAGATTCTTCTGAATTATAATCATGCATTGGATTAGCATACTCCTTCTACTATTGAGCACTGCTGCAATGGGAAAGAGTGAAACAGTGGAGTGTCCACTATGGACCATCTATAACAGCACCACCTCTCAATGCCAGTGTGGAGATGATTTACAAGGAGTAGTTTACTGCGACAGGGAGGATTTTGACATATCTGTAATGCTGTGCTACTGCATGAATTACAATCAAAAGACTGGTCGAACTCTGGTTGGGAAGTGTCTCACTCGTTGTGTTACACCCAACTATAGAAGTACATCATACTGCAGATCTCACAATGAAATCAAAACCAAGCAGCCTGAAGCTTTGAATGATGAAATGTGTGGGTACTTACACAGAACTGGTCAGCTATGTGGTAGTTGCATGAAAGATTATGGACCTCCCATATACTCTTACACTATAAAATGTGTGAAGTGTCCGAAATCGAAGTTCAATGTCAATCTTTTGAAGTATATTATAGTGGCATTTCTTCCCTTAACTGTTTTCTACTTCATCATTGTAGTAGTTAAACTATCAGTCACCTCCAGTTCCATGGTGGTATTCGTCTTAGTGAACCAGCTTACAACAATGCCCAGTCAGATACGAGTGATAGTCACACCAGGGAGCACTCCAGGAAGAATTTTAATAATACTTGCTTCCATTTGGAATCTTGATTTCTTTCGCTCTCTATATACTCCATTTTGTATCCCTTCAGTTACTCCACTGCAGGTTCTTGCATTTGACTATATAGTTGGTGTGTATCCTCTACTTTTGATATATCTCACATACATTGCAGTGGTGCTACACGATCGATATTTGATTATAGCCAAATTGTGGAGACCAGCTAATATGTTATTCACTTTCATCAAACGTGAGTGGAATATTCGAGGTTCACTCGTACAAGCCTTTGCCAGCTTCTTGGTACTATCATATGTCAAGATACTAAATGTCTCTTTCGATTTATTGACTCCAGCTTACCTACAAAATGTTGACGGCGAGTTTCTCAAACAAGCCTATGTCTATTATAATGGAGAGTTGCCTTATTTTGGAAAAGAACATCTACCCTATGGCATTCTAGCTATCATAATGTGTACAGTCTTCAACATTGTTCCAATGATACTACTGGTCCTCTATCCATGTCGCTGCTTTCAAATGATTCTAAATAAACTACCATTCCAAAGACATGCTCTGTCTGCGTTCATGGATGCCTTCCAAGGGTGTTATCACCATCACCCAAGAGATTGTCGTTACTTTGCTGCCATTTACCTTTTAATAAGGATCTTTCAGCAGCTCATGTTTGCAGTCACAAGAGATTCCTTATACATGTTAATCACTGCAAGTAGTCTTCTTCTTCTGACTGCTGCCATAATCTTCTTCAAACCACACAAAGAAAAAGTATACAACACACTAGGTGGTGGCCTTTGTCTCTTGTTTGCTTTAGGATACATCCACCATGCTATTTTGGTATATACAATTTCTTATGAGCAAAAACAAAAGTATAATGCCATTCATGACTACTGCATAGCAGTTATCCTTCTTTTGGCTACTATTATACAATCTTATGGAATTGTAATGCTTATAATGGCTGTTTTTCCTCAAAACATCCAGTCAAAGATCAAGTGTTGCTGCCGATTTATCTTCACTAAAAGGAAAGACAGCATTGAAAATACTCTTCCCTATCGTCTGCAGCATGGAGGAGACCAAGGTGAAAACTTAAGATTGCTGCATTAATTATTGATACTCGAGAACCTTATAGCCAGCCATAGTATTCCAGAGCCTTATTGCTGCTCTATATCAATTTACTTATGTTTACAAAAATAATAATTTTGTCTTGCACTACACTCAAGCGAGAAACCTGATACATGGGAGATGAAATACTCTAACCAATAAGTTTACATAACTCACTAAAGTTTATTGTTACTCTCTCATGGAACAAAGGCAACAACAACAACAACAACAACAACAACAACAACAACAACAACGATAACAAAACAAAGCATAATATACACTATCTTGAATTGAAGTTTCAAGTGTAATTTTTCTATAAGGAGAAAAAAGTGCCATTAGGGATAAAAAATTTTTAGTAATCATGTGCTTTTGAGTGCAATTATATGAAAGAGCCTATTAGCTAGCCATGTGGTAGATAAAGAAGAAGGAGGTAAAGGGTCGGCGCCGCCAGACTATCAGCTATACTCTTAAGAAAGAGGGTGTGGTTAATCAGAAGTGGGCATGGTTTTAAAATTTTTTCATATGCTAATTTTCATTTCAGAAAGTTGTGGGTTCAGTGAAAAGAAAGTCCGCCTCATTTCCATGCATTTCCATTGCATTTCCATTGTATTTCCATCTCAGTTCCATCCCAGTTCCATCCTACTTCCATTCAAACAACAATAGCACAGCATTACAGATATGTCGAAATCCTCGCTGTCGCAGTAAACTACTCCTTGTAAATCATCTCCACACTGGCATTGAGAGGTGGTGCTGTTATAGATGGTCCATAGTGGACACTCCACCGTTTCACTCTTTCCCATTGCAACAGTGCTCGATAGCAGAAGGAGTATGATATTCCAATGCATAATCACAATTATAGTTATGACTCAGAAGAATCCGATAATAGTGGTGGCTAATTTAGCTGCAATTCTGCACTTCAAAATTGATAAGAGAAGAGAACTCTTGTATAGCTAGCTATATTTTTAAGGAGTTGATATTTAATTTTGTTGCTTTGTTGCTTTCCTATTTTATAGACGGGGGGGGGGGGGGGGATTTTAATAATAATTATATCTTTCAAATACCACGTATAATATGACATCAATTACATGCATATTTGCTTAGCTATATTGGGTGATATGCTTGGATTCTAATGGTGACACATGTTCAGTGATTATACATTACAAAGCTTGTATAAACGTATTCTACAGATGATGTTATTTTTACACCTATTAACTATAATTATTATGAAAGTGCATGGAGATTCTTTTCATAAACTTATGGCTCCAGATGCGCGTGTGTGACAGCAAGGAAGACTTCAGAAATAACATTGTCTTAGAAATGGTTTCAATTTCAAATTTGCATGCAATTGAGTGTCACGACTCATAAGAGAGTAGCTATTTGAATTCTTAGCATTCTGTAAACATGAAATTGGGCTTCAAATTGTTTTTGTATACGAATTGATCTCTAGCCATAGCTATAAGCTACAGTGTACATGAAGTGATATTCAGCAAGCAAATTGAAAGTTATTTTGTTAAAGGCTATTAGAGGATATAAATTGAGGATGCCCTGAGCACCAGGCTGAAATATCAGAGATATGAAAAGAATTTTTAAGCTAGTATCTAGAGAAGTTTTACATAAAATTGTCATCTTTCAGTAGTGTCTACATGAATGAGCTTGACTGACACATAATTCAGCAAGAAAATTGAAAGTTATTTTTACAAGGCTATAGCTATTATGTCATCTTTCAGTAGTGTATTCTTTTTGCTTGTGAGTAGCTATATTAATTATAAGCCAACACTATGAAGCATCATCAACATCATGCCCACCATGGACAGTATATAACAATGTCTCTGCAGAGTGCCAATGTGGCGATGATTTACAGGGAGTGATTCACTGCAACAACAAGAATTTCGATGTGTCTGTAATGCTGTGTTACTGCATGAATTATGATCAAGAAACTGGTCAGACTCTGGTTGGAAAGTGTCTCACTCAGTGCTTTTATCGACCTCCTACTAATTATTCTGGCTGTAAATCCCACAATGGAATTGTAACCAAACACTTGGAGGCTTTGAATAATGAAGTATGTGGGTTCTACTCCAGAACTGGTCGGCTTTGTGGCAGATGTGTGAAAGGTTATGGACCTCCTGTATACTCCTATTCATTGCTGTGTGTGAAATGTCTGAAATCCGAGTTTAGGTACAATCTATTGAAATATATTGCAGTGGCTTTTCTTCCTTTAACTCTCTTCTATGTCATCATGGTTACACTCAAGCTGTCAGTCACTTCTAGTTCAATGGTAGCCTTCACTTTAGTGTGTCAAACAGTTGCATTTCCTAGTCAAATCAGAATGATAGCCTCACCACCAAATATTGCTATGAAGGTCTTAATAACATTCTTTTCCATTTGGAACTTGGATTTTTTTCGTTCCTTCTATGACATATTTTGCATTCATCCTTCAATGAACTCTTTGCAAGTTCTGGCTCTTGATTACTTGGTCGGTATGTACCCATTAGTGTTAGTAATCCTAACATATATAATAGTGAAGCTGCATGATCGATACTCTGTTATAGTTAAACTGTGGAGGCCAGCGTATAAGTTATTCAGTTTCATCAGAAAGGAGTGGAATATTCATGGTACACTAGTACAAGCCTTTGCTACTTTTTTGGTTCTATCATACATCAAGATATTAAATGTCTCGTTCGACCTGTTGACTCCAGCTTACTTACAAAATATTGATGGCAAATTTCTTAAGCAGGTCTATGTCTATAATGATGGAGACTTGCCTTATTTCGGAAAGAAACATCTACCCTATGCTGTCCTAGCTATTGTAATGTCGACACTCTTTAACATCTTACCAATGATTTTACTGGTCCTCTATCCATGTCACTGCTTTCAAATGATTCTAAATAAGCTACCATTCCAGAGACATGCTCTGTCCACGTTTATGGATGCTTTCCAGGGATGCTATCGTCATCACCCAAGAGACTATCGCTACTTTGCTGCCATTTACCTTTCCATGAGAATCTTCCAGCAGCTTATCTTTACAGACCATACAAAAGGGATATTTATAATAAGATTGATGCTGGATTTTTTCTTTTGACTGCTTCGGCTTACATCTTGAATGCTGTATCTAAATACTCAATTGCCTATGAGCAAAATACTGATGTAGTGTATGACATTTGCATGATGCTCATTGGTGGTAGTGCTGTTTTAATTATCTTGCTCTATGGCTGTGTGGTATTCATCAAGACTATCCTGCCTTACAGGATCATATCTAAGATCCAGCAGTGCTGCCTGTTCATCTCCACAAAAATACATTGGAATCATATCCATATCAGTAATAATATTGAACACTCTGAATCTCTTCTTCATAACAGAGATGAAAGTTTGAGATTATTGCATTGACTAATATCAATTTGTCCTACTTATATGAAAATAGTACCTGTTCATCCCCTGCATGCCATGCCGAAGTTACCATGCACATTATTTTGACTGATGATGTCATATTATGCTATCCATAATGCCCACTCTAACTCATTCATACACTTACTAGATCTGAATTTTCATTGTCAAAATTTTTCTAAAATTACTCATTTTAAAACCAAGAAAATTTCAAGCTATTATATAGTTGCTATGATGCATAGCTACGTAATTAGTTTCAGCTTCCACTTTAAGTGGCTCCCTGTGGACATAGACACCATGTAGGTGTATGGGAATTCCTATGCTGCATCTAATCACTCAGCAACCAAGTACTGAAGACACAGTTGTGGTATGTGCACCACACAAAGAAGCCATCTTAGTCACAGTTAGCTACAACAATCAGAAGTTGCCATTCCCGAATCATGATGAATAGTACCATAACTATATTGTCATAGCTCCTATGCTGCATCTAATCACTCAGCAAGCAAGTACTGAAGACACAGTTGTGGTATGTGCACCACACAAAGAAGCCATCTTAGTCACAGTTAGCTACAACAATCAGAAGTTGCCATTCCCGAATCATGATGAATAGTACCATAACTATATTGTCATAGCTACAACAATCAGAAATTGCCATTCCCGAATCATGATGAAAACTATTAATATTCAGAGTACCATAACTATATTGTCATAGCAACATAATTTGAGTCTGTGGCTATATAAAACTAAGAGCCAGTTTAAGTTGGATATGATACGAGTTCAATGTGAGTCAGTCGAGAAATCGAATACTGTGCTGCGTTATTTTCACAACCAAGATGATGATGGTAGATTTATCTCTTTTCTTTGTGTTAATGAATTTTAGCATCCTTGTCAATGGAAGTTTAATAGACCACAGGAATGCTACTACCAATGGTGAATGCCCGACTTGGTACGTACATGACAACGAGTCATGCCAGTGTGGAAACACCATCAATAATAAAACGAAGTGTCTACCAAATGAACGCATTGGATTAGCAGGGGGAAATTGTATGACTTATACTAATGGAGATACTTTACTTGGAGCATGTCCATACTCAAAATGTATAAACATCTACACCACATTACCCAACAATGTATCAGATTTGGATGACTTCATGTGCGACTGGATGAACAGGACAGGCGTGTTGTGCAGCCAATGCAAGTCAGGACTCAGCGTAGCTGTTCTTTCATATGAGCAAAGCTGTGTGCAATGTTCCAACTCGAGGATTGGAGTAGTGAAATTCCTACTCTTAGCCTTCGTTCCGACAACTGCATTCTTCTTCGTTGTGATGTGTTGTAGAATTGATATTTCATCTGGTCCATTGAATGCTTTCTTAAATCTGATTCAGACCTCACTAGTAACATTTGAGCAAGGATATTCACACAGCTTACTCGATGTCAAGTCCCATAAAGTCAAACTCAGAGATCCATTTGCTCACTCCCTTATAATCTTCTTCCTGACTTTCTATGGAATTTGGAACCTCGATTTCTTCCGTTATATCATACCACCATTCTGTGTGAATAAATCACTCACCTTACTGCAGGCAAAGGTTCTGGAGTATGTGATAGCAGCCTACCCACTTTTCTTGGTCGTACTTACTTATATCTTGGTAGAACTCTATGATAATGGAAATTGCTTGATAGCACCATTTAAAAAGGTATTTAAGTTTCCATGCTTTCTGAATCTAAACATAAAATATTCATTGCTTACAACTTTTGCTACTTTCATTCAACTTCCATACACCAAAATACTGGCTGTCTCAATCAGCTTATTAAAATATACACATTTACAAAATAGCTCTGGGCAAACAGTGAAGACAGTCGTTGAAATGGATGCATCAATCACTTATTTTTCAAGCGATCACATTCCTTATGCTATGCTTGCTATCTTCATGATCACAGTCTTCAATTTGGTTCCTTTCATTTTACTTCTGTTCTACCCAACGAAATGCTTCCAGCTGCTGTTGGGTCGTTTCCCCAGAGTGAACTGGCACCCTCTCCACGCCTTCATGGACATCTTCCAAAGCTGCTACAAAAATGGTATGGATGGCACCCGGGATTATCGATACTTTGCAGCATTGAATTTCCTTGTTCGCATTATCATATTGATTCCCATAGATAATACTGGAGCGACTATATTGCAAAAGGCACTGACACATTTACTTTATGGATTTCTAATTGCTGTTGCTAAGCCATACCACAAACATAAAAGCCCATACAATGTATTGGATGCTGGGATGTTCGTCACATATTCACTATTTTCCTGGATGGCTCACAATGCATTTATCTCTCGAACCCTTTTCGGACTCTTTTCATGTGTGGTTTACTTTGCTCTATTGGTATACATTTGTGCCCTAATGATAATAAAGACAGTATCACTGTGTTGTTCCAATCCATCGTATAGCACCAGGAGATTTGAGATGGCACGATATAAAGTGAGCAACTATTTATGCTGTATGATGACAGACAATGGGGCCAATTTGGAGCTACTCTGTGATGAAGGTGCACGCTCATCTTCTACAATCATTGATGACAATATTCCGGACCGAGTTGCTAACCCTCAAGACTATCAACCTCTACTGGCACGGATTGGAAATGGAAGTGCAGCTCCTTCATATGGAGTCCTGTAGCCATGTGGTTGTCTCAGTACCTATCTAACCTATATAAGAACCACAGTCATGATTGTAATAATGTACTATAGCTGCATTGTAGTATAGTTAGCTATGTGGTATTCTTTACTTCTTCTTTTATTGTTTTGTGTTTTGAGCATGCTCACTATGTGTCACATTTTATCACTTGGTCATTCAGTTGTCTTTTTGTAAGTTGAAGTTATAAATAAAAGTTCTTAAGTCAAGACAAGTTACAACCATTGACCCCCCCCTAGCTATATATTTACTTTTTAATTAGCTATGATGCTCCTATGTTGTGAATATATTTTAATTATTGGAGGATTATGATTGCTACATTCTCTATAGCTGGCTGGCTAGTGCAACATGAAGATAACAGCTACTGTACAACCATTCCCCCCCCCTATTTATTTACTTTTTAATTAGCTATGATACTCCCCTGTTGAGTTATTGGAGGATTATGATTAGCTACAATTGCTACATTCTCTATAGCTGGGCTGGCTAGTGCAACACGAAGATAACAGTTACTGTACAACCATTTCCCCCTCCCCCTATTTATTTACTTTTTAATTATGATACTCTTATGTTGTGAATATTATAATGTAGTTATTGGAGGATTAGTATTAGCTACAATTGCTACATTCTTTATAGCTGGCTGGCTAGTACAACACAAAGATAACAGTTACTGCCGATATTATTGTTTGATTCCATAAGTATTGGAAGCATTCATGTTGACAAGGAGTGACTGATAATCTTGTGGGTTTTGAATTCTATCAGCCATGCTATCACTCATCTCATGATAACAAGATGCTTCCCGGTTTGTTCCTCCAATCTCCAAGTCCACTACTAATCCATCCTTTTTTCTCCAGTGACGAAGAGTAGCACAAATTCCATATTGTCTAAGGAGTATTATCTTATCCTTCAATACGTCATAAAAACCTGGAGTAAGAGTTTTTATCAGTTTGACAACAATAAGAGAACCAAAATAGATAAAGAGCACCAAATGGCATATGTAAGTCGCATACTCAAAGATATTTCGAGGGAAGTACGTATCGTAAAGCATCCATTGCAGAAGCGCATAGAGAAAGAAAACCAAAGAATCCCAAATATTATAAATATTTTCTTGGTAAGGTTTAAATAGGGCCAAAGAGTAGCTGAAAATCAGAGGAACTAGTACAAATCTGACGATAGAAACAACATGGTTGTCTATCGGGAAGAGTATCAAGATCCGAAATAGTAAATTGAAAGCTGCAAAGTATCGGTAATCCCGGGTACCATCTGTTCCATTTTTGTAGCAGCTTTGGAAGATGTCCATGAAGGCGTGGAGAGGGTGCCAGTTCACTCTGGGAAAGCGACCCAACAACAGCTGGAAGCATTTCGTCGGGTAAAATAGAAGGAGAAAGAGAGGAGTTAAATTGAAAACAGAGAGCATAATAATAGCGAGTATCACGTACGGGATGTGATTTTTGGAGGAATAGGTGATTGAAGCATCCATTGCTACAACAGTTCTTATTGTATCTCCTGTGCTATTCTTTACATGTGTATAGTTGAGAATGTTGATTGAAATAAGTAGTATTTTCGTGTAAGGTAATTGGATGAAAGTCGCAAATGTTGTGAGCAACGAATACTTGATATTCAAGTTCCTGAAACATTGAAAGTTGAGTAGTTTCTTGAATGGCATCCACAGGAGGAGTACGACAGGATTTCCACTGTCGTACATTTCCACACAGATGTATGTGACCACAACCAGAAGAAAGGGATGGATTGCAATGATATATTCGAGTGCTTCTGCTTGTAGTGAGTTCAATGTCTTACTAATGCAAATAGGAGGGATCACATAGCGGAAGAAATCTAGATTCCATATTCCATAAAATGTCAGGAGGAAAATGATGAGGTTAAAGGAGAGAGGATTTTTAGATCTAAAGATGAAATCTGAAGGCTGCTGGTCTACTCCGACCACCGTGGCTTGGAGTATGCTCAAGGCTGCATTCATTGGTCCCGATGAAATATCAATCCTGCAACACATGACGATGAAGAAAAATATCGTTGTCGGAATGAACAGAAGGAAGAGGAACATGGCCAGTCCCCTGGTCATGTTTGAGCATCGTATGCATCTTCTTTGGTACGAAAGAACAGCTAGACTGAGTCCTGACTTGCATTGGCTGCACAGCAAGCCTGTTCTGTTCATCCAACCGCACATGAAGTCGTCCAACTCTGATATATTCTTGGGTAGCTTCGTGTATACATTATTATAAGGATTTGCTTTGTATGGAGCATACGGACACGATCCAACGACCACAGTCTCTCCTTCAGTCACTATGGAAGTCATGCAATTTCCTATTACCACTTCTACATGTTCGTCCTTTACACACTTGATTTTATTGTTAAGAGTAGCTCCACAGATGCACTGCAACTCACTTGTGTTGCTTGTCGAGGGAACATACCAGGTTGGACACTGGAAAGCAGAGTTGATTTCATTCTCTGTGAGTTCATATGAAGTAGCATAGGTGATACACAACATGGAGTAGTAGAACAGAACAAGCAGATGCATATTTTTGCTGCCAAGTGCCAGCTATGGCTAATAGGTATCACTAAGTTGATGATTTTGGGTATGAATTTTTCATTTTCATTTTATAACTACTGTTGGAGAAGCCCTCTGTGTGTACTACTCTAAACATTTTGATGTCTTCAAGCATCCTTAAAACTTTCCACTCCAAAGTCCCCCCCTCCCCGTATGTATTAGCAGCTGGCTATATCCTTATGTGGCAATAGATTCATGGATTTTAATGAAGCTGAAGTGTAAAAGGTGTTGCTAAACTATTGGGCATTTCTAAGTGTTCTTGGTGTGGCTGGATAATCATTAAAAAAACTGATCTCATTGGGTAAAAGTGATGAAGCTGGACAAGAGTTCCCCGACCCCCTCCTGGGAACAATTAGCGTGTGATAGTGTAATTAATTATTACATCATGAATCACAATATTTAGTCAGGTATCATTCAATATCACCACTGAACCCCACTAATGGTAGAAATTATCATAGGCTTCCATTTTATAGTTGGAGCAAGGGGGAATTTTTGGCTTCTGTTCAGAATCTATTAAAGTCACATGCTACCACAACTGGCAATTCAATACCATATTGATGTACCACCCTAATATATGGCAATCCATTCAAGACAATATTGAAATTATCAAAAATATGAATTTTTTATATAGGTCAAAGGTCTAGACATTAATCTCCAGGTCTTTGCTTCATTATTATTAACCCAAAGACCTAGCTATATCTTGTACTATCGACCTTTGACCTATGTAAAAACTTTTATGCTTTATTTTTTTGTTTGCACGTTATGATATTGACCTTTGACCTATGTAAAATGCTTTATTCAGAATTTGAGCATATATTTTTTCATTTATAATGCCCATATCATTTGATAATAATTCCATACTTCCATACTAATAATATTAGCCCACACACATTTTTAAATACTTTAATCTGCCACACCTCCTGACCTGGAAGTATTTTTTCTTGACTGGAATAAATACGTATGTGGGACTGTCACATGATTATGAATATATCAATTGAATTGATTGGCTAGCTGTCGTTAATTTTACCCTAAAAACACATATTTGTTCAAGTCACAGACATCGGAGGGCTGTAGTCCTTTGGCTATCTTCTTAGACACTGGTCGAGGATTTCTCTTGTCCAGAGGGGGTGGTTTCACATGTGGATGCTTTGATATCAGCTCCTCCATCCTCTTTTTCAAACTCACTGCTAGGAGGGATCTGAAACTATAATCATAATAAAAGAAACCTTGAAATACAGTCCCAATGAAGGGCAAATTCCAATACACTAGAGTAAAGTTAGCTACAGTAAAATTAAATCAAATTAATGTGACAGAGATCAAACCTTATCCACGCTTTCTACTTTAAAAAAATTACTAAAAAAAATTCAAAAGGCAGAAAATTTGCATCAGTCATGACAAAAGTAAACTTTGACTAAAACGTTGATTTCTACCCTCAACTGTCACTACTGCTATTGAAGAAAACCTCTAGACCAAAAAAGTTGAGATCTAGATTCAAAGGTGCTCCACCTCCTTCCACCAGCCCCCCTCTTCCTTCCCTCCCTCCCCCAGTCCCCCTTCCCCAGTCCTCCTTCCCCCCACATACTTCTCTTCTGGGGTGTAGTAAATATATCTGTCAAAGCCCCCAGCAATTTTGATGGCCCTCTGGGTGCCCAGGGTCACTCTCATCCGCAGATCCCTCTGAAGCACACAGCTGTAGTAGACCTTCTTGAACCCAGGACCAAACTTGGGTCTAGTTCTTCTGTGACTATTCCTGCGCACAGTTAACAAGGGATGATTTGAACAGCAACAATTCCGGTAACAACAACAACAACAAACAAACAAACTTTGAACCCAGAAGTCTCAGAAATTTCAACAATGATTGAAGCATAATACCGTACTGTTTCTAATCAATGCACCACCCTAGCCAATCCAACATTCTGGCCATATAGACACAGGTTTTTTTTTGGTTTTTTTTTGTTGTACATACATCATTAATCTGCCACACCTCCTGACCTGGAAGTAGCTCTTATAAAATACGGTATCTTTAATAAATAATGCTAATCGGACACAAGCAAGATTTAAATCCAGGCCCCAAATTGTTTTCAGCATACTTGCTCTTGTGTTGATCATAGCTCTAATTAAAATCATAATCTCTGTCACTGACTTAACATTCATGATGGTGAGAGGGAATATATCATTGATCGAGTTCTTTCCTCTGCATATTTGGTCGTGTGTATACCAATTGATCCTGCGTATCTTGAGCATCGCAGACAACAATCTGCCCAAGACAACCATCTTTGATAATCCTTATAAAAGCGCACCAGGCATGTCCGCGCGCGCAATACCTGACTTTTTAAATTTTGAAATGATAATCGTGTAAGCTATTATCAATAATCAATAATCATAATGTTTGAGGATATATCACTGGGCTAGGTTCGTCTCTGTCCACCAGTGTTGGTGCGATAGTTAGGACGACCTGTAGAAGAACAATTACATCTCATCACATTGTTGTATTAATTTGTAATTATAGGAAGACACTACAGACATTACTACAGAAAAATATCCCAAATATGGATTGCAGGGAGTCAACATTTAGAGGTTACACTAGGGTTCTCCCCAGAATTCATTGAAGGCATAGGGGCAACTGGTGTAGAAGCCAGCCACCAGAAGCATAGGGGACAAGATACAGGCATAGGGGGAAGAACTGAGAACATAGTGATAAGATATAAGGTGACCTGAAGGCATAGTGGTAAGATATAAGGCATAGGGGGAAGAACTGAAGGCATAGTGGCAAGATATAAGGCATAGGGGGAAGAACTGAAGGCATAGTGGCAAGATCTATGCCTTAAGTATCCCACCATTACCTCCTCCTCTTTGTTGTTGATATCCACCACCTCCTCCTCCATAGTTCCGAGAGTTGTACGACTGTCCCTGTGTCTCATAACCCCCATGACCGTTCCTACCACCTCCATAGTTCCCCTTAGATCCCTGTCCTCCGTTCCGACGTGCACCCCCAGAGGGACCACGCCCACCCTTATTTTGTTGAGATCCTCTGTAGTACGACTACATGGGAAGGGATAAAACAATAAATTTAAATCTAAATAAAGAGGAATCTCACCCCAAAAGGAGGACAACTCAAGATAATCTGTATATACACTCTATATAAAATAACCTCCAAAAGTGGACAACCTCTCTACAAAGGACAAAAGGCTGGGTCCATTATTTGAAGGTTCCACTGTACTGGTCGTGGCAACTACTTTGGATGAAATCCTCTTACATTTTGCTGGTTCTGTGATTGCTGCTGCTGTCTGAAACCAGTGGGCGGAGCTTCAGTGGAACTTGGTAAGACATTTGAGTAGGGAACTGCCTCTGCTACTGCAGTTGTGGCTCCTTCTACCATCATCCCTGCATCCTGATTGGCCGGCAGGGCAGCGGAGGAAGACATGATACCCGTCGTGGAGGTGTCCATGCTACCACCGGATTGGAACGAGTGTTGGATTGAGGGACCAGGCTGGCCGGTGGTGACATCCGTTGTACCTTGACCACTTGATGCCTTCAATGCTATAAATGGGATATTATAAAGATCCTATTAATGTGGATATGCTAAAGTGTAATACGACACCAACTGAAATAAGAACACTTCTCTAATCTTTTCTACAGTGGAACCTCTCACACTCTGAAAGAGGACAAACCTCTCAACAAAGGACAATCTAAAAGTACCTTTGTATATGCCATATAAAAATAAGCACTGAGTTCCAAGTGTATCCATAGTGAGGATTATAACAATCTGCCATAGGCCATTTACTGGGTCAAATATCTGATCAAGATTGGCATAATACATCCCATTGCATTTAGGAATATATCTATTTAAAGGCCATATCTCTTCTTTTAGAGTTAGTTATAATCCTCACTGATCCATTATTATTAACTGCAGTCTTAAAGTGAGATGAAGTGACCCCTTGAAATAAGGACGGACATTTCTCTCTAATCAGAACATTTTCTTGCAAGTCTTTGATTATAACACACCTGTTTGATTAACAAGTGATCCAGTGGTTACCCCCATGATGTTCACCTCACCTCCTTGCTGCTGCAACTGCTGTGGTTGTTGTTCCCCTTGGCTGTTGTACTGTGAGTAGCCAATATTCTGGGTGACGGCAGACTGGGACTGGATGGTATGGGGAGGGGCCTGGTGAGTCATCTGCTGAGCCGTGGTGAGAGGTGAGTTGGAGAGTGGCATTGATTGTTCTAGAATAATGCCCACAACGAGTTAACCATTCATTCTTACAGCTTTGAATAAAAATTTGAAACTTCTTGGCCCATTGGTTTTCAGACAATGCATTTTGAAACCAAGTTTGTGTTTCAAGCATTAGTAGATAATGACCAGATATTTCATGTTTGGACTTACTTCGCTCCACTTCTGATTCATGCATGAAGGAGAAGCCATCATCGTGTGTGAGTAGGATAGGACTACCGAGGGCAGGAAAGGTCGGGGAAGGGGCAGAGGGCATATAGCTAGAGAGAGAGAGAGAGAAAGAGAGAGAGAGAATATACATAATTGTGTGTGTGTGTGTGTGTGTGTGTGTGTGTGTGTGTGTGTGTGTGTGTGTGTGTGTGTGTGTGTGTGTGTGTGTGAACTCACTTTCTCATATTGCCAGTTTGTGCAACAATCGGTGGATTTCCTCCGATCATCTGTTGATTGATATTCTCCCCAGGGGCAGGCTCATTGATGCTCGTTGACTCCAAATACTGTACTGTGAGACCCTCATGCTCGGCCACAGGGGGAGGAGGAGGGGCTTCGTGAACCAACTCCACCTTCTCCACAGAATATTTCAGCTCACTGGGAGTTCTGTCGTCGCTCTCTGATACCACATGATCATCAGCAGACTTGTAGTCATCAGCATCCTCCTCAGAGTCATGCTGAGTGTGATAAAAGGGGCTTCATTTAATGACCCTGTTTTAATTAACTAATTAACTTGGCCATTATACTACTCATATACCAAAGTTCAAGATTGCTAATTATTATAAGAGAGCTGAGTGTATTATAGTGAGGATTATAACAGTCTGCAATAGGCCATTTACTGGGTCGAAAGGTCAAATGTCTGAACGAGATTTTACTTTGGTCTGACATCATAATTATTGGCATAATATATCCCATTGCACTTAGAAGTAAAGAGCCATATTTGTCAGATCATTTTAAAAGAGTTATAATCCTCACTGTATAAATGTATGACTTCTCATGGATTACTGGCATTAGATAAAAATTCAAGGTAATTAAATTTCATGTGATTAATTTTTATTGTTGAACTTATGCCCACAAAAATAAATCGACATCGAAAATTTCCCAATTTACAGTTCATTAAAGCTATGAAAATGGGTAGTTTCCATCAATCCACATAGCTGGTGTGCTTTAATAACAACATATATCTCATTGATGACAGTAATGTATTCATGCCTATTGTAAGAATATTCATTAAGATCTACCCCCTTTTCACTGTTTAAAATTTTGTGTTTGTCTTCCATTGCTGAAATGGCTGAAGCTTTCAAGAAACTAGAAGAACAGCTCAATTGTGCCATCTGTATGGACACTTATACTGACCCTAAGCTTCTTCAATGCTTCCATGTCTTCTGCAGGCAATGCCTTGTGAAACTCGTGGTCAGAGACCAGCAGGGACAACTCATCCTGACTTGCCCAACCTGTCGTCAGGCCACACCTATTCCAGCCAATGGAGTGGCAGGCCTCCAGTCAGCATTTCATATCAACCACCTCTTGGAGATCCGAGAGTCACTAAAAGATTCAGTACCCACTAGTCAGGAGGTGGTGAAGAGTGATGAGGCACGCCCCATTACGAGAAAGAAGGTCGTTCCCAACTGCTTTGAGCATGCTGATAAAGAACGAGAGCTTTACTGTGAGACTTGTGAAGACCTAATCTGTTTGAAATGTGCTATTAAAGGAGGCAAGCATCATGACCATGACTATCAACCATTAAATGAAGCTTTTGAAAAGTACAAGCGAGAAATGACATCATCGCTGGAACCAATGGAGGAGAAGTTGGCTGCTATCAATGAGGCACTGAAGCAGTTTGATAAAAGTTGTGAAGAAATATCTGATCAAAGAGAAGTCATTGAAGCTAATATATATGACAGTATTGGAAAACTTTTCAAAGTCCTTGAAGTTAGGCAGACTGAACTGATCAGTGAACTGCACCAAATAACGCAGAGGAAACTCAAGAACTTAGCAACTCAGAGGGACCAAGTGGAGATCATCCAGGCCCAGCTTCACAGCTGTCACCATTTCGTGAGGGAGAGTATGAAAACAGGCATTCGGGAAGAAGTGCTGATGATGAAGTCAAACGTTGCAAGGCAAGTGAAGGAACTGAGTACAGCATTTCAACAAGGTCTTCTGAAGCCTAACACAGGAGCAGACATTGTATATGCAGCATCAACCGATACTACTGTAGCATGTCAAAACTATGGCCAGGTCTACACACCAATCAATCCCTTCAAATCTTATGCCGAAGGTGAGGGCTTGGAGGATGCTGTAGTCGGGGAGGAATCTACTGTTTCCATGGTCGCTCTCAACAAGGGAGGAGAACCATGTATGAAACTACTTGAATCACAGCTGCAGTGTAAGCTCATGTCTGATATAACAGGTGCTACAGTGAGAGGCACTTTCATGAGGAAAGAACTGAATCAGTATGAGATCAACTACCGGCCCACCTTGAAGGGGAGACACCAGCTACACATCACAGTGGATGAACAGCACATCAAAGGTAGTCCATTTGCTGTGAAAGTGAAATCGCCAGTCGAAGAGCTCGGAACTCCAATCACAACAATCAATGGTTTGAACAGACCTATTGGGGTTGCAGTCAGCCAATCAGGAAAATTGATGGTAACTGAGAACAAGGGACACTGTGTTTCTATTTTTAGTCCCAGTGGTGAGAAGCTCCGATCATTCGGCACACGTGGCTCTGGTAAGGGACAGTTTGCATTCCCTGGTGGAGTAGCACTTGATGGTATGGGGAATATTCTAGTGGTGGATAATCATCGCATTCAGAAGTTCACTATAGATGGCCAGTTCATTACAGCAGTGGGTACTGAGGGCAATGGACCTCTACAGTTCAAGTATCCCTATGGCATTACATTCAATACCAGTAATAACAAAGTGTATGTGGTGGATAAAAATCACCGTATTCAAATTCTGAACTCTGACCTCACTTTCTATAACACTTTTGGAAGGCCTGGAAGTGGCAAAGGACAGTTCCGAGAACCATCAGATATAGCCTGTGACAGCACTGGAAAAGTATATGTGGCTGATTGTCTTAATCATTGCATCCAAGTCTTTACAGCTGAAAGGAAGTTTCTGAGGATGTTTGGGAGACATGGTCAGGGTAGGGGGGAACTGGACGGACCCCTTGGCATTGCTGTCGACACCCAAAACATCATATATGTCAGCGAGTGGAAAAATCATCGTGTCTCTGTGTTCACCTCCGAGGGTCAGTTTATAACATCGTTTGGTACGCATGGGAAAGAAGTAGGAAAGTTTAATATTCCCATTGGACTGGCTATAGACAGCACAGGAGTGATTTATGTTGCTGATTATAGTAATGATCGAATTCAAGTATTCTAATTTATGTGGCACTATTGATACTCATATCAGCAATAATAATTATATTTTTAAAAACATTACTAGTTTTTCCCTCCCTCCTCAGAGTTGTGCTGAGTGGGATAAAACTCTGAATGGTCTTTAAATCTTTTCCAAATTTCTGTCATGCTAATTATGAGCTAAAGTATATATGAAAATAACTTCTAGTCCTCACTGGAAGGAATATCACCTGGCTATGCATAACCTTACAACTTGTTCTTAATACCCATACAGTGGATTTACGCTCTGTTAGAATATTCTATATGCCATACATGGAAAGTGTATGCATTGTTAAGTGCATACATTTAAATTGAAAAAAAAGGCATAAGATTCTCATGCACAGCATACGGAAATTCGAACGCAATTGAAATACACTGTAAAAAGCTATAGCAGTTATCATTCCACATGTCTAGTGTACTTTATTTAGTACATTATAGTCCATTGATCCTCGGTAATAGTATTCATAACCATAGTAATAGTATTCATAACCATAGTAATAGTATCCATAACTATAGTCATTAAGGCCCACTCCCCTTTACCATATGAAATTTTGTTTGTCTTTAAATGCTGAAAGAAAAATGGCTGAAGCTATCAAGAAACTCAAAGAACAGCTCAATTGTGCCATCTGTCTGGACACTTATACTGGCCCTAAGCTTCTTCAATGCTTCCATGTCTTCTGCAGGCAATGCCTTGTGAAACTCGTGGTCAGAGACGAGCAGGGACAACTCATCCTGACTTGTCCGACCTGTCGTCAGGCCACACCTGTTCCAGCCAATGGAGTGGCAGGCCTCCAGTCAGCATTTCATATCAACCACCTCTTGGAGATCCAAGAGTTACTCAAAGAAGCAAAAGATCCAGTACCCACTAGTCAGGAGGTGGTGAAGAGTGATGAGGCATACCCCATTACGAGAGAGGTCATTCCTAACTGCTTTGAGCATGCTGATAAAGAACGAGAGCTTTACTGTGAGACTTGTGAAGACCTAATCTGTTGGAAATGTGCTATTAAAGGAGGCAAGCATCATGACCATGATCATCAACCACTATACGAAGCTTTTGAGAAGTACAAGCGAGAAATGACATCATCGCTGGAACCAATGGAGGAGAAGTTGGCTGCTATAGATGAAGCACTGAAGCAGTTTGATAAATGTCATGAAGAAATATCCAATCAAAGAGAAGTCATTGAAGCCAACATACATAACAGTATTGGCAAACTTTTCAAAGTCCTTGAAGCTAGGAAGACCAAGCTGATTAGTAAACTACACCAAATAACTCATAGGAAACTCAAGAACTTAGCAACTCAGAGGGACCAAGTGGAGACCATCCAGGCCCAGCTTCACAGCTGTCACCATTTCATGAAGGAGAGTATGAAAACAGGCATTCGGGAAGAAGTGCTGATGATGAAGTCAAACGTAGCAAGGCAAGTGAAGGAACTGAGTACAGCATTTCAACCAGGTCTACTGAAGCCTAACACAGGAGCAGACATTGTATATGCAGCATCAATCGATGCTACTGTAGTGTGTCAAAACTATGGCCAGATCTACACATCAGATATGATAGATCCTATCAAATCTTATGCTGAAGGTAAGGGCTTGGAGAATGCTCGAGTCAGGGAGGAATCTACTGTTTCAATGGTCGCTCTCAACGAGGGAGGAGAACCATGTACGAAACTACTTGAATCACAACTGCAGTGCGAGCTAGTGTCTGAGATAACAGGTGTTACAGTGAGAGGCGCTTTCAAGAGAAGCAAGCTGAATCAGTATGAGATCAACTACCAGCCCACCTTGAAGGGGAGACACCAGCTACACATCACAGTGGATGAACAGCACATCAAAGGTAGTCCATTTGCTGTGAAAGTGAAATCGCCAGTCGAAGAGCTCGGAACTCCAATCACAACAATCAATGGTTTGAATAGACCTCGGGGGGTGGCAGTCAGCCCATCAGGAGAATTGATAGTTACTGAGAACAAGGGACACTGTGTTTCTATTTTTAGTCCCAGTGGTGAGAAGCTTCGATCATTTGGCTCACTTGGCTCTGGTAAGGGACAGTTTTCATCACCTCGTGGAGTAGCACTTGATGGTATGGGGAACATTCTAGTGGTGGATAATCATCGCATTCAGAAGTACACTATAGATGGTCAGTTCATTACAGCAGTGGGTACTGAGGGCAATGGACCTCTACAGTTCAAGTATCCCCATGGCATTACGTTCAATACCAGTAATAACAAAGTGTATGTGGTGGATGCAAATAATCGCATTCAAATTCTGAACTCTGACCTCACTTTTTTCAGCATCATTGGAAGGGAAGGTAATGGCAAGGGACAGTTGCTATACCCATCAGACATAGCCTGTGATAATACTGGAAAAGTATATGTGGCTGATTGTTATAATCATCGTATCCAAGTCTTTACAGCTGAAGGGAAATTTCAGAGGATGTTTGGGAGGTATGGTCAGGGTAGGGGGGAACTGGACAAACCCCTTGGCATTGCTGTCGACCCCAAAGACATCATATATGTCAGTGAGTGGAAAAATCATCGTGTCTCTGTGTTCACCTCCGAGGGTCAGTTTATAACATCATTTGGTACGCATGGGAAAGAAGTAGGAAAGTTTAACATTCCCATTGGACTGGCTGTAGACAACACAGGAGTGATTTTTGTTGCCGACAAAGATAATAATCGAATTCAAGTATTCTAATTTATGTGGCACTATTGATACTTGCATCAGCAATAATAATATTTTAAAAGCATTACTGCCCCCCCTCCCTCAGAGTTGTGCTGAGTGGGATAAAACTAATGACTCTGAATGTGCTTTTATAGTGGATTGCAGTAATCTTGCAACATGACACCAAACCAAAATTTACATAGCCTCCTTTCAAAGGACTTAATTGTGGCTTTAGAGTTGGGCTACTTAAAAGGAAGCTATGTAAATTTTGGTTTGGTGTTCTGTTGCAAGATCACTGCAATCCACTGTAATCTTTTCCGAATTTCTGTCATGCGTTGGAATATCTCTACAGCAACTTTGAGACTAAGGCCACTGCTAATTATAGGAGAGGTAAAGTATTTCTACTTCTCACCTGGCTTCACAACTTGTTCTCAGTACCCATAAAAGCTATGAAAATAGGCAGCAGTTTAGTCATTCCACATTAGTGTGCTTTATTTAGAACATTACAGCTCATTGATCGTATCCATAACTATAGTAATAATATTCATTAAGGCCCACTCCCTTTTATCATGTTTATCTTTAAATGCTGAAAGAAAAATGGCTGAAGCTATCAAGAAACTAGAAGAACAGCTCAATTGTGCCATCTGTCTGGACACTTATACCGACCCTAAACTTCTCCAGTGCTTACATGTCTTTTGCAGGCAATGCCTTGTGAAACTCGTGGTCAGAGATGAGCAGGGACAACTCATCCTGACTTGTCCGACCTGTCGTCAGGACACACCTGTTCCAGCCAATGGAGTGACAGGCTTCCAGTCAGCATTTCATATCAACAATCTCTTGGAGATCCAAGAGTCACTCAAAGAAGCAAAAGATCCAGTACTCACTAGTCAGGATGTGGTGAAGAGTGATGAGGCACGCCCAATTACAAGCAAGGTCATTCCTAACTGCTTTGAGCATGCTGATAAAGAACGAGAGCTTTACTGTGAGACTTGTGAAGATCTGATCTGTTGGAAATGTGCTATTAAAGGAGGCAAACATCATGATCACGATCATCAACCATTAAATGAAGCTTTCGAGAAGTACAAGCAAGAAATGACATCATCGCTGGAACCAATGGAGGAGAAGTTAGCCATTGTCACCAAAGCATTGCTACAGATAGAGAAGAGCTGTGAAGCAACATCAAACCAGCAAGCAGAGATGGAAACATACATACGTGATGCTATCAAACGACTCAAAGATATTCTCGACATTAGGGAGACAGAATTGATTGGCAAGTTAAACCAAATTACCCAATCTAGAATCAAAAGTCACACACTCCAAAAAGAACAAATGGAGACCATCCAGGCCCAGCTGATCAGCACTCTCAACTTTGTGAAGGAGAGTATGAAAACAGGGATTCAGGAAGAAGTGCTGATGATGAAGTCGAACGTAGCAAAGCAAGTGAAGGAACTCACCACAGAATTTCAACCAGACATACTAAAGTATGAAAGAGAAGCTGATATTATATTTAAAACATCAACTGATGTCAGCATAGCATGTCAAAACTATGGAACAGTTTACACCCCCAGTACACCAGATCCATTCAAATGTTACGCATTGGGTAAAGGGTTAGAGAATGCTGAAGTTGGGAAGAAATCTACTGTTTCCATGGTTGTTCTCAACGTTGAAGGAGAGCCATGTACAAAACCACTTGAATCACAGCTGCAGTGCAAGCTGGTGTCTGAGATAACAGGTGCCATGGTGAGAGGCACTTTCGAGAGGAAAGAACTGAACAAGTATGAGATTAGCTACCAGCCCACTCTGAAGGGGAGACACCACTTATATATTCAAGTGATTGAGAATCAGATCTTGGGAAGTCCATTTACTGTAGCAGTTGACCTTCCGATTGAGAAACTTGGAGCTCCGATCCTAACTATCGATATCGGTGAAATGTCAAGACCCTTTGGAGTGGCATTCTCCAAGGAAGGGGAAATTGTGGTATCTCAATATTCCAGACATTGCATTTCAGTTTATAGTCCCAGTGGTGAGATACTGCGATCATTTGGCAAAAAAGGCTCTGATGAGGGAGAATTTTTGTTCCCTTGTGGAGTAGCATTGGATAGCGAGGGCAACATTCTAGTGACTGATAGTAATCATCACATTCAAAGGTTTCATAGAAACGGTAAGTTCCTTTCAGCAATAGGCATCAAGGGCAGTGGACCCCTACAGTTCACATATCCCCAAGATATTATATTTAACACTACTAATAATAAAATCTATATTGTGGATGAAAATAACCGTGTTCAAGTTCTGAACTCCGACCTCACTTTCTCTAACACCTTTGGAAGGCCTGGCAGTGACAAAGGACAGTTCTATAATCCAACAGGCATAGCCTGCGATAGCACTGGAAAAGTATATGTGGTCGATGCTTGTAATCATCGCATCCAAGTCTTCACAGCTGAGGGGAAATTTCTGAGGATGTTTGGGAGGTATGGACAGGGTAAGGGGGAACTGAAGAGGCCCCTTGGCATTGCTATTGACCCCAAAGACATCATATATGTCAGCGAGTTGAGTAATGATCGTGTCTCTGTGTTCACTTCCGAGGGTCAGTTTATAACATCTTTTGGTACGCATGGGAAAGAAGTAGGAAAGTTTGATATTCCAGTGGGACTGGCTGTAGACAACACAGGAGTCATTTATGTTGCCGACAGACAGAACGATCGAATTCAAGTATTCTAATTTATGTGGCACTATCAATATTGCATATTATATACATATCGGCACACATCTATGTTATGTAGAGATACATCAGTTATACACACTATTAATACATCACTTTTTTTAAACTTCTCTCTAAATAATGTGTAACTTTATTTCTAATTGTCCCAGGATCATGGCAACTATGTTATACATTGAGGAATGTTACTAATAATAGAACACCCATTAATAGTCCACCCTTGTCTACCCTACTTGTAGTAATAGTATTCATAACTGTTGTAAGAACATTCATTAAGGCCCACTCCCTAAAATCTAAAATCCAAATAAGGCCATGGAATAGCCCGAGATGGCTATTTGAACTGTCACAGAATTGACAAACCATACATTGCTGCATGGACTGCATTTGTCATAAAATTGACACATCGCTGCAAGGTGTAGCCAAAAAGGATAATAGGGTTTATATCAATTTTATGACAGTTAGCAGAGCATAAATGCAGTCCATGCAGCGATGTAGGGTTGTCAATTCTGTGACAGTTAGCAGAGCAACCTACCCCACCTTGTTTCCGTACTTTTTATAGTCATGTACTCAAGCCTACATCACTCTTTCACTTAGAAGAAATGTTACAGTCCATGAATGGTCCATATAATTTGTCTTCATTCCATATTTGAAATCTACAGCAATTTCCTCATCAGTGCCTGCACACTATGGTCTGTGTATTATGTGTGACCATAGTTACTCGTGCTCTATTCATGGCTACCTGATAAAATTCCTTTACTAAATAAGGTCATGGACATAATAATCACACACGTAGTAAAGCCTTAGTCAGTAAAAAAAGAAAATGGCTGAAGCTCTCAAGAAACTAGAAGAACAGCTCAATTGTGCCATCTGTCTGGACACTTATACTGACCCTAAACTTCTTCAGTGCTTCCATATCTACTGCAGACAATGCCTTGTGAAACTCATGGTCAGAGACCAGCAGGGACAACTCACCCTGACTTGCCCAACCTGTCGTCAGGCCACACCTGTCCCAGCCAATGGAGTGACAGGTCTCCAGTCAGCATTTCATATCAACCACCTCTTGGAAATCCAAGAGTCACTCAAGGAAGCAAAAGATCCAGTACCCACTAGTCAGGAGGTGGTGAAGAGTGATGAGGCATACCCCATTACGAGAAAGAAGGTCATTCCTAACTGCTTTGAGCATGCTGATAAAGAACGAGAGCTTTACTGTGAGACTTGTGAAGACCTAATCTGTTGGAAGTGCATTATGAGAGGAGGCAAGCATCATGACCATGACTATCAACCGTTAAACGAAGCTTTCGAGAAGTGCAAGCGAGAAATGACATCATCGCTGGAACCAATGGAGGAGAAGTTGGCTGCTATCGATGAGGCACTGAAGCAGTTTGATAAATGTCATGAAGAAATATCAGATCAAAGAGAAGTCATTGAAGCTAACATACACGACAGTATTGGAAAACTTTTCAAAGTCCTTAAAGTTAGACAAACTGAGCTGCTCAGTAAACTACACCAAATAACTCAGAGGAAACTCAAAAGCTTAGCAACTCAGAGGGACCAAGTGGAGACCATCCAGGCCCAGCTTCACAGCTGTCACAATTTCGTGAAGGAGAGTATGAAAACAGGCATTCGGGAAGAAGTGCTGATGATGAAGATAAACGTAGCAAGGCAAGTGAAGGAACTGAGTACAGCATTTCAACCAGGTCTACTGAAGCCTAATACAGGAGCAGACATCGTATATTCAGCATCAATCAATGCTACTGTAGCATGTCAAAACTATGCCCAAGTCTACACATCAGATATGATAGATCCTATCAAATCTTATGCTGAAGGTAAGGGCTTGGAGAATGCTCGAGTCAGGGAGGAATCTACTGTTTCAATGGTCGCTCTCAACGAGGGAGGAGAACCATGTACGAAACTACTTGAATCACAGCTGCAGTGCGAGCTGGTGTCTGAGATAACAGGTGCCATGGTGAGAGGCACTTTCAAGAGAAGAGAGTTGAATCAGTATGAGATCAACTACCAGCCCACCTTGAAGGGGAGACACCAGCTACACATCACAGTGGATGAACAGCACATCAAAGGTAGTCCATTTGCTGTGAAAGTGAAATCGCCAGTCGAAGAGCTCGGAACTCCAATCACAATGATCAATGGTTTGGACAGACCTTTTGGGGTTGCAGTCAATCCATCAGGAGAATTGATAGTTACTGAGAACAAGGGACACTGTGTTTCTATTTTTAGTCCCAGTAGTGAGAAGCTTCGATCATTTGGCTCACTTGGCTCTGGTAAGGGACAGTTTTCATCACCTCGTGGAGTAGCACTTGATGGTATGGGGAACATTCTAGTGGTGGATGACCATCGCATTCAGAAGTTCACTATAGATGGTCAGTTCATTACAGCAGTGGGTACTGAGGGCAATGGACCTCTACAGTTCAAGTATCCCCGTGGCATTACGTTCAATGCCAGTAATAACAAAGTGTATGTGGTGGATACAAATGATCGCATTCAAATTCTGAACTCTGACCTCACTTTCTATAACACTTTTGGAAGGCCTGGAAGTGGCAAAGGACAGTTCCAATATCCATCAGACATAGCTTGTGACAGCACTGGAAAAGTATATGTGGCCGATAAGTATAATCATCATATCCAAGTCTTCACAGCCGAAGGGAAGTTTCTGAGGATGTTTGGGAGACATGGTCAGGGTAGGGGGGAACTGGATAAACCCCTTGGCATTGCTGTCGACACCCAAGACATCATATATGTCAGCGAGTGGGAAAATCATCGCGTCTCTGTGTTCACCTCCGAGGGTCAGTTTATAACATCGTTTGGTACGCATGGGAAAGAAGTAGGAAAGTTTAATCTTCCCATTGGACTGGCTGTAGACAACACAGGAGTGATTTATGTTGCTGATTATAGTAATGATCGAATTCAAGCATTCTAATCGATGCAGTACTATCGATACTACCTATGAAATTATTTAGAATTTTTTCCTGATTTTTTTCTTTTTCCTTTAAGATATGTTAATGATGATGAATCATTGTTATGTAAAAACAGAATTCCCCAAATACTACTATTTTAATAGCAGAAAAGTTGACAAGTTAAATCGTTTAAAAGAATGAAGTTATGTGTACTGGATTTTCATTGTTTGGAAGCCTCAAAGTCTCAGTTCTGAGATTCTCCTTCACCATGGCTCTCTCTTTTGACACTTCAAACGATCACTAGTTCGTATACACTGCAATCTCTGTTCACATGTTGTCTTTTAGTCAGTTCCCTGCATGTCATAATGGGCTTAATTTGTTGGCAAGGACATCAGCACTCTCTTCACGGTGTAGAGTTACTGCATAGGACTGCAAGCCTGAGCCTGTCTGTTCGTCCTTACCACTGTAGTAGAGCTTGTGTTGGCTAGCTAGAGCTAAAGCAGCTAATGCACGTGCTCGACATCATGTGCACTACTAATAAGACATAGTCACCTTTGGCACTCTGGTGCTGAGACAAAAAAATTACTTTCGAGAGCTAAGCAGCCAAGCCTTGCAGGCTTTCCAAAAATTTCAATAAGTCACTAGTGTATGGAGAGATGTGCAACTAATGAACTGGACTGATCAGTGGAAGGGTCAATGCCCCATTTATATTCACACTTAAAGGCATATGCACATTGGGTTCACACTTCCTGCATTCCTCAATCAAATAGGTGGACACATGTGTGGCTTCCCACATTGGGCTTCGTGGAAAGGACACTCGTGAAAGTGGACAAACCTCTCAACAAAGGACAAGACTAAAAAGTAACTTTGTATATACACTCTGTACAAAATAACCTCCAAAAGAGGCCAACCTCTCTACAAAGGACAAAAGGATGGGTCCCAAGTGTGTCCATTATTCGGAGGTTCCACTGACACTCCAAAATGCAAGAAACTTTATTACCAAATGATCGTTAAAAAGAAGGAAAAAGAAAAAGATATCAACTGGTGCTTGTCCCAACTACCAGGACATGTCCCCTTGCATGACTGTGTATAGAGTGACCTCTACAATGGTACCTCTCTAAACAGCACACTTTCCTACGAAGTTCCACAGAGTCCCACCATATTCCTGTTGCTATGATTGCATTTATAGTTGATTAGCTTGTACCAAAAAGTTAAGCCTGCCTGTCAATGAGTTGCACATTGGTGTAATAAGACTTGGAATTGCAGAGCTTATGATAACAGCCCTGACACCTGACATTTTCCAGCCAATATTATCACACGTCTCATTACAAAAGTACTGGTCAAAATGCACACTGATGCAATGTCCAGTTAAATGTTAGGACAAACTATATTTTGTGAGGACATCATATCAAGTCAATATCAATTTCTTATCATATGAACTGGTATTGGTCAGTAATAAATGGGAAGTTAAATACACTCTCGGACTCTGGGGGGCTCATATGCAACCATAATATTACCTAGTAGTATAGCATTTGATTGGCTGATACTTCAAGTTATACACAGAAACCTTACTTTTTGAAAAAAAACCATTTCTTGGAAATGATTGACTTGAGTGTGTTATTTCTAGCTCTGTTATTGCATCTACTTCTAGCTAAGTGTTGCTCTTCTAAGATTCCAGCTCTCAAGCTATAATAAAAAACATGATTGTATAAAAAAAAGTCAAGCCTGCCAAGAAGTTTGCATACAAGCAAAGGCAATCGGCTTTCCAAAAATTCATAACATATTCCTATCGACGACATACAAGAATTTCTAGCAGCTTGAGTCCCAAGTCTACTCACAAGCCTTTTTATGCACAGCATGTGGACAAAATCATGTTGGGTTTACAACTGCACATTCCAATGGCATACCACCTTCCCTCAGACAATTAGTATTACAGTTCAATACAGGGGGTCAAATTATTTTACCCTGGAATTTGCTCTAACTGTCAACAGATAGTTGTTAATACAGGGGGTATCATTTTTTTAACCATAAAATTAGCTCTCTGCCAACAGAGATTTTGTTGAGAGAGAGAGAGAGAGAGAGAGAGAGAGAGAGAGAGAGAGAGAGAGAGAGAGAGAGAGAGAGAGAGACTACATCGGAAAATGAGAGTTCAACGCTCTTCTTTCAAGGAATCTGTCTCCAGAAATATCCCAGTGAATGGGGCAATTGTACTGAGTGGGGCAATTGTACTGAGTCTTGTACTGAGTCTACATCACATTCCAACATTCCAACAAAATAGTGCATACAGTATCACATGCTTGATAAAGTCTGGACTTAATAACTCTTACTCCCATAGCTAAATTTAACCAGATAAACAGGGAGCTGGTAAATAGTATTTTGAGCACTACCCTAAGGAATGGTCAAGCACTAACATCTAAGCACTAGTCAGTGGGACTGAATGTCTTGATTAGATTATGATCAGAGCGGTGCTTGAATACCACATTAAAGGATTTTGATATCCTTATGGCTATTAAATACATTGTTTTAACCACATAAAGAAAAAATGGGCCCATCAGAGTGGTGTTGCACCTCTCCAACACCCTTTGGGGAGAACCCATGCAAGATCAGGGGTCATTGGGGACAGAAATAGTGTCAGAGAGAAGTTCTTTCGAGCAATACATCAACGAATAAACCCCAACTGCCCTTTCTCTACATCAAGCCTAATTGGCTTTCCAAAAATTCTGTATTAATATGGTAGCGGCTTGGCTGAAAGGTGAGACGATGTCAACTTCAAACGCTTGCACACTCTGACTTTATACTTAGGGATAAGGCAGTGAGCACATTGGGTTTACAACTGCACATTCCAATTACGCACCACATTGTCACCTCAATGGGTAGGCTTCCACCCACCTGTCAGAGCTCATTTTAAAAAAACAACAAATAAACAAAAACAAACAACAATTTGTTGGTCATTCTAAAAGCAAGATACTCTCATTAAAGTGCTCAGCTCTTCCCATGAAAATAAACCAAATGCAGCCTTGTGTATCATTACCTATGTACCTGATCGTCTTGGGACTGTTGTGGAGGTTGACTGAAATAACCCGATTCTTCTATTCTTTCCAAAACATCACGAAGGTCTTTATCTGGTATGATGATGAATCAGAGTGTCAAGTTCTATAACCAGCTTTGAAACTTTGGTCATAATTTATGTGGACTTGGATTCTATGTCAAAAGAAAGCTTGATACTGGCCAACCACTGGTTGGAAATGACCAGTAATCATCTGCTTAGTTTGATGGTTGAATGTAACTTTGGAATGTGAAAGGATACATGTTGTGTTGAATGTTTCCTTTGGACTTCCTTCCATCAGGAGCAGTAAATGCTCACTGGCTGCTGACACATCTCTATCATAGCTAGAGGTGAAGAGGAGAGAGGAAGGAGAGAGAGAGAGAGAGAGAGAGAGAGAGAGAGAGAGAGAGAGAGAGAGAGAGAGAGAGAGAGAGAGAGAGAGGGTGGAGGAGAAGTAGGGGAAAAGGAAAGGGGAAGGCATAGAAGGAGGGAAGAGGGGATTTTAATACCTAACGACTATTTTTACGTAATAATGACATCACTCACTTAGGATTATCCTCTCTGGTTGGGTTGATAACCTTATAAAGCTCATCAACTTGAGTCAACTCATCCTCTGATAGTTTCTAAATAAACAAATAAATTTTAAAAAAAATCTTTACCAAGTACTCCACAGCCATTTTGGGGGTGTGAAAAAGCATACTTGTACAAATAAGCTTTGTTCCATTGCACTATACATGAAATCCTTTGATTTCGACTTACCACAGCACCATCATTTCCAGTCCTGAAGTTCTCCTTGTCGTCATCGCCCATGGCATAGAGCATGCTCTGGATTCGGATGGTATAAGACACAGCCTTCTTCTCCGCTTCATACTCTGCCTCCTTTGCTTGCTGTTTCTCCATGCGCTGTTGACGTTTCCGATACTTCTGATACTAAATGAAAATACGAAATCTAATATGAAGTTTGTACTGTTCTAGAGTTCTTTGGTAAGCTATCCCTGAAGGTCAAATTGGGAGAGATACTATGGTTTGAATGGTATTACTCTAGAACTATCGTTGGTAAGTTGTGATGATGGTCAAATTGGGAGAGATATTTTGAAAGGTACTATTCTATAGCTTGTTAGGTTGAAGCTCAAATTGGGAGATGCTTTGTTTCAAATTGAGAGAGAGAGAGAGAGAGAGAGAGAGAGAGAGAGAGAGAGAGAGAGAGAGAGAGAGATTGTTACATACTTCGGTCTGAATGGTACTGAATTGTTTCTGCAGTTCCCTTATCATTTCCAGTTGAATAGTAACATCTTTGATCTTGGTAATGGCCTCAGCTTGGTCTTTGTCTAGTATTGCAGTCCCATCATTCTTGATATCTTGTAGAGCAGTCAATTTGTTCTGCATTGAACGAATGAAAATAATTGTACCTGGGCCCTTCTCAACCTCAGTATTATGCTGGGTTGTTGGTTATTGCCAATCAAATTTTAACAGCGAATCTTAACAGGGCACTGCATGGATATTCAAAAATGAAGCTGAAACGGCAGAATACCCTTTAGCTTGAAAACACAAGAATCCACATCCTCTCACACACACGCTAGAATGCAATGCAAGCTTACTCTCCGTTTCTCCAGGTTCCGTGCTTTCTTGTCAATCACTGTCAGTGCTGACATGATGGGATCTCCACCATCCAGTAGTGAAGTCGCAACTACTGGCTCGGGTGCCAGCTTGGCCTGGTTTCCTTGTCCCTTCTTGGGAGGCATGGTAGTACGTAGGTTGAGCTGATTGGTGCAATGTGTCCACAACAAGAGTGAGCCAAACTGGTGGTAATATTGACCTTTTGTGTGTGTGTGTGTGTGTGTGTGTGTGTGTGTGTGTGTGTGTGAGAGAGAGAGAGAGAGAGAGAGAGAGAGAGAGAGAGAGAGAGAGAGAGAGAGAGAGAGAGAGAGAGAGGCCACTATGCTTGTAACATCTAACCACTGAATGAATAGAGAATATGGTTTTCCCATGTTCGTCTTGGCAAAAGCATTGCTCAATGCTAATGGTTGGTACAGCTGCACACTACCATATATGGTAACCATAGTTTCACAATAAGACCACAACCAAGACTTTGATCTTTTAGCAAGAAAAATGGAATAATTTGGAACCATTATAGCTGATACCAGTATTACTGGTTTATAATACTGTGTACACAACCTGGTTCAAATAGTGAAATTGGATACAGATATATTACTGCACTTGCACAGAATCCATTTGCTATGCTACCTGAGACCCCTTATTTACAGTCCGTCTTAGAGCATACGCTTCGTAGCTAACACGGTACTATTATCAAATATAACTCACTTCCGAAGTCTGATTTTTACTCTCTGCAAGAGGTAGAGAAAGAATATCCGCAGCTGTGATTCCAAACCCCCAAAAGCTTTACCACATGGGTAGTCACGTGCTGTCACGTGATGAGTGAACGAGCTTTATTTGGAACGCATCGAGTAATATTTTATGGCCAAGGAAAATACTTAAATTTGTCTTTTTGGAGATAAAATATCCCTCTAGAGCGGCTTATTTCCGTAAAATAGGGAAGCAAGAAAACAAATCATCTTAAAAAAGGTCACAAACGTACCGAAGTGGTATTAAATACTGCTTAAAAACCGACTTTTGTCAGGATACCCACCCTACCAGGTTCGTAATAATAGAGTAAAAATATAAATTTTCGCTGTGATGTTCCTATCGAGAGGATATATGTTGTGATGTTAGTGACTGGCCTACCCTTATGTGTGCTGGTGGTGCATATCCGAGAGGTGGACGACTTGAATACAGAGAGGAAGCTTGTGAGATTTGAAGTGTGTATGTGTTGACGCTGGCAATAGCAAACTCAAATAACACTTCATTTTGAGAGAAATTTCATATCATTTCTGATTAGTCATTCATGAAAGTGTTGTGCCATGATATTAAGAAGCTTACGACATCTATTTAGTTTCTATAAAGAGTAAAATTTAGCATTTTCCCCTCTTTCATGTATATACAATAGCTGTTTATTTTTCAAGGAAGCAAGTGATATCAAATCGTAGACAGGGAGCTTTAAAGAGCTCTTTTGTACATATTTTGGTGATATCTCTGAAAATACGTACTTTTTAATCTTATATATTGTGTATGTACAGAGTACACGCCCTCTTATTCTAGGCTCTAATTGCATGTTATATTGAGGGGTATGTGATATATTAAATAATGCACACCTTTCTATGAGTGAAGAAAGGAACTGGGCCCTGTTTATTGGGGAGGGGGGGGGCATTCCTCTCCCCCCAAGAATCCCTGTACACATAATTGGTGTATTGTTGTTGTTTTTTTAATTTGAGAAAATTCCCTCTAGTTTTTGCATTATCTATTGTCTCCCATGTAGTAACCATTTGCACAATTCCATCTGAAGAGAAGTACTGGTTGTACATAACTACCCATACTCACTATGTCGGGAGATATGAAGGCAAGGGAGTTGGCTCAGTACGACGACATTGCAAGCAGTCTGTGTGTCGATCCTGTTGTTGGTTTTACCACTCATAAGATGAATCCTCGATTCAGGCATGTCAAGGGAAGGTGAGGAATAAATGATTCAGTACTTCAGTTCCTGACAGTGCTCGAGCTGAAAATTTTTGATGAGAGAGAGAGAGAGAGAGAGACTATGCTATCCCAGTGTTTACTCTATAGTGCTCCCAATCTTATAGATAATCGACTGGCAGGCTGGTAGGGTTTCATATTGAGATAGAGACACTCTACCCCAGAAAATTCAAATTTGATTCTACAGTTAGCTGAACCTAGAATGATAGAGTGGGTGTGGCCAGGAAATTTTTTTCTTTCAACACACTCTGTGCACATTAAATCGGTATAAAGTATCAGTCCAATGGGGCAATCCTACTTAGAGAGTACTATTGTACTCTCTGATGAAACCCTGCATTCTGCTGAGAAACACCATTTCTAAGCCACCAAGGAGATGGTCTCTTTATAAATTTACAGAGGTGGTACAGAGGTGGCGGTACAAGCACTATTGGGACATACAGCTTGTTTCAGCACCTTTGCAACAAGACACTAGACCTCAGTTTATACTGGAACTATTGTACTGGTACTTTGATGGAGTAGTGGAATAATGGACTAGTGTAAACTGAAAGGTGATGAAACAAGCTGTAACCAAGTGGTCTTTAAAGGGTGGTCTCTTAATTAATACAAGTTTTCACAAATATATTGTTAGCTACTACCAATTCAATTAAGAATGGAGTAGTGTTCAATTCTTGTGGTTACAGCATATCGAGTTTCACTCGTTATAGTCTCCAGCCCCCATCAACACCTACTATAGGAATCACTCGTTATAGTCTCCAGCCCCCATCAACACTTACTATAGGAATCACGTATCTAATATTTGCATAGTTGGTAGAGCATTGAATAGAAAATCTCTCATATTAAAATTTTCTGCTCAATTGGGTGTTCAATCACTAAGTGACTCACCAATAATCACCTGTATGGTCAAGGACCTTCTTCCATTGTAGAGAGGTGTCCTTTATGTAATATGCGCCCGAGGATAAGGTTGTTTATTTGGCCATAATCACCAGGACTACCGTGTTCTAACTGTTATATATCCCCAGGGCGCACGATTTCATTGGTCGGTCTGTAGCTACCCCTTAGTTACAAAACAAAACAAAAACTCCTGCCATGGCTAGCTTGTCCCTGTCCTGGGATGTGCCGTTGCTTAGACGCCAACTCTACAGAGCCTCGTGCTCTCGAGCAAGACTACGAACTACGAGGCTCAACTCGAACTCCTCCCATGCCCACACCCAGCTATTAACGAGTTCCTCCACCCACGTTTTATATTTGCTAGCGACAGCGAAGCTAGCGGAAGGTATGACACCAAAAAATACTGAAAAAATACCAAATGGGCCTTAGAAATAATTTCTTCTTGTGGAAAATTGCAAGAAAAAAATAGCTATAAACTACCCAGAGACAGAAATAGATTCTTTAGTAATAGTTAATGACAATGTTATCTGATCATTATCTTCATAATCATCTTCTTCCAACAGTCAGCTATAAACTACCAACATAATACAGAGATACTCTTTAGTAATAGCTAGTTAATGACAATGTTATCTGATCATTATCTCTATCTTCGTTATCATTTGCAACAGTCAGCTTCAGAAAACCTAAAAATGTTGTTATTCATAGCCTGGGGAACAGTGCGTTTATGAGTCATAACGCATTTTACCCTAAGGGAGGGAATTTATGACAGTAAGAGCACTTTTCTCTATGGGAATAAATGTATTAGGTGGGATATGTACAGAGGTTATAGATGCATTATCACTATAACGACTGGTCCTCTTTTGTTTAGAGGTTATCCTTTATTCAGAGTGTCGATCCTTTATTTAGAGGTTATCCTTTATTCAGAGTGTCCTTTATTTGGAGGTTATCCTTTATTCAGAGTGTCCTTCATTTGGAGGTTATCCTTTATTCAGAGTGTCCTTTATTTTGAGGTTATCCTTTATTTAGTGGCCTTTATTTAGAGATTCACCACCCTCGCTAACATGCCAGTATGATACCATTACCATTATTCTCCATTTCAAATAGTACCCTTTCCTTTCAGTATATACCCTGTACCATTCTATAACCAATATTTACCCTTTACCATATTCTTCACCTATAGCTAGTTAGCTATACCTTTACCGTATCCTTCACCTATACCATATTTACCCTTTACCATATTCTTCACCTATACCAGTATTCACCTTTTACCATATTCTAAACCAGCATGACCTGATTTTACTCTTTTACTGAACAGATTTGGTCAGTTAAAAGATGTCATCAAAACGTACCAAAAGGATGGGGACATGGAGGATGCCTATGAGACACTCGTCAGCGGGAACTGGGCACGCACGTTCCTCATGGGGAAACCAAGGACACAAATCACCAGTTTCAAGGAACATGTAAGTGCAAAGTTCGTTAAGAGGGGAAATACTGATGCATTGTACCAGTTAGAGAAAATCAAAGACTACCTCACAGGGTTCTGCCCAGGATTCTTTGAATGGTGGCCGAAATTTATTTGCCATGCCCACTTCCTTTGGATGATTAAAACCATCACTGATATGTAGTAACAACTATAGCTAAGTATAATGAGCAGTGGCCAAAAATAAGTGGTGGCCGAAATAGCCAAGTGGTGGCCAAAATGGCCACTGTCAACCAGTGTGGGCAGAAATCTGACCTCAGTTGTTAGTGGGGCTTTCTGTGTTGTTGTGTTGTTGTTTTCAATATATATTATATATATACCAAGCTTTTCCAATAATACTAAAATGCACCAATAGCTACATGTATACATAATACAAGTCAGTATGCACTTTTTTCTCTGAATCGGAGTATTCTAAAAACCAGGCTATCATTTTTCAAGAACTTGGACAGAAGCTCACTAAGATGTATATAATCTGGTATCCCCCTGGCATCGCTTGACATTTCACTATCAAGGACTCGACCGGCACAGACATCTGGAGTGTTTTCTGTAAACTTTATAGTTTTCTGGTGATGTAGTGAGTCAGTATTCTGATTGACCAATCGAATCACTACATCTCCTCGAAAGGGCCATGGTAGTTGATCGTCAAACTCTCCCCTCATCATGTAGATATATACCGATATAAACTTCCCCTTGGTATTTCCGTGACCGTTAGCCAGCACTTGCAAGCACATTCGATACCCCCCTTGTTGGCTGTAAAACGGAGGGGAAATCCACTGCTTATTTTCTCGTTTTAATTCGAAATAATTGCTCATTGTGAATTCAGCGATTAGCAGCAGATTTTCGGGTGAGTTTAGGTTCATTTTCTGATCTGTTAGTGGTGTGCTCACATCAGATGATGCTGGTATGACAACAATTGGGACTTTATACGACTTATCCTTATCCTGTTCAATCTTTGCTTTCAGTAACGTATTTTCTCTCTTCAAATCGTCTATCTCTCTCTTTGTTTGCATTTCAAGATCTGTCATTTTCCCTGTAACTTCTTTTAGCCTCCTTAACATTAGTACCATGTGATATGATGACGAGTTAGTCATATGATCTGGTAGTTCCCTACGTGAGACCTTTACCATGCAACCCACTTCTTGAAATTCACATTTAATTTTCGTCAAGACGCAGTCATTTTCAATATGGTTCTTCATATCCATTTGAATGATCAACTCCCCACAGTTATTGGTGCACCGTATCGGATAATATTTGCAAACTGGTCTGTGATTATCAATCACATCGTTGAAAGTGGACGTGTATTTCCCACAGTACTGGCAGCTGAATGGACGTTTGATGCAAATTTCCTTCTTGTGTCTCATAAGTTGGTGTCTCTTCACAGCCTGTCCACAAAATGAGCACTGGACTGTGATAAATCTACAGCACGTTTCATTATCTTGTTCTGAGCTTAAATGGCTTTTGAGTTTTTCCAGTTTCCCAGTCCATCTGCAGCCATCTTCTTCGTATGTGCAATGAACTAAGAGGTCCTTTACTCTCCTTCCAAGCGTGGCATTGGAATATCCATCGAAATCAATTGAACTGCAGTGCGGACATGGCTGATTCTTTTTCATGACATTCTCAAGGCAAGTCTGACAGAAGCACTCCCCACAGCAGGTCACATTGCAAGGATCTCGCAGAATCTTCTTACATGCTAAGCAATTGATCACCAAGTTCTTCTGTAGTGGTTCAGCCAGCGTGCAGGAGTAACCCTCCTGGAGATTCTCGTCTTGTTTCTTGCTTAGAAACACCGTTGGAGGACTTGCTTCTTTTTCAGTTGGTGTCGTAGTGGGAGTCCTTGGTGAATAACTCAGTCCCTCGATTTCCCCTTGGTGTCTTAATATTGGTGACGGTGGAGGCTTCTTGGCTCGTAACTCTTCAATGCTCAGCATATCTGCAAAAAGGTAAGTAGTGTTAGACTGAAATTTTCAGTTATTCAGTGCTGAGCCTACTACACCATCAAGATGACTATTTCGATTTAGAAGTTGTCAGATACTCTACAGACTGAAGTTGCAGATACTGTACAAGTCCAACTGAGTTTCAGTTATTCACAAGATGACTATTTATGTACACTGTGAAGTTTTCAGCTGTTCATAACTGTAGAGCTTCAATATATTGTTTGATTCACTTCATTTCCAGAGCATTTGTCATATCACTTACTATATTATACGTCATAGCACTTTACTTCACATTGACTTAATCACAAGTCAAGTGTGTCTTTTAGTTACTAAAGCAAAGATTGCTTGGTTTCATAACACTAGTTAAAAATACATACGTAGCAATACTCGGACATTTCTGATTACTGTGCCTCAAATCCTTTTACTTGGCAAGTGTCTTGTTTACTTCAAAAGTTGATGCTTATTCTAGCTTAGATGATTGGTTTTCCTATTGGGATTTCCTTTATCATAGAGTGGAATGGTCACTATCCAGTGTTTATTCAAGCTAATAGAAAAACATTTTATTATAAAACCAACAATACATTTTATACTTTTTTCATAACAAGGTGACATCAATTGGGAAATTTTGAACAGGGTTAGAAATACTATAAATGATTTGATTTACTTGTAGTCAACAATTATCGTTGAGTATGACAAAAAATACTTTTTTTGCAGCACAGTATATATGCAATAAAGATAGTTTTTATTGGAATTTTCACTTTTTGAAGCAGAGTTGTGGTATTTATAAACAGTGGAAGTTAAGTTTCAATAATCAAATAGTGGGAAAATGTCATAATAAGTTCAGTTACACACAATATGATTATGGATTATGGATTATTGTTGGCTCTGCCCCCCTAATAATTGGGACTCTCGGGCATTTTAATTGGTTGTTTCTCAAACCTGCTTTGATTAAGCTGCTTCAAACTGTTATGTATTTTTTAAAAGAGTTTTGACTGTATTTATACTTTACTTATAAGATCAAATCCCTAAAATCATAGTAATGAGTTATGGAGAGCTAAAGTATGAAATGGTCCAACTAAGATAAAATTCAGGGTTTTAATTAAAAATTTTGCTTGAGGGGGGTCAAATGCGTAGTGAAAAAAATTGAGGAGGGACAACTACAAGCCAGTACATGCATGTGGAATTCTATGAAGCTACCGGGGCAGAAGTCCCCCTTGAAATAAACCCTGAAATTGTAGCAATTGCAATGTGATATTAATCATTGTTTCCCCCCAACAGTTCATGCGGTATTTACAAATCTATGATCTGGATGCGGGATTCAAAATAGTCTCTTGCAACCGCTACTCCAACGAGTCCTGTGGGGCAAAAATAATCGTCACTAACCACTGGTAAGAAAATACATTATTGTCGCCCTCCCAGTACTATGATCATTATGAACCATTCTATGTATATCTCAATGTGGACACTTTTTTGAGATCAGGGGAAAAGTGTCCATGGATATTAGAGAGGTGTCTTTATTGAATAAAGACGTATCTGGTATTAATGGGACATGGAAAAAGTTTCCTGATTAGATAGAGGTATCTTTATTCCCACCTCAGGCTTTCTTTAAAGACCACTTGATTTTTGGTCTCTGTAAAGAGACCACCTCCATTAAGAGACCACCCTATTCAGAGACCACCTCTCTTTAAAGACCACTTGGTTATATCCCAGTAGTGCTAATATTGTTGATTTTGACTTTTGTAAAGAGACCACCTCCATTAATTGGCAGCCATGGCCCACAGGTGGTTGGTTTCATTGTTGTTGAATACTGGTAAGGGAGAATTCCATTTTGTAGTTTTGAATTTCTTCCATTTGCTCTAAAAGTAAACTTTTCAGTTTCTTGATAATGAATCAACAAAGGACCACTAGCAATACTATGTACATCTGTGCCTTGAGTCTATTACTATGACATGCTGTCCCTGGTAGCATTAGGACTTATACTTGGCCCTATCGACTATGTATTTCTATTATGACTCTAACTCAGGACCCAAAAGCCACTAGCACTATATTATGTACATCTGTGCCTTGAGTCTATACACTGTATTACTATGACATGCTGTCCCTAAGCCTCAACTATGTATTTGGCTTCATGTGTGGGATTTCCCTATTATGAAATTAGTATGACTCCAACTCAGGTCCAGTGGTGAAAGAATCCAGAAGTTGTGTGGCTGCATCGCGGAGATGACGCGCGAGGAAGAGAAGAACTTCCTCATCCCTGGACAGAATGACTTCAGTGTGATGTTCTCCACGCGGAAAGGTTGCTCTCAGTTGTGGCTGGGACCTGCGGCTTACATCAATCACGGTACATGATCCAGGGAAACAAGATTTTATGATCAAGCCACATACTGAATAATCATAGGTTGGGAATTTAGAAACCTCCGAATAATAGGCACGCTTAGGACCTGGTCATTTGTAGAGAGGTCATCCTCTTTTGCATAGAGTGTATTGTGAAATGCCTTTTTGTAGGTGTCTAATGGCCCCCCTTTTCTATTGGTCAACAGTACTTTTAAAGATTAGGTTCGGAGTGTCCTTTATCAGAGGTTATGTCTTGTGACGTTGATTAAGCATGGATATTCACACAAATTATCTTCTTGATATTAATTTTATAGCACGAGTAATATGGAATCTCTTATAATATTTTTTATTTATTGTTTTCAATAGATTGCCGCCCAACATGCAAGGTAAATACATACCATTGTACTTTATAATGTGCCCAATATTAAATATCGTAATCATCTTCATCCAATATTAAATATCGTAATCATCTTCAGAAAGTGATTTCATCAACACAATTCACTTCTACATGCTCTTCTATTCTATCTATAGTTCATCCCCACGAGTCGTAACACAGCCTGCATCAAAGTGCTGAGGGAGATGTCCCCTGGTGATGAGGTCACCTGTTACTATGGAAATAATTTCTTTGGAGACAATAATAATAATTGCGAGTGTGAAACATGTGAAAGGTAAAAGCATAAAATGAAGCTTACAAAGAGTGGCTAATGTTCATACCAAATGTTTGTACCAAAGAGTGGCTAATGCTTGTACCGAAGAGTGGCTAATGTTTGTGGCTAATATTTGTACCAAAGAGTGGCTAATGTTTGTTTGTACCCAAGAGTGGCTAATGTCTAATGCTTATACCGAAGAGTGGCTAATGTTTGTGGCTAATGTTTGTACCAAAGAGTGGCTAATGTTGTCTAATGTTTGTGGCTAATGTTTGTACCAAGAGTGGCTAATGTTGGCTAATGTTTGTGGCTAATGTTTGTACCAAAGAGTGGCTAATGTTGTCTAATGTTTGTGGCTAATGTTTGTACCAAAGAGTGGCTAATGTTCGTACCAAAGAGTGGCTAATGTTGTCTAATGTTCGTACCAAAGAGTGACTAATGTTCATACCAAGAGTGGCTAATATTTACCACAATACCAGAGTGGCTAATGTTTGTACCATGTATAACTAGTGTAATGATAGCACATTTTTTGTGGGATAAAAATTTTGGTTCTTTTGCAGAAATTGAAGTATTTTGGTCACCACTTGGCCACCACTCATTATACTTAGCTATAGTAACTTTAGGCTTGTACTACACATCAGTGATGGTTTTGGGACACCCCTAGATGGTAAAATAAATTTCAGCTACCACTCAAGAATCCCCTGATGTACCTGAGTTTCGGTCCCAAAATTGTCCTCATTGAAGTTTCACTGTACACTATTTTCATTCAATTTCAGACGAGGTAATGGAGCATTCAGAAAGCCACACCCCTCCACTGCCTCCAGCAGTGAGACATCCTCCCAGTCCAGTACTGCCGATGTCATGGGTGAGACCAGTATGGGATTGAGAGGAAACAGTCCAAGCAAACCAGGAAAATACTCACTCAGAGAGACAGAGAAGAGGCTGAAACGACTAAAGAGTTCTTCTGAAGGTTGGTGTTGTCATTTTATTGATCCGCCATAACAATCTTTGTTTCAGAGCTATACATACATACATACATACATAGGTACAGTGTACCTCATGTAGTACAAATAAGGACTTAGTGTAGCTTGACAGATTTGTGGAGGACAATACTTGTGGATTTTGTGATTTGGAAAAAAAAGTACAATCCCATGTAGAAATAATCCATTTTTTAAAACTTGCCGTTGAACTTCTGTATGTGTTCAAAAAAAAAAAAAAAAAAAAAAAGTGGCCAAGAACAAATGCATCTAATATTTGATCTCTACTTGGGACTAGCTGTCACATTATTATGATCCACACTTCACCTCCTCCTCCCCCTCCTCCTCCTCCCCTCCTCCCCTCCTCCTCCCCCTCCTCCTCCTCCTCCTCCCCCTCCTCCTCCCCTCCTCCTCTTTCTAGTCATCCATCTATTATTTCAATCTTGTTTTTTTGATAATCAATAGAAGATACAAACGATGCTCCTCCTCTATCAAAAAGACTTCGATCACAGAGTAACAGCTCCAACAATCACATCCTCCACAAGACCAACAGTAGCAGCAGCACTATCTCCATCCCTGTTGTGAGGGACAGAACTCAAAAGCTATCAGTCAACCATAAATCCATTACCAGAACAACTGAATCCAGAACAACTGAATCTGACCATGTAAATTTACCTACAAACGCACCTTTATTACGTTTGCGGTCTCATTCACTGACCAGCAAGAGTAATGGATTCTCAACAGCGGAAAGTGACAATCATACAACATTACAAAAAAGTCTTCCCGGTAAACTGCACTATGTTTCGAGAAGAGCTAGAGCTAAGAGATTAAAACAGGAATGTTCTCAAAAAGTTCCTATCAATGGTACCAGTGTTAGAACATCAATTTCCAGGAATTCTGAACCATCTAAGAGTAGTTTACAGAATGGCGAAACGGATTGCGAACAAAATGATTTTAGAGAATTGAGATCTCGGACTCGAACCAAAGCTGTACCCAAGAGAGTGCCTCCACAAGATGAAGTTAATTCAGAGGAAATCACTGCAGAAGTCATCACTAGAGTGTCTGGATCAGTAATAAAGCCTCAAAGGAGAACATTAAAGGGTCGAACACTTATCACTGCCAAAGATTCGAGTGAGATTTCAACTTACTACACATCTTTGTTTTCACCTGACTCCATGATAACTCGCTCGAAATCAAAAAACCCTGACGTTCAAGCGGTCCATGTGAGTCCAATAGGATCAAAGAATCGTAGCAGTGCATCCCCAATTAAAGCACACCAACCACCACCCCCTGTGCCAATAAGTAAAGAAGGTAATTACATATGTTCTCAGAGCTTATTGTCACCTAATGGGACAAATATGCTGGACATAAGTGTTGAGTGTAGAACTCGGAAGTCATTTAGTGGCTTGGATAGTGAATATGCTATGAATGGTAGTACAACCACAGGAGAAGAAATGTTGACATCAAATAACGTTGTAGTAGCATTGAGTATGAAAGAGGCTCTTGACTCTAACGAAGTGTTTGAGGGATCTATGAAAATGGAAAATGGTGACTGTTTGAGTTATGAGTTAGGACTAGAACGGACTGCTTCTATCACTATAGAGGCAGGTCTTATGGAGGATAACAAGAGAGCTTCTAATTTCACAGAATCTATGACTTCTCTGATTGATGAAAATGGATGTAGGTGATAATTTATCATTTATTTATTTATGTATAGTGATTATGTTGTTATTGTTATTGATGTTGCTATTATTATTGACACACTATTATGATGATGTGTAAAAGAAAGAGTAAAATGCTATACTGTGTGACTGATCTGGAGCCTCCTCCTTTGATACTGGCTCACTCTGCCTATGACTCTCCTCATTGCATAGCACAGTTGGTCGACAACCTGCCGCTCAGTTCTGAGAAAATCCATATCCCCACTTTTAAAAATGTATCTCTATGAGATGCTGTGTCATCCCTCATTCTACAGTAAGAGCTGACATGACACTACTCTGCTATAATATTTACACTGACTACATATTCATGAGTCTTGTATGAAGAAGTAGCTATTGTACATATGCTTGGTTCTAGCTACCTAATGCTCAATGCTAACATAATATGCTCAATCTGAGGCCACTAATTTTGTTGATCATATAAAGTTTCTCAGATGGTTTTGCTCAGACTGATGAGCATAAGCCATTATGTCATTATTTTGATAGTTCTATTCTAAGAACCACAGGAATTGAAGTGATGCGGTATAGAAATTCTGTAGGTAGAGTAAACTAATGTGGGCAGGGGATGAGAAACTTGTAATCTACCAATAGTGGCCTAACTATAACATGCTATACCTCCTCTTTTTTTAAAAACAGTTTGACCTCATTAATTAGGGATGACCTTAGCTACTTAGTTAGCTTCTTAACTTTAACCTAAAGTTTAGGTACCTTATGAGAAGAAGAGGAGAAGGATATTACTTGCATATTAGCTACTTATTATTTTTATCTCAGCTTGCACTGTAAAATATTTTAATAGCATCGATGTCATCCTAAGGCTAAGGTATTTTTGTGTCCGACATTCCTGCATGTTTTCTTGCACAAATCCTTACCTATTCATTGGGTACCCCACCAGTTCAAAGTCCACAAAGGCCCATATTATAGCAGAATTAGCGATGTACCAGTTATACGCATGCGCATAAGTTGAATGCGCACGCGCACACGCATTCCAAATCAAGTGACGCCCAAGGGCTAGCGAATTCGCGCGAAATGGCAACACAGTTATACGAACCTTCCTCTCGGTACAGTCCCTTCTTCACTTCCACCAATGGGAAGATCTATATGTGGGGAGGATGTACCAAGGAGTTCTGTAAGAAAGAAGTAAGAATAACCTCCATTGAAATCTTCGATTGCTACCTTGAGACTTGGACAAGTATGGGAACTAAAGGAGATCTTCCCCCTTGGCTGTGCTTTGACTCTAGTGCATCTTCAGGACATCATATATACACGTATGGAGGATATGATGGGCAAGCAGATCAGGGAGCCCTTTATACATTCAACACTAAGACCTTATTATGGACAAAATTAGCATCGTACAGTACTGAAAGTCCAATGAGAAAGAGTGCCTGTGGTATGGTCGTCTATAAGAATGAATTAGTGGTGTTTGGAGGGTACGGCATCCCATCTGCCTCTATCCAACCTGGGTCTCAGTTTGTACCAAGTCTCGTACAGTGTGATGGCAGTGGATGGACAAATGAGATGCACCTCTTTGACCTTGATGCTGGTGAGGCACTTTATGTATGTGTATATTAGGCTATAATTAGCTGATTTTGTGGCATTAGTCCAGAGCAACAGGCATGGAATTTACACAATGCCAAATGGCCATCATTGGCACAGTGAAAAAGGACACACTAGCCTTTTCCTCTTGGAGGTTATTTTGTATAGAGTGTATAATTATGCAAAGGTGCTTTTAGAAGGTTCGTCCTCTTTCTGGGTGTCCTTTATTAGAGGTTCTGAAGAAAAGAGACTCCTGTTTTAACATACAGCTGTAGTCATCGATAATCCCTCTTCCCCAATCACATTTGTACGTAGGGAAATGGTCTTCTCCTTCACTGAGTGGGACAAGACCACCTCCTTGTGCATACTTCTCCTTCACTATGATAGGCAATCACCATGCAGTGTTATTTGGAGGAAGGCAGCATGAAGGAAGATCTAATGATACCTATATCATTGACTTCAGGAAGATGGTAAGAAAGATTGTGGCAGTTAATACATACAAGTGTCCACCTTTAATTAACTAGCACTGGAGTAAACTTGCCACTGAAGAAGGAGAATCTTATCCTATGGGGAGGTCATCACATGCTGCTGTCTGTCTGGGCTACGGTGGGGATCACCCCCAACTCTTAGTGACTGGAGGAATCAGCAGCAATGAAAAAACATTGAGTGATATTTGGAAATTAGACACAACCTCTTGGAAGTGGAAGAAGGTAAAGGTGTGAGCTATTGCGACAGGCATTTCTGGGACAACCAGAAGTAGGTCAGACCTATGATGCTTTTTGTGAAGAAGAAAAAATGTCCTATTAATGTCCTGATTAGGTATCCCGATTAGTATCCCGATTAGTATCCTGGTTAGTATCCTGATTAGATTAGTATCCTGATTAGTGTCCTGAGTAGTATTCTGATTAGTAGTATCCTGATTTAGTGTCCTGATATAGACACATTCATCACAGTGGGGGCCGGTCAGTGGCACTGAGAGAAAGGTGTTGCTACATACCCCAACAATAACATGTGCCGACTTATGTAGTTGGTGCAGGATAAGAATCTTGGTTTCCTGTCAAGGTCATCACATTGTGCCACTGCCGTAAATCTCAGTCCAGTGTTAGCAGAGGTCACTATATTTGGTGGGGAGTGTGATTGGTCACGAAACAAGAGTGCTGATGAGCGTCTAGGGGTAGCCAATACCACTGTACTAAGATTTGGTAAGACTCTTTCAGAACGTACGTACGTAGCAAGCTTAACTATTTAATATGTAATGATAAATTGGGAAATTTTCGATGTTAATTTATTTTCATTGTCGTGTTCAACAACAAAAATATAAAAAATTGTAAACATGAAGTATTATCTAACGAAAATTTCCCAATTTATGGTACTGCGGTTTTAGGGAATCTTGCAAAAATTAATCGTCAGGCGTCATCCGTAAACTGACTACTATGCATGTGCACTGCTTAAAAACTTGAAATTACACTCAGATTTGGAAAGAACTTTAGAGAAGTAAGCTTTGAAGAGCTAGCTAGTGACTGTTCTAGTATAGTTCTAACCTATTAGCATGCTATTCACCTTCTCCAGTGAGATTTTCGAAGCTCAAAGTTGAGCATGCGCGAGAATGCACACTCAGCATTTTTCAAGATTCCCTAAAACCACAGTACCCCCCATGTCCATAATACCTTTTTTGCCTACCCTTTTTACAATAGCTTGTCTCGGTGTTAGTACTAGTTTTAGAGATTCCATGTATAATTTGACAATAATGTGGAAAAAATCTGAGGTTTAGGTCTTCTAACTTCACTCCTTTGACGTGTGTGTGTGTGTGTGTGTGTGTGTGTGTGTGTGTGTGTGTGTGTGTGTGTGTGTGTGTGTGTGTGCATGTGTGTGTGTGTATGTATGTGTGCATGCATGCATGTGTGCGTGCGTGTGTGTATTTTTAGAATCTCAGTCGGGCACTGGAGACTGGGCACTCATGGATGTGGCTAGAAACAGGCAAAGAGGCACGACTGAGAGAATCAGGGAGAAAATAGTGAAGATCAGTCAAATGGCTCTGAATGCAGCAGGTGCCAGGTCTGCAGCTGCAGCCATGAAGGATAGAGTAATTAGAGATCTGGAAGATAGGGCATCGAGAGCTGAAGAAAGAGCCGAGTGGCAGCGAGTAGATTACGAGAACCAACTCGAAGCCATGGAGAGGTGTCTGGATGTAAGCAAGCAAAAGACTGTAGAATATTTTGAAAGAGCAGTAAATGCAGAGAAAAGTTTGGAAGAGTATGAAGAACGTTCTCTGGAATATGACTCCCAGTGGGAAGTGAAGATTGATGAAGTTCACATGTCCGGTCCAGAGTTGGGAAGTGGAAGATGGACCACGGTCAACGTTGCTGCATTCAGAAGAGTTCAGGTGGCATCTAAATCGATCCTTTGTGAGATTTCATCGTCCCAAAATCTACTGTTGTTCAAACATGAGATGAGTGTTGCAGCTAAGTTGCGTCACCCTAACCTAGTTCAGTTTATTGGTGCCACCACTGAAGGAGAGATAGTCATTCTTTTGGAGCTGATGCACTTAAGTCTGAGAAGCGAGCTACAGAAAGAATACATGGTTCCCAGCCAAGTTGTTTCCATAGGCTTGGATATGGCCAGAGCTCTCAACTATCTCCATTTAATGCAACCTAAACCCATCATTCATCGTAACGTCAACAGTAATAACGTTTTCCTTGAATCTGTATCGTTTAAAAAATGGAGAGCCAAACTCTCAGATCACATTTCTTCCAATCTTCTTTATAAGTTACAGACTGACTATCAAGCAAATCCAGCCTATTCTGCACCTGAGGCTAACAGACTAAGTCAGCAATCCCCCGAGATGGACATCTTCAGTTTTGGGGCTCTTCTGCTGGAAATGCTGACAGGTGAGGTACCCATCAAAGAAGAGCGAGGCCGTCTGATTCGTGCAGTTCATCATAGACCACTGGTTTGTCTCATTCGAAAGTGTCTGGGAGAGAAGAGGAAAGATCGTCCCAATGCAGGTGAGATTATCTTCGAACTGGAAGCTCATGAGGCTTGACTGAAATAGCTATCAACAGTAACATTGTTGTGCCTATTATTATTATTAACATAATGGTTTGTTACTTCAGCTATTATCATATCAATAATTCTTAAGTTGATGTAGCTATAGATTATAACTACAGTTAGTAATAGTAGGGTGAAGAATCCTCTGCTTCTGTAGTGATGTTATAGACTGGATTTCTCGCCATTTCTATACTCACTGTGTTCGTTGACTCGCTTCTATTTTCAGGACCTGAGGCAGTAAATTACAACGGCAAAACAAATTAGAATTCCCTTAGCTGCTACGTAGTTAATTGGCTACCATTCCTTCTTTGCCGCTGAATATCATATGACAAATTTCTTGCTGTTTCTATCACGTCTTCTAATTGGACAATAACAAATTATATTCAACTAAATAGCTATCTCACCTATTACCTTGAACACCATACACGGGATTTCTTTCAGTTTTGATCTCATTTTGATCTGCTGCTGATACATTAGCTTGACCTGAGAACATAATCATAGTTATGGCTGCGATAACCACCTCTTTTTTTAACCCTTTTACCTCTCTTCTTCTTCCGTCTTTTAAGGAGGCACCAAATAGTGAGATTATTGATGAGCAAAGTTATAAGAATTCCTACAGCAAATCCTGCCACAATTCCTATTGCTGTTGCCATGGAGCAGGAGTCTTCATTAGAAGGGGGACTTGGAACTGCATGTGTATGTATGGCAGAGCCACAAGATGAAGAGAGATAGTGAGACTGATTAATTTAGCATGCAGTCAGACCCACCTAGAGTAAAACGTATATGAGGTCTAGTCTGGTGAACCATCCCCGGCCACTTCCGCAGCACTGGATGATTCAATACATCCAGTGCTGCGGAAGTGACCGGGGATGGTTCACCAGACTATATGAGGTCTACATTTACTCTTTTAGAGATTTCCCCCCTAGAATCCATGCATATATATATACATAGCTACCCAAACAATTAATAGTCTGCTAATGGGTGGTCCAACTGCGAGTTAACTAGCTACTGTCTACTGTAATGACAGGTTAGCTATTGCATGAGTTTAGCAAGTTTAGCTAGGATCATATCATCATAATATATAGCTACCTGTGTTTGTTGTGGCAATTGTCATAGTAGGGGGACTCGATGTCACAACTTTCTTCACTATCCTTGAATTGCAGTTACTACTTGTAGTGAACTCTGGAAGACACCTCACTCCAACTTTTACTAGAACATATCTATCACTTTGAGTTAAATTGATAAAACGTAGAGGACCTCCTAGTTCCAGGTTTTCTGAAGAATTTGCTAAAACAAGAACATTAGCTCCACTGTTATCGCTGACTCTGACAAGGAGCCGAATAGGTTTTGTTTGGTAGATCGGAGAAACGTGCTCAGCTCCTAAACCGAGATCCAACTTCTTAAGTGGATTGTTGGGGCCATTAGGTGGGAACATACTTGTACCCAGAGGACAGTAGCTATTAAAGTCTATGGAGCGAGCACTTGTATCGCTGAAGCACATGGTGACAGTGGTAGGAGTGGATCCTGGAGGAAGATTGAAGACTTCAATAGGAGGGTCCACTACTATACGATACTGAGGACTAGCATCTACCACCTATAATAAGATCCAATGTATGTTTTTAATAGAATTATCTTGAACCCAAACTTTTGTCGAGTTCTATAGGCTATAGCTAGCTAAATGGCTGTCTCTATTTGATATTTCTAATCCGCACAATCTCATAATTATGCCATTATAATAGCTACTAATACTCTTACATACCAAGATGGTATAGAATGTGAACAAGAATATGATCACCATAATAGCTGTCAGTATACTGCGGTGTGGAGATTGTATTTAAAATATGCCCCCAGTGACTTTTATAGCTAGCCTACAGTACTTGTGGGTTAAGATCAGAGTGCTATTACTAGACAACACATGTACAGGTACGTAGCTAAGGGTGACGTCATGGTCATTATTCCCATATAGGGCTCATGGGTTACCCAGCTAATGGGATGTGGCTAGCTAGTTAGACTACATCACAATGTAGACTACATCAACATTAATTAAAGTTCAGAAAAATTATACATGTATACAGGTAAATAGCTACAACATGCCAGGTGAGGTCACAGTAACAGTAGTTGAGTAATCTTGCACTGTAGCTACATAGTAACAGTAGCTAGTTGAGTGTAGCTATAAAGTCTATTTGCATGCACTTATCATTTATTCTTAACCAAATTTCAAACCCAGCTCATAGAGTGAGTGACCAGCCTCTACTGGTGATTTAAGTGTTCAAGAATTGGTCAATAGCGCATACGTACGTTCGCGGGCAAAATTAAGTAGGCGCGGTCATCGAGGGGCGTGGCTCAGCTAACAAGGCCTGATGTCCGAGATACTTGATGTGGCAGTTGTAGGTGCTGGGGTGGTGGGAAGCTGTGCAGCTTACCACCTCATGAAGAACAGAGTGAGAACTCTTCTTCTGGAACAGGTAGGTTAAAGACAAGGGGGTATCTCAGTAAGACTAGATAGAGCAGGGCAGGGGGTAGGTTGAATAGGATTGTTCCACTTGGTTGATTATATTTTTCCAGTTTGAAGCAGGGCACAGGAGAGGAAGTTCTCATGGGTCTTCTCGCATCACTAGAAGGGCTTATGTTGAGTCCTACTACGTCAAAATGATGGAAGAAGCCTACAAGATCTGGGAGGAGTTGGAGGCAGAAAGTGAGACTAAACTATACATGTGAGTGCGTTTAATAATATCAACAACCATTTCTCAACAATTATGCTTTGATAATAAACTTATACATGTGATAATAATATTCTCAATTAAGCCTATAATAATAATTATTATTGTTATCAATATGCTTTAATAACTTACATGTGAGTGCGTTTAATAATATCAACCATTTCTCAACAATTATGCTTTGATAATGAACTATACACATGTGAGCATGCTTAACAATATCAGCACAATATTAGCCATTCTCAATTATACTTTGATGAAAAGGTACCATTCTACTGCTGTCATGTGTTCTATAGTGATTTTTCACCCCAAAAGCTACGAGTTATGGAGTGAATGTGTAAAAAAAAATAATTTTTTCTGATACATTGTCACTATAATGTGATGTACACATTGACAAGTGATAGTTCACTATCTTTATGTAGTCCTACAGGTATCCTTGTGTTTGGTAAGGAAGGAAGTGCCAGTGACTTGGAGGATGTCATCTCGTGCCTCAAGATTAGTGGAACTGACCATGAGGTGTGATTGTGTGAGTGAGCTGAAGAGAGGATGCCAACTATTTTTGTCCTTTGTAGAAAACTACCCTCACTTGAAGGCAAACTTTACCATATTAGCAATTACATTTTGTGCATTATATATAAATATATATATATATATATATTTTTTTTTGTGTGTGTGTGTGTGTGTAAACAATGTTTGTATATGAGCCATGTTCTTGGCTACATAGCTGCTCAAAGTTCCTATTGAACGTACCGTACCCCCTTTATGTTTTATGCTGACTCACATTTTTATACAGGTGTTATCAAGTGCAGAGGCTAATAAACGTTATCCACCTCTGAAGATTCCAAACGACTATGGCTGCGTGTTTGAAAATGATGGAGGCATACTGCTAGCTGACAAAGCTGTGAAGGCCATTCAGGTCAGTCTTGCCCGAAGTTTCTCACACTGCATCAATGAACCCTAATAGCTTGTGTAGATTAGACTGCCATTATGATCATCACCAGCCTCCTCTTGGATAGACTGAAATTGCATGCATATTAAAGTACAAGCAGAATTTTGGGGTCCCAGAAGTTAGAAATGTGTAGCAAGCTTCTCCCGGTTTATCAAAATTATGATTTTAGGGTCCTTCCAAAAGTTAGAGTGATAACTCCTCAAAATTTGTATTACAACTTAATAATTTATAGGACCAGTTCAAGAAACTAGGAGGGAAACTGATGGATCGTTGCCAAGTGGAGAAGATAGAACCTGGGACTGTTGTCACACTGAGAACTAGTAAGGGCACAATACGGGCAAGGAAGGTCATCCTGACTCCTGGAGCATGGGCTGGTCAGATGTCTAGCCAGCTTGGATTTGACTTACCACTGAAGGTAATGATGGAAGGTAAAGGACTATCCAGTCAAGTTCTCAGATTAGTATATGTGAAGCTCAAGTAGTGTTGCATGGAGATAACTTGTTTATTTGTTTGTTTATTTGTTTATTTGTTTGTTGGTTGGTTGGTTGATTAATATTTGGTCTTAATGTGAACAAGAATATCTCTCTCTCTCTCTCTCTCTCTCTCTCTCTCTCTCTCTCTCTCTCTCTCTCTCTCTCTCTCTCTCTCTCTCTCTCTCTCCCTCCCTCCCTCCCTCCCTCCCTCCCTCCCTCCCTCCCTCCCTCCCTCCCTCTCTCGCTTCTCCAGGTTATAAGAACAGAGGTGTTTTATTGGAAATGTGCCATTCCTGAAATGCTCTCCTCTTCTCATTTCCCAACGTTTTGGTACACACCTCCTGAAGCTGCCTCTCGACAGCGCATGATAATCTATGGCCTACCATCACACGAGTATCCAGGACTGATAAAGGTGTTATAATTATAATTATATTCCACTATATGGTACATAACTATGCTTATAAATCCTCAGCTTACACTGTTAGCAAAATGTCTATACATCCTCTATCCACTCAATTCTTCAGATCTGTCCGGGTCACACTGAGCACACAGGACCCTTGCTTGACCACCCTGAAGACATGAGGAACGAAAACAGCACTCCTCACTCCCTCCAAGAAGTAGCAGACTTTGTGGGGAAGTACTTCTATGGTATCAGTACCATCCCTAGTATCCATGAGACTTGCTTGTATACTGTGAGTATACTATATAGTATCCATGAGACTTGCTTGTATACTATGAGTATACTATATTGTATACTGTGAGTATACTATATAGTATCCATGAGACTTGCTTGTATACTGTGAGTATACTATATAGTATCCATGAGACTTGCTTGTATACTGTGAGTATACTATATAGTATCCATGAGACTTGCTTGTGTACCATGCCCTAGTTGTGATTACAGTACACTTGGGGCCCATACTTTTGTCCTTTGGAGGTTATTTTGATATACATAGGTTCTTTAAATTGTCCTTGTTGAGAAGTTTGTCCTCTTTTGGAGTGTCCTCGACGGAAGTTTCACTCTTTATTATTCAGGCTACACCCGATCATAACCCAATCATCGACTATCACCCTAAGCATCCAAATATTATATTTGGTATGGGATTCTCAGGCAAGTGATACTCTTAGTAAGACTGGTACTAGTCCACTGTAGTTCCTTTAATATCACAGGTCATGGGTTCAAATTGAGTCCGGTCATGGGGAAAGTGTTGTGTGAAATGGCAATGGAGCAACCAGTTTCTCATGATATATCACCCTTCAGACTGAAACGCTTCATATCTAAAGCATTGCAAGCTCACCTATAACCGGTTCATGCACTATTTTTACTTTTTTATTACAATTAATTTTTATTATACGCATGCGCACTAAATTAATATTCATGCCAGGTCAAAGTGCAGGACACGAGGTCTGCTTTGGTATCATAGAGAGAGCTCTGATTTTTTTTCCCGACTTCTAGGCAAACATAAGTAGCGAGATCACAATGACTCTAAAAAGAAAATGATGTGTAAGACATTCTCCGTCGGTAAGGTAGGCGGGGGTAACTCCGGACGAACTTTCAATTGGGAAGGATAACTTTGGAATGGAAGCAGCTATGATCGAGCAGTAAAGTTCAAAAAGAAGCTGAACTCTCCATCTATCAAGGCTCCAAGCGTTATTATTTTAGTACTTACTCTTGTGAACTTATCGGGCAAAATTCATAGCTAGTATAAAATCGCGGTTTGGGGTAACTCCGGACACTACTGGTAGAAATCTCTGATAGAGCTAGCTAGCAACCCAACATGAAATATTTTAGAGAGAGATGACTTTGGTTATCTGATACACATGCACTTTTTTCCTGCGCTCTCTTGATGTTCAACCAGGCCTGCTTGAAATGCACAAGATCGTGACGTAAAGTTTCAGTTCGACGATTATAGATTTCGGGGCACGATGCAGTCCAGAACGGTGGAAGAAGAGTTTAGCTAAGCATGCATTTAAACAAGTAGCAGTTATAGTTACTGCAGGTATAAAGACTGCCTCTCAATCTTTGTAGTTTCTGAAAAAAAGTTGAAAGTCCGAAGTTACCCCATGTCCGGAGATACCCCCGCCTACCTTATCTTCATTTTGATGGAAGGGTTGATGATTAGTCTTGGTATGCAGCAGAATTCTACACTGCCAGTAACTATTGTGATCACTGCAAGAACCACAGGTGGAGCTAGCTGTCTTTCAGCTGAGATGATGGACGCACAGAAGAAGGATATAAATCGTGAAGTTCAAGCTCTTTTACAAAAGTTTGTGGTTCCTGATGCACCTCCATGTCAGTGTGATGGTGGTGGAGACAAAGTATGGACAAGAATTGCATATGTCAATATGAGTGATCCTTTTCAGCAGTGTCCCATCAATTGGACAATGACGACTGCACCTATAAGAGGGTGTGGTTTATCGTATCGTAGATCTGATCATTACATTTGTAATTCTGCTTTCTTTTCATATGCTGCATCTAATGATACTGACTCCTATTCACACGTGTGTGGAAGAGTCATGGCGTACCAAAAAGGATCTCCAGATGCGTTCCACAGTTACTTGAGGTATGATCGCGGTTTGGAGCAAGCATATCTTGATGGTGTCTCCCTAACACATGGCACTGTAGGATCAAGACAACACATTTGGTCATTCACTGCTTCCAATTACGAAATTTTCCCAAATGAATATAGGACTTCTTTAAATTGTGCTTGCACCAATACTGGTGAAAATTGGGTGCATCAAATCCCTCCTTTTATAGGCAATAACTATTTTTGTGATACCGGCAATCCTGGACCAGGGTTTTCACACTATTTAGTGTTCGCAGACGACCCACTCTGGGATGGACAAGGGTGTGGCCCTACTAATACCTGCTGTGAGTTCAACAACCCTCCGTGGTTCTGCACAACACTCCCACAGCCTACAAGTGATGACCTTGAATTACGAATTTGTAGCAGTAATCCTAAATGGGAGGACATACTTGTGCATCTTGTCGATATTTATGTCCGCTAACTTCTCACCCAGCCATAATTGTATTATGATTTCATTTGTGTTGATTAGCTACTAAGCTACCAAATTAAATTTTCCATGGTAACCAGTTAGCTACAAAATATAAACTGCTTTTAATGTAATGGGTATATACATGCAAAGAGATAAAAGTGCCCCTCCTTGCAGTGAAGTGGTTACAGGTCACACACTGTTTTGGCTTGTCCATTCCTAGCCACCACTGCAAGTGAAGCCAGTAATTATATAAGTACAGACCTACTTCAGTTAGACCACAGATAGAGACTGAATCTATCAGATTTGACTCTGATCTCACTAGGGATGCAGATTATAGACCTAATTAAACGTGCCCCTCCGATGCATCTAATAGCTGAATGTAGGAAAACCTACTGTATTAACAGTGTAGCTTGGGTGTGGCCCTACTACATGTATTATGAGTTCAATAACCCACTATCTGCTCAACAATTGTAAGCGATGACATAATAGTCACCAGGGATTGGCCGTGGTAATAATTATAATTATAGGTTCATTGTTCTTGTCCAGTCCCAGACCTTTTTACACAGAAAAGTGTGAAGGAATTGGAATAAGATTCATAACTGGCCACTAAAAATACCAGCCTTAAGGTAATTATTATAAAAATAAAAATAGAGATATCTAGCATGGACTTTTGAATTTAGCTAATCAGAATCAGAGTCTTCTTTTGATTCAGATAGCTTGATAGGTTCATTGTTCTTGTCCAGCCCCACTGGTTTGATAACATCCAGTCTACAGTAGTATAGAAAATAAGAGGGAAAGTCAGTGGTACATTGAGAACACTTTAATAGTAAAATTAATGCAGACACTTTGGGGACAAACTTCCAGAATTTCAGCATAGTGTCCAAACTGACTAGAGCTGAAAGTTCTTATAAGCTACATGAATAGAGTTTCACACTGAGGGTTTTCTATGTAATGGTTTGATTAATGCCATAGCCCTGGCTTACTTCTCCAATCTATCCAGCAGATCCATCAGTTTTGCTGCTTCTCTCTCTTGTTCCGCTTCAGTCATTGTAGCCTCAGGCGGTGTCTTTGGCTTGCTAGGAGCTCCAGTAACTAAATCAATGCTAAATAAATAAATAAATAAATAAGTGTATACTGTCCATCAACCTACTGGAATTCTATGACACTTATTATAGTGGAATCTCTAAACATTGGGACCAGCTGCACTGTAGCTCTATAGGTTCCAGTGGAATCTCTAAATAGAGCACACATTGGGACCACTGTAGCTCTATAGGTTCCAGCGGAATCTCTAAATAGAGCGCACATTGGGACCAGCTGCATTGCAGCTCTATAGGTCCCAGTGGAATCTCTAAATAGAGCACACATTGGGACCAGCTGCACTGTAGCTCTATAGGTTCCAGTGCAATCTCTAAATAGAGCACACATTGGGACCAGCTGCACTTCCATGTTAGCTTACCATAATTATATTTGCATGCACTAACTTTGGCTTGCTGCTCTCATACTCCTCAGTATCAGAGTCCTGATCGTCAGATGAGTAGTCCTCTTGACCCTTGGAGTGCCCTCCTTGCAAAAGCCCTCGGGACATGAGGAGGCCAGCAGCATTACCATAACCAGTGTGCTTGATCAGACGATATGCTATGAAGTCAAGATAATCAAGTTTCAAAAGTATTCCATGTAGCTACTTAACTACTACATGCATAAAGTGAGTATCTTTGGATGTGGAATTTAAATATCCTGTAAAACTTAACTGTTCTCCTTGCAGAGCACGAATAGAAACTCTGATGCCACTTCCATGCAGTTGTGGGATGCAGCTGTCATCAAGCGAACTATTCTGGTAAACAACAGCAACACAGGCGGTCATAATGTGCAACAGCTACAGTATAATATCATGTGGAAGTGTAAACCATTATTTATCCCTTGTTTTAGCTAATCTTTTTTTGAAATTTTAATTTCCCACTATAACTACCAATTTATATAGAAGAATAATTGTAATAATCACATAATTAGCTATAACACACAACATACCTGCTTTTCAAAGAGGAGCCATGTTCTGGTCTATCTTTCACTTCCTTGAGGGGTGGAAGAATCTGGAGAGAGGGAGGGAGGGAGGGAGAGAGAGAGTCCTCATATGATCAAATGACATAGCTAGCTATTAAAGTTTACATTGCCACTGCAATTGGATATACAGATTATTTGGTGAAGCCCATGCACCCCCCACCACTCTAACCTCTGTCTTCAGGAACCTGCGAATTATCCTGTTCCCTTTGCTAAGCAAGGCAAGGACTCCTAGGAGAACTGATAAACTGTGGTGCTCCATACTACTGCTCTCTGGTACCTGCATTCAATATCAGTGCATGCATGACATAATAGCTATGATGACCAATACAAAATCCAGAAAGACAGATTTGAGAGAAAACCATTCTTGCAAAAAAAAAAAAAACCTCTAAATATAGCTCCCCTTATATATGAATGCATCTTTTATTGGGCCATTTTATTGCACAATCTCCATACATCACACCAAAATGACCACTGTTGTGATAAAAGGATGCTCTATAGCTAGCTAATAGCCTCATAGCTACCCTGCAAAAAAAAAAAAAAAAAAAAAAAAAAAAGCAGGCTTGCAGCTGGGTATGAGGCTATAGTTATAGTTCTATGCTATATCTCTAATGGGTAGCTTACATTCAAGGAATAGGATTATACAGCTATAATTATGCATAGCTATTATAGGGTATCACTCTACCAGTATGTGGTTGAGGTGGTTTAGGAGGGAGAGAATGGCTGCCATGTTCCACCCTTCAAAGTTGCAATCTATCTCACAGCAGTAGAGACCTGCAGTGTATTGTATATGTGTATTGTATGAGCAGCTATAATGAACTTGCATTTTCAGTTGTTGTAATATGAACCTAGTTACATAAGATTAATAGTCTTATTCCCAGACCCCCCACACAATTTGTACACATCCCCCAAAGTTGTACATGTGAAAGTCAAGGGTACTTATTCATGTTTTAGTCAAAATTTACTTTTATCATGCCTGGCAGAGCAAAGAAAAAGAAGTTGTCATGCTGACAAAATTAAAGCTGATTTAAAAAAAGGAAATTTAGCTTTACTATAGCATGCTGCATATATCTTTATGTCATGTGATCATAACATAGAGCTGCAAGGTTCAGACGAAAATAGAACTACATAACGTATATGTCCACGAGGTTGACAATTATGTCTTCATCTTCAATGGACTGATTCAGACAGATCCGCAACTCAATAGCATCTGTTGTAACTTGTGGTAGAGTTGTGCAAAAATATGGAGGGTTGTTGAGCTGGCAGCATGTATTGGATGAACTACACCCTTCCCCATCCCAGAGTGGGTCATCAGGGAAGAAATTGAGAGAGACTCCATACGAAGGGTTGCCAGATTCACAGAAGTAACTGCCTTCAACGAAAGTCGGAATTGCCTGAGAGTTAACCATATTGGGGACAACACAGGGACAGTTACCAAATCTATCCTCCATTTTATTATTTCCAGCAGCAAATGACCAAATGTGTTGTCGTGAGCCTGCCAATCCGTGTATGACCGATACACTGTCTAGATATGCCTCCTCCAAGGTAGCACCTGGACGATGGAAGACATCTGGCGTTCTTAGTTGATATCCAACTATTCTTCCACAAATACGTGAGTAGCTACAACCATTTGAGGGGGAGATTGCAGAGTCACATGAAGGACCTCTACCGTTTGATCAACCACACCCTCTGATAGGAAAGTTAGTGTTTAGCTTCCAATTGGGAGGACACTGCACACTGGGGTCACTCATGTTCAGGAAGGCAATTCTAGTCCAATCATCACGATCACCACATGGACACGAGGAACGCAGTTTGAGGGCAGGAATCACTCTGTTTTGCAGGAGAGCTTTAACTTCATCCAACACTCAAACGGAAGGGCACATTCCTTCGGTTATGTTATTGGTTATGACAGGTGAGAGAGTTGCAGGCAGAGAAAAATCTTTTTGCTCGGCAAAGCATGCATGACTGTTGGAGAAAACAAAGAAACTTAGCAATAAAAATATACTTTGTCAACCTTACATCACGAAATCAACGTAACGATAACACTAAAATGTGGTTAAGTATCTGATTGTGAAAGCATCCAGCATATATAGCATATTAGCTAGGCACAACAGCAATGAAAAAGGATATGAGGGGGACTGATGAGAAACAGGAAATTTAGATAGGTTTAACATTACTATAATAATTATTCTGCATATCAAATGACATTCACGCACAAGGAAAGAATACTAGTACTCATATTCTTGATCAGTAGCTATAAGTATATATCTCTGCAGTGGAACCTGTCAAATGTAGCAACTCAAGCTGGGATCAGATTCAGGATTGCATGCATTAGAGTAGTGGGTTTTAATAATAATGTAGAACTATCTATGTTTTAATAGCGTGTTTATGAGATGGCATGGCAAAGAAAAGAAAAAGAAAGTTATGAGGGTACTGAATAAACAGGAAATTTAATTTACTAGCATGCTGGATATCTTGGATCAGAATAACAATAGCTTCTCACAAAATATATTGTGCTTAATCATGCAGATGAATAAAATGTGAGGGTCTTTGAGTCACGTACAACTTTTCTTAATCATACAAGCAATTGTTGTGAGCATGTGTGCACACTAATTATATTACTAGCTACATGTTACAAACAATGTGAACATGAAATACTCTTGAATATGAGTGAAAAAGCGGTGTTCATGAGATATTGATATCCACCAAGTTTACGATTATGTTTTCATCAGTATTGCTTTGATCGAGGCAGATTCTGACTTCAATGTCATCGGTAGTTGGCTTAGGAAGTGTGGCACAAAACTGAGGAGGGTTATTGAACCGACAACAAGTAGAAGGACCACACCCATCTCCATCCCAGAGGGGATCATTTGAGAATATTTGAGCCAGATTGAACGTGCTTGTAGGATTCCCAGACTCACAGAAGTAATTATCACCAACGAAAGGAGGCAGACGATTACCTATTGCCATGTTGCCTGAAACACAAGGACAATTGAATGCACTTCTGGACCTTTCATTTAGACCAGCAAAAAATGACCAAATGTGCTGTCGTTGGCCTGCAGAGCCATGTGTGACAGATACTCCATCAAGATATGCACTATCCAAGTTATTAACGGAAGATACAAATCTTATAAAGGCATCTGTTGAGCCTTGTTGGAAGGCAGTCACTCTTCCACAAACTCGTGAGTAGTTGCGACCATTTGAGGAGAAGAAGACAGAGTCACAAGCTGCACCAGTAGGTGTTAGTCGACGACATCCTCTGACTGGTGTTTCAATCAAACTCCAATTGGAAGGACACTGCACACTGGGGTCACTCGTGTTCAGGAAGGCAATTCTAGTCCAATCATCACGACCACCACATGGACACAAAGAGCGCAAATTGAGGGCAGGAATCACTCTATTTCGTAGGAGAGCTTCAACTTCTGTAAGCAACTCATCACGTATTGAATTCCTCTCCTGGACAGAAGGACAAGGTCCACCGGTCACATTATTGATGACGGATGGTGAGAGAGTTACTGGTAAAGAAGCAGAGCATTCATGACTGACTGATAAAATAAGAAAACTTAGCAACGATAGAAACATGTCAGCCATAAAGAAGTATATGAATATCTCATCAATCAATTCAGCCTCTTTCTGATGACTGAGGAAAAGGTTGATTGCTATTCATGGAGGGAGGAGGCCAGAGTGCAGAGGATGTTAGCTATAAATAAATCCATGCACATGTAAATATTATCATTCGGAAAGAAGTCTTCCATACTATAGGAAACTATACTAGCTATATGCCACATGAAGCTTCTGGAACCCGTTAATGGCTTCATACACTAAATTCTATTTCTATAGACCTGTTACAGCTATATATATAGGTTTGGCTTATCACAGGAAATGTTCTTAATATAATATTATATTCAGCTACCAACTGTCATGTATACAGAGAATGCAGCTGTATAGTACAGATCCAGCATCATGCATGATCTGTTCAGATGTTCAGCAACATGCATGATCAGATGTCACTCACAATCATGTAGTTACACTGCTGCTCAATACTGATTCTGATTATATTATAGGAAATTAGCTACATTGCTGCTCTTATAGCAAATCGTATCCATCACATGACAAATATCCACTATGTTATGATCACATGACATAAATATCCCCCAAGCTTATGATCATATTTTCATTACTATTATCCTCATCCCTAGTCACAATGATTGTGGGAAAGTCAGATATGCATACGTACGTATGTAAAATGGCAAATGACACGCTATAGTGTATGACAAGTCAGAGTTACAAAATGTACTGATAACAGATGATATAGCCATGTAGCTAGTGTATGAGGTTGCTATTTTTTTATGCATAATGTATAATGCAGAGTAATTCTTTGATTACCATGAGTAACAAGCTTCCATGGCATAGAGCTGCAAAGTTCAAAGGAAAGTAGCTCAACTACATAACATATGTGTCCACGAGGTTGACAATCACATCTTCATTTTCAGTGCTTTCATCCAGACAGATCCGTAACTCAATAGCATCTGTTGTAACTTGAGGTAAAGTCGTGCAAAAATATGGAGGGTTGTTGAGCTGGCAGCATGTACTGGACGAACTACACCCTTCCCCATCCCAGAGTGGGTCATCAGGGAAGAAATTGCCTGAGATTGTAGGCAAAGGGTTGCCAGATTCACAGAAGTAACTGCCTTCAATGAAAGTCGGAATCACCTGAGAGTTAACCATATTGGGGACAACACAGGGACAGTTAAAAATTATATCCTGCACTTTATTAACTCCAGAAGCAAATGACCAAATGTGTTGTCGTGAGCCTGCCAATCCGTGTGTGACCGATACACCATCTAGATATGAATCCTCCAAGGTAGCACCTGGACGATTGATGTTATGGAAGGCATCTGGTGTTCCATGCTGATATCCAACTATTCTTCCACAAACACGCGAGTAGCTACGACCATTTGAAGGGAAGATTGCAGAGTCACATGAAGGACCTGTATCGGTTGATCGACCACACCCTCTGATAGGCAAGTTAGTGCTTAGCCTCCAGTTGGGAGGACACTGCACACTGGGGTCACTCATGTTCAGGAAGGCAATTCTAGTCCAATCACCACGACCACCACATGGACACGAGGAACGCAGTTTGAGGGCAGGAATCACTCTGTTTTGAAGGAGACCTTTAACTTCATCCAACACTTGAACAGAAGGGCACATTCCTTTGGTTATGTTGTTAATTATTACAGGTGAGAGAGTTGCAGGCAGAGAAAAATCTTTTTGCTCAGCAAAGCATCCATGACTGTTGGAGAAAACAAAGAAACTTAGCAATAAAAACATACTTTGTCAACCTTACACCACAAAATCAACGTAACGATAACACTAAAATGTGGTTAAGTATCTGATTGTGAAAGCATCCAGCATATATAGCATATTAGCTAGGCACAACAGCAATGAAAAAGGATATGAGGGGGACTGATGAGAAACAGGAAATTTAGATAGGTTTAACATTACTATAATAATTATTCTGCATATCAAGTGACATTCACGCACAAGGAAAGAACACTTGCTGGTATTCTTGACCAGTAGTATATATCTCTGCAGTGGAACCTGTCAAATGCAGCCACTCAAGCAGGTTCAGGATTGCATGCATTAGAGTAGTGGGTTTTAATAATAATGTAGAACTATCTATGTTTTAATAGCGTGTTTATGAGATGGCATGGCAAAGTTATGAGGGCACTGATGATAAACAGGAAATTTAATTTACTAGCATGCTGCATATCTTGGATCCAAATAACAATAGCTTCTCACAAAATATAACATTACTTGTGTGCTTAATCATGCAGATGAATAATAATGTAAGGGTCTTTGAGTCACGTACAACTTTTCTTAATCACACAAGCAATTGTTGTGAGCATGTGTGCACACTAATTATATTACTAGCTACATGTTACAAACAATGTGAACATGAAATACTCTTGAATATGAGTGAAAAAGCGGTGTTCATGAGATATTGATATCCACCAAGTTTACGATTATGTTTTCATCAGTATTGCTTTGATCGAGGCAGATTCTGACTTCAATGTCATCTGTAGTTGGCTGAGGAAGTGTGGCACAAAACTGAGGAGGGTTGTTGAACCGACAACAAGTAGAAGGACCACACCCATCTCCATCCCAGAGGGGATCATTTGAGAATATTTGAGCTAGATTGAACGTGCTTGTAGGATTGGGTGTATACAATCGGTGGACTGGACTACTGGATTGGATTACTGGACTGGACTACTGAAAATTGCTGTTATTGCAGAACAAGGCTTGAATGTGACACTTGTCTGGATATTTTATACTCGAGACTTGACGGCTCTGTATATATATACAAAATTATCTGCTAGTGTGCTGCGCAGAAAATTTGAAGGGCATGCACACTGGAATGGACTGGACTACTAGTATGGACTACTGGACTGCTTAAACTTGACCACAAAAATACATTATTGCCACTTAAAATACTGGAAGTGAAGTAGAGCAGTAATTAATGGTAGCTACACTAGTAATTTGTAAGTGCTAATCTCGTACATGTTACTATTGTAGAATTTCATAAAATATAAAAGATAGATGTCTATACTTAGTCTGGTGTCGCCAGCCCAGCTTTTCTTGCGACACCAGACTAGTCTACACTGTGGGAAACTAGTTATGACCAGCTAACTCTAGTAAGTATAGGTAATCAGTGACACATGCTTTTGAGTGCAATTCGGGTATAATTGCATGAGAAACTGATTAGGTAATTTCACGAGGCGAAGCTGAGTGCAATTTTAGACAGTTTCGAATGCAATTGTACTGCAAGTTGCACGAAAAAGCCTATGACTGCCTATTAATCATGATCATGATAGATTACTTGTATCAACCTGGCAGCTGCCTGTTTCCACTTAAACCTAGCATGGCCAATACACCCTGAAAAAAAAAAAAAACGCTGTAGAAATCAATCAAGCTTGCCTACCATCTTCAAAATGTAGTTACTAGGTTAGTCTGCACATGCTCAGATGTAGGAGTGCAATTATAAACTACTGCAATTTGGCATGTGAACTGATGAGGGAAGATGTAATATCCTATATGTACTTCCTAGGATAGTGTTGTACTGCAGAGGATGTATAGCTATAAATAAATCCATGCACATGTAAATAATTATTATCATTCGGAAAGAAGGCTTCCATACTATAGGAAACTACTATAGCTATGTCACATGAAGCTTCTGGAACCCGTTCATGGCTTCATACACTAAATTCTGTTTCTATAGACCTGTTGCAGCTATATAGGTGTGGCTTATCACAGGAAACGTTATATTGAGCTATCAGCTGCTATGTATAGAGAGAATGCGCAGCTGTACAGTACAGATTCAGCATCATACATGATCAGATGTTCAATAATAGCTAGCACAATCATTACACTGCTGCTCAATACTGATTATTAGCTATAGGAAATCATAATCACATGACATAAGTATCCAGCATGTCTATGATCACATGACATAAATATCCACTGTGTTATGATCACATGACATAAATATCCACTATGTTATGATCACATGACATAAATATCCACTATGTTATGATCACATGACATAAATATCCACTATGTTATGATCACATGACATAAATATCTCCCAAGCTTATAATCATATTTTCATTACTATTATCCTCATTCCTAGTTGTGGGAAAGTCAGATATGTGTACACGTATGCAAAATGGCAAATGACACACTATAGTATATGACGAGAGTTACAAAATGTACTGATAACAGATGATATAGCTATGTAGCTAGTGCATGTATGCATATAACTAATTCCTTGCAAAATATCACAATAATATAGCTATAAGAGTTACCATGAGTAACAAGCTTCCATGGTATAGAGCTGCAAGATTCAAAGGAAAAATAACTCAACTACATAACGTATATGTCCACGAGGTTGACAATCACATCTTCATTTCCAGTGCCTTCATCTAAACATATTCGCAACTCAATAGCATCTGTCGTAACTTGAGGTAGAGTCGTGCAAAAATATGGAGGGTTGTTGAGCTGGCAGCATGTATTGGGTGAAATACACCCTTCCCCATCCCAGAGTGGGTCATCAGGAAAAAAAACTCAATGAAATTGTAGGCAAAGGGTTGCCAGATTCACAGAAGTAACTGCCTTCAACGAAAGTCGGAATCACCTGAGAGTTAACGATATTGGGGACAACACAGGGACAGTTAAGGATTGTATCCTGTACTTTATTAACTCCAGAAGCAAATGACCAAATGTGTTGTCTTGAGCCTGCCAATCCGTGTGTGACCGATACACCATCTAGATATGAATCCTCCAAGGTAGCACCTGGACGATTGACGTTATGGAAGGCATCTGGTGTTCCACGCTGATATCCAACTATTCTTCCACAGACACGTGAGTAGCTACGACCATTTGAGGGGAAGATTGCAGAGTCACATGAAGGAGCTGTATCGGTTAATCGACCACACCCTCTGATAGGTAAGTTAGTGCTTAGCCTCCAGTTGGGAGGACACTGCACACTGGGGTCACTCATGTTCAGGAAGGCTATTCTAGTCCAATCACCACCACCACCACATGGACACGAGGAACGCAGTTTGAGGGCAGGAATCACTCTGTTTTGCAGGAGAGCTTTAACATCATCCAACACTTGAACAGAAGGGCACATTCCATTGGTTATGTCGTTGGTAATGACAGGTGAGAGAGTTGCAGGCAGAGAAAAATCTTTTTGCTTGGCAAAGCATCCATGACTGTTAGAGAAGACAAAGAAACTAAGCAATAAAAACATGACTTTGTCAACCTTTACAATTAAGACATACACCGCAGAATCAACATTTGCAACACAAGAATACTACCTATCGATTGTGACTCTCTTAAATACAGCCTCAGTATAATTGATATCTTACTTAGAATTAGTTTATTGGAATTAGCTACCATGTTAGAATTATGTGACCACTTCACTATAGTTTTACATACAGTATATGAAGGGATGACTTTACACAGAAATTGATCATTCAGCATTAGCTACAGTATTTAAGTGCTTCTTCTAGTGTAGGAACTACCGAAGATGACAACAGAAGCATCTCAATGTGTTTGATAATTGAGTTAAAGGCTGTATGGTCTGAGGTGCTAGGCAAGCACATATCAGAGTTCTGTGTACACCTCTCAGGATAAATTATTTCACATGAAAAATGCTGCTAATGCAAACTATTGATGACTTCAGTGAAATCATTTGATAAATGAACATGATCTCCTTCTTGTGTAGCTAGTTAATAAGCAAGAATAGGACTGAAGAGCTCAAATCTAAATAACATCCACTCTCATTACTCAAGCAGCTGCATTGATTGGATAGTGATAGTGTACTAAGGTGTGCGTTAATTAAGAATATGGTTGGCCAAGTCCATGAAATGTGGATTGAACCAGAATAGCTCAACTGCTGACAAAATCAGCACTGAATGTTTTTGTGTACCATTACTCTGGACTTAAGCACTGCCTTAGCAAACAGTTATAGTGAAGGGATGGGATGGATTTACACAGAGATACATGACAGTTTACCGGTAGTCACAGAAATTATTCTAAGTCATGGACACACACCAAACATGACATCATTATGTATAACAGCAATAATATTAATGTTTAGATTCTATAATATAATCAAATTTTGTCCAAGAGAGAAGCACACAACACAAATGTCAGTTTACTAGCTACATGATATAAATATCCACCATGTTTAATGCTTATAGTATCACATGACATGAATATCCACCAAGCTGATAATCACATTTTCATTGTTGGTAGACTCATCAAGGCAGATTCGCACTTCGATATCATCGGTAGTAGCCTGGGGCAACGTGGTACAAAATTGTGGAGGGTTGTTCTTTTTGCAGCAAGAAGTGGTGGGGCCACACCCATCTCCGTCCCAAAGGGGATCATTTGTAAACACCCTATCTAACCTGTTAACTGAAGTTGGATTGCCAGACTCGCAGAAATAGTTATCACCGACAAAGACAGGAACTGTTGATGTACTAGAAACATTCACACAAGGACAGTTCTCTCGTCTATTTTCCACTTCATTGAGTCCAACAGCAAATGACCAGATGTGCTGACGCTGGTTCAGACTGCCGTGGGTGATTGATACACCATCAAGGTATGCATTATCCAAGCTGGGTGAAGATCGAAGGAAATTAGCCAAAAAGGCACCTGTTGAGCCTTGCTGATATCCTATAACTTTTCCACAAACTCGTGAGTAGTTGCAACCATTCGAGGAGAAGAAGACAGAGTCGCAAGCTGCACCAGTAGGTGTTAGTCGACGACATCCTCTGACTGGTGTTTCAATCAAACCCCAGTTGGAAGGACACTGCACACTGGGGTCACTCATGTCCAGGAAGGCAATTCTAGCCCAATCACCACGACCACCACATGGACATGAGGCGCGCAAATCGAGGGCTGGGTTCACCGTGTTTTGAAGGAGAGAATCTACTTGCCTTTGCAACCCATCACGTGCTTGAACAGAAGGACATTTACCATCTTCAACTACGACAGCAGGAACTGATACTGGCAGGGATGATTTCAGCTCAGCAAAGTTGCAGCTCACTAGAGCCAAAAAACTTACAAATAGTAGCATCACCATGGCTAGCTGGCAATGGCTCTATGAAGCTATTAATATGATAGGTTAATCCTTAATAACTTAAACACTATCACACAAGTTCAAAAATGCAAGAAGTACTGAGTCTTTATAGTGCATAACACATACTGCATGGACTCTAAATTGCTCAGTTTTAACAGGCACTGTACAATAGCTCCCACTAGCTACCTTTTTTCCAGTGTAGCTACACAAAATTTGGATGAGTTCCTGTTCGTGTAGCAGCACTATGACTCTATCTTCAAAGAAAACCATCACAGGTGCACAAAGTTTCTATGGTTATGATACATATAGCTACATGCATGAACGACAGATGATATAATAATTAGTTAGGCATGTAGCACATCAGCTAGTGTAAAATGGCAGATGACATGCAAATATAGGTTATGAAAGTTATGCAAATATGTAGCTATGCATATGAGCATGCAATTCCTTACAGAATATCACAGGTTATAAGAGCTGAAATTTTAATGTATATAAGGGAAAAAACATTTCGTGAAATGAAAAAAGATGTAGGGATGACCACTGCTCAAAAAAGTAAGGAAACAAGGATGGAAATGGGATCAATCTTTGTTCTGTATATCCAGCCAACAATCCCTACATATACGTCAGGTAGCTTCAGATTATAGTGTAGTAATGTATACATATATTGTTGGCTGGATATACAGAACAAAGATTGATCCCTTGTTTCTTTACTTTTTTGAGCAGTGGTCATCCCTACATCTTTTTTCATTTCACGAAATGTTTTTTCCCTTACTTGTTCCTGGTCTTTTTTTTTTATGGTTTTAGCTATGTATATGTGTATGCAGGGACAGATGAAAGAAGAATAGTAGCAGCCCAATCATTATTTATCAACGAGTCAAGGTGTGAGGTCGAAGATACTGAAATAGAGTCTACCAGTAGATGGATTGGTGAATCTAAAATCCCCGAGTCGATAGTGTAGTTCATTATCTAGAGCTAGCTAGCTGAGTAATATTATAATTTTGAATAATTGGATATCAAATACATGCGCATGCGTATTATAGAAAAGATGGCTTCCTAATTGAATTAGTCCAGTGTTGTGCTCCATAGTGTCTCCTTTTCATCGACTCTTTTGAGGATCAATGAGTAGAAAAGATCATAGTTGGTAGAATTTGGAGTGGATTTATTCAGAAATCATAGCTGTAGCTTGTACTAGAGCCTACTACAATGTGCAGATCAAGTTTCAGGACCAGGGAGCTTACCGTTTCAGAAATACGGCAAGCAGGTAAATCGCTGGATTCTTCTTCTCTATTATTATTATATTATTATTATTATTATTATTATTATTATTATTCTTAGACAACCATATCTCTCGAACCACTCAGGCTGGATAATCATTCACAGTAGCTTTTGTTAGGTCTAAGTGGGGGAACTAGAATTTCACTTTTGTATTAGTCTATAGGCGGCGCGCGCGGCCGTCGAGTCATCCCTACATAGAGAGTGCTACCGCACTCTCTGATACATGTAGATTTTATGTTTCCTTGACCATGAGTAACAAGCTTCCATGGTATAGAGCTGCAAGGTTCAGAGGAAAATAGAACTACATAACATATATGTCCACGAGGTTGACAATTATGTCTTCATCTCCGGAGAGTGACCTGATCCAGACAGATCCGCAACTCAATAGCATCTGTCGTAACTTGAGGTAGAGTCGTGCAAAAATATGGAGGGTTGTTGAGCTGGCAGCATGTACTGGACGAACTACACCCTTCCCCATCCCAGAGTGGGTCATCAGGGAAGAAATTGCCTGAGATTGTAGGCAAAGGGTTGGCAGATTCACAGAAGTAATTGCCTTCGACGAAGGTCGGAATCACCTGAGAATTAACCATATTGGGGACAACACAGGGACAGGAATTTATTATATCCTGCACTTTATTGACTCCAGCAGCGAATGACCAAATGTGTTGTCTTGAGCCTGCCTAGCTACGACCATTTGAGGGGAAGATTGCAGAGTCACATGAAGGACCTGCATCGGTTGATCGACCACACCCTCTGATAGGCAAGTTAGTGCTTTGCCTCCAATTGGGAGGACACTGCACACTGGGGTCACTCATGTTCAGGAAGGCAATTCTAGTCCAATCACCACCACCACCACACGGACACGAGTAGCGCATATTGAGGGCAGGAGTCACAGTGCTCTGTAAGAGAGTTCTAACTTCTTGAAGTATCTCATTATGCGCTGCATTTATCACTTCAGTTGAAGGACAAATTCCATCGGACACGTTTCTGATTATGACAGGTGAGAGAGACACTCCTGAAGTCTCTTGCTGAACAAAGCTGCCAGTTACTGCCAGAGCTAAGAGAGTTTGAAATGAATACATCTGGTTTTGTGTGACTTGTAAAAGAATGAGCTATAGCTAAACACCAGCTACAACACTTGAAAGAGTTAATTCCTAGCTTTCTATACCAACTGAGATACACACACACATCAGGGTTCTATTCAAACCGTCATACAGGGGCGGGGCAATACCATTCTTGGTAGATACGTATATTCATGTATACATGTGATATAAATGAATATATGCTAATCTACCATTCTGAATTACATGTACGCTATGAATATAGTGTGTAGCTATCCTATAGGATTCCATAGAATGTATAGCTCAGATTGGGAAGTTTTCATTAGATGACGAATCATGTTTACAATTTTTCATGTTAATTTATTTTCCTTGTTACAGCTTAGCTATATGCAATTAGCTTTTATACTATTTTGTACAGGGTAATTAAATTGGTGTGATTAATTTTCCATAAATCAACATCAAAAATTTCCCAATCTATAGCACCAACAAGCTTACTACAGAAGAAGGTAGCTATGCAATTGAGACATTAGCTATTTAGTGTTAATATAGGATACATAATATGAGTTAGTAGAATGAGAGATGAGTGTGGGAAAGTCATACAAAATGGCAGATGACACGCTATGTATGATGAGAGATTGTTGCTAGCTAAGTGTATGAGTATAATTCCTTGTAAATATATTTTAAGAGCTAGATTTTATGTTTCTTTGGAATTTATTACTATGAGTAACAAGCTTCCATGGTATAGAGCTGCAAGGTTCAGAGGAAAATAGAACTACATAATGTATATGTCCACGAGGTTGACAATTATGTCTTCATCTCCAATGGGCTGATCCAGACAAATCCGCAACTCAATAGCATCTGTCGTAACTTGAGGTAGAGTCGTGCAAAAAATATGGAGGGTTGTTGAGCTGACAGCACGTACTGGATGAACTACACCCTTCCCCATCCCAGAGTGGGTCATCAGGGAAGAAATTGCCTGAGATTGTAGGCAAAGGGTTGGCAGATTCACAGAAGTAATTGCCTTCGACGAAGGTCGGAATCACCTGAGAGTTAACCATATTGGGGACAACACAGGGACAGGTATTTATTATATCCTGCACTTTATTGACTCCAGCAGCAAATGACCAAATGTGTTGACGTGAGCCTGCCAATCCATGTGTGACTGATACACCATCTAGATATGAATCCTCCAAGGTAGCACCTGGACGATTGATGTCAAGGAAGGCATCTGGTGTTTTTTGCTGATATCCAACTATTCTTCCACAAACACGTGAGTAGCTACGACCATTTGAGGGGAAGATTGCAGAGTCACATGAAGGACCTGTATCGGTTGATCGACCACACCCTCTGATAGTCAAGTTAGTGCTTAGCCTCCAGTTGGGAGGACACTGCACACTGGGGTCACTCATGTTCAGGAAGGCAATTCTAGTCCAATCACCACGACCACCACATGGACACGAGGAACACAGATCAAGGGCAGGAATCACAGTGCTCTGTAAGAGAGCTCTAACTTCTTGAAGTATCTCATTATGTGCTGCATTTGTCACTTCAGTTGAAGGACAAATTCCATCGGATACATTTCTAATTATGACAGGCGAGAGAGACACAGATAAAGATCCTGAAGTCTCATGCTGAACAAAGCTGCCAGTTACTACCAGAGCTAAGAGAGTTTGAAATGAAAACATTTGTTTTTGCGTTACTTAAGAATTAGAATTACAATACCAACTGAGCTACATATCACTGAATGGCCTCTGAACTCAAAAGAATGTTTCATATAAATAGTGTATGTGTGCATGTCAGTATATACTGTTTCATGTACATATTGCATGTGGGAGTTATACAGACAATCATGATCACATGTAGTACCTAAAGGTAAGGGAAGGATGATAACAATAAACTGTCTTTTGAAGGAGACATAATTATAATGTTACATAATTGCATTGCAACTGATTGCTCTTCAATCAGCTTGTGCACGTAATATAATATGAGAGCATAATTCCATGATCAAATGTTATGTTGATAGTAGAAGCCGTAGGAATCGATTCTTTTCGCAGCATGAATATGAAATGAACACGCATGCGCATTACTTGACTATAACTACTCTACTCACTTCCTATTTTTATGCTGTTTTATTGTTATTGTTGTTGTTGTTGTTATCGTTGTCGTTGTTAATTTTGTTATTGTCCCCTGTACATTTATACCACATTTTGCTTCTATGCATATCAATCAAATACATGTATACTGTACTTTGTTGTTGCTGTTTTGTTTGTTTGTTTGTTTGTTGTTGTTGTTGTTGTTGTTACATACCTTCTGTTGCTGATACTTGTGATTTATCATACAGAGAAGGAAAGAGTCCAGAGAGAGTGGGTGTGACAGATTTATCTGGTGGGAGGAGGAAATATCGGCAGAAATGGTACGGGAGATTCATTATCACTTCACAACAGTTACTACAGAAACAAAGAGAATGATTCATCATGTAGTATGCATTGGAGGAAGGGAACTTCATATAACTCAATGTGAACGCACATAAGAGTTTGGGTGGTAGAGTATCATTAATTGGAGGATGGAAACATATAATATGAACTCACATAAGAGTGGCTTTAGTATGGAACACATCATATAACAAGATATGAACTCACATAAGAGTGGCTTTAGTATGGAACACATCATATAACAAGATATGAACTCACATAAGAGTGGCTTTAGTATGGAACACATCATATAACAAGATATGAACTCACATAAGAGTGGCTTTAGTATGGAACACATCATATAACAAGATATGAACTCACATAAGAATGGCTTTAGTATGGAACACATCATATAACAAGATATGAACTCACATAAGAGTGGCTTTAGTATGAAACACATCATATAACAAAATATGAACTCACATGAGAGTTTGGGTGGTAGCATTGGGGGAAGGGAACACATCATATAACAAGATATGAACTGGCTTTAGTATGGAACACATCATATAACAAGATATGAACTCACATAAGAGTTTGGGTGGTAGCTTTAGTGTGCATTGGAGGAAGGGAACACATCATAACTCGAAGGAGATAGGTCAGGTGAAGACACAACTTCATTTCATCCTGTGCATATGACAACGGAATTTTCACATAGAGAAAAGTACATAATCATAATCATTTTACTTTCCTACAGTTTCAGGTTCATTATTGTTCTTGAAGATAACATACATGGAAATCTGACAATATCAGGGTTCTGCCGTTGACAGTGGCTATTTTGGCCACCACTCATTATACTGTAACTTTAGGCTTGTACTACATATCAGTGATGGTTTTGATCATCCAAAGGGACACCCATAAATGAACATAATCTTATAAAGTGGGCATGATAAATTAGATTTTGGCTACCACTCAAGAATCCTGGGCAGAACCCTGCAATATCAATAGAAATTGACACCTTTTCCATAGCGTGTGAGATCATGGGGTTATCATACAAATTACATAATATGATCATCCTTACATTGTCATCCTCATCCACTGTCCAATCCACAGTCAGATTGAAGACAATCTTCAAAATCTCACTCAGAACTTGGCAAGTCTTGTCTGCTAACGTTGATGGCAACACAAAGCAGGAATCTCGAACAGGGACCAACAATTTCGACTTGCTGGGTTTCGATTTTACATGTTCTTCTTCTTCTGAAGTTTCTGTATCTGAGTTTTTTGAGAAAGTATTATTTCTACAACAAAATTGGATCTCCTCCAGCTAAAACCAAGCATGGAAATGTGTCAAAGTTTCAGTGAATTGTTTTGAGAAAGTATATTTCTACAACAGATGACTATGATCTCCAGCTGAAAGTAAGCATGGAAATCAGGTTATTTCCCGTATAAGCATAACCACTATGACAAATACACCTTACCAACCAACTGCACAATGTACCAACCAGTACATTCATGATAAGTGCATGACTATAGTCTATTTGCATTCACCTTGCCCCTTAATCATTCACTATAACTGTCTCAATTCTTAACCAAATTTCAAATTTCAAACACCAGCAGAGAGTGCTCTCTGTTGATGCATTAAACTAGAAAATTTGGTTAAGAATTGAGAAAGTTATAGCAGTTATAGTGAATGATCAAGGGGCAAAGGTGAATGCAAATTTAGCACACACTGTTATAGTACACTGCATAGCTTGCTGAGTAAGCACATTTTGTGACTGCTTGGAAAAACCAGTCGAATTGTTGCTAGAGAGAGAGTGATACTGCTTGCATCCATACCTCTGGCTTGATTAGCAGGATCTTCCCCTTGTTCCAATGCAGCCTCAGAATTTGATTCGGTGACTGTTGCTGCTGCTGTTGGTGACGGTATGAGTCCGAAGAGAGACGCATCAAGAAGGTGTAACATAACCAACAGACCGTCGTGGTGATCCCGAAATCTTGCCCTGTGGATAAAGAGAAAGGACACCTCTCTAATCAGGACACCTCTCTAATCAGGACACCTCTCTAATCAGGACATCTTTTTTTACTGGTCTCGAAATTAAAGTGTCCACATAGAGAGGTTTCCACTGCATTAAACCTACCTTTCCTCCGGTGCAAGGGCTGTGATCAAGAAGAGCAAACGTAAGCTGAAGAAGACAACATCGTACGAGACATCTCTACAGCTGCACAGGGAGAGGGAGGCCCTCAGGCCAGCAAGACATCCAAGCTCCGTTAGTGTTCTGATGATGTGCTGGTTGTTAAGGACTAGGTTACAGAGGCACTTTACTGCTTCCACAATAACTGTTATGTAGAATATTACATTATAATTCTCCATTAATATTAATTATGTCACAGTGGCGAGTTGGCCTACCAATAACTTGCTTTTCAGCAACTTCTGGACCAGCGAGGTATTTCTCTACTTCTGCCGCATCCTTGTCTAACTTTGCCAGATTAACCAAAGGGGTTAATCTTTCAACGCTCGTCAGTTTCCCAGAGTCGTCGTGCTCCCGGGCGTATATCTTCAGGGCGTTTAGGGCAAGAGAGATTGTCTCTGGGCACCAATCAAGTTTTTTGAAATGGGACAGAAGAACAGAACAGAACTCCTACAAGTTTCAATCAATTTATTATCTCCATGGGATACAAGATGATTGTTATTATTACTTCTCTATCTTCAGGTGATTCTCCAATCTTGAAATTTGCTTTATTCTGCCAAATAAAAAACAAACATAATGAATAAACAAATAAACAAACAAGTAAACAAACAAACAAACAAACAAACAAATAAGGGTTAGCTAATTATCATCAAGGTGCACATATTATTACACATTCCAATCGACAAGACTATTTTTAGCTTAGGGCACAGCATCTTACACCTTTCTTTTCACTCTTTAGTGCTAGTCACATGACTTGTGACCAATCAGATCCTCTGAAAAGTGTGCTTTTTTTATGTGCACAAAATGTTTAGTGCACACTTTAGTGCATTTTTATAATTGACAAGCATTACTTTAGAGCTTAGAGCATAACGTCTTTAGTGCTGGTCACACTAATCATATCCTCCGAAAAGTCTATACTTTTATGTGCATTGAATGTTCAGTGCACACTTGCATGCATTTTTATAATTGACAAATATTACTTTAATGGAAGTATTAAGCTTAGAGCACTACATACCATCATCTTACACCTCTCTACAAACTGATTTACCACGTAGACCCGACAAGAGCAAGTGACATCATCATTAACAATGCATAGCAATAGAGCTAGCACTATTTTATTCTACTAGGTCAAGAAAGTTTCCTAACTATGCTATTTAATTTGACAGAAGTGAATGAGAACACCTTCCTTGCTGCAAATGCAGCAATTCATGTACTATTCTTCGTCACTTTGACATTGCCAACCGTCATCCTCTGTGGACTAGCCATAACAGCCTTGCTCCCAGCCAGTACCATCAACTGGCAAATGAGAGCAAGTCTCCTCAACATCTTTGTGGCTGAGATCGTCAGCTCGATTGCTATGGGTGTATCCTTACTTGGTTATTCAGTGAGAGCTCTCTCAGATGGGATAAATGACATAGCAGTATGTCGGTTAGTCATCACACTATTTATTGCAGTGAGCTGCACCAAAATCACTTCAATTACTCTCTATGCTATTATGGCATATCTTTTTGTGAAATACAATGGTAAAAAGTTGAAATGGAGATTTGTACTCCTGTGCATGTTAATTACTTGGATTTTCTCGATTTCACTTGGCATATTGCACATTGGTAATCTTGAGAACGTGTTAGAAGATAGCAGCTTCTGTGTATCAACTTCATCTTCAGTCTTTGCTGCCGCACTAGTTTTGGCAGGTTTGGTTACTCTCAGTTGTGCTGTTGTAGCAACCACTATGGCTATTCTTGCCAAATGCTATTTGTATCACTATCCAATGGACGAAGACTTCGAACTGAAGGGAGCCATTGCGAATAGCTCATTCTTCCTTGCATTTGGAATGGTTCTGAGTGCAGCTGTAAACTTATTTGCTCTTCTTCGCTTCCTTGACTCGAACACTTTGAATGCAGCAAGTATTGTGACGAGATTGATACTGGCATATATCGGCGCACTCCTCGTGATGGTACCATCTCTCCTCACTCTAGTGATTGCAATGATAGTGCTAAAACCACTTCGCAATGCTCTGAAGAAAACATGCAATATAGCATGTTCCTGCTGCAAAATGAATGTGGTACATGTCCAGGTAGTTCCAACAGAAGATACTAACTGAACACTTAGTTTTTTCATGGTTAAAATATGAACCACATAAAGCATGAAAAATTGACCCCATGGAGAAATTTCAACCATAGATAGTATATTACCGCCCCAGGATTGGCCAATTCCACGGGCAATCCGTGTTATGAAGTCAACGTGCGCGTACAGTACAGTGATAATGTGCAATACATACAGTGGATGCTACCAGTGATGTGATGGACTCTTCTTCCTCTCCTTATTCATCAGCCGAGGAGGCTACTACACAATAATTATACTACACAACAATAATAATAATTAGTACAAATATACTCCGGCTCAGCATGTACAAGTAAGTGATCACAAAAATTAACGCAGAGAGTTGCTGATAATATAATATTATACCATCAAAATTGTCAATGAACTTCAATGCCAAGATGCAGTCATCAGAGTTACCAACACAAATTTGCTGGAATCAATCCGGCACAGTTACAGGAGCTGCAATGCCGGAACAATTTTTAGGGTCAATATAGATGATATTGACACTATTGACATCATTTAATACCGGCATGAACTGTAGAGTGACCAGGATATCTGGAATGGAGTGCAGCAGTGGAGGTTACATGACCATTCCTTTCGCTGATATGCTTCCTTCCTCCCATGAATGCTATAAGTAATTGGTTTATATTTTTACCATTAATGCAGTAACATGCATCTAATGCCACTCATTCTATAAAAGAAGGATGATTCTACTCACAAAACTAGATAATAAGCACAAACCTAAGTTATGAAGACTACCATTCCCCCGACAAATTTTTTCTAGTTTTCTAGATCGCTAAAGTGTGGAATTTAGCCATTATACTATTGAAATTGTGCATGCAAATTATAAATACTAACCGCTGCTTGCAGTTTCCCTGTGATAGAGCAGCTACACGCCTCCTAATAGACCACTGTAGCCCGTTGCCACCCACGTAACTAGGTAAGTTTCTCGGTCGCAAACCATAACACGGAGTGCCCGCGGAATTTTCAATTAGCCCATGCTACCGTTTCCAATCCCAGGGCGGTGATATACTATCTATGTTTCAACTTTCAATTATATGCATGCCATCCAGGTACGAAGCAAAACCTCAATGCATAGTTTTCTATTTAAAAGTTATTAAATTCCATGCAGAGTCTCCCCGGTCTAGCTGTACTTTCAAACAGGGTGCTTAAGTATATTCATGAGAATATAATTCAATTAGTGCCATAGACCCAGCCCACTTTCTTCGAAGTTTCTACATGTATCCAAACAGGGTGGCCCGCCCTGCATTTAGTATACTGGGGGAAACACTGCAGGCATGAAAGTGGACAATTTCTGCCTAAGAAGTAGCTACGTGCTATAATCATTGTCTTCAGCAATTAATTTATTTGGGCAATAGTATATTGTGCTCACGTATATTATAGCAATGTGTGTAACTGGAAGCAATAACGCGAATCCAGTGAGTGAGCAGGTATCAGGTATAGGAATGTATGGTGGTTGAACTCTAAACTTTGAACTTTGTGGGAGCTAGACTGTGCATGCTTTGTACCACCATTCTGTACATACAATCTTCTAGCTGACAACTGCCATTGAAGTAGTGTCACATTAGTCACCTTTTCATTGAAACAAGATATCGATTCCCTGATCTTTTCTTCCTCTCCATCACCAATAGCCTTCAGAATATTTCTCATGCTCATGGCTTCACTTTTTCATCCTGACAACATTTAATTTTTTGAAGTTACTATTTTCGCTTAATTGGAGAGGCCTCGGGTGTGGTTAGGGGTGTGGTTTTGTGACTCGTCGAGTCGTCCTGGCCAAAAAAGTGGTGAGGCCATGGCATCTGTGGCCGCTATGCTTTCTACGGCCCTGAATTATCATTAATAATATGAGCTGTATTTTGAAAGATATATTCTAGATCACTTTGAGCTCAGAAACGTCAGTAGAGTAGTTTCAGAAAATATTTAGGAGTTATCCCGTCTTTTTAATAATTAGCTATTGTAGGAATCTTCAATCACTAAACTCCCCTTGATCATACTGCTTTAACTTTCTCAATTCTTGACCAAATTTTCAGATATAAAAGGGATCGAATAGACTTTTAATAGATTATGATCTTGTACTGTTGTAGGTGAAGCAGAACTGTGGAGTGGAGCTAACTCACCTTTACTACATGCACTGAGAGGAAGTATCAACATTCAACAATGACTGCGTCAAGTAAATATCTACAGTGGAGACCCTTAGCCTAAATGGGGACTCCCTGAAGTGCAAACACCTCTATTATTCCACAGTATTAGGGGAGAAGCCTTTTAGTGGAACCCACTCCCTGAAATGCAAAAAAAAAAAAATCTATATTGCACATTATTGGGGGGAGAACCCTTTTAATCATTACAGTGGAGCCCCTAAATGTGGACTCCCTGATATGCGGAACCCACTCCACAAGAAACCCCAGTATTGGGGGAAGAACCCTTTTAATTATTACAGTGGAGCCCCTAAATGTGGACTCCCTGAAATGCAAAAACCTCTATATTCCACAGTATTGGGGGAGAACCCTTTTAATCACTACAGTGGGGCCCCTAAATGTGGACTCCCTGGAATGCAAAAACCTCTGTATTGGGGGGAGAACCCTTACAGTGGAACCCCTAAAATAATGTGGACTCCAAAACCTCTATAGCTTGGATACTTTTTGGAATTCACCCCTGAATTAAGACACCTCCTTAATCTGGACACTTATTCCAAAAAGTGTCCATATTAATTTTAGAAGTTCCACTATATTAGAGCCTGGGTCCTGTGCTTATCTTACCAAGAAAGAAGGTTAAAAAAAATAAACAAACAAACAAAAAAAACAAGGTATGAAGGACTCCATATCTACCAACTACCCTTCATTTTGCTGTTGATATTTTTGTTATTTTTTTATCAAATAAAAAGCACTGATTACCTCAATCCAGCAAAATCAAGCAAAAGTAGCTTTCTATCAAGCAAATTAATTTTGGCAGGTAGCTAGTATGGGAGTCGATCATAACATGTAGCTACTGAATGTAGGACTAATCAGATTACTTCATTACAATATCTATTATCTTGATTTAGCTACATGGTAACTGTGAAGTGGAGAGACTCTGGAGATCTATCCACCAGCATAGCCCTAGGCCCTAGGCCGGTATGCAGAAGATCAGGTGACCTTCATTCAAACTTTGTTACTCAACTGTTTATGAATGTATCTGTTATTATCATAGTTGTGATTTGCTGATATAGCCAATGCTGCTATGTGTAAAAGTATTCTTTTTTGTTGAAAGTTTTATTGTGCTATACACAGTGAGGAGCTGTCTGCCATAGGTTATTTGCCAAGGGGTCAAAAGGTCAAATGTCTGATCAAAATTTGACATAGGCCTAATTTCTTTCTAAGTTTTAATACTTTATGCTGAATAGCCTTTTATTGCACTCAAAAATATGGCTAATCAACTCTTCAAAAGAGTTGCTTTTGTGTAAGACTTAGCTAGTGCTAAGTTCAACCAATGGTGGTGAGTGTTAGCCACTGTATGCTAACCTCTGTCACACAGTGATATGGACACCTGGAGACTATGTATATGTAAAAACTACATCTTAAACATACCTAGCTCCCTCCTTGCTCAGGAATGCAGACATGTACAGTTAGTGATCAGATAATGTAATTGAAAAATAAACACAGCTGACCTTACACAGTGGAACCTCTAATGGGCTCTTTTGGAGGTATATAGAGTGTTATATATACAAATGCACTTTTTTGTTGAAAGGGCTGTCCTCTTTCAGAGTGTCCTAGCTTTATTGATATATCGGTCCATTGTAACTGCATTCTCTGTCTGACCAAGATCCAATGATAATACCTGGCCCTCCTGCACTGGGGCTCCCTGATTCTAATGTATTAATTCTCTATAGTGATAGGCATAACAAGTTAATTTTCATATTTAGGAATTTGTATTCATAGGTTCTGCATGGTGGGGAGTAAGTTATAGAAATTAAGCCTGATGCAATAAGACACAGTGACTCTGTTGGGATAGCCACAGAGAAGTTGACCTCTCTTCAGAACAATGTAGCTATTAACACTGACAGGCTATGGAAAGGGACTTCACTTCGAAGGTCCTTCGTAGGGTGTAATTCATTTCTCTTCTAAAATGTACTCGCTTGATACCTTGACCATGTACTGTAACATCTATAAGGAGTGGTCTAATTTTGAAGGGGGGGTCACTTATAATGCTTTTTATGCGGATGCCCAGTAAAAACGCGAGTCTGCGCCTGCGCACTATATAGTCAGAGTATCGATAGTGTATATGTAGCATGCAGTCAGAGCTAGCTCAGTCAGTCTAGTCGGTTTGAGTCAATTTTTGAGTCGCAGTCTATCGTCAGTCAATTTGAAGTTTCGTTAAAGTTTCGGTCAGTTTGGAGTCGCAGTTTATTGTGTCGGTGAGTCGAGTAAATTGCTAAGTCTTTCTTTTTTTTCTTTTTTCTTTTTTTTTATTATTATTATAGTCTCACTGCAGAATGCGGTCATGTTGTAAATAGGTAATTCGTATTGAGACTACTGAGCTCAATGTTGGAGGATATAATCTAGTCAATAATAGCTAGCCATTTCAAGGAATTTTGAAAATATCTTCGGAATAGCCCCCGCGCCGTTCGGAATAGCCCCGCTTTTAGAGCTAGCTTGTGAACCAGCCAGCAAGGTATGCATGCATGCAAGGTCATCACTATTAAAGGTTATGGTCATGTTAGCTAGCTAGCTAGTAGCTAGGATGTCCACAAAAAAAACTTACCCATTTACATAGGCGGTGGAACAGATCAGGCCCAGGCCTGACCAATATTCGGGGGAAAACGAGGTTAATTATTAAGTAGCAAGAAAGATGCTCGAGCTTCATGGATTCAGGCCTGACCAATCGAATCTTGCTTCCAACACCTGCATTATGTATGGTTCTCAGAACTTTATAGTTAGTTTAACCTCATGAACAGCATATCTAGATGCTCCGATGTAGTTAGTTTTCAAGCTTGGGCATTGTTGTACTAATATTAACTGTTCAATCAGCCATGCTATATTTAGTGCTACACTCTAGAAAGTATCTGATGGCTAATTAAGTATACAGTAATTAGAATCATGCACCCCAATTATGATTCACAATGCTCCTCACCTCAGAAAAGTATGCCAGCAAATTGTGGACATGCATGCTAGGTATTGCAAAATTCAAATTGATTATCGACTTTGTACATGTGATAAGTAGCCACCAATGCAGGATAATAATTTATTACCTTTCTGTTTAGATCATGTCATATGTTGATGAGTCTTCTGGCCGCCGGCGGAGCCATCGCCTGCAGAGCCGTGGGGGAGGTACCGCCCCAGAAGACCCCGGCCCCAGTATAACATCATCTGGGCGGGGTCGACGGGGTGCGCGCAGGGGCAGGTCCAAAAGATCTGCTCCTGCCGCTGCCAAAGGTGCCTCCACCTCCAGCATTTGCGGCACCACTGGCAGCCAGGACCCTACCACCACCTCCGCTGGCAGCCAGGACCCTACCACCACCTCCGCTGCCAGCCAGGACCCTACCACCACCTCCGCTGCCAGCCAGGACCCTACCACCACCTCCGCTGCCAGCCAGGACCCTATCACTACCTCTGCTGCCAGCCAGAATGCTACCACCACCTCCGCTGCATTAACCATCACCAGCACCACCTCTGTCACCACCTCCCTACATCCTGCCCTCCCAGACCCTGACCACGGTAGTGGTCATTCCACTTTAACCCCCTCTCTTCTTTTCTCTCCCTCTCCCTCTCCTCCTCCTCTTCCTCCTCCTCTTCCTCCTCTCTCCTCTTCTTTCTCCACTCTTCCTCCTGCTCCTCCTTCCTCTGTTCCTCCTCTCTCTTCTTCTTTCTCCACTCTTCCTCCTGCTCCTCCTTCCTCTGTTCCTCCTTCCTCTTCTTCCACTCTTCCTCCTTCTTCCACTCTTCCTCCTTCTTCTAGTTCTTCCTCCACAAGGGTACCTCCTGGCACCTGCAGGAGGAGACCTAGACGTCCAAGTGTCCGTGCAAGGTACAATAACTGTAGCTTATGGTGATCAGATAGACAAGTGGAACATCCGAATAATGGACGCACTTGGGACCCAGCCTTTTATCTTTTGTAGAGATGTTGTCCTCTTTTGGAGGTTGTTATTAATTTTTGTATGGGAAGTTTACCCTTAATAGTGGAACCTCCGAATAATAGACACATTTGTCCCTCTGATTAAAATTTGGTACTTCATTATTACAATTATCAATCTTATATTATTTTTAGGCAACAGAAGCCATGGTTTCAGGGTGAGAGGGAAAGGAATGTGAGTATATAGCATTGTTCTATCTGTGTGTTTGAGCCCCGTCACTATTTGCAGGGCTCACAGCAACACTATTATTGTCCAGACATAATGAGTCTTAGCTAACTGTTAAAAATCAGTCGGACAATGGCAGACAATGACTGGGAAATTAATCAGGAAAATGTCCATTGACTGACTGTCATTGTGAGCCCTGCTAAGCATAAAGCATTGCGTGGCCTCCTTGATGTAACTCATGGTAGATATCGATGCTTTGGAGTGCCATAATGAGTTGGGGAAATGCCAAATTGTGATATGACCTCCTCCTGCATCCAGCTAGATAAAATTAATGTCGATCATTCCATGTTTTTCCCAATTATACATCTTTCCACTTCTTGGGGGATCTGTTGGTTTATTTTTGTTTGTTTGTTTATTTATTTATTTATTTATTTATTTATTTATTTATTTATCAACAGAATGAAAAGGCCACAAAGAAGCAAGTGGCAGAAAGGCTTCGGGCAGCACGTTCACTTGATCCCAAAATGCTGTTGTGCTGCCCGATCTGTTCTGATAGTCTGACTGGGGCCACATACTTGGTGTCTTGGCGAAAACATGGCAGAGTTGAGATGCATGACGGCAAAGACCACCATATCATGGTATCTAATCGCTATATGGACCATCTTGCCGTCAAGCATGGGATTCGTACGGACGACCTTCTCTATTCCCACCTTCCGGAGGTCGCAACATTAGGCTTCATAAGAAACCTGCCCCGTCGCCTTTTGTGGATGGGGCAGGATTTCTTACTAGAAATTGCCGAACCCGGCTCTCCGTTGAGGGTGGGGATTCAGCAAGGTCGCACAAGGGCTGTTCTTCGCCTTGTTATAAGTGCACTTATGGACTCTCTGGTAAAAATCCTGGTAAGTTTATAGTTGGTTACGTTATGCTTCCCTGGTAAGCAGAACTCTTAATACATACAGAGGGAATTATAAACAGTCTGACATTAATGTCCAGGCAACTGCTGCCTTTTCCCTGTTGCTATGACACTATTCCAATAGAAAGAAGCATAGAAGGTGTTTTGGAAATCGGTGTAAATTATGCTAGGTCAACTGTGTGATCTGTTATAAATGGCCCTGTATTATGTCAGCATTGAAAGAGTTCTGTTCCACTTAACGTCTTAGTATGTTTCAAGCCCCTCCTATTATGTGCATCTTTTTCTCTCCCCCAGCCCGAAATGAGTGAGTTTTTTGAACAAGGTCGAGGACAGTCCTTAGGGCGAGGACGGTCAGGCCAAAAACGGTCTCGATCTGCTGGGTCTTCACAATCCTCATCTAGCAGACCACCCCGTTCGAAGCGGGTGCGGTTCGCTGACGAGGTTGGACCCAGCACGTCCACCTCGCAGGCCCATCCCCCTCAAACTCCCTCGTCCTCATCATCCTCCCACACTCCCTCGTCCTCATCATCCTCCCACGCTCCCTCGTCCTCCCATGGTCCCTCGTCCTCCAACTCCCACACTCCCTCATCCTCCCATGATTCCTCGTCCTCCGGCCCTCCCTCGTCCTCTCATTCTTCCTCCTCCACCACCTCTGCTGCACCCCGCTCTTTGAGAAAGGGGGCGTTACCTAGCTCAAAAAGGGGGAAGGGCCGATTGGTTGAGCCAGGACACCCCCAGAAGAGGAGGGGTGCAGTAGAGGGGGTGGAGACACGGCAGAAGAGGAGGAGGAGAGAACCGGAGGAGGAGGAGGAGGAGGAGGAGGAGGAGAATATATGGCAGAGGAGAAGGAGGAGGGGGAGAGAAGTCCTCCCCTCATCGGAAGAGGAGGAGGAGGGTCCACCACGGAGGAGGAGGAGGAGGAGAGAAGAAAGGGCGGGTCAGGGTCCAGGGGGGGGATAGATGAGGAAGGGAGGAGGGGTCATGTTGCCAGGTGGTGGACGGTCTGCGGTCTTCCTGTGATCTCCCTACATCTGAGCTCACCAACATTCATCGACAGCAGCTGTAAGTTGATGAAGGGGTGGGTGGGGCTGAATATGTGGTGGGAGACTCATTGGGAAATATGCCCCCATCAGGCCAGTGGAGTACATATTTGACTTTTGTGAGAGTGGCAACTGCGATGTGGGTTGGGTTGGTGGCATGTTAGTTCAGTTCAAATGAATGAGTAACTAGTTTATTTTGTGCGTTGGAATTTAAAAATCTCTCTCTAGCTAACTGGTAAGATTAGGTGGAATAATAATAATAATAATAATAATAATAATAAATTGCATTGCATCCAATTAAGTCCTTAGGATTGTTTTTCAGTATTCACTTAAACAGTGCACATGCAGTGTCCTTTCTCTCTCTGTTGGTCTCTCTCGCATTCCGCCTCTCTTCCCTTCACATTCTTGCTTTACTTTTTCCTCTTTTCTCCTCACTCCTCTCTCACTTGCTTTTTCCACACTTTCTCCCTTCCCCCTGCTCCTTTCTTTCCCTCTCTCTCCTCCTCCTCCTCCTCCTACTCTCTCTCACTCTTTCCCTCTCTCACTCCTTCCCTCCTCTCTCTCCACCTTTGCTAACCTTGCAAACTCTCCTTTCTCTGGAGCTTCTCAACTACCTCTTCTTTAGCTATTGGCTTATCAGTTCAAAACATGAGGCATAAATAAGAATTTATTTTGTTTTCACTTTTTGTTTTTGTTGTTTTTTTGTTTTGTTTTGTTGTTTTTTGTTGTTGTTTTTTGTTTGGTATATTTATGCCTTGCGTTTTAAGCTGCAATACTTTTTCTTCTTCTTCTTGATAAACTGCCCATAGCCTAAAAAAAGCTTCAATGCTTCTTCAGTGCTTTGCCAAGCTGCAGTTTTTTTTCATTACTAGCTAATCGGCTACAGTGAGGTATTGATCACAGTACAAAACTCTATCACATCAGTTTTTTTGTTGTTTTTTTGTGTGTGTTCCTTGGTATCATTATTCGAACCAACCTAAATATCCTGAGGTTTTAACATGTGACCATCCAATGGCCGCTCATTTAAAAACAAAAATACGAACACTTCCAACTTCTTTAGCTAAGCTCCAACTCTTTTCTTCCCCTTTTTCTCTAAAGATTCTTCAACTATAAAATGTATCGTATCCAGTGATGGTACATGTGGTAGTTTCAGCAGGAAATTTAGGTTGGGTGGTTTAAGTATGTAAAGTGCAAAGGTTATGCTGCTATGGTAATTGTGGTCATAATTATTATACTGATGAGGTACTGGGTCTGTACTGATCATTATTTCATAGCCAAGCCTATTACGTAAAAATGAAATCTTTTTTCTTTGAATAAGCATTTGTGTGCTCCTTTCGGGTATCAAATGAGGAGAATCTGTGCTCTGAGTGGCTTTTTTCGGGTGTTGATGCGAAGAGAAGCTGTGCTTTAGTGGCTTATTTAGGGTGTTGAACAAGAAGCTTAGCCTTTCAGCATAAGAGCGTCGAATAAGTGTGCCTTTGTTACAGAGTCTTTTTTTGAGGGATTTGTGGGGAGTAGCTTAAGGTGAGGGGATAGGAGGGAAGTGTGAGAGGGGGAGTACATAAGAGGAAGAGGAACTAGAGGGATGTGAGGAGCAGGGGGAAGTGGGAAAGAGTGAAGGAAGTGTGTGAGTGGGTTTTGTGTGGAGATGGTAGAGGAAGGGGGAGCATGTGTGTGGAGGTGAGAGATGGTGGAAGGGGGTGAGACCACGAGAGATGAAGGGCTTTAATATTATAGTGTACTGAAGTGAATACTGAAGGTCAATAATGATGCCATGACATGTAAATGCAATGCAATTTTCGTAATGCAGTTTGTTAATTTTGCTGTGTGAACTTGATGTATGCTTGTGCGAATGTGATGCAATGTATCTATATAGCTTAGCTAGATGCATGCAATACAGTTTGCATTGGGAATGTAAATGCAATGTAACTTGGTGGGGAGGTAATATCTAAGCCATTGTAATGCAATGTAACTTGGTGGGGGTGTGATATCTAAGCCATTGTAATGCAATGTAACTTGGTGGGGAGGTAATATCTAAGCCATTGTAATGCAATGTAACTGTGATCTAAGCCATTGTAATGCAATGTAACTTGGTGGGGGTGTGATATCTAAGCCATTGTAATGCAATGTAACTTGGTGGGGAGGTAATATCTAAGCCATTGTAACTTGGTGGGGATCTAATATCTAAGCCATTGTAATGCAATGTAACTTGGTGATCTAATATCTAAGCCGTTGTAGTGCATTGAGAATGCAATGCAGTGTAACTTGGTGGTGGTGTGATATCTAGGGTGCGGGATGTGCTTTATAATGCATGACATTGTATAGGGATAGCCTTTTGTGGGACATGGGGTGCTTATATTAGCTAGTATTATGCATGTGTGTGTTTGGGGTTCATGTCAGTTGCCACTTGCACAAATAATTCTCTCCATTGAAAGGCCTGCCTACCTGAGGGAGCAAGAAGGTCGGCTTGTAAATCTTCATCTGTAACTAAACAGTATGGTTTGGTTTTTGTTCATTTTTTTGTTTATTTGTTTTTTATTGTTATTGTTTTTGTTTTTTGAAAGGGGGTTGGGTTTGTTGTTTTTTTTCGGGGGGGGGGGGGGGGGGGGGGGTTGTTGTGCATGAGGAGTAGCTAGTCTCCTAGGCTTTTAGGGAGGGTTATATAGGGGGTATAATGTCTTGGGGGGGGGGGGGGGGGGGTTGTGCATGTGATGGATGCTAGTCTCCTAGGCTTTTAGGGAGGGTTAGGGGGTGTAATGCATTTATCTCTTGTGGGGTGGGGAGAGGGTAGGTATACTGTTTAATAAGTGATGGAGAATTACAGGCTTGCCTGGCACGCTCATGGGGGGTGTTTCATAGAGTCACAGGGTAGGGAGGGGTGTGGCAAGGGTCACACCCCACCAATTCAGTCCTGCCCCCTCTGCCTTTGAATGTTGGTGAGGTGGGACGGGAGATCAAGGGGGGACCAGCCTCCGTAGTGAATCCATCAGCTCTGCCACCAGTCTGACTTTTAGGACCCTTTCTGCCACTTGCTCTGCTGCTAGTCAGACCCTCGATCTGCTGCTAGTCAGACCCTCGATCTGCTGCTGGTCAGCCCTTAATCTGCTGCTGGTCGGCCCTTACTCTGCCCTTACTCTTCTGCAGGTCAGACCCTTACTCTGCTCCCCTGCAGCTGCTGGTCGGCCCTTACTCTGCTGGCTCTATAGCTAAAATTACATCATCATGCTCTTGACATAATGGCAGATCAGCTCTAGTATATGCTTGCATATCGGAAACTCTAGCTACCTTATCATAATCATAGACTGTAGGATAGTTACTATGGCCAAACCCTCATGCTACCTCGATGGCTATTTCAATGTTCATGACACTATTTCAGTGTTCCCCTTACTCTGCCCTTACTCTTCTGCAGGTCAGACCCTTACTCTGCTCCCCTGCAGCTGCTGGTCAGCCCTTACTCTGCTGGCTCTATAGCTAAAATTACATCATCATGCTCTTGACATAATGGCAGACCAGCTCTAGTAGCTATATGCTTGCATATCGGAAACTCTAGCTACCTTACCATAATCATAGACTGTAGGATAGTTACTATGGCCAAACCCTCATGCTACCTCGATGGCTATTTCAATGTTCATGACACTATTTCAGTGTTCATGATACTGCTTCCAATAATTATTCATTTCTTGGCTAAGCCTTCATTCTTCATAATTGTCAAAAACCATGGCGACTGTTGCCTGCAGCATGGAGGACCAGCTTCTCTCTCTCTCTCTCTCTCTCTCTCTCTCTCTCTCTCTCTCTCTCTCTCTCTCTCTCTCTCTCTCTCTCTCTCTCTCTCTCTCTCGTGAAGCCACACTAAGGTCAGGTGATGGGAGGATGTAGGTTGAGGTGGAACTGTGAGTGAAAAATAAAATAAGAGCTGGTCAATTGATTTCAAGGGTATTAAATTTTGATTACAGGGAAATCGTTTCTGGGGGTGGCTTTTTTCATTACTTATCACACCTTATGTAGGCCTTGATTCATACAATATTCAAACAATCATTTCAAAAAAAAAATTTTTAAAGCAAAAAAAAAAAAGAAAGAAGAGACAAAAAGAAATAAATAAAAATTACAAAAAAAGAACTATTTACTGTGTGCGTTTGATGAGTGAAATATTTATGCCTTAAACTTAAGAGTCGTGTGTGTGTGCAATATGAAATTTTCGTGTGTGAGTGGGAAAAAAATTTTTTGTGAGGTGTATTAAATTTGAAATTGTGTGTGGGTGTGATGAGGGAAAAAACATTTGTGTGTGTGAGAGGTGTGTGCATTGTGTGGTGAGAGAGAATTTATCGTGTGGTGTGTATGCCTTAAACTTGAGTGTGGTGAGAGAAAAAAAAAATTTTTTGTGCAAGTTAAACTTTTGATTGTGTGGTGAGAGAGTGTGCGAATGATGTGTGGTGAGAGAAAAAATTTATGTGAGTTAAACTTTGAGAGAAAAAATTTTTTTTGTGTGTGCGAGTGTGATGTGTGCATTGTATGGAGAGAGAAAAAATATGATTAAGAAAATCCCCTTCTCTTTATCTTCATTGTCTCTTCATGTCGATATTTTCTCCTCTTGTGATATCCAAAAAAAAAATTCCTTCACTCTACCTTCAGGCTATATTCTTTGCTTTCTTCGAATTTCGATAATTAAACCTTCTTTTGTGGTTGAAAGCCTCAGCTAATTGCCAATAATAACTAAGCTTGGGAATATTGGCTTCAGTGCCTCTTATTGGAGCTAATCACCTATAACTTATTATTTGCTTCATTGCCTCTTGTTTGAGGCCAATTGCCGATGCTTCATTGTCTCTCGTTTGAGGCTAATTAAACTTGGAAAATACTTTCTTCATTGCCTATTCATGCCAATTGCCAATATTAAACTTTCTTTTCGGAAAATATTTCCTTCATCGCCTCTTTTGAAATCTACACCAATTGCTTTCTTTCTGAGCATAGTTAAAGGATTATAGTTAATAAAAAAAAACCTACGAATACAATCTCATAACTTGAACGTGCATAACTGTGCTGGAGTTGGTGCGCGCACAAAATAGAACGCATCTGAAGTCTGCACGTGCCCAGATCCATTGTAGCTCCTCACTGCAGCTGCACCTGCCAAGTTCTTTAGAGTTCTTCAAGGAGGCAGAATGAACTGCTACAGAATCAAGAGTGCTAAAACGACTGGTCCAAATGTGATGATCGCTCCATCCTGCCCCCCCCCCCCCCCACCTCCTTCACTCCGTAAGTATTTTTCAAATAATAATTTAATTTTGTGATGTATTGATATTTTGGCACCATAATCACTGGGACCAGAGTTTGAGGCATGCAAAGGCACCATTGTCTAACTCAATTTGCAACTTCATAATAACTATATAACCTTATTGTAGCATTGTGTCAATTATATTTAATTTTGTCATTTTCAACGTCCTAATGATCACTCGTGTATCAGTTGGGTCCCATATTTTTTTCTAGCCTTGACTTTATCATGCTTATAATAATATTATTTCAGTGTGTTCGGTCCCTTATTTCAGTTCTTTGGACTTTTCTCATGCTTTTAACGTATCTGTGTAATATCTATAACATTGCATCAGCACCTTGACATATCTCATGTAATGTCATGTGACTCATGTAACATTGTGTAAGCACCTTGACATGTACCTGTTAGTATCATGTCAAACATCTGAAGCACAAATTGGTTATGAGAGATCAAGTGGGAGGAAATCAGAAATATCAAAAAGGCCAAGTAGTTCTTACTATTAGATTGTACTCTGTGTCTGTTTGTGCTCTTTCACTCTGAAACCATGGCTTCTGTTTCCTATTAATTGTGTACTATGGCTTCATGTTTTTTTTGTAATGACAGCATTGGATGCAATGATTGCTTCATCCTTTTTTGGTGCAATAACTGCATTTCCCTCATCAAAATTCTTTTCTGGAGGTGTGTTAAGGGTGTGTGTCGACCACTCCCCTTATCTGGGGTGTTTATTCTCTATGTGTGAACTCCTCTGCACTGTATCACATTGATTAGATATCAGAAGACGTTCAAACTTGCTCATCATTGAACTATATATACCTTCCTGCCTCAAAATCATTTGCAGAAGCCTTATCATCAAAGCGAATTTGAAATTATAGCCATATTGGTACTAGACTTCTCTAGATACTTGCTTAAAATACTCTTTTCACATCCGACGTTTCGGCCTGGTGCTGGCCATCTCCACAAAATGTTCTTTATTTCAAAGTCTCTTCTTGAATTGCCGATCCACTGCTAAATTATTTCAAACTACTTTCAGTCCTTTTTCTGAGGTAACATGTTAACTATTATTATTCCAGCAATCTGAAAACCTCACCAGCTTCATCTGCAAGCATCTCGAGTTTCTAGAATATCAATCTCATATTATTAGCAACTACAGTTGGCAAGATATCTTAAGTCTTTTAAGCTTTGTATGGTTAGTACAAGTGGATGTTAGAGAGCCTAATTACAATTTGAACGAAACTGGACCCTCCACAGAAATGAGATCTTTTGGACCTGTCCCTGTGTGCACTTCCGAGATCAACCCTACCCGGATGTTGTTAGACCAGAGCTGGGGTCTTTTGGGCCGATACCTCCCCCACGGCTCTGTTGCAAGTGATGGCTCTGCCAGCAGCCGGAGGACGTCTCCACATGCGTACGACAGCACAATCAAAACAGAATGGTAATAAGCATACAATGAATGATAACCGCCACTGTTAATACGACATTGCTGGCTACTTAGAATAAGTGTGAATCAGATCTTCTCCTCTTCGTTTTTTTTAAAGTTGTAAATATAAGTTTCATGTCTAAATTTTATACAAACTTGATGGCCTGAAGAAAGCCCACTTTATTAATACGACATTGCTGGCTACTTAGAATAAGTGTGAATCAGATCTTCTCTTTATTTTTTTTTTAAAGTTGTAAATATAAGTTTCATGTCTAAATTTTATACAAACTTGATGGCCTGAAGAAAGCCCACTTTAATCTTTCAAACCATTTGTGCTAAAGATGCCTTGACTAAAGAAAGCATGGTCTTGTCAATCTTTCAGTAACTCTTAAAGAAAGCTTTTTTATTCATCGAATCATTTATACTAGCTGTGTATCCATGATTATGATGGTTCCTTTATTAATTTGTATATTTTCTTTTTTCTCATCTCAGAATAGGGCTAGGGGGCGGACAGGGTGGAGCAAGAGAATCAAATGAGGACCAAGTCGAGTCTTGCACAAAAAAATTTCATCTTTTGATACAGACAAGGGAGGCAAGTTAGCCATGTATTTCTATAGTTGCAAACTGCCTTCTTATCAGATGAGGAAGGACCTCTTCCTTTATATCTGATGAATCTTCAAAGTTTTCTATAGTGCTAACTGCCCAAGAGACATCTCTCTTCCAGGGTTCAGGGTTCAATCTAATGAAGATTCTTTGTAAAAGTAATCTTTAATGCAGACAAGAGAGGACCTCATTTATTATACTTCTATTGTGCTAAATGCCTTTTTGTAAAAGTGATTTCTTTCTCTTCACTTCACTTTTCAAGCTCATTGGAATTTGTTTCACAGAAAATTGAACTGGTGATTTACCTCTTCCTTCATCGTCAAAAAAAAAAGAAAAAAAGGTTGAGTGATATTTCATTCCCCTCTTCATCATTGATGAAACCGTTGGAGTTTTCTTGAATGACCCTCTGTGGTCCTCTCAGCTCCCCCTCCCACTCTATCTCTGGTTCACTCCTCCTTTATTGCATATCCTCACCATCTACTGCACCTCCTTCTCCTTCAAGCCTTCTCTTTTGGGGGTGTGCTGGCTCAACCATTTTCCCCTTCCATTTTTCAGAGCCAGTTCGTCTCTTAGCACCTTCTTGTTGACCAACTGGGTCAGATCTTGTAGTCAGAAGAATTCTCTGTTTGCAGCAACAACAATAAAAAGCACCAACTCCAAAAAAGGCGCATTGAAGGTGACCAGCTCTTATTCATGTTAGTGTATTTTGAATGTATTGTTGCCAACCTTGAGTTCTTTTTTTCAGCAGGTATAGAAATATTTGAAAGGCCTTAATGGGTCACAATGGATGCTATGCGTCTTAGGCATTATTGCCTGGACCATACTATCAAATATTAATGGAGGATGCAGGAGTTAGGCACATTGCCTGGCCTATATTAATGGAGGATGTACGTAATTCAAAATCATTTTTCAGGTGGCACCCTATAGTGTTAAATGTTAATGAGACACCGTTGCCTGGCTCATACTGTCAAATGTTAATGGAGGATGTAATTCAAAATCTCTTCTCAGGAGTTGGGTATTGTTAATGGAGTTCTTTTTTCAGGTGGCACCCTATAGTGTTAAATTTTAATGGAAATATCTTCTTTTCAGGAGTTAAGACACCATTGCCTAGCTCATATTGTCAGATGTAATTCAAATATCTTCTTTTTCAGGTATCATTGCCTGGTCTATATTGTTAAAATGTTAATGGAGGATACCTCTTCTTTTTCAGGAGTTGGGTATTGTCGAAGTGTTAATGGAGTTTAGGAGTTCGGCACCAATGCTGGCCTATATTGTTAAATGTTAATGGAGGATGTAATTCAAATGAGTTATTGCCCACCCCATAATTATTGTGAAATGTTGTATGCTTTTTTTTTTTCTTCAAGAGTTAGGCATTATTGCTATTATTGTGAAAGCTAGTGTGAATGGATAACATTGCTTCTTTTTCATTACCTGGCCGCCCAAAGTGTGAAATATCAATGTAACTGCTTCTTTTGCCTAACCCATACGTATGAACCTCTGAATTCTGTACCACTATTCAATGTATGCGATTGAAAATTATTGTTTATGTGAAATTGGATCCCATTTATTGTGAAATGTGAATGAGAGACAGTCTAATTTTAATATTGTTATAACATTTGCTTCTTTTTCAGAAGATATGGAAGATGATCCAATTTTTTCAACTACATAATTAGCATTATTGCCTAGACCATAATTATTTTTAATAGCTTTTTCAACAGGTTGCATGCATGTATTAGGCCTGGCATGTGCTGCCTAAATTGCATGGTGTTGTCTTATCTTTCACCTTTGCTTTAAGGTCAAAACTTCCTTACTTTTTTCAGCTTGAATATGTTGCCAGAATTAACTGTTATTGCATGTGAATATTTTAGAGTAGTGATTAACTTCTTTCAGCTTGAATGTAACCAATCCTGAAAGGTAACTATAATGATACTAACTTTGATTCTCTTTCAGCTTGCTGTTCTGCTTGGTGAAGAGGCTCTAATTGTATCTACTTTAATATTAATTTTTTGAGCATTCTCTCTCTCTCTCTCTCTCTCTCTCTCTCTCTCTCTCTCTCTCTCTCTCTCTCTCTCCCCCCCCCCCCCCCTCAGATTCACGTAGGATGTGTTGGTGAGTTTTCTGGATCCAACTCCTGGAGCTGCTGTTAACGGAATCCTATGTGAATTGCACTTCGACCCTGTTGGTGTCTCGAGCATCCACAACTAGTATCCTTGACGTATCTTCTCAGTTTAAAATTGAAATGCACTGGATTATTTTTGTCATGGTTGCCATGGGAGTGAAGCCTATAGCTAGCTAATAGTGTTTACTCTAAGAATTGCAGAATTGATGTTCATTTTCACATTCAAATTCCCAAAAAGTAGCCTTCAACTGGATATTATCATTCTCATGGTTGCCATGGGAGTGAAGCCTATAGCTAGCTAATAGTGTTACTCTAAGAATTGCAGAATCAATGTTCAATTGACATTCAAATTTCCGAAAAGCAGCCTTCAACAGAGCTATTCCATGTTTGCAGATAATTATTATGGTTCTGCTTATTATTCTCAGCTAACATGATAAAAATTCAATAGAATTAGTTCTCATAAAATTAGCTTTGTATCACCCTGATGAAGGCTAGAGTATTCTGGTCGAAACGTTGGTGGTTTGTTTCATAAGCTAATTTTATGAGAACTAATTCTATTGAATTATTATGGTTTTTGGTTAAAGTTCTGATCCTTGTAGTAACCCTCTCATTTTGATACTATTAAGTGTTTAATCCATTCCTTTAGATATTGATGTGAAGAGTGTCATAACGGCTGGGAGATCTCGTCCAGTTCTCCAAATCCCGATCAATTGCAATCTGCATCATGGAAATTCCTCACTGGTCAACTGGTTATGGAAAAAGATGAGTTTTTAATACTTAAACTACGTCACTTGTCCCCCGGAATTGAAGCAGTGCACGAAGTGATCAAGTTAGAAATAATTACGAGGACTGAGGGGGGACAAGTGACTGCAATTATAGCTGTTGAGTTTTAGTGAACTTGGCTACAAAGTTGAGGGTTTAGTTTATAGTTGAATTGAACAGTGGTACCTCGGACATGTATGGGGAAGAAAAATCACATACCGGATCATCTGTGTCTGTGCAAAATGCACATGCTTTAAACCAACAAGCTAGGCAAAAAAAAAACAAAAAAAAAACTTTGCAAAGTAACTAATGGGTCAGCTCAAATTCATAATGAGTCATTCCTACATGACTTAAAAAGATGGTCATGTGACTGTCATTCATCCAATTGTGATCATGTGACTCAAGTTGCCATTCCTACATTGTTGCAATATTTGTATCACATGTTAGTCATGTGACTCAAGTTCTGCCATTCCTACATTGTTGCAATAATATGTATCACATGTTAGTCATGTGACTCAAGTTCTGCCATTCCTACATTGTTGCAATATGTATCACATGTTAGTCATGTGACTCAAGTTCTGCCATTCCTACATTGTTTCAAAATATAAATTTGTCACGTACATTAGTCATGTGACTTGGGTACTGTTTGTATCACACGTTAGTCATGAGAGTCATGTTGAGTGCATGTGCACACAAGTCATTCCTACACAAGTTGGGTGAATATCACGTTATTCATGTGACTGAAATCATTACAAAGTCATTCCTACATAATAAGTGAATATCACATGTTAGTCATGTGACTGAAATCATTACAAAGTCATTCCTACATAATAAGTGAATATCACGTTAGTCATGTGACTGAAATCATTACAAGTCATTCCTACATAAGTTGGGTGAATATCACATTAGTCATGTGACTGAAATCATTACAAAGTCATTCCTACATAATAAGTGAATATCACATGTTAGTCATGTGACTGAAATCATTACAAGTCATTCCTACATAAGTTGGGTGAATATCACATTAGTCATGTGACTGAAATCATTACAAAGTATATATTCCTACATAATAAGTGAATATCATGTTAGTCATGTGACTAAAAAATCGTGTCAATCCACTTTTTTCATATCATGTCAGTCGTGTTTATATCATTGACTCGACTCTCGAGTTGACATACCAGCTAGGTGTCATTCCTACATTGAGAAAAAAAAAATGTTATGTATCAATTTAATTATCGTCACAAATCGAATGAGAACAACCTCCACCATGTAATTGCGTACCTTTTTAAAATAATCTATCACCACATTAAAAATGAACCTTTAAAGACATACCAGGTTAAATCATGACATGTGAAACCTTTAGTTTTATCTTTCCAATAATACCACAAGGGTTTTTGTACGTCCGTATGTGTATGGTACCATTAAATTTTAGTCTCTTCTTACTCAGTCAGTTCTTGTGCATTTGCTCCAGGAACTCCTCAGAACCAGTACATGGCTCTATTGTGTAGCCATAGTTACCTGGTTTTGTTGTTTTGCTTTTTAATTTCTATTTTTATTTCAATGAAATTAAAGAGTGATTTCCACCCTGTGACACATACCTCATGTGGTCTTTTAAGCAAAGAAGCAAATACACGAACAAAACAATCTTTATACACAAGCAAAACAATCTTATAATCTTTATACCAACAAAACGATACATAATGTGTAGAGGTACCACTGTTTTACAATCAGTTATGCTAGCTATTATTGTTATACTTATCTTTTGACTTCACTAACTTTGATCTTATCCCAGTCCCTTAGATCTGTGAGGATGAAGGAGAGGCAGGAGTTCGCCAGTCTGGAGAGGCAGGAGTTCACCAGTCTTCTAGAGATTTGAACATTGCACTAACCTTGTAATGAACAGCTCTCACAGCTAGCATTACATAGAGTAATTATATTACATACATAATGCTTTTTGTATTATTGTTCATTCTGTGGATTGAAATTATCAGCTTCAGAACAGAATCTGTTACTAGTGCAGCCAAGCGAGTTAAACTTTGGCGACCTGACCCACCCACTCCTAGGAGGAGGGCATTGCCTAAAGGTTGTCGGATTATTCTGGAGATTCGGCAGACGTGACGAATAGCATCCAAGAAGAGCACAAGTTTCATCTGTGCAGTGTTGACTTGGTTGTAGTCATCCAAATACTCCACTAAAATATGGTGACTAATCTGGTGACATAAAACGTCGCTACTTATCACAGCGCATGTGTATTATGGTCATGCATAAAATAATGTATAATTCAACGACATAAACACAATGAGACATACGAAATAACAATGGTGAGGGAAAAAATGTTGCTTAGATGGAAAAAAAAAATTGTGTCCATGACTAAACTTGAGAGACTGAAGCAACACTTGCAGTGGATGATCGGGGAGATATCGGCCCACCACCTGGATACTCTGAACACACAGTCACTGGTGATGGTGGACGTCCAGGTGGGGGCAAACGCTGGATTGAAGTGTTGCACGAAAACTCATTTTGGTTCTCAGTGCCGAGAGAAAGAGTACTCTCTGTTTCCGTCTGTGCAATGCTTTCAAGTTCGGCAATATCCGGATATGCACCTCCATGGTACATATGCCGTGATTGCTGGTAATTATTGTGCAAGTAGAGATTGGTTGAATGAGAAGATGGAGGGGCATTGTTCCCCCGAATCTGGCTATACGAGATCCCTCCACTGTATTGCTGGTGAGAGGTATGCAGTGGGTTCGAATTCCGGTTGGGTTGCCGGCTCTGTAGCTGGAATCCTCCACCCTGGTGGTGTTGCCCTCCATGTTGTTGTTGTTGTGCGTACTGAAACTGCTGGTAATTGGATGGGTATCCAATAGTCGCTGGGTATTGAGATTGCGACACGGAAGACATATTCTGGCTGAGGTTGTCATAGTTTATTGAGGGACATGGTCCACGAGGGAACGTGGACTCGCTGTACGTTTGAGAGAAAGTCGAGATGTCGTCATCTTCATCATGTAATGGAAGAGAATGCCGGGGATGGGTGGGGAGAGTGCTCGTTGGGGATGGCGGTGGGTTTATCATCATGTCATAGGGACTTCCGAGGTTGTGGTTATGGTTTTTGTCGCCACATGGCGAGGTGCTGACATTGTGTGTCAGAGTTGTGTTGGTGAACTCGCTGTTGTAATCAGATTGACTATCTGTACGTATGGGAGGGGTCTGACTGAGAGGCATGCCGTGGGTTATTCTGTAATTGTTCCTCTTCTTCCAGAATACAGCTGCTACAAACGTTATGATTACTACGGCTACTACCACTATGATGACCGAGATGATGACCGCTGATACGATCACTGGTAGTTGAGTTGTGGAAGGAGATGTGCTACTGGAATCAGTTGATGATATTCGTATTGGACCTGAACAATAACAACAATAGCAATTATACGCGAGAGAGAGAGAGAGAGAGAGAGAGAGAGAGAGAGAGAGAGAGAGAGAGAGAGAGAGAGAGAGAGAGAGAGAGAGAGAGAGACTATTCAATGAATGAGAGAGGTGTGGAAAGTGGCAGGGTCAGTCCTGATATAAGATATAATCAGGGAGTCCATGTGTCAGGTGCCACAGAGAGAGAGAGAGAGAGAGACTATTCAATGAATGAGAGAGAGGTGTGGAAAGTGGCACCTCCTTCTGGGGTCAGTCCTGATATAAGATATAATCAGGGAGTCCATGTGTCAGGTGCCACAGAGAGAGAGCGAGAGAGAGAGAGAGAGAGACTATTCAATGAATGAGAGAGGTGTGGAAAGTGGCAGGGTCAGTCCTGATATAAGATATAATCAGGGAGTCCATGTGTCAGGTGCCACAGAGAGAGAGAGAGAGAGAGAGAGAGAGAGAGAGAGAGACTATTCAATGAATGAGAGAGAGGTGTGGAAAGTGGCACCTCCTTCTGGGGTCAGTCCTGATATAAGATATAATCAGGGAGTCCATGTGTCAGGTGCCACAGAGAGAGAGCGAGAGAGAGAGAGAGAGACTATTCAATGAATGAGAGAGGTGTGGAAAGTGGCAGGGTCAGTCCTGATATAAGATATAATCAGGGAGTCCATGTGTCAGGTGCCACAGAGAGAGAGAGAGAGAGAGAGAGAGAGAGACTATTCAATGAATGAGAGAGAGGTGTGGAAAGTGGCACCTCCTTCTGGGGTCAGTCCTGATATAAGATATAATCAGGGAGTCCATGTGTCAGGTGCCACAGAGAGAGAGCGAGAGAGAGAGAGAGAGACTATTCAATGAATGAGAGAGGTGTGGAAAGTGGCACCTCCTTCTGGGGTCAGTCCTGATATAAGATATAATCAGGGAGTCCATGTGTCAGGTGCCACAGAGAGAGAGAGAGAGAGAGAGAGAGAGAGAGACTATTCAATGAATGAGAGAGGTGTGGAAAGTGGCACCTCCTTCTGGGGTCAGTCCTGATATAAGATATAATCAGGGAGTCCATGTGTCAGGTGCCACAGAGAGAGAGAGAGAGAGAGAGAGAGAGAGAGAGAGAGAGAGAGAGAGAGAGAGAGAGAGACTATTCAATGAATGAGAGAGAGGTATGGAAAGTGGCACCTCCTTCTGGGGTCAGTCCTGATATAATCAGGGAGTCCATGTGTCAAAAGGTGCCACACTATGTACCAAAATTAACAAACTTACATCCCATCTCATCTCTACCATCAGCACAATCGGGCATGCCGTCACACTTGAAGTTGTTAAACAAGCACTCAAAGTATGGCACACTGTTTCTGCCACTCCCGTTGACATAGCAACTAAACTTGTCCTCAGAGCAACAGTTGAGCTCGTCCTGGCCATTCGGACATTGTTCCATACCATCGCACCTCTGGTTGTGTGCATAGCATGTGACAGGCTCTGATCTGTTCTCACTGTAGCAACCGTTCTCACGGGTTAGGTTGCAGTTGCCTGTAAGTCAGTAACACAGAAGGTGAGCAAAAGGTAACAATAAAACAACAAATAAACAACAACAATAATGACAACAAGTAAACAAAAACAATGTTATACATGTATATTGTTAGTATAACATTACATGTAACAACAATGAACACAAATAAACAACAACAACATACAATTCTCCTCATCGATGCCGTTGGGACAGTGTCTGATGCCATCACAGAAATAGACGCTAGGCAGGCAGTTATCAAAGTCATCTCCACAGGATAACTCAAAGGAGCGGCACAAGGGGGCTACATGATATGCACAAGGTCACATTTGTGTTTGTTTGACCTTTGACCCCACAATATAAAATATGCCCAGCTAGATTAGAAATATGTCATTGTACATACATCATTTTTAAGGAAAGGATCAACCGCATTTCTATTTGACAGAACATGCATATGTACCTGTACATGTGTGACCCGACTCCAGTCTGCTGAATACTGGACAGTGGCAGGTGTGCGAGGAGATGGCTTGATCCGGAACACAGATGTGACTGCAAGGCCTCGGGGAACGACATGAGTGAATTGGGGCTGGAGGGGGAGGGAAGAATGTAGATATTGGAATGAAATATATGTATATTCGTATAATTATAAAACATAGACTTTGGAATGGGAATGAATAATGGAATAGAATGTAGATAACTGGATGGAATGCATAAATTGGAATAGAATGAAGATATTGGAGTGGAATGCAGTATAGGAATGGAAGGCAAATATGGGAATGGAATGAAATACATGACAAAATGGAATATAAATCATGTAGAATGTGAATGGGAATCGAGAATAGAATACGGTACATACTATTCTCCAAGCTCCGATGTCCAACCATACTGACAACCCTTTCACTGGTATAAAAAGCCACGTATTGTTCTGTGGATCCATTGCCATGCCGATAGATAATCTGGTCAGTCCGGTTATACCAGTAGATATACTCTACCACCTGCCCCGCGTCTTCAACAGAAATAGCAGCCATGGCTATGGAAAGGGAACAAAGATGATCATTTAAAAGAGACACACACGGAACATCTAATTTGTGTGCGAGAATTTTCCTGTTTTTCTGTATCAATGCGTGTTTTTTCATGTTAGTTGAGTTTTGTATAAAAGTAGAGTTCTAGAGTTTGTTTGAGAGAGTTGTTTCAGAGTTTTAGAGAGTTTTAGTGAGAGAGTTTTTTCTAGCTAGTTGAGTTTTGTTAGCCCTTTGATTAAAATAGTTACTAATCTGATTCTGGGTAGTCTAGATCTCTAGTTGGTAGCATACTCGGTCTACTACAGTAGCCACAATTCCACAGATGGGGACTTATTTATTTGTTATTATTATTTCAAATCAGGGGTCCCAATATTGAGGTTCCCCCTCCCCCCTTACGCGCAAGAGTACACCTGCATACGTACCTTCAATATGTTCAGCCTGTTCTGCCACGAGACTGATCTCCCGAGTGGCTATGTTGTAGAACTCTATGGAAGCTTGTCCTGAGGACATGTGGTTGATCCAGTACAGGCTCCGAGAGGCATTTCCAAAGGTGAGGTTACTGATCCTGCGCCCATCAAGGGAGATGGTTCGGATGTCTTGAAGGTTTGAGAGGTGGAGGTAGTTTAGCTCTCGGCCTGTATTATTCTGTCCATCACGATTGGTCCAATAGAGAGTGCTGCATAAGTGTTAGAAATTTTCGTGACCAAAATGTGTTAAGGGCATGAGATGTCCAATCAATCAAATTGAATCTCTTATTTCCAGCTCTGTCACACACACGAACACATTGCATACACACACACACACAGTACATGCGCACCTCGTATAAGAATCGAATACCACTTCCCCTGGCTTCTTCAGTGGGGACAGGCGGTTGACAGTAAGATTGAGTAAAAGACCGTGCCTGTTTCCTTCAGGGACTACCAGGCTCAGCTGGAAGCCGTCCTCCTCCGTCAAAACCAGCTGCCCGCCTCTCCAGTCAAACGCAAAAGAAAAAGGGCGGAGATCAGACACGTTGGAAAGAGGATAAGTGTAATCTGATTGGCTGTTTAGTGCGACACTGCAGATAAAGATATCAGTATTTGGTATAATTATGAGTGCAAAAAAATTTCTTCTAAATAAAAATGTTAAGTAGGGATGGCCTCGAAATTCAGACAGGGGGAGGTGGGAGGGGAAGAGAGACAGGGGGAGGGGGAAGAGAGACAGGAAGAGGGGGAGGGGAAGAGAGAAAGGGAGAGGGGGAGGGGAAGAGAGAAAGGAAGAGGGGGAGGGGAAGAGAGACAGGGGGAGGGGAAGAGAGAAAGGGGGAGGGGGAGGGAAGAGAGAAAGGAAGAGGGGGAGGGGAAGAGAGAAAGGGGGAGGGGAAGAGAGAAAGGAAGAGGGGAAGAGAGAAAGGAAGAGGGGGAGGGGAAGAGAGAAAGGGAGAGGGGAAAGGGATTTAAGAGGATAGGAAAACACACATACATACACACATGTACACATACCTATGAAGCATATTGCTACCAGACTCCACCCACAGTACACTGTTATTCAGGGGGTCGAAATCCAGCTGCAGAACCCTACCCTGTGGCACAATTGGAAGACGCTGCACGTTGCCACGTGAATGAGCAACTGGAGGGACTGGGAGGGAATAGAAACCCCCTTCAGTGGCCAACACAAGGACACTCCGTGTAGCTGAAAATAACAAAGTTATATGTACAGGTCATCATATTTTCCAAGTCCTGAACTGGCTGACCTAAAGTACTGCATTTCCCTGACCTGAATTTTACAGGTCACTCTATAATCCCCGAAACATTACATACGGACATATTAAAGGTGCTGAATGTCTGAAGGATTTTTCATTTCTAGTTCTAACTCACACTTGTGGGGGGGGGGGGGGGGGGGGGGGGGGGGAAATTGTTCCCCGTCTCTCTTCCCCCTCCCACTTCCTCCCCTCTCCCCTCCATCTCCTCTTCCCCCTCCTTCCCCTTTTCCTCTCTCCCCTTCCCTCCCCTCCCTCACCCCTAGTCTCCTTATTATGGCAAAACTGTCCCTTCTTTGCCCCTCCTTAATAAACCCCCTTAATGTACGCAGACCCCCCCATTAACTAACCAAAACACGAGTCATCGGAAGTAAGGGGGTTGTTATCCGAGGTATGGGTCTGGACTTCAAGAGGGGAACAGCGGCACACCTTGGCGGACGCATTGGTCACAAGACAGAGGGCATTAGCGTTACAGCGATCTTCGCTACATAGGTGTACTCCTGTAAACAAACAAACAAACAAACAAACAAACAAAAGAAACGAAAAATGAAAAGCTATCAAGCAATGCATGTTATAATTGTGTATCATGCTGTAGGTTATAAGATTTCAGTTCGCTCTTCCATTTTTTCCCTTATGTCATGTACCTGGCTGTACACTGTGGTGGAGAACAACGAAACGAGAAAAAATTTCATTCGGCAGAGGAGAGTAGGCAGTGTTCTGGGCATTTTGTCCATTTCTGTCTGTCATGGCAATAGTATGGAACGAACCCCGGCTAATATATAAAACAAAACTTTAATTAGAGCACACCCATTGACATTCCAATTAAAACACCCCATTTGCAGTTAAAAATGTATGATTTTGGACATACATAATAGAGCAAGCCTGACAGTTATTCATATCCTAGGTAACAAGGTACCCACCCTAGGTACCTCCCTTGATCTCTATGCAATACATAACTCACAGAGCATCAATAAAAATCGCTCCATTGTTTGCCATTTGAAGGTCCAGGATCTGTGAGGTATAGCCGTTGAGAGCCACAGAATAACTGGACACATCTGTGTTCAGTACGCTAGTACGAAGAATTCTGTATGATGTAGAAGGGCTGTACAGGAAAATGATATAAATAAATAAATAAAATATATGATCTCTCTCTCTCTCTCTCTCTCTCTCTCTCTCTCTCTCTCTCTGGGAGAGAGAAGGAGGCACAACAAACTCCACCCACCTCTCTGAGACATTGATGGCCCAAAAGAGCTCAGCATTTCCAACTTCGCTGAAGTTGAAAGAGAGGGCGAAAATCCTGGACGTTCTCATGGGGTGCTGGCGAAACAGCTCATGTTGAGACTGTGTCCCATCCATCCTGGTCCTGAAGATCTTTGGCTCACTCTTGCAGGACCAGTAGATGTGCCTGCACAGTAATGGAGAGTGTAGTGATAGGAGGAGAAATGTACTAATAGGAGGAGTGTAGTAATAGGAGGAGTGTACTAATAGGAGGAAAAAGTGTAGTAATAGGAGGAGGAAATGTAGTAATAGGAGGAGGAAATGTAGTAATAGGAGTAAATGGAAAGTGCAGGGTGGCCATTTCTGCCACCACTGAGTAGAACACTGGTAGTGTGCAGTAATAAGCAGGAAATGTGACAAGAAGAGGAAATGTGCAATAATATGAAGCAGGAAGTGTGCAATAACAAGAAGAGGAAGTGTGCAGTAATAACCAGGAAATGTGCAATAATATGAATCAGGAAGCGCGCAACAAGAGGAAGGGTGCACTAATAAGAAACAGGAAGTTTGGAAGTGTAGTGATGAAATTTTTCACCTGATTGGTTCTAGCCCTAGAGGAGGTGTGGTCTCACCACTTGGCATGTGGGTTCACACTAACCATACCAACTAGATCTCCTGCTATTCAGAGCTCACACTCGATATCCAGGGTTGCAGGCGTAGCCTAATTAGGGTCACTATGTGATAGATATCTTGTCCTAGAATAGGTCAAACATAGTCCCCTCTATAGCGGCCAGCAGAGGAGGTGTGATTAGCCCTAGCCCTAGCCGCTAGCCCTAGCCGCTAGCCCTAGTGGAGGACTATACATGCAGCTCACCCTCTGATGGGATCCAAGACAATATGTGACGGTCCCTCTTCGACATCCTCAGGGATAGTGGTGAGGATGACCCGATTGTCCCCATTCAACTTGGAGAGTTCAATGACCCGACGTCCCGAGTCCCCCCAGTACAAGTTACGACCGAACCAATCAACAGCGATATCCTCAGGGGCTAGGAGGCAGCACGAGACGACCTTTTCGGGCACAGAATCCATGCTGGCATTTGCTCGTTGACGAAATATCATCTACAGGTGGTAAAATGATTATTTGGGGGGAGCAGCAGATACAGATGCTGACTGGGAGGGGGGGGGGGGGGTCATTTTAAAATACAACTTTCATCTGAAATTGCACAATCCACAAAAATTATTCCCACAAAATATTTACATCATGTACTGTACATGCTGCATGTACAGTACATGATGTAAAATATATGAAATTTTAACTCCCATATTTTTTGTACAGATAAACGTACTTTCGATTTGGAATCAATCCAGTAGATCATATTCTCTCTGACGTCAACATCAAGAGCTTTCACATTTGCAGTGGCGTTGCCCAAAGAGAAAACAGTTGAACCAATCACCCATCTAAGGGTGGCTTGCTCCAACCTTGTGATGTGAGTGTTGTTCGCTATGAACAAGAGTGGCTCTGGATCTGTGAGGGAGGGAGGGATAGAGAGAGAGAGAGAGAGAGAGAGAGAGAGAGAGAGAGAGATGAAAAACTACATTCACCCTATAATATATGTACTCATGATTACTAGTAGCCTCAAGGCTGAAATTTGCAGTACAGAGATAGCCCAACCATTACAATACAAGACAGAAAGAAGCTTAGAACAGAGCATGAACAAATGATAAGATAATAAAATTATTTGATCTCCATCTGAGATAGTCCTTTATGTACATCCTTACCAATGCACCGAGTGACTCCGTCAGAACTTGGACGTTTATTGTCACTACACACGTAAGTTGGTTCAGAGATATTTCCACTTGGTAGACAGATGGTGTTACCTCCTCTCTCATTGCTAAAATGACAGCCAGTGTCCACTACAGAGGGTATGGAAGCAAAATTTAAAATGTGTGCATTCAGTCTTTCAAAGTTAAGGCAGTTCAAAAAATATTACTTATTTCCCTACCCTATTTCAACAGAATTAAACTTGTATATCCTAGTATACTGTTTATCCTTGTATACTAGAATCCCAGTATACTGCTGTTTATCTTTGTATACTAGAACACGATTGCACAAACCCATTACAGTGTGATGCACAGTATACTGAGGTATACAGGATAGTATACAAGTTTAAGTTTATTTTGTCCTGTCTGCCTATAAGACAGGAGAAAAAAAAAACTGTTGAAAAAATTATTAATTTGAAACTGCCTTACATGCAAATTTAAATATCACCATCAAACTCTTCTGTGTACCCACCCACTTATGTACCGATTTGAGTTGAGGAGTTGACAGCCACGAGACCATAAATCCCTCCTATCCCCGTCAGGAGCCCCATACTTCCGCCTGCGATGGAGTGAGTCTTGGGGGCACGTCCGATGGGAGTGCTTGTGGAAAAGATATCAGTCCAATATACGTAAGGACCGTTGATGGCCAAAGAAAAAGCAGTCCGTAAACCTGAAAAATTAAAAAAATTTTGATGCAGAAACCTGTCTATAGTGACCACCCCTGGGCCACCAGAAGGTGAAGGTGGTCTCTTCACATCACAGAGGTCATAAATAATGGTATGGGGGTCTTTAAAGAGAGGTGGTCTCTAAATAGAGTCACGGCACCATGAATAAGGAATTGTGGTGTGAACAATATCCCGTACCTAATTTAACATTAGTCATGGGTATCATACTCATTTGTGTGTAGCTAGTTAAGTTGTAGCTAGTAAGTGCAGCTGTTCTCTATATTGAACATTTGTTGCTACCTCAACAGAATTGTTATAAACAAATTAAAAATAAAAAAAAAACCAAAAAAAAAAAAATCCAGTAAATTTTTTTGACCAACTCACCAGTAATTGGTACATCATACTCTGTACGTCCGTCAAAGTAGACCACACTCGTCCTACCAGTCTCCCTGGAGACCTTGATCCAATAGACGTAGCCTGTCTCAGGATCCACTGCCACATTGGTTGGTGTTTGAATAATGTCATCTGGTAAACGTGGGAGGGGGACACGATCACGTCCATCCATTCTGGCCTTCTCCACCACTTGTCTACTGTTGTCCCGATCAGTCCAGTACATCAGCCTGTCAGATCATACATATAAAATAAAAACCCTTTACCAAATATACAGGTCAAATTCCCTTTACCATGTACCATGGTACCACCCTTTACCAGATACTGACCCTTTACCAGATACTAACCCTTTACCAGATACTAACTCTTATACTGACCCTTTACCAGATACTAACCCTTATACTGACCCTTTACCAGATACTAACCCTATACCCTTATACTCGAGGAAACTTACCCTCTAGGTATGTCCAATGCTAGTCCCCGTGGCACTTTTATGTTCGTGAAGAGCGTTCTACGGATGAATGGGTTGTCAATCCTAGCCACAGATATCCTGAAAGGAGGAAGAGGCAAATGGAGGGACTAAAAGGAGTCCTATCATAAGCAACCAACAAGAAAACAACAAGAAAACAAGCAAACAACTAAAAAACGAGAAAAACAACAACAACAAAACAAGCAAACAACACCATCAACTTAGAATTTCGAATCTGCCCAATAGCCTAGCGCCTAGCAACAAAATTAATAACAAAACAAACAACACCACCACCAACCTATTGATTTTCAAGCCTGCCCAGTGCCTAGCAACAAACAACAAGTCTGCCCAGTAGCCTAACAACAAGTCTGCCCAGTAGCATAACAACAAACAAACAAACAAACAAATAAATAAACAACAACACTATCAATTTAGAGTCTAAACAAGCAAAACAACAACACCACGCTACTAACCTATTGAGTTTTGAGTCTGCCCAGTAGAGATTTCCAGAGTAAGGATCGACAGCCAATGACTCCAACTGACCCACGCTTGTGTTGATGAAGACCTCGAGATGAGTCCCGTTCAAGTTTGCCCTCATAATGGCTGGCGGATCCACCACAGTCCAGTAAACCTGCCCAAATAAGGGAGAGATTAAGTAACAGTACATGGACATTTTGTCCAACCAAATCCAACTTTGATCAGCAATTTCCTGGTCATTTATTTTCTTTGAGTATATGATACGAGTTCTTGAATTTATTCTGACAGAATATGCAACTAAAGTTGGAATTGTCTGGCCAAAGAGAGAGAATGGTTGCCAGCAGTAATATTGCACACTAACTTACGGCAAATTGGTCATTATGCCACTACATAACATGATTTGATGGAAACTTCTGTATGTGAGATTGGGACCGTTGACACACGAAATTTCAACCCCAGTTCTAATCAACTAGTAACCATGAGTTGTGGAGAGCTTATACTTATGACATAAAGAACTATTGAAACACTGGCAAAATCAGTCATGTCACTTCTTCACTCCAGCAGCCTTTGGTGTGGAGATAGTAAAATACATGACAGAAGAAAATAGCATACTTTAGCTCTCCATAACTCGTGATTACTAATAGCCTTGGGGTGAAATTTGGTGTGGAGATAGTCCAACCATAATTATTAGAACACATGACAGAACTTTAGAACAGTTTCATCAAAGCATGCTTGAGACATGGCAGAAAGAATTTCATGCTGATTCACACAAGAATCTCTGCTATAACAATTATTGAGCGCCTACATACATACCTTGTGTCTGATGGGGTCATACGTGATGGAGCGAGCATCTTGAGATGTGAGGTCAATGGGGAGATTGACATCGGTGAAATTTTGTTGGTCCGTGCTCCCCTCGTCCAGCGATATCATGTTTAGTTCCGTGTGGGAGATAATGTAAGGCTCTTCTTGGGATGGGAACACATGCGAGAACAGTAGAAAATCATGAGGCACTACACCAAAAATCACATAATAATCATGAGAACTAGAGAGAGAGAGAGAGAGAGAGAGAGAGAGAGAGAGAGAGAGAGATGACTGAATGTTGCTTACCCGATGGACAGGAAACGTTGTCCAAGTTGAGAGTGAGACCAGTGGGACAGCCGCACTTGGCCCTGGTGCCCCCTTCACCGTCCGGAACGATGAAGCAGAAGGCACTGGGGGCACACGGGTTCCTACCTTCTGAACAAGGACTGGACATGGCTGCACACAAATAAGTGGGGAATAAGCTGACGTATTCTACACATTATGAAATTTATAGTCTGCCCAAAGCTAGAAGTACTTAAGTGCTGGTCACTGGTCATTTTCCGTGTGTATATAGATGTATGTCCATGCGTACCTGAAACATTGTAAAAAGTGCACACTCCATGAGGGCTTATGTCGTTACTCTCAAACAAAACTTCTGTCTGATTGATCTGATTGGCTCCGACCATTTCTCCCCGATAGAGTGCTCCTGGGTCAGTCACCGTGTGATTATCACCTATGGTTCTGAGGAGGGTCCAGTATAGAGAATTCCCATGGATGGATACGTCGAAGAGTCTCGTATTGGACTGAACTACGGTTTGGATCAAGCCTGAAGTTACGAGATCAGCCGGCTGCAACGAGAGAGAGAGAGGGGTGGAGAGAGAGAGAGAGAGAGGAGAGAGGAGAGAGAGAGAGAGAGAGAGGTGGAGAGAGAGAGAGAGAGAGAGAGAGAGAGAGAGAGAGAGAGAGAGAGAGAGAGAGAGAGAGTGGAGAGAGAGAGAGAGAGAGAGAGAGAGAGAGAGAGAGAGAGAGAGTGGAGAGAGAGAGAGAGAGAGAGAGAGAGAGAGAGAGAGAGAGAGAGAGAGAGAGAGTGAGAGAGAGAAAGAGAGGGCGGAGAGAGAGAGAGAGAGAGAGATTAACCATTATAGAACACATGACAGAAGTTTAAAACAAAAAATATATATTACATGAAATATTAGCAAATTACAGTGATATCAGGAATCTTTTCTTACATTGGACAAGGCGTTAAAGGCATTCATGGAGAGACACTTGATGCAATTATCCTGAGTCCAATAAATTACATTATTTCCAATATCCACAGTTAGTGTCTTGAGGTTTTCACGGTTAAAGATATGAAAGTAGTGGCCATTGAATATTTGAATCTTTTCATTGTTGTTCCCATCCATGGGTGAGCGGTATAGATTCACATTGTCAAAGAAGTAGAGATGTCTGGGTACGTAAATAAAACAACAAATCAATAGGTAATGGGCAGGAGCATGATACTGGTGGGTAAAGGGTCGTCAAATAACAAATAAAACAAATCAATAGGTAAAGGGTCATCTTGACAGGATAGGAGCATGGTACTGGTGGGTAAAGGGTCGTTGAAATAGCAAGCCAGATATTATCATCCACCCACTTACCCAGTCCTGCTATTGATAGCAAGTGCTCCTGGAAAAACTAGATTGTTGAAGAGGACTTTCCGTCTCTGCCCGTCGCCAGAGGCCACCTCAATCCGACCAGTATTTTGCCCATACCTTTGCTGAGAGAAGTAAATGTTATTGGTTACCCAGTCGATCGCCAAACCGTAGGGAAATATAATATCTCGCGAAATAATCTAAAATGAGGTAAAAAAGACTTAGTATTTACTGTTACTATAAATCAATACAAACAACAAACAAACAACACAAACAAAATTGTCACCCTTACTGGTTCTATACTGCTTGGATCATTGGGGATGCCCCTCATAATTACGCCTGTGAGACCAGGCAAGTCGCTCCAGTATATTCTGCGGTCTCTTGGGTTAGGGTTGCAGTCGACCAGGTTTGCTAGGAGAGTGTCTCTGAAGATGATGTTGGTGGTGTGGTTATTGTATACCTGAATGTTCTGTAAGTTGGAGAAGTACAGGACTTCGGGATGGTCAGCTATAGAGAGAGAGAGAGAGAGAGAGAGAGAGAGAGAGAGAGAGAGAGAGAGAGAGAGAGAGAGAGAGAGAGAGAGAGAGAGAGAGAGAGAGAGAGAGAGAGAGAGAGAGAGAGAGAGAGAGAGAGAGAGAGAGAGAGAGAGAGAGAGAGAGAGAGAGAGAGAGAGAGAGAGAGAGAGAGAGAGAGAGAGAGAGAGATAAATCTTTGCCTTGCCTGCAGCTATGATTATGATGTGATGTCATGTCATGTGACTGTCATGATCTCAGAGGTAGAGAATTTTGTAAGTAATGCTACTGCTTCCTGTTATTGTACTGCATCACTTGCAGTGAAATGAGGACATCTTTCTCTTTATTCACCCCTGAAATGAGGACATCGTTCTCTTTAGATGTGTATTAAAATGAGGACACCTCTCTAATCCGGATATTTTAGGTGTGCATTAATCCACCCCTGAAATGAGGACACCCCTCGAATCAGGGACACTTGTTTTTTAGTTGCAGTGACCAAATTCCAGTGCTTCAAGTATAAGGAAGTCAGACCGTACACAGTTCGCTTAATTATGGACCAATCAAATTGGATCTCAGGTATGCAGCTAAGGCAGCCAGACGTCTCGGGCGGGTGGGTGGGGAGGAGAGTGACTCAACTATGGTACATACATGGGCGTATGCTTGATCGTAAACCTATTTCACTGGCTCACTTCCAAGCTGAGTCACTCTTGCTTTGAACACTAATCCTGAAGTATTTGAACGGGCTATTATATTCTGGGATATGTGATATTGACAACTTGTTGTCTTTAATTAACCTTGGTATTTTATCAAAGATAACTTTTTTATATTCCAGGACGTACTGGATTCATGTGACAACTTGTTGTTTTCGATTAACTTGGTATTCTATCAAAGATGCCTTTTATATTGGTATTTTTATCAAAGATGCTTTTAGAATATCTCAGGACAAGTGACTGTGACAATTTCGATTAGCTTAATCAAATTTGGCTTTTTTTTTTCTTTTTGAACTTCTATTCCAGGACAAATGATACTGGATTCTTGTGACCAAGTGCTGTCTTTAATTGATCTGATATTTCCTCAAAGATAATGCTTTATTAAATGGAATTAATCCGCTAATCAAATTTCTTGAGATAGTACCCGTTCTCTCTATGGGAAGTACAAGACCAAAAGGCAAGACCTTCAACCAAACATAGCAGAAGTGTTCAATAATTAAATTAGCGATCACTCAGAATATTTGTTTATACAGCAAGCATAATTGTTAGAGACATGCTAACATAACAATAATTAACCGCAGCAAATTAAATGATCGTAAAGGTGTGGATATATTGGGGGAGTTAACCCCTAGAACAAAGCATTAGGTGCGACAAGGAAAAACACACACATACATACACGCACACACACACACAAAAAAACCCCAGTCTTCATACAACAAAGATGTAGCCATACCTTACGCCTCACCCAAGGAAATTTTCATTTAAGTATTGGGTGTGGTGAGTAATTTCTTAGACTTACCACCTCACTCACATGGACTCACTCACATGTAGTAGTAACATAATTATGATAATTAATGTATCCTTAATTCTGTGATCAAAAATAATAAGTAAACACATTATAAGATAAACATGCTCTCTTTGATCTCAGCGCTCAGAGGAAACAAGTACACAATTCTTCACTTACATTGGATTTTATACTCTGTCTCTGTCTTTTAATTAATTAACAGTCTACAAAGAGGACTTGCTTTTTAATCTTCCTTTGAACTGGATTGAATCACTTTCCGAGCTACAGATACTGATTAAATTCGACAACAAAAGTCAATCTGCATTAATGATACTTTTGTAAGCTCAAACAGAAAAAGGGCCAGCCTAGACAAAGTGGTCTGACCCCCACTAGAGAAGCAGTCTTGCGAAATATACTCTTTTCTTTGTAAGCTCAAACAGAAAAAGACAAGTAGTCTGACCCACTAGAGAAGCAGTAAAATATGGGTGATATTCACCATTCAACTCCATGGCAACCACTAACACCATCAGCAGAGTTACTCTTTTGAAATTAGAAATTTGAATGGAAACGACATTAGTGCTACATAATTATGAAAGTAGGTCGTAGATGTCCTACATGCTATTATGTTAGTAACTAAGTGTGTCACTATATGTTAGTGTCTTCGATCCATAGAGAGGCACATATCTGGACCAATAGTTCGACTGCAACCCTTAAAAGAAAGTGGATAGCCAGGGACCATACCTCCAGTAATATAAGGAGCCATTGAGGAACTAGACAATATCAGACCACCACCATGTATTGGACCGTCACCAAGTATCCATGATAACCAGAAGATGTGTGAAAAGTGTTAAGTGAAAATTGGTCTGTTTTCTCACGAAAGGTACATTTTCAAAATCAATACATCCTAGACATGTTAGCATACTACGTCAACATGGACTTTCTGAAATACCCAAGGACACTTTTCCGTACATCTCCAAAACAAAGATGTGTTCTGGTTCCTAAAATGTCCACATCCATTATAAACGTGCTACCCCTGAAATGAGGACACCTCTCTAATCAGGACACTTTATCTACCCTTGAAATGAGGACACCTCTCTAATCAGGACACCCCTGAAATTGAGGACACCTATTACTTCACCCCTGAAATGAGGACACTTCTCAAATCATTCAGGACGCTTTCTTCTGGCCTCCAAAAAGTGAAAAGTCTGAAAATGAGTTCCTAATCACGACACTTTTATTAGTAGTGTTCACACTGAGAGATTCATAACCATTCTCACCTTTTTACCGCCCCCACAATAGGACTAACCAAATCATTATTGCTAATCACATTAACTTATTACGAGGATTCAACTGGTACTATATAGAGACAGAGTCCTACAGAAGAAAAGGACATTCTCACTGATTCAATAGTCCCAATTGGGCAATCACCTTAAAACTGGATTATGTTATATAGGACCATTGATAACAACAAGGGGGGACAATGGGACCATTCACACCCGTCCTGTTCACCACCAAAGGGGCCCAAGCCAAAGGCTAGTAGCACCAAATTAGGAATTCCTACGGCTATAATGGGTCATTTCATTTTCAAGGAAATATCCGATAAAGATTCAGTGTGGTTTCATGCATTAGAGTATCTAATTATTCTTGCTCAATATCTACCAAAATTGGATCATTGATTTTCTATGTAGTACTGGCCGTGGGTTAACGTCCTAAATTTAACACACATTATAAAGAAAACTGATTGAATTCTTGCAATTAAATATCTACCGTTGATTTCTAATGCAGTACTGGACAAGGAAATTATTATTGAAATAATGCTTGTGTGTGAACCTCACTGTGATGCATAAGACGGGGAGAGACTGATTAGAAATGTTGAAACTCGGCCTTCTGATATGATCTGTATCATTATCAAAGCGACTACAAGGGAGAGTCACTGAAAAAAAAAAAAAAAAGGCAGCCAGATGTCTGCTAGCTTGGCACTTTATAAAATGAAAGACCTTCCACCTTCTCTAGCCCTCAATGACTGAATACAAACCACAACATCATGTAATGCAGATGCTAGCTAGTTGGCAACCTACTATGCTATATCACAATGAGCAGCTGCAAGTTCAGGAAGTGTTTGGTGCATGGAAAAAAAAATGATTTCATTCCCCCAATTCGGAAATTCAAATCAGATCAAAGTATGAACACTTGCATACATCCAACATGAGGTAACAGAGAGATAGAGATCTAATTTGTAATTCAGTTGGATATGAGATAGAAAATCTAAGATTGGAATTTCAGGATACTTGGTCATAAGCAAGATGTACCAATATTTGTTCAGACATCTCCCTGAGATGATCAGTGACCACTCTACTACACAGACCTGCTTTTTCCACAAAAAATGGATACTGATAGTGGAATTTCCAAAAATAATGGACACACTTGGGACCCAGCCTCTTGTCCTTTGTAGAGAGGTGTCCTCTTTTTGGAGGTTATTTTGTATAGAGTGTATTATACAAAGTTACTTTTAGATTGTCCTTTGTTGAGAGGTTATCCTCTTTTGTACATTATTTTTATTATAGAGTGTATATGTCCTTTGTTTAATGTCGTGTCCCCTTTAAATGTTGTCCTCTTTATATTGGAGTCCTTTATATTAGAATCCTTTATATTGGAGTCCTTTATACTGGAGTCCTTTATCCTTTATATTAGAATCCTTTATATTGGAGTTATATTGGAGTCCTTTATATTGGAGTCCTTTAGAATCCTTTATATTGGAGTTATATTGGAGTCCTTTATACTGGAGTCCTTTATCCTTTATATTAGAATCCTTTATATTGGAGTTATATTGGAGTCCTTTATCCTTTATATTAGAATCCTTTATATTGGAGTTATATTGGAGTCCTTTATCCTTTATATTAGAATCCTTTATATTGGAGTTATATTGGAGTCCTTTATATTGGAGTCCTTTATATTAGAATCCTTTATATTGGAGTTATATTGGAGTCCTTTATCCTTTATATTAGAATCCTTTATATTGGAGTTATATTGGAGTCCTTTATATTGGAGTCCTTTATCCTTTATATTAGAATCCTTTATATTGGAGTTATATTGGAGTCCTTTATATTGGAGTCCTTTATATTAGAATCCTTTATATTGGAGTTATATTGGAGTCCTTTATATTGGAGTCCTTTATATTAGAATCCTTTATATTGGAGTTATATTGGAGTCCTTTGTCCTTTGTATTAGAATCCTTTATATTGGAGTTATATTGGAGTCCTTTATATTGGAGTCCTTTAGAATCCTTTATATTGGAGTTATATTGGAGTCCTTTATACTGGAGTCCTTTATCCTTTATATTAGAATCCTTTATATTGGAGTTATATTGGAGTCCTTTATCCTTTATATTAGAATCCTTTATATTGGAGTTATATTGGAGTCCTTTATATTGGAGTCCTTTATATTAGAATCCTTTATATTGGAGTCCTTTATATTAGAATCCTTTATATTGGAGTGGAGGTTCCAGGTATCACTAACACATGCACAACATGCCTTATAAAACACGTTTATCAAGTATCAAGTTACATAATTCGGGAGCCACACACAACCACTCTTTTTGCATGCAGTTCGAGTCTGCTATGTGTGGACTGAGTAATTTGATATGATTTATATCACATGTTCGGACCTAAGAAGCCCTTGCTTGTTTATTACTGAATGCTCCAGAATGGCAAATGGAAGCTTTATACAGTACATTCAGCATTAGAACCTCCAGAAATAGACTTCTCTATTTCCTTCATGTCCTGTTGCTGAAATAAGTGTATACCTCTTTCTAATCAGGACAAATTTTATCAAGACAAATTTATCAGGACAATGTTTTTCAGTCCCAAAGAGACCATTGACACATACATGCATACATACATACATACAAATATTCTCGAGTTTTCAATCAAAAGTGACCCATTTGGCATTAGTCCATGAGATTAAATTCCATACATCTCTGGGCTACAAGTCAGGGAATTCCAAATATACAAAGTACTGCACTTAGTAATTCAAGTCAGGAAATTCCAAATACACAGAGTACTAATTTCTGCATGCTACAAATATACAAAGTACTACACGCATGCTACTAGTCAGGAAATTCCAAATATACAAAGTACTACACTTAGTAATTTCTGTATGCTACAGGTCAGACTACACTTAGTGATGAACATAGAAACCTGATCAGGATACCTCTGATATACTATATGGGTACATAAGAAATGTCAATATTGTAATCAGGAAACCCTGCAATTACTAAATCAGGATACCTTAGAATACTAATCAGGATACTTTAGTACACTAATCAGATGTAGCTCAAGAAAAAGTCATGTTCCAATAGTTATTAGGTTGGGTTGGGGGTTGCTAGGGGTTGCTAGGGCAAGCTAGGGGTGGAGTCAATGGGAGTAGGAAGAGTGTCAAGGGAAAGAAAAGGGGCTACCCTCGTACAGACACAAACTCTAAACAAATGTTATACCACGAGGACTTATTCTAAGCCACTACCAGCAGCTGGTTTTTTGTATGTTACCCACAACTCTAATTGGCCTGGGAATACAAGGGGATAATGGAGAGAAGCTGACATGAGAATGGATGTTACTTAGCAGCCATAACCAAATAAAGCCATCAGGTAATTAGAAGGATTGATAAACAAGAAGAGGACATCTGATAATATTTCTTGCAGCATAAAGAGTTCCAACACCAACTCACTGTCTGAGCTGGGGAAATGAACAAGAAATAAGACAGCCTTCAATAGTCTTGGTTGAAAGGTCTGTCATCTAAGCAGAAATGAACAAGAAATAAGACAACCTTCAACAGTCCTGGTTAAAAGGTTTGCCATCAACTTTAAACAGTCACCTGTCATCTAAGCAAAAAATAAGACAGCCTTCAACAGTCATAGTTGAAAAGGCCATCCATCACCTAAGCAGCTAAGAGTGCAATAAATTGTCTTCCTTACATGAAAATAACTGCTGTATAATGTACTGCATATTCTCTGAGACAAACAAGAAAACAAAGCAATTAAGCTGCTTTGAAGTAACAAAATAATTTAACGAAGACAGAGCTCAGAAGTAAACAAGAGAGGTAAGTCTGGATGGCTTGTCAAAGGACAACCTCTAAGACAAGCTCGCATCCAATTAGGTACATGGATAAATGCCTTTGGGGTTTTCACACAAGCAAGAAGAGGGAATGCCACACCCCAGGACTTTCATAAGGAGAGCTAGGAGAAGGAAGGGGAGACACCTGTAGCAGTAAACCAAGGGCCCATAACCCATTCCAAGCTGCCACCTGCCCACCTGCCTGACAAGCCACTGACTAAAACCTCATAATAGGCCTAATCAGATTATTGTGAGCTTGTGCAAATCACAAGATATGGATGGTCCAGTCACCAAATCTGATCTTATGACAGGTAGTGGTAATTGTGACATTACTGGCATATGGTTTGACACTAATATAGCAAAGAATTTTATCATGGGGATTTTTTTTTTTTTCAAAATCCACAAGAAGCTAGGAATTTACAAGGTATTAGTGCTAATCCTGAATACAAGGATTTCTGAAAGGTCTAATGAAGTGGAATCTTTTAGTGTGATCTCTCTCTCTCTCTCTCTCTCTCTCTCTCTCTCTCTCTCTCTCTCTCTCTCTCTCTCCCTTTCTCTCTCTCTCTTTCCCTCCCTCCCCCAAAACTGAGCATAAAGAGTTATCTTCATCTAAGAGCTCTACTTGGGACAGGACAAGGATGACAACAATAACAGGAAAGTGAGCACATCTCTTTTGGGAGAGATTATGAATGGTAGGTGGTACTGATTAGATTAACTAAACTAACTCAGTGGTGATGTCTTTGGAGTGATGAGGAAGATAATGATAGTTACCCAGAGCAATTCCACCATTCCATGGGCTGGTAAACAGGATTTTTGGGGGGGTTTTGGTCAGAGTGGTCTCTTCTTTTGACTGAGTGGTAGTCTCTCTCTCTCTCTCTCTCTCTCTCTCTCTCTCTCTCTCTCTCTCTCTCTCTCTAACAAACAGACCTCAGCCTCTCTCTTCTCTCTCTCTCATTAAAAAAAGGTAAGTGATGCACACAATTGTGGGGTGATAGTACTCCAGAGTTTGAGTGCCTGCCAGCCTGACAATAGCTGGGGCACAACCTTGGTACCACACAAAGATGAGAATAGAAATAAGCAAGGGGGTGGGTGTGACGATACAAAGGTGAAACATGAAAGGGGTGCTCTCTCTCTCTCTCTCTCTCTCTCTCTCTCTCTCTCTCTCTCTCTCTCTCTCTCTCTCTCGATAGAGTGGTAGTCTCTCTCTCTCTCCCCTCCCCCACCTAGAGAGGAATAATCATATTTATAGCTAGGGCATGAATTGCAACATTTGAGGTTCAAATTATTCAATCTGGGCCATTCCTTGCTTAATGTGATTAGTCTCACTACTTAATCCAATTATAACAGACTAATCACATCATATAAATTAGGCAATTAATACATCAAGTGATGACATGGGAGAGAAGCTACAACGCACATCAAATACAGCTAGCATTCGAGTTCTCAGCCTGCTTTTTAGGGAGAGTGTCTGAGAATAATATGGAAAGAGTGCTTTTGTTACGATACATGCTGAAATGCCTTCACAGCATGGCACCTCTGTATTTATGATTACCATTACAAATGGTGGAATACCTCTGTACAATAGCAGAACAGTCCCAGGTGGTGGAAAACAAGCATCAGGCACTTCTTCATAACACTTTAACTCATGAGTGCTAGTAGCTTTGGGGCTGAAATTTGGTGAGATAGTCCAACCACATACAGAAGTTTGGGAGAAATGGTATCCATAACTCGAGATTACTAGTAGTAGCCTTAGGGCTGAAATTTGGTGTGGAGATGGTGCAACCACATACAGAAGTTTGGGAGAAATGGTATCCATAACTCGAGATTACTAGTAGTAGCCTTAGGGCTGAAATTTGGTGTGGAGATGGTGCAACCACATACAGAAGTTTGGGAGAAATGGTATCCATAACTCGAGATTACTAGTAGTAGCCTTAGGGCTGAAATTTGGTGTGGAGATGGTGCAACCACATACAGAAGTTTGGGAGAAATGGTATCCATAACTCGAGATTACTAGTAACCTTAGGGCTGAAATTTGGTGTGGAGATGGTGCAACCACACACAGAAGTTTGGGAGAAATGGTGTCCATAACTCGAGATTACTAGTAGCCTTAGGGCTGAAATTTGGTGTGGAGATGGTGCAACCACACACAGAAGTTTGGGAGAAATGGTATCCATAACTCGAGATTACTAGTAGCCTTAGGGCTGAAATTTGGTGTGGAGATGGTGCAACCACACACAGAAGTTTGGGAGAAATGGTATCCATAACTCGAGATTACTAGTAGCCTTAGGGCTGAAATTTGGTGTGGAGATGGTGCAACCATAATAGAACACATGACAGAAGTTTGGGACAATTTCATCGAAATACATTATGAGGAATGGTTGATAAAAACACGATATTAGATTCTTATCATGGACTCTCACATAGTTAAATAGGTCTATGGCCTGGAACACCTCTATGTAAAGTATTATCAATCCTTTATTTTCCAGGAACTGATTATAAGAAGTAGTGTTTACACCCTAATGGAGTACTATTACATCCGTTCTAAACAATATTCATATGTGCCTACTAGGGAAAATGCAAGCCCGAGCACATATGCTTAGGTCATCACGAAAAGAATCTACAATGTTAGAATATACGTATGAGATGAGATTTGTACATACATTTGCATGGGGTTCGCTTTGCTCACCCTAATCAATTCACTGCTGAATACAAGGTATGTGAAAGGTCATTGGTTGATCCAGTTTGATAATCAAATTTAGCTCACAACTTAAAAAAAAAACTTTTTTGACTTTGTGTTGGTCCTTGCACTGAGGTCTTACATCGTTTCTGTTATTAATATAAACATTATTTCTTGTCAAGAAGGCTATTAAATGAGACGTTCTGTCCTATCATGAGGTCAGAAGGGCCCTTTGTGCTGAGGTCTTTGACTTCTTTCAAGCGAGAATAACTCTTCCTCTTTGTGCACCAAATGTCAAAACAATTGAAAGCAGAAACAATGGCTACATTCATGAGACAGCAAGTGCTAACAGTCTGCCCAATAAAAGCTTATTAAGTGCTAAATCTGTAAGACAAATGATAATTATTGTTTCTTCAGTTGTTTCCCTTGAGCTAATAATGTTCATGGCCCTGAGGGTAAAAGCCTCACAGGGCAATCAGGGCTATAGACTCTCTCTCTCTCTCTCTCTCTCTCTCTCTCTCTCTCTCTCTCAGAGACTCTCTCTCTCCCTCTCTCTGACAGCTCACAGGGAAGAGAAGGCTTGCAAAAGGTACATCTCTCTCTCTCTCTCTCTCTCTCTCTCTCACACACACACACGTTCATTGTTCTTATCTATCACAACTGGTTCAGCTCTGAAGTTTAGGGAAAAAAAAAACTTGAGGTGAAGCTGAAACTGAGAGGGCAGAGTCTGTAGCCCAAGACTGAAACTTGGTTGGTCACTACAATCAGTAGCTGGGACTGAATAATGTCATGGCTATAGGGTCATTCCTAGCAGGTGTGTACAAAGATATAATTGCCTAATCCTGAGCCTGAGGGGGGAGGAAGCCTTCCATGCAGGACTAAAAATATGGTTGCCATGGAGACAAGATACCCTGTCTTATAGCTTAGTGGGGTTTCTTGAATTAATTAATTAATTAATGATTGTAATATTTAAAAAAAAAAAAACTTGTTGGATATTGAGGTCTCTGCATGTTTCTATAGATCGACACTACGAAACTTAACAGCCTCTAGCACCAGTGTTTTATATATCATGTATCATCCTCACGTTAATTGAATGCACATCCATCTCAATGACAGGTAGGATTTGTCAAGAAAGCTTATTACACCTTCTCCAACAGCCTGCAACTGTACAAACACATAATCCCTTCCAGGTAAAGCTTATTAGTGACAGCCGGCATGTTTTGTTAGTGAGCAATTACCTGTTAGTGTCACAGTCACATACACAGGAAGCTTATAGATAATTGAATATTTCCTCACTGGTAAATGTGGACTATGAGTACAAGAAATTTTTCATACAGAGAGAGAGAGAGAGAACTTCTCAAAGCAATGAAGATGAATCCATGGAGCCACAAGTAAGCTGAAGCGATAAAGACGACTCCAAAGATATCGGGCCATTACCCCATTAACACAACACCCAAGAAACACACACATCCACCACAATGCATTTCCAACTTCATTAACACTTCCTCATACACAACAAACATCCACACTTTTGAAGTGTACAACTGCAGCACTGAGTCACAAGATTGCAACTCAGTTATGCATTACGAGATGAGATCACATAACGGAGCAAAAATATATATATATATATCAGCCAGCTGCTATGGAGTCTCTTACAGTGGGACGTTCAATTTTGTATTAGCAGTATTTTGGTTCCTCCCTTAAATAAAGGAGGCATTTTGCGTCAGGACACTTTGATAGCTAGAGCAGGACACATGAACAGAATATTAGGGCACTTAACACAACGTCAGGACACATGATATAAATTGAACTTAATACAACATCAGGATAATCTGATAGCTAGAGCAGGACATGTTGAACAGGATATTTCACAGTTGGAGTAGGCCAAAGTCCACACTGAATGGGAATGCACTATACAGGCATATAGGAATGGGCACGTACATGTATGCATGTTTGTCCATAATGAATAATATGTATGTGTGTTTGTGTGCACAATGTTTGCATACAAGTGTTTATAAGTCTGTCGTGTGAAAGTTAAATGATTACAATGATATATTATATATGTAGTGTAGACGCATTATATGGGGAATCACGTACCCAATTCTCTCTCTCTCTCTCTCTCTCTCTCTCTCTCTCTCTCTCTCTCTCTCTCAGGAATTTTGGGGCTATGGTTGCTAAGTGAATGAAACTGTAACTATAGCCTTAAGGCTAAGGAGAGAAAGATATCCCATACCACATATCATAACATGCAACATGTCCATGCATGTCCCACACATTTAAACACATGCATGCAACATGTCCATTAACAACATGGAGTCACATGTGCACCAAAACACATACCTTAGGGATGCCTCAATCCACAACAAATACCAGTGACTTCCACCATATGATTGCTAGCTGTTGGTATCACATACAGGCGCTAGGCGTATACCATTTACTCACATGCATGAACCACAAAGAGCCAAGACGACTTTCAAGTTGTATCACAAAATAAGAGGCTATGCTTTCATCTTTCAACACCATGCATTCTGCTCGTCTTTATAAGGATAGGAGGGGCTGGTTCGGCCTAAGGTGATGTGTCTACAGGAGGGGCTTTGAAATCCCAATGCATCCCAGTTCTGTGCTTACTGCTAAAACTGTCAACATAACCCGATTTTTTCCTTCTCTCATGGGATTTCGGTTGAAAGTCCCCAACAGGGACTGAATTATCCAGTATATTCTTGTATACTTGTAGTACTCTCATCATAAACTTCCTCACACACAACTAAAACATGGAGCTAGGCATCTATAATAAGTATACTACCTTACAGTATACCTCACAGTATACTTTACAGTATACTAGCAGTATACCTTACAGTATACTAGCAGTATACCTTACAGTATACTTACAGTATAGTATATTTACAGTATACTTGTAGTATACTTCATAGTAAACTTGAACCCAACACTTGAACCCAATGCCACTCATGACCTCTCCAGTATGTATGGCGGTCATTAACATTCACTTTTCACCTTGACAACGTGCTCGATTCTTGAGCAAGTTCCGAATTTTCAGACACCAACAACAGAGAGAGATCACACATGGCCAGGGTGAGGATTATCACTAAATGGCGTTAATTTTCACATTTCTTGCCGTTGCAGGATTCCTATTATTTATGTACAATCATTACTTTTAAAACACATCTTTTGCACACACTAGACATCAGCAGAAAACGTGAACACTCACACTAAGTATGATATGTAGAAGAAGGATTGATGGCTGGGAAAGACTTGTAGTATTCCACGGCAATTGTGTAGCCCCTCAAATGTGCCCCCCTCAATGTAATGTTGGCTCCTTCAATGTGGGACCCTCTCAATGTGGACCCCTTCAATGTGGGACCCTCTCAATGTGGCCCCTCAAAATGTGGACTCTACCCCTTCAATGTGGATCACTTCAAATGTGGATCCCCTCAATCAATGTGGACCCCTTCCAGGGTTTAATTCAGGATTTTGCTCGAGGGGGGTCAAATGCCTAGTGAAAAAATTTGAGGAGGGGCAACTACAAACCAGTATATGTATGTGGAATTGTATGATAATCTCATTGCTAATTCCTAGGGGGGGCAAACCATCATTCATAGGGGGCAGAAGCCCCCCCCCCCCGCCCCCTTGAAATAAACCCTGCCTTCAACCTTCAATGTGGCCCCTCAAAATGCTCTCTCAATCACTGTCTCAATGTGGACTCCGATCCCCCTTCTCAAAACGTGGACTCTCTCAGTGTCTCAATGTGAACCCCATATAATATGTTGTTACAGAAGTGTTACATAACTTTAGTTCTGGATTCTAGACATACTGGTGAGACAATTAATTAAAAGGGGAGGTCCATTTTTGATCACATCAAAGAGATAAAGACATTACGGATAATGATCAGAAGTATGCCTTCATCCCCACCTCATATCAGTGGATAATGGAATAATTATATTAAAGAATACCTTTCAAAATAATTACCAAATCATTAAGAATGAGAGCTAACTAATAGTTAAATTAGTGCCTCTTAAGACGGCCATTTTCAATTAGACCCATCGGTTTGAGCGTGGAGTCGCTAATTTCCGACCATAATTTGAACGCTCTGCACTCTTTTTCAGCTAGAAACGGTTAACCAAAGAGCTGCTCTATATAGGCTAAAATTAACAGCTGCACCAACACCAAGCCCAATGCCACGAAATATTAATTAATTGAATATGCAAGAAAGTTTTTTTTAAATCTTGGTTCTGAAAATTAAAAATGTGCAATAACAATTGTATTGAGTCTCCTTCATCCCCCCCCCCCCCCCCCCCCCCAAAAAAAAAGAGGAAAAAAAACCGAACCTATCTTGGCAGACACTTAAATACTTAAATGCTTACATCATGGTCTACAGCAGAGTGTGAACCAAAACGGTAGCATTGTTTGCAAAGATCAATGCTCTACATCAACACAGTGATCAGATTTTTGCTACTTTCTTAACACCTATAGTTATTTCATGTGAATGCACTCTTGCAATAGTAACCATAGCTACCATCATTAGGCATCCCAGTACTTCACTTAACTCACTCACCTTTTGTGAAGCTTGCTAGGACAAGAACAGCAGAGATAATGTTCACGACGATTCTGAAGTTGCAGTGTTGGGTCATAATGGATTGCATCGAAAGAAGAATGGGTAGCTGTTAATCTTTCTCAGTAGCCAGCTAACACTCACTAGCCAGATATACCAGTGCAGTAAAGACTTAAGTGTTACCGGCTACTCTTTGAACGAATATATTCATAGAAAACACAAAGAGTTTACCAAAAAATCAGCCTCAAGTTTTGCTGTCTATTTTTAATACCATGACATGAGTGTTTTCGATCCTTCTGCCTTGGCCAGCTAGCTAGCTAGCTAGCCCAAGGTTTATAGTGAAGCTGGAGTCGATCGTCAATAATTATTCGCTTTAATACCGCCTGAGGGTAGATCTACGAATCGAGGACACTTCGTTCAGTGTTTGTGAAGTAATCCGAAGGCGATCTCGAAGTACAAACCTGCCAGAAAATAGTATCTCAAGTTGGTAGTCTAAACCCCTTTTTAAAACGGGTGGACCACATCATGCTACTGGTAATTAAAAATCCCACCGGAAATATTATTTTGCGGTTAGTTCGCTCTGTGATGCGCTTTGCAAGACAGCAAAAATTATAGCACCACGAAATATTTTCAGCTTCCGGTTAGTGTAAAGTACAAATATTAAATACCGGCTAGCTCTCAATTAAAGCCCACCCTGCCCATGTGTTTTTACTACTGATGACCACTTACCGGCGTTAACAAAAGAGGGTGAATGCATTCCTGTGGAATGTCTACAGGCTAGGTAGTCAGCCGCACCCCGAGCGCGAAGCGCGAGGGTGTGTGGCTATGCTGGACTACAGGCTAGGCGGGGGTATGTTGACCGCCGCTGAAACCTTACGCAGGTTTACAGCTGCATGTGACTTAACTACCTAGTACCACTGTACTATTCTTTGAAAATGGCTCTTCTTTACACCAGTCAGAAGAGAATTGAAAATGGTGCAAACTTCATCCCAGATGAGGTAGCTGTTACTGGCTCAGGAAATCCTGGGAAAACACAAAATCTTTGCTACTGTGAGACTTGTGAAGACTTGATCCTCTTGAAGTGTTCATTCAAAGGAGGAGAGCATCACGACCATGACTGCTCCACACTGGATGATGCACGTGAGAAATATGAGAGAGTCTTGGAGCCATCACTGAAGAAGATTGAGGCAAAGTTACTGAGCATCGATAAAGCTCATGATCTACTAGTCAAGTGCCATGGTGAGATTTTTGAGCAGCAGCAAGTGATTGAGGCTAGCATAAACGATAACTTCGCTCAACTTCACCAAGTCCTTGATATTAGAAAGAACGAGATGGTGGAACAACTGCATCAAGTGACACAGGAAAGACTTCAGAATCTAACGACCCAGAAGGTCCAGATGGAGACTGTCCAGATCAAACTCAACAACTCCCTTGATTTTATTAAGAAAACCATGGAGAATGGAAATCAGAAGGTGCTGAAGTCAAAGGCAAATTTAACACAACAAGTGGAAGAACTGAGCACACCGTTTCAATCTGATTTCCTGAAACCTGTCGCTGAAGCAGATATTGTATTTGCAGCTTCTCCAGATGCAATTCTGGTGTGTCAGAATTATGGCCAACTCTATACACAACACTCACCAAATCTACTTGAATGTTATGCTGAAAGCAAAGGTTTAGAGTGTGCAGTGATTGGAGAGAAATCTACTGCTGTTTTACACGTTTTCAACCATTGTAGAGAACCTTATATGAAACCACTCAAATCACAGCTGCAGTGCGAGCTTGTGTCTGAGATAACAGGTGCTACAGTGAGAGGCACTTTCGAGAGGAGAGAACTGAATCAGTATGAGATCAGCTACCACCCCACCTTGAAGGGGAGACACCAGCTACACATTAAAGTAGACTCAAAACACATCAGGGGAAGTCCATTTTCTACTATAGTGAAATTACCAGTTGAAAAGCTCAAATTTCCAATCCGAAGTATAAATATGAGGAAACCCGTGGGAGTGGCAGTCAGCCGTAGGGGAGAAGTGATAGTGACAAAGCATTGGGACAATTTTGTCTCTGTCTTTAGTTCAAGTGGTGAAGGACTTCGAACTTTTGGCTCTCATGGCTCAAGTCATGGACAATTCAAGGACCCATGTGGAGTAGCATTGGATGGCGATGGAAATATTCTAGTCGGGGATAAGCATCATATCCAGCGATTCACTATGAATGGCGAGTTACTTACAGCTGTGAGCACCAAGGGTGATGATCCTGATGGATCTCCACTTTTTAAATATCCCTGTGGCATTACATTCAATGCTAGCAATAACAAAGTGTATGTGGTGGATGAAAGTCATCGTGTCCGCATTCTGAACTCTGACCTCACTTTATTTAAGACCTTTGGAAGGCAAGGCAGTGGCAAGGGAGAGTTTAATACTCCTTGGGGTATAGCCTGTGATAGTGCTGGGAATGTGTATGTGGCCGATAGTAAAAACAGCCGTATCCAAGTGTTCACAGCTGAGGGGGAGTTTCTGAGGATGTTTGGGAGGTGTGGCCAGGATATAGGGGAACTGAAGTGGCCTGTTGGCATTGCTATTGATGCCAATGATTTTGTGTACGTCAGTGAAGGAGATAATCATCGTGTATCAGTTTTCACCTCAGAGGGTCAGTTTGTGACATCCATTGGTGGGAAAGGGGAAAAATCCGGAATGTTGGACAGACCTATGGGGTTAGCAGTTGATAATATTGGAGTCATTTATATTTGTGAACGTGCCAATAATCGCATTCAATTGTTTTAATATATACAACCAAGAACTTTAAATCTACCCTTTACCAAATCTTGTTTTATGCGCATGTGCGAAATCGATTTACCACAAACTGATATCTTTAATTAGTCTAATATGGCTGACGCTCTGAAGAAACTTGAAGAACAACTTAGTTGTGCAATTTGTCTTGGCATCTTCGCTGACCCCAAACTGCTCCAGTGCTTCCATGTCTTCTGTAGGGAGTGTCTAGTGCGACTTCATCGACAAGGTCAGTCCCTAACTTGCCCAACTTGTCGACAAGTAACACCTGTCCTAGCCTCGTTCCCAGGCCCCTCCCATGAAGAAGGGAGAGGGCCTGGTACAGACTGTTTGCGCATGCGCTAACTTTTCCGTAAATATTTCAGTAAATTTCTCCGCACATTGTTTAATCTACGTGGATTCAAAACGGAGAAATATTACGGACCACAAATACGGCTTGCCGCGTGATAGCTGGGAAACCACATGTCGAATCAAGTGGCAAAGAAAGGTCAAAGGTTAAGCTTATCCGTTTGACGTTCGCGACATTAGAAGTTTACTGCTTAGATATGCTGAGTGCTTTACAAAGATATACGGATTCCCAGATTTTCTGGGAAAATAGAGCATGCGCAAACAGTCTGTACCAGGCCCTCTCCTTCTTCGTGGGAGGGGCCTGGGGACGAGGCTACACCTGTCCCAGCCAATGGAGTGGCAGGGCTCCAGTCAGCATTCCATATCAACCACCTATTGGAAATCCAAGACTCATTCAAAGAAGCAAAAGATCTTGTACCCAGTGACAGTCAGAGGAGTGAGTTTGACGGGGTAACTTCGAAAAATGTTCATAGGTGCCATGTACATGCTGGCAATAGACAAGAACTTTTCTGTGAGACCTGTGGGATCTTAGTATGTGTAAAATGTGTTATGAAAGGAGGCAAGCATCATGACCACGATTGCTATCCATTGGAAGATGCATTCGAGAGATACAGGACAGAAATGACATCATCACTGAAGCCAATGGAGAAGAAATTATCAACTGTCAATGAAACACTGACAAATTTGGAGAAGTGTTGTGGGGAGATATCTCATCAGCGAGAGGAAATTGAAACAAGCATACATGATGCTTTCGGACGACTCCATAAAGTTCTCGATATCAGAAAAACTGAATTAATTGGTGAATTACACCAAATAACACAGAGGAAGCTTAAAAGTTTGGCAATCCAGAGGGATGAAATGGAAACCATCCAAGCCCAGCTGAGCAGCTGTCTTGATTTCGTCAAGGAGAGCATGAAAATGGGTATTCAGGAAGAAGTGCTGAAGATGAAGTCAAACGTAGCAAAGCAAGTAAAGGAACTCACCGCAGAATTTCAACCAGACTTTTCGGATCCCAATGAAGATGTGGACACAATATTCATGGCTTCACCAGATGCTACCACAGTGTGTCAAAATTATGGTCAAGTCTTTACAACTAATTCACCAGATCCATTCAAATGTTATGCCGAGGGCAAAGGTTTGAAGGATGCAATGGTTTGGGAGAAATCCACTGCTGTTCTGCTTGCTATCAATAAAGGAGGTGAACCCTGCACAAAATCGCTTAAATCCGATTCACTCTGCTGTGAACTTGTGTCTGAGATAACTGGTACAGCGGTGACAGTTAATTGTGAGCAAAAAGATTTCAACCATTACGAGATCAGCTACCAGCCTACTATGAAGGGTAGGCATCGACTAACTGTGAAAGTCAATCACCAGCATATTAAAGGGAGTCCTTTTCCTATTACAGTGAAATCTCGAGTGGAGAATCTTGAAACTCCTCTTTCGTCGATCTGTGGCTTGAACAGACCATTGGGAGTGGCTATTGGTCGGGAAGGGGAGGTGATCATTACCGAATATTGGGATGACTGTGTCTCCATCTTTAGCCCTGATGGTTATAAGCTTCGATCAATAGGTGGGTCTGATGGTTCTTCCGATCAGGAACATTTTGTTAATATTTGTGGTGTTGCATTGGATGGCGATGGGAACATTCTTGTCGGGGATAAACATCACATCCAGCGATTCACTTTGGATGGTCAGTTCCTCTCAGCAGTGAGCACCGAGGGTAGCGGACCACCACATTTCAAGTATCCCTGTGGCATTGCAGTGAACTGTATTAACAACAGAGTGTATGTGGTGGATGCAAGTCATTGTGTACACATTCTGAACTCTGACCTCACTTTCTTCAGCACCTTTGGAAAACCAGGAAGTGGCAAAGGACAGTTCAATACTCCATGGGGTATAGCTTGTGATAGCACTGGGAAAGTGTACGTGGCTGATAGTCGAAACAATCGAGTCCAAGTCTTCACGGCTGAGGGACAGTTTATAAAGATACTTGGGAGGCGTGGTCATGGCAGAGGTGAATTTGATTGGCCTGTTGGCATTGCTGTTGATGCCAATGACTTTGTATATGTGAGTGAGGGTGATAATCATCGTGTCTCTGTATTCACCTCTGAGGGACAGTTTGTGAAATCATTTGGCAAGAAGGGGAGTGCAGTGGGGGAATTTAATGGTCCTATTGGACTAACTGTGGATAAAAGCGGAGTGGTATATGTATGTGATCGCTACAATTATCGTGTTCAAGCATTTTAATATTACGCTATGCTATTATATTTTTACACTATTGCGCATGAGCGAATCAAATACCTTTGCGCAGGAATTTTTGCGAACAGCACGGTTACTGCGGTTTTATGGAATCTTGCAAAAATTAATCGTCAGGCGTCGTCCGTAAACCGACTTCTACGCATGCACACAACTTAAAAATTTCACTCAGATTTGGAAGAACTTTAGAGAAGTAAGCTTTGAAGAGCTAGCTAGTGACTGTTCTAACCTATTAGCATGCCATTCACCTTCTCCGGTGAGATTTTCAAGGCTCAAAGTTGAGCATGCGCATTCAGCATTTTGCAAGATTCCATAAAACCGCAGTACAGAGGTTTTCAGGTTGGTTGACAAAATCTGCCAACAGTGCAGAATTAAATTCGTGCTCGCAAAATTTAAGACCATTGCATTTGTATGACAGTATATTTTGCTCGCTTGAATTTATCTTGCACATGCGCAAATTCTACTGGTCAACCTACCTGAAAACCTCTGTACGCGATTTTTAATTTGGGAATGGTTTCTGGGGCCTGGGCGCAGTTCATTGGGCGTTTCCAATCCCGTAAAACCTCTTATATCTATGCTGCGATGTATTAATCAGTTACTATGCTACTTAGGCTCACTCCATGGCCCATCCGCGGCAGATATGGCATCCTGCGAGCTATACTACACTGGAACTGAATGCTGAGTCTTCAACAATTGGCGCATGGCCTTGGCAACCTCAAAACTGCGCATGCTCAGACAGTACCAACATTGCAAAAAGCTCGCAAAATCCAGTACCGATATGGCTGTTGCAGCAAGTCAGGTTCATGTTGCAAAAGGAGAAGACCACGTTGTGGCAGTGCAGACAGATACTATTTACGACCCAAAGTCAGGTACAGCCGTACAGGTGGAGAAAATTGCTATAGCGGTAGACCTCGGAGATGGGAAAGTAGCTATGAGGCAGCAAGAGCGAATTGTTGGTGTCGTTGTTGACGCTCCTCCTAAGGTAGTAGGCCTAAAAGCTGCAATAACCAAATTTTAAATGGTCCTCTGTCTGTTGATTCGTCTCAGCATGCAATTCTGCCGCTAACCCGCAGACTCCCTTTACTTATTCCTAATTCTTTATGTACAGGCTCAGTCGCAACCAGCTATCCAGTACCGAGAACAACCTAGTTATACTGGTAAGTTGGCAATAGTTATATATAGTCTCATGATCACCTAATTAGCTAGCCACATTTGTCATGTTCAGTTGAGATCTGGCATAATCATGCAAAGGGATCTAGCTATTATAATTCTCATGATAAAAAAGGAGGTGATTAATATTGTCCAAGCATGAGGACAAACAGTAAAGGCAAGAATGAGTAAGGAGTAATGATCTAGCTAGCTATATACCTGTACAGTATGTGTGCAGTCCCATGCATGATATGAGTACTTAGCTAATGAGTTTATTGCAGCATTTTCCTCTGATTTTTTGATAGTTTGCTATACAGTATGGTAGCTAGATATGGCAAGATATGGGGAGTGGAGGGGGGGAGGTTATTAATGGAATTGATTGTGATGTTACCTGGATACTTGGTAACCTGAACGAATCTTAAGTTTATAAAATAGAGCAGGGTAGGATATGAAATTAATTGCTATAACATAACTTTAAGTGGAATCCCATAATCAGTGGCCTATGGGGAAAAGAATGACACTATATAAAACATGGAACCAAAGGTAACAGGAGGGGAGGGGAGATATTACCACCATCTTCAAAACGTGGTAACCTATGAAACCATGGTAACCTGTTGTAACCGAAGGTAGCTGGGTAACAGGAGGGGAATAGAGTAGATTTTCAATTATCGACCACCATATATGAACGGACACTGCAGAGGACAGCCTGGACATTAATAAAATAAAATTCTACGATGGAAAGATAGGGCAGGCGTACACTAATTAAATATGAAACGCAAGGGATCAATAGAATGATACCGTGCAGAGAATCCACCACAAAAGAAACGTCCGAAGATCACTTAACATCGGGCAATCTCATTGATAATCGGATACCCCCTAGTAGAAATTACACAGTACACGATACAGTGGTGTAGGAAGATGGCTTTCCTTAGGGTGGCCCAGATAATGCGCGTGGAAATTATATTATATGCTAACCTTGAGGGCCTGAAGATTCCAGTGGTATCCTGGCATCCTGCTCAAAATGACCTCTACCATCTTGAAAACATGGTAACCTATAGAATCAATGGTAACCGGAGGTAGCTAACTGGGTAACATGAGGGGGAAAAATACAACCACTATCTTAAAAACGTGATAACCTATGGAATCAATGGTAACAGGAGGTAACTGAAGCTGGGTAACAGGGTAACAGAAGGGGGAAAAATACTATCTTGAAAACATGGTAACCAAAGTAACTGGAGGTAACCGAAGGTAACTGGATAACAGAATGGGAAACACTATCTCGAAAATGTGGTAACCTATGGAACCAATGATAACCGAAGGTAACTGGAGGTAACTAAAGGTAACTGGGTAACAGAAGGGGAAAAAATACTACCACTATCTTGAAAACTATGGAACCAATGGTAACCAAAGGTAACCAGAGGTAACCGAAGATAACTGGGTAACAGAAAGGGAAAAAATACTTGAAAACTATGGAACTAATGGTAACCAAAGGTAACTGGAGGTAACCGAAGGTAACTGGGTAACAGAAGGGGAAAAAATACTACCACTATCTCTTAAAAACGTGGTAACAATGGTAACCGAAGGTAACCGGAGGTAACTGAAGGTAACTGGGTAACATGAGGAGGAAAAATACTACCACTATCTCTTAAAAACGTGGTAACAATGGTAACCGAAGGTAACCGGAGGTAACTGAAGGTAACTGGGTAACAGAAGGGGAAAAAATACTACCACTATCTCTTAAAAACGTGGTAACAATGGTAACCGAAGGTAACCGAAGGTAACTGGGTAACATGAGGAGGGAAAATACTACCACTATCTTAAAAACGTGGTAACAATGGTAACCGAAGGTAACTGAAGGTAGCTAACTGGGTAACATGAGAAGGTAGCTAACTGGGTAACATGAGGGGGGAAAATACTACCACCATCTTAAAAACGTGGAACCAATGGTAACACAAACTTCCTATTGAAGTATATCTATATCATAATATTCATGCCAGGGTTTCATCTGAGGGGGGAGGGGGGCGCAGGGGAAGCTTCACCCCAAGCAGCTCAACTTCCCCCCCTCCAAACTAACCCACCTTCCCCCCCCCTCCCGAGATATAATATCTTTGGTGACCACAGGTTACCTGTAGTCACCAAAGGGACACTTCAGAGCAGTAAGCATTTTTTGGCTTTGCATATCCCCTCCTGCACCCTCCCCTTCGCTATGGCCTATGTATAGCCATGCAATCGGTGAGATAAAATCCCTAGATGAAACCCTGCATGCAAGTACTGTAGATAGCTACCACACATAGCTAGCTAGCTAGTATACCAGACACCATTATCAGTCAATAATCTAACTCATCTAATGACTTGAAAATGCAATGAATAATTACGTAATGATTTAGTGCCACCCCCTTTATCATAAGCTAGCTGTACTATATCCCTTAATAGGGAGGAGCTTGGAGGTATATACATTATGTATAGTCATGTGAACCCTATAAGGTCATACTCTTATAATTATTATTATAGCTAATGATACTATAGTCGTCAGGATATGGTAGAGTAGTTACTCCTAATAGTTGATCACATGTAGCATTTACCTACAGGGACAACAACCACTCAAGGTACTGGGAATGTAAGTTATATGCATGTCACAGTTTTCTCCTAGAAATAAGTAGCTATCATGACTGTACTATCATAATTTCAGCTAGCTGCTAATGTGGCAAAATTGACATAATTATTCATCGACAGTTTGTTCATTCAAAATAATAATTATTACATGTATATCACTAGCAACAAATAGCACCAATGAATTCATATCAGTTGGATTCTCGTTATATAGGAGGTCGATCATTGTTTCCACTGTCTCATCTGCTTGATATGTCCTTGCTACATAATTGTGTGGTGCTGCATTTGCTTGCTGAATTCAAGGTGTTGCAGAAAGGTGTGAAAAACCTCAGATGGTGTCATGTAACTAGCTATAGCCACAGTTAGTTAGGTTACGATAACAGATTATTATTTTTATGATGGATATCTTTGTGTACCCATAGTTTTTATTGCCAAGATAAATATTATTGCTGACCAGAAATATGAAGTGGGAATAAAAAACACCTTTTAAATAAATACCCCCCCATTAGCTATAATTAGCTAATGCATCGACATATATAGATAGTCTGACTGTGTATATTCTTAACATAGCTAGGAGGTCCGCTATACATATCATCTTCTTGATGTCCTTGCTATATACCTTGCTAGCTAGCTAGCTACATATATAATTGTGTGTCACATTATTTGCTTGCTGAATTCTGATGCAGAAATGTGCATACTGACCCACTATGTAGTCAGTCAAACCTTCAGGGATGATCAGCTGTTTCTTCTTGCAGGCAGCAATGTAGTGGCTAGAGGTGGTGCACAGTTACAATCGTTTACATACGTAGCTATATATGCAGTGCAACCTCCAATTAAGGACACACCTAGCTATAATATGTAAAAAGATGAATAAAAGACTCATGATTTTTAGTTCAATTTGCTATATAGTTTAGCTTAGGACGGCAGATTTATTATGGATTTACATAATGTAGCTACAGTAGAACATCCGAATAATGGACACTATGAATAAAGGCCACTTCTTTATAATTAAAGGGCACTTGTTGCTGTCCCACAGTAATACTTTGTGTATTAAAATTGACCTCTGAATAAAGGACAGCTCTCAATTTCAGTGGCCCCAACTTGTCCATTATTCGGAGGTTCCAAGTTCCAGGATGGGAATGATAGCTAGCTAGCTACTTGTCTTCTCAACGGGACACTTTTGGGACCAGTAACTAAGATAACCTTTGCTTGCTTTACAAAAAGTCAGAGGCTCAATGAGTTTTTTTCCCCCTAGTCTATTCATACAATTATACGTTTGTAAAGGCTCAGTTGGATTATTTAACAACCATGCATTCATTTGAAGGTTGAAAGGAAAGATTCGTCAACCAGTTATAACTTGCTACCACATAATACACATCATACTTAATAGGGTACAATACATGAGATTTCTCTGCCTTATTATTCATCATAATCTATTGTGTTGTGTATTGACTCTATACCCAAAACTTTAAATCTACCCTTTACCAAGTCTTGTTTTATGCGCATGTGCGAAATCGATTGACCACAAACTGATACAGTACAGTACCATACATAGACTATCTTTAATATGGCTGAAGCTCTGAAGAAACTTGAAGAACAACTTAGTTGTGCAATTTGTCTTGGCATCTTCGCTGACCCCAAACTGCTCCAGTGCTTCCATGTCTTCTGTAAGGAGTGTCTAGTGCACAAGTAACACCTGTCCCAGCCAATGGAGTGGCAGGGCTCCAGTCAGCATTCCATATCAACCACCTATTGGAAATCCAAGACTCATTCAAAGAAGCAAAAGATCTTGTACCCAGTGACAGTCAGAGGAGTGAGTTTGACGGGGTAACTTCGAAAAATGTTCATAGGTGCCATGTACATGCTGGCAATAGACAAGAACTTTTCTGTGAGGCCTGTGGGATCTTAGTATGTGTAAAATGTGTTATGAAAGGAGGCAAGCATCATGACCACGATTGCTATCCATTGGAAGATGCATTCGAGAGATACAGGACAGAAATGACATCATCACTGAAGCCAATGGAGAAGAAATTATCAACTGTCAATGAAACACTGACAAATTTGGAGAAGTGTTGTGGGGAGATATCTCATCAGCGAGAGGAAATTGAAACAAGCATACATGATGCTTTCGGACGACTCCATAAAGTTCTCGATATCAGAAAAACTGAATTAATTGGTGAATTACACCAAATAACACAGAGGAAGCTTAAAGGTTCGGCAATCCAGAGGGATGAAATGGAAACCATCCAAGCCCAGCTGAGCAGCTGTCTTGATTTCGTCAAGGAGAGCATGAAAATGGGTATTCAGGAAGAAGTGCTGAAGATGAAGTCAAACGTAGCAAAGCAAGTAAAGGAACTCACCGCAGAATTTCAACCAGACTTTTCGGATCCCAATGAAGATGTGGACACAATATTCATGGCTTCACCAGATGCTACCACAGTGTGTCAAAATTATGGTCAAGTCTTTACAACTAATTCACCAGATCCATTCAAATGTTGTGCCGAGGGCAAAGGTTTGAAGGATGCAATGGTTTGGGAGAAATCCACTGCTGTTCTGCTTGCTATCAATAAAGGAGGTGAACCCTGCACAAAATCGCTTAAATCCGATTCACTCTGCTGTGAACTTGTGTCTGAGATAACTGGTACAGCGGTGACAGTTAATTGTGAGCAAAAAGATTTCAACCATTACGAGATCAGCTACCAGCCCACTATGAAGGGTAGGCATCGACTAACTGTGAAAGTCAATCACCAGCATATTAAAAGGAGTCCTTTTCCTATTACAGTGAAATCTCGAGTGGAGAATCTTGAAACTCCTCTTTCGTCGATCTGTGGCTTGAACAGACCATTGGGAGTGGCTATTGGTCGGGAAGGGGAGGTGATCATTACCGAATATTGGGATGACTGTGTCTCCATCTTTAGCCCTGATGGTTATAAGCTTCGATCAATAGGTGGGTCTGATGGTTCTTCCGATCAGGAACATTTTGTTAATATTTGTGGTGTTGCATTGGATGGCGATGGGAACATTCTTGTCGGGGATAAACATCACATCCAGCGATTCACTTTGGATGGTCAGTTCCTCTCAGCAGTGAGCACCGAGGGTAGCGGACCACCACATTTCAAGTATCCCTGTGGTATTGCAGTGAACTGTATTAACAACAGAGTGTATGTGGTGGATGCAAGTCATTGTGTACACATTCTGAACTCTGACCTCACTTTCTTCAGCACCTTTGGAAAACCAGGAAGTGGCAAAGGACAGTTCAATACTCCATGGGGTATAGCTTGTGATAGCACTGGGAAAGTGTACGTGGCTGATAGTCGAAATAATCGAGTCCAAGTCTTCACGGCTGAGGGACAGTTTATAAAGATACTTGGGAGGCGTGGTCATGGCAGAGGTGAATTTGATTGGCCTGTTGGCATTGCTGTTGATGCCAATGACTTTGTGTATGTGAGTGAGGGAGATAATCATCGTGTCTCGGTATTCACCTCCGAGGGACAGTTTGTGAAATCGTTTGGCAAGAAGGGGAGTGTACTGGGGGAATTTAATGGTCCTATTGGACTAACTGTGGATAAAAGTGGAGTGGTATATGTATGTGACCGCTACAATTATCGTGTTCAAGCATTTTAATAATAATATTATGCTGTGCTATTTTTACACTATTGCGCATGAGCGAATTTTTTTTTTTTTTTTTTTTTTTTTTTCATGAGCGAATCAAATACGCATGCGCAGGAGGTTTTGTTTTTTTGCGCGATCAAAAAACAGCACCGTTACCGCGTACCGATAATGGCTGTTGCAGCACGTCAGGTTCATGTTGCAAAAGGAGAAGACCACGTTGTGGCAGTGCAGAAAGAGACTATTTACGACCCAAAGTCAGGTGCAGCCATACAGGTGGAGAAAGTTGTTGTAGCGGTAGACCTCGGAGATGGGAACATAGCTGTGGGGCAGCAAGAGCGAGTTGTTGGTGGTGTCGTTGTTGACGCTCCTCCTAAGGTAGTTAGTAGGCCTAAAGCTGCAGTAACCAAATTTTAAATGGTCTGTGTCTGTTGATTTGTCTCAGCATGCACTCAATTAATGATTCTGCCGCTAACCCGCAGACTCCCTTTAGCTACTTCTTCAATTCTTTATTACAGGCTCAGTCGCGACCAGCTATCCAGTACCGAGAACAACTTAGTAAGTTGGCAATAGTTATAGTCTCATGATCACCTAATTAGCTAGCTGGCCATTATAAAGTGTATATAGCTACTATACATTTGTCATGTTCAGTTGAGAATGATCTGGCAAGGGATCTATATTGTTATAATAATATAATTCTCTTGATAAAACAGGAGGTGATTAATATTGTCCAAGCATGAGGACAAACAGTTTTAATTCTAATAAAGGCAAGAATGAGTAAGGTGCAACAGTAAGGAGTAACTAGCTAGCTATAGATACCTGCACACAGTATGGCTGTATATATGTGGGTGCAATCCCATGTTGGCATTTTCCTCTGATTTTCTTATTCTAAATTGATAGTTTACGGTACTGGTCCAGCACATTTAGAGGAAAACACCAACACAATGACACTGCAGCAGTAAACTAAGCCCTGTCAAGCTTCAGCTAGCTATGTAATGATACGATAATATATTCATGCATGTATGGACAGATGGTATCTAGTAGCTAGATAGCTACCACACATACGTAGTATAGCTACCAGACACCATAATCAGTCACTCATATCAGATAATCTAATTCATCTAGTGACTTGAAAATGCAATGAATAATTATCTAATGGTTTAGTGCCGCCCCCTTTATCATAAGTTAGCTATATCCCTTAGCTAATTGGGAGGAGCTTGGAAGTATAGACATTATGAATAGTCATGTGAACCCTATAAGGTCATATACTCTTTTATAAATGTCTATCATTATAGCTAATGATACATCCTGATAACTATAGCTAGCTATAGTTGTCAGGATATGGTGGAGTATATATAGCTACTCTTAATAGCTGATCACATGTAGCATTTACCTACAGGAACAACAACCACTCATGGTACTGAAAATGTAAGTTATAGCTAGCTATGCATGTTACAGTTTTCTCCTAGAAATAAGTATATACGTAGTTATCATGACTGCATGTACTATCATAATTTCAGAGCATATATAGCTATCACTAGCTATAGCTAATGTGTAGAATATATGTGGCAAAATTGACATATTCATTGACAGTTTGTTTATTCAAGTATAATATTATATATCACCAGCAACAGATAGCACCAGTCATAATTATACAGCATGCAGATTGCAGTAATTCAGAGTACTAAAACCAAAATTTATAAATTATGGCCTCCTTTCAAGTAGCCCAACTCTGAAGCCACAGTTAAGTCCTTTGAAAAGAGGCTATGTAAATTTTGGTTTTGCTGCTATTTGGGTTTCATGTTGCAAGATCATTGTAACTCAGTTGAGTTCTCGTTACATAGGAGGTCAACCATATTCTCCACTGTATCATCTGCTTGATATGTCCTTGCTACATAATTGTGTGGTGCTGCATTTGCTTGCTGAATTCATCTGATTAGCTAGGTGGTGCAGAAACATGTGAAAAACCTCAGATAGTGTTGGGTTTAGGTTATGATAACAGATTATTATTTTTATGATAGATGTCTTTGTGTACCCATAGTTTTTATTGCCAAGATAAATATTATTACTGACAGAAATATGAAGTGGGAATGATAAATACAGCTACATGGATATAGTCTGACTGTGTTTATTCTTGACATAGCCACTATACATATCATCTTCCTGATATCTCCTTGCTATATCACATTTCATTGTGTGTCACATTATTCGCTTGCTGAATTCTTATGCAGAAATGTGTGAAAAAGCATACTGACCCATGTAGTCAGTCAAACCTTCAGGGGTGATCGGCTGTTTCTTCTTGCAGGCAGCAATGTAGTGGCTAGAGGTGGTGCACATACAACCATTTACATACGTATACAGTGGAACCTCCAATTAAGGACGCCTCAAAAGACCAAGGACGAACTAAAAATATACACTCCATGCATAAAAAAAAGACAACCTTTCTAAAAAGACTGTAAAACCTCATGATTTTTAGTTCAATTATATAATTAGTTAGTTAGCTTAGGATGACAGATTTATGGATTTAGCTATACGTGTAGCTACAGTACAGTAGAACCAACACTCTGAATAAAGGCCACTTCTCTATGGCTAATTAAAGGACACTTAATTGTTGCTGTCCCACCAAGCATACATAGTACTTCGTGTATTAAATGACCTCTGAACTTTGTGTATTAAATGACCTCTGAATAAAGGACACCTCTCAATTTCTGTGGCCCCAACTTGTCCGTTATTCGGAGGTTCCACTGCACATGATTTTTCAGAATGGGAATGAGCTAGCTACTTCTCAACGGGACACTTTTGGGACCAGTAACCTTTTCTTGTTTTATAGAGAGTCCACACATTATATTGAGAGGTTAGCTAGAGGCTCAATGAATCTTTTTTCCCCTAGTCTATTCATACAATTATATATTTGTAAAGGCTCAGTTGGATGATTTAACGACCTGTTAACATGCATTCATTTGAAGGTTGAAAGGAAAGATTCGTCAACCAGTTATAACTTGCTACCACATAACACACATAATACTTTAGGGTACAATACATGAGACTTCTCTGCCTTACCATTCATCATAATCTATTGTGTTGTGTATTGATTCATTATGGTTCAATCATTCCTATAATGCATGTAGGTATCTACTTTGAAGTTAAACTGCAGTCTTTATAATAGTTGCTAGAGAGCTAGCACTCAGTTTGTTTATAGCTAGGATTAGCTATATTAGTTTGTGTGCTGTGATGGTGCATATCTATTGTAAGTGCAAGTAATGCATCCTTATAATTTTTGAACTGACTTGTACTCCAGCTAGCCAATATTCACTTCAGTAGCCTGAAACTCCTCTTCAACAGCCGTGTGATTGCAGTGAAATATCCAAGTCAACCTTCCACAGCTCCATCTCTCCAAAATTGCTAGCTATACCACAGTGGCCTGGTTTTACTCCTTCTCTCCAATAATTTTCCGATTGCAGTAGCTAATACGTATATACACCGAGTGTATTTTCAATCACCTCCATCTCCACCTCTAACTAACTCTTCATGATGGATGCATATGAAGACATGACCTCCTCTTCATCACCAGAGGAAATGAACCATCTTCTTCACTGCATTATCTGCTTCATCTGTCCCTGCTACATCATTGTGTGGCTGTGTCTGTGTTTTATACATGGATGCTGAACTCTGACCTAGGTAGCTACCAGTACGTTTCTCCAATCCAAGTTATTAACCATGCTGTACATGTGGTACATGGTATAGCAATATTAATATTGCAGCCATTTCTCGATATTACGTAATGATGTGCATGCGCAGTGCAGGGGGCGTGGTATTATTAGGCTAAAAACAATGGCTATTGCAGCACGTCAGGTACGAGTGGCTGGAGGAGACGATCACTTCATAGCGGTGCAGAAGGATGTGATCATCGACCCAAAGTCAGGACTAGCCGTTGAAGTGGAGAAGGTGGCCGTAGGAGTGGACCTCGGAGATGGTAACATAGCAGTGAGGCAGCAAGAGAGAGTTACAGGCGTTATCCTTGATCCACCACGCCAGGTAAATAAAGTTATTATTAGCTAGCTACATCTCAGTCTGAAACACCTCTATTCATCAAGATATTTTCCCATGGCTGAAACTCCACCACATAAGCAGTTTCATTGTATTAGCTACCAAGCAGTTAACGTTACGTGCACATTATCCCAGCCTTCATTTGTTCATTTTCCCCGACTACCTATAGAGGTCAGTGGCAGAGATACAGGGGGGCAGGGGGCAATCGCCCCCCCCCATATTAATTAATGTATAGTTGATAAAAACATTTGGTGTGTACATGCCACTCAGCTAGGATTATGTACAGCTTCAGATAATACCTATAGTGTTGTGAGACCTTTGCCCCCCCCCCCCCCCTCCCACTTTCAAATTGGTGTCTCTGCCACTGGATGTTATTCAAGTGACGTAGCCAGTGGAAAATTCCCAAACTTCCTATGTAATCCTACAGGTGCCATCGGTGGCATGGCAAAAAGATTCATAAGCTATGCTGTGATAATATATCTGAGTCTACTTAGATTGCCATAAGTGCAAAGTTTCTCCGCAGCATGCACCTGCATTTTCATATAGAGCTACAAATCCGGACATTCAATTGACTCCACCCATCAAATAACCTCTACAGCTAGCAAGCTGTTATTATAGTCAAACTCAACTTCTCCACTTTTTTAAAACTTTCTTCATGCAGCGTCAACCAGCTATTACATATCAGCCAAGCACCTATGGAACCTATAGTAAGTGAGTCAGTGAATCTGCTCATCTGTTACGGTTGTCGTAATAATAATATTATCCCTTAGCCACACAATGTCATGTGATCCTTATATTGAGGCTTATACTATTTTAGCTACTTGGGCCCTGGCCTTATATAATGAGGTATCAAGCTATAAGACAATCCAGCTACAAATAAGACTACCTCTCTCTGGTTTTATTGTAAGTGATCCAAAGTAAGTTGTGCATAGCATTATCAGTATTATACACACTTTCCAGTCACTTAAGCCAGTAAGTTGTTTATGAAAGCACATGAGCTGTTGTTTGAAGAGTGTACACAGTAGTACCTATAATTATTGGATTTGAGGAGATTCCCCCTTAACCTCAGACACTTGGTGCCAGGTGTATTTGTTTTGGTGAGCACTAAACCACAACAGACATACAATGCATGCCTATCAGGGGGCCTGATGAATTACCTAAACCTGAAAATCTGCATGATCTTGACAGGTTTAGAAGCTGACTTCAGCATTAAATATTCCATGAAACTAGTAAATTTAACTATACCCTTGAAGCTGAAGAACAACATACCCCTCCCAACCTAAACTTACACCAGGCAGTTTTTTTTTAAAATTCATTAATGATAATTATACAGGTAACAGGCCACCATCACAACCAGCTGACAAAGGGGTAAATGGAATAATTATAGAATCAAGCAAGCATTCAATGTTTCTGGAAAAGGATTCCTGTTACAATTGTGGGAGCTGTAACTATAGTTGAGAAAGTAGCTAGAAAGCCACTGAAGTTTGCTCCAATATTTATAGCACTTGTCTATAGCTAATGGAATTATCATTTTTTGGTGCACCAATCAGAATTGTATCAAATTAATGTTGCAGATGAGTCATTTGGTCCACTTCCTCATATGTTTGATATGTCCCTGTTGGATTGTCTGTTGGATGATATACTGTTGTTCTGAGAACTAAGAAGGTTAGCAGAAATACTGACTAATACTGACTAATAATCTCTCTCTCTCTCTCTCTCTCTCTCTCTCTCTCTCTCTCTCTCTCTCTCTCTCTCTCTCTCTCTCTCTCTCTCTCTCTCTCTCTCTCTCTCTCTCTCTCTCTCTCTCTCTCTCTCTCTCTCTCTCTCTCTCTCTCTCTCTCTCTCTCTCTCTCTCTCTCTCTCTCTCTCTCTCTCTCTCTCTCTCTCTCTCTCTCTCTCTCTCTCTCTCTCTCTCTCTCTCTCTCTCTCTCTCTCTCTCTCTCTCTCTCTCTCTCTCTCTCTCTCTCTCTCTCTCTCTCTCTCTCTCTCTCTCTCTCTCTCTCTCTCTCAGAGAAAATTGTGTTAATCGTGTTGACTGTGATTTATTTGACTGTGATTTATAGAGAAAATTGTGTTAATCGTGTTGACTGTGATTTATTTGACTGTGATTTATTGTAGCTACTATAATAGCAAATAATTCATTTGTGGTTATCATAACAGACTAATCATAATACTGAGTCACTTTTTTTATAAGATCCTGCACCAAAGTTCAGTATTATAAAAATCAGAAAAAACTCTGGGATTTATACATGTAGCAATCATCACTGCAGGGTGTTGAGATAACTGATGTAACCCAATGAAGTTGAAGCTTGTAGAAACTTTTCTACACTAAATATACACGAAAATGAACCCCATTAATGCAACATCATGTAAGGAACATAATGCATACTAGTTATATTTATAACTATTAATCATGCATGCACCTGCACACACACAAAAAAAATCTCTTTAATCAGAACTTTTGGATTTATCAAGAAGTTGAGCAAGAATAACCATCACTTTTCCAGCCTCTAGTCTTAGCTAATATTATTTGTAGTTATGGCAACACCACTGAACAAGAGCAGAAATCAAGTAGGACAGCTTGTAGTTACGGAAGATGGTGGTATTAATCTTGGATCAGCACTCAATATACAGGATTTGAAAGACAGAAAACCAGTGGAAGGGGTATGCACTATGCCGGTTGCTAGCTAGCTAACTGTGGCTGTGGTGATTTAGCTGTATTCTTGTTAAATTTTTAAGCAAAAACCTCAGCGAAAGGGTAGTAAGATCAGAAAGCTCCAACAACAGCTGGCTTCACAACAATCAACCAGAGGAGGTTAGTGTTATAATAGCTAATAATTATTAACCATGTGTTAGCTAATTCATGTTGTAGCCCTTTCCAGTACAGTAGCTGCTAGTTCCAATTCACAAGAAGATAATGACAACTCAGAGGTAAAGGAGTGTATATACCATAGAACGTTTGCTATGCCATACCAACGGTGGCCATTTCTCTATGCAAATGCTCTATTATATACATAATTGTACCTAATTGTACCTAAGGCTTATTGCATTATTTTAATGATAATTATAGGAGCCTCTCACTGCTTGGATTTGCTGCAAGTGCATCCTTATCATTATTTTCTTTCCTTTCTTTGTCATTTATTGGATCCTGCATTGTTGTTTTTGTGGTGGGTGTGCTCCTGCAACCAGCACTAAATAAGCTAGCAACAATTGTGATCTCAAAGACTTGGTTTTTTTGCCGGTGTGGTTACATATTAATATAAAAAATAATGATGTTGTGTATTATTATTAATGGGGGTGGAATATGGAATGAATAAGACTCGTGTGCGTGACATCCAGTGCTGCAGAAGTGGCCGATCAACACCTCAAAATCCAAGCCTGATGCTGCAGTCAAAGTGGAGCCATACGGTACGGCTCGGTTTGATATGATCCAGAGCCTGATTTAAATTGGCGTAAGCTCTACTGTTTTCAGACCAGTAGAATTTGCGCATGTGCAAGATAAATTCAAGCGAGCAAAAATACTGTCATACAAAATGCAATGCTCTTAAATTTTGCGAGCACGAATTTAATTCTGCACTGTTGGCAAATTTTGTGTCAACCAACCTGAAACCTCGGTATGTGCTCTGCTGGAGCTATTGACCGTACATAATGTTCTTTTCTGCTCTAGTGGTAAGTTGTCTAAATCGCTAACTAGATAATTAAGTCTGGTCCTACAGCTTCGCAAGGAGCAAGCTAAGCCACCCTTTGCTGAACTTTTACTATTTCATGCAGGGCACCAACAACAGTAAAGGTGCGTTGTGCTGTAAAATAACCCTCATTATTATCTTCTTACCATTTGTTCTACTCGCTTGGATCTGTTTTGCCATGTGTACATCACAATGATCAACTGATTCTACCCATCATACTGGAAGTGTGTTCTGGATGCCAGCAAAGAATAGCTAAGAGTTCAAGTGACTTTGCTAGGATGATCATACTTTGTCACAATCATAAACATTAGAGTGTAACCTCGTTTATCCGGGTTTGGAAATACATGCACTACAAACATTTGTAATGGGCAATTGTTTGAATTTTTTTTTTTTTTTTTTTTTTTGAGAGTGCTTTGCACAGGCACATAATTAGCAACTATGTAACAATAATCAGTAGTATCTATACTGTTCTAGGCTGTTAGTACTAGCCCATAATATTAAACTATACATGCAACACAGCCATAACCACAGCACTATTATTTCACTTATCTGGACTAATTCACTTATCCGGCAGCCTAGAAAAAAAGTTTGGACAAAGGTGTCCGGATAACTGAGGTTCGACTGTAGCTAGCTACTTCCCTCATTCCAGTTACATTTTTATAGAAAATGATTTATTTCACAGAAAGCATAAAGAAAGTATTGTACAGATTTGTGGCATTGTATAATACTAACTCTGAGACATTAAGGTGAGTCAAATACAAAGCTGTTTGGGACAGCAGTTACTTTGAAGGTGTATCCACCAGCCACGTCGATAGCTTCTGAATCTGTCAGATAATAAAATTAGATATTGAATCTTGCTATAATATTATAACTAGCTAGGGTTTGTAAAATGATTTTGAAAAAAAGAAAAAAAGAAAAAAAGATTCCCATGCTGGTATCAAGTTTATAGCTAATACTGACCTCTTGCTGCCTTTCTTCTGTCTGCATACAGAAAAATTTCCTCTAATTTCTTTGATATTTCAGGAGGAAGATTAGAAATTAGGGTGGAGTACATTTGAGGATCACTGGTTGACAAAGCTGCAAAAATTACGTACGGCAGGTGAAAGCTTAACTGCAGGTGTGCTAGCTCAGTTTACCCAATAGTCATCACTAAAATGAGCCACATTATTAGGACTAATTATTCTTGTTGTGTCTATCCAATCATGCTAGGTTTTTCTGTCAAGTACATATTGATACTGTATGTAGCTACTACCTTGTAGTATTGATTTGAAGGCATTGAATTCATCCACTGAGTCTTCGTCCACACAGGTATCATAGTCCAGTTCTAACAGAGTCTGTGGGATGTCACTATCACCAGACTCACTCTCATCTCCATCCAATTTGGCGGCCTACATGGAATTGATACAATTAAATTTTTAGAATGCATGCAGTAATGCTTCCAAAATGATTAGCTCTCTCATGACATACTCTATCAGAGAGGTGTTTGAGGTACTCCTGGCTCTCCTCATCCACCACATCTTCATCACTCTCAACTTCCTTCTCTTCCAAATCTTTAAAACAAAGGACATTGAGACAATTAAGGCTAAATTTATCGTAGGTGGATAACAGATACTTTGGGACTGGGAATGCCTTCCACAACACTAACTAGATTTTTATTAAGTCATGACTTACTATCTTCATCTTCATCCATATCACCATCAGAGTCAGAGTCGCCTGAGTCATTTTCCTCCCCAGCAATATCTAGGAAGATGGTATCCAAACTATTAGTCTCTCTCACTTAGTACTTTTTGAAATATCGTAAGCACTATTTTACTAAGAAATACTAATACCTTTATATGCACCAATGAGTTCATCAAGCTGAGTGACCATGGTGGGTATGAAGGAAGGTGACATCTCCACCACAGCTGGGGGTTTCACAGGACAGTTGAGCACGGCACAGAATCCAAGGATGGACATCTTACGGTCATGTACACTATGCAAAATTATTAAACATAATAACCATAGAATTGTTATTGCGAGTACTTTGGTCATCAGGGTTTCATAATATACCCACTTTCAATCCAGATTCAACCCAGACTCAATCCTGTTCACACACCCTCTCTTATAAAATGAATTGGCAGTTTAAATCATGTTTACACTACATTTCAATGGGTTGAACCCATATCAAGAGGGGTTGAATCCATATTCAATATTAATATATTAATCCGGATTAGTGTTTACATGTCTATCTGGATGCAATAATCCAGGGTTGAATCTGGATTAAAACCCTCATATAAACATAGAGGGGTGGGTAGGAATCCCCCCCCCCCCTCCCGAAGAAAAAAACCCCCATTATTTAAGTATAAAAGACTTCATTGAAACTCCAAAATGGGCGTGGATTCAAAAATAGGTGTGACCAGGTGAAAATGTTGTGTTCCCAATAAATAAATATAAATAAATAAATAATTCATATGCAACCATACACCTTTATTCTCACCCCATGAATAGTGAAGAATCTTTGACCCATTGTTTGAAGAGCTGAGCTGTAATGGACTCATTACTATCTGGAAAGTGTGTGCTCTCCAAGAGCTCAAACATCATAGATGTGTTGTAGTAAAGTCCAGCTATTACCTGTAAGAGAGGAAATGAATACTCGATCTTTAACAGATTCACTTAAGTGTTATATCAAAGGATAGGTGATGTACAATGTTATGAAGAACTAACCACTAGTATGCACATGGTCCTCAGCTCTGTCGTTTTGCTCATCTGTGTCAGTCTCTCCAAGACGATTCCCATGATACTGGGAATATACTGCAGCCAATTACATTTCATTGAATTTTCAATTAGTATCAATAGATTAAAGGGTCATACTCACCGAATCAATTTTCCCATTGCACTGGAGGAGTACAACCTCCAGGAGCTTGCAAGCATGGACCTGAGGGTCCTCTCCTGCATCTCCTGCCATGACCGCCTTGCACATGGCTATGATCACTTCAAGGTTTTGAGGGTTAGAGAGAAATGTGGCGTTATCCACTTTCATAAAGTTGTACAGTATTGACATGATTTCTGCAGGAGTAAAATTTACGGGGGTCATGACTAAGAAAAGAGGCGAGAATTCTATGAAGTTCAATATTGAAAACGGTGCTGTCCTTCAGCTGTATTATATTCATTTATGCAGCCTCAAGAAAATGTATTTATTATAATGGGAAGAGGAAGGCCAGGGAATGAGGCTACTAGAAATTATGTTATGCCAACATTAATAGGTATACTTATACAAATATTTAAAGCTGAGGCCCATAGCATAGGCATAAACAAATCATTTGGGTACAGTTCGTAAGAAAGAAGACTCATAATCAATTGGTCGGAAATAGCAGGTATTGCACCTATATATCCAACTAGACTTCCAATTGTTACTAAGAATTTACTAAGAATCCTTACTACAGTACACTTCCTCCATTTCAAGCCTACAGTGTGAATGAAGTCATTAAACCATGTTTTAAATCCTTGAACTTCCTAAGAATCCTCACTACTTTAGAGTGCAAATTAACTTCCTGTTGGAACCACTAAAGTTCAGTGTTTCCTTGGATCAAATTCAAACAGGGTGGCAAAGCTGATCGGCTACATAGCAGCCGCAGGGGGAGGGTGCGGGAGGGGGATGTGTCCCCTTCCATGCACAGCACAGATCATTTGATGTGAATAATAATAAAGAACAAGTCAACAATTCTAACTGTAGGCCTAATGTATTATATTTGTAACTTTCTTTTTCTTCTTTCATTTAGAAATTCATTTAGCCAGGCTGGATCAAATCCACTTTGTGATGGACCAGAATCTGGGTCAGAGCTGATTTATGTGCAGGGTGGGGGGCACCTTATGTGGGCACCTTGATTGGCCAGAATGTGTTCTGCATGTAACAATACTTTACTCACCAGTAAAGTAGTCAAAGCCATCACGTGTGAATGTCTCATAGAGAATGCCCAACATTTGCCACATGTCAGATGAGATAGACTGAGAAGTGAAAAGATCCAGCAGAGCAAACATCTCCTCATAGAAATCTGAGTTTAAAAGATATACATATTATATTAATTCATGTGAAAGTTGTAGAGATCAATGCAATGAGACCCATGGAGTAATTAAGTGATTACCTAGCACTCCGTTCCGGAGCATGGTGGCTATCATCTGAATGAGCGCCTTCTCCATTTGTGCCATGATCTACATCGGGGGAGAGAATAAAAAGATCAGGTCAATGGCTCACAACAGGAGATCGATATCACAACCAGGCATTGTATGAATAGATTATTATTATCTCAGTTAGCATGGAGATATTGTAACTGGGCATTTCAATTGGTAATTATAACAACGGTTACCTGTCTCTACAAGTTGCCCCCTAATGCTATTAGCTGTGAGCCACCGTTAGGTTTCAATTATGAGCTATTTTCAGTATGATCACAATGTGGACAAAAGAATGTGCAGCAGTAAGCTGATCTAATTAGCAGTACATTTAGAATCCACAAAAAACAATATTGTACAGTATTGGTGCATACAACTTATAGTGAAAGCTATGTAACATGATGGCAGAGTGAGAGAGTGAGTGCAATAAATAATAATAATAATAGTAACTATAGTGTGCCAGTCTTAGCAACCTGGTCCTGCAACTTTGAATTCAGTTCAACAATGAAGGCAGGGTCAACTCCTCCCTTCATTGTGAAATTCTTTGGTGGAATGGGAGGTTTCTCACCAGCTTTGCGATAGAGCTTGATATTCTTGGGAGGCACAGGTGGTTTATCCCCACCTGGTAACTGAAACGAGACTTTCTTTGGGTTATGAGACTTTGGAGGTGTGTCTGTTATAGAAAGTTCAGCATCTTTTTTGGTAGGAGGGGAATTAGCACCACTGTACACTGATCCGGTTTCTTTTGCGATTGCAACATTGAGAGTTTTAGAGGAAATTTTGGGCAAAGGGACAGAAGATGTTTCTGTCTTACTAGCAATATCGACAGGCCGTTTGTAGCCATTTTCTGATGCGAGAAAATTGCCAGCACTTTTACTTCGAGAACGAAACTGATCAGGTACGCTAGAACTAGAGCCATTTAAAATTGGACGACACCCATTAGGGTCTTCAATTTGAAATAAATTTCGCACTTTTTTCTCAGACAATTCTTTACTCAATTGGGGTCCAGGAACGCTAATGTCAGAAGTGATCCCTTGTGCACCCACTTCCAAAGGATTTGAAGAAAGGCCACCATCAGTTGTAGCAAGGTTCTGCTTTGTCCCAGTCACCTCTTTCATTAACTTGTCAAGGTCTTCATACACTCCAACATCAGGGCCTACCACACTAGACTCCATCTGCTTACTGGTAGCTGTTGGCTGATGCTTAACTTTGACATTTTCATAACTCTTTTTTTTTTTTGGAGGATTTCTCGGTGGAACGTTTGGTGGAGAATTTCCTACTACTCCATTGAACATATCAAGCTCTTCATAAATGCAAGACTGAACCATATTCTTAGCAGCACTGTCCATGATACTCCCAGCATTGTCAAGATGTCTCTCTTCCTGTAATACTGCCTCTATTTCTCTATTATTTTCATACACCCCAGAGATGAGATCTGTCGCATGCACATCAGGACTGCATTGATCTTCAAGAAGGCTTGATGCGGAGGAGACTGAAGAACCAAGAAGAGGTTTATCTTCTTGAGGTAAATAGAAAGACACTTGATGAGCAACTGGGAGGGTTATCTCATCATTTAAACTCTGCGATTTAACCAAAGATTTACTGGACAATGGGACCGAGCAAGAATGGTCTTCACTAAAATCGATCAAGGCTCCAATAGCATTATTAGAGAAATGAAAGGGATCAGATAGATTAAATGAAGGACTTGATGTAAGATTCTCAAAGACACTAGGCAATGAACCAAGTGTTGATATAGAACTCATAGGTAGTGGGCCAGAAGATATTCCCTCTGGTAGTGAGTCAAAAGACGATTTTGGAGAAATCGTGGTAGGTTTGCTTGGTTTTTCTTGAGCAGGTCTCATAACAACATATGATGAAGAGATAGTATCACTTTCCATGCTTAGTATTTTAGCAAGATGCTCATTTTCCTTACGAAGTTCTTCAACTTCTTGGCAGAGTTCTATGTTTTCATTGCTTACGAATTGTAACTTCTCAGACAGGAGATCCAAATGCTTTTGATAACACTTGGAATTATGATCTGAAATATCCACAAATTTGATTTCATCATAACAACCAACATAACGATACTTGCAAAATATAATACGCTGGGGACATTTCTCTTCCAAATGGGCTAAGATATCGCATCGCGGGATGCCTTTTATTTTACATTTGTCACACTGTACAGGTGTGGAGGGACACATCCTCTGATGAATAAGAATCTCTTCAATCTTGCCCTCGATGCCACAGTGCGAGCACAGGGCGAGTTGCCTGGTGCAGTGTGATAAGCGATGTTCTTTCATCTTCCCACGAGGGAGAAAAGTCCCACACTGATTGGGGCAATGGACTTCCTGAAACTGGCAAGCAGAAAGATCCTCACTACTCGATTTCAAGTGATCCTTTTCAAGCTGCTCGATGACTCCTGTCCATCTGCACCCATTTCCTCTCATTGGGCAGTAAACCTTCAAACCTAGCAACTTCTTCCTCAGATCTTCAATTTTGCTGCCTTCACTAATAACAGTGTATTCCTTCCCACATTTATCACGTGAGCATTTCTTGGTTGATCCATTCAAACGATTGACACACTCTTTGCAAAAAGCCGATCCACAGCAGGTTAAGAGACATGGATCCTTCAGCAACTGCTGACAGGAAGAACAAATACACTTTTTAGGAATTGAAGAAAGGAACTCCATTTCGATAATAAGCGGTTTAGACCTGTTAATTCCCATATTCCCACGTCGAAAACTGACTTTAAGTTTATCTTTATTTTGGACTGCCATTGTCAAGCTTGTCTCAAAATAGCACAAAGGTACTCGATAGGACAATGAAGAAGCAACTACAAAGTGCCAGACTTATTTCCAAATGTAAGTAGATCAAAAAAGTAAACTTTGATACTCTTTTCTTGAATACCAATTTTCCCATCTACTATAACAACTACTTTCCGTGCACGTTATTATAATATATGCCAGCTACAAAATTCCAGAACCTTACAAGTATCGGAAATGTTTTCACTTGCACTTTTACACCTTCTCAAGAGATCATGGTTCAGTGTTAATACGTCAGTATGCACATTCAGTAGTAGCTGCCATGCTTTCTATGGCAACGAGATATCATGTGAAAAACTTTAATGACATTTCAGTAGTAGTTACATAGTGTTACTAAGGGTGAAAACCTATAGCATTGTTCTTCAAAGTTAAAAGCCTGTCAGTATTCCCACCCTCCCCCAAGAACATGAATTAAAGTTTCACACGCTAATCATTTCTGTGGAGATATGATGTACAAGACAAGCAAACAGCATGTAAACGAACAGCATGTAAAAATTGATAGAGAAAATTCTCAAAATGCTATAATAAGTATCAGAGTAGTTCTGAAACATGCGACTGTTCATCTTTAGGACTACCCCATCCTTTGCTCATTGTTAAATACACTGGATTGGGAGCAATCATATTTCCCGAGACTTTCCTGTTATGACTCGGCATGGAAAAAGAACCCACTGGAGGATCTTTATATACTTCTGCATGCCTACCAACAGTTTCAGTTCCATTCCAGGTAAACTCATCCCCGGATTTCTTTCTACGTGGAATGGGAACAGGTGGTTTCATTTGGGTTTCATGCTTTCTTAGATCAGGCACCGGATTTTCGGCTGGAGCAAAGTTCTCTGCAGAGATCACCTTTGTGGAGGTTTGTACACCACTAGGAGATGTATCGCTTGGTATCTCTTCTAGAATAAGGGATTTTGTTAAAGCTGCTTTTTGGGGCGAGTACAGCAGCATGCCAGAATTGGAGTATGGTGACACATTATCAACACTGGGTTTCTTTGAGTTGGGTGGTGGTAGTTTTTTCTTTGGTGGAGAAAGTAATTTAGGGGTATCGAACTTGGATAGGAAATTTTCTGGATATTCGTACCTTCTCATGTTTTCCCCTTGTGGAAGTGGTGCCTGATCAATGAAATCAGATCTGTAGCCATATGAACTATCTAAAGTGGAAGTCCACGAATTAGAGCGAGTTATAGAGTTATCCTCTTCAATCGTACTTTTCTGCTCTGGCAATTCATCAATCTCCAGCAAATTGGACAAAGACTTGTTATTGAAAGTCCTTGGCAGTGGCATTTTCCCTCTCTTTTCAGGTGGGAGAGTTGCTGTTCTTTCAGAGTTGCTGTTCTTGCTTTCTTGAGGGGGCAGAGTGAGGGAGCTATTTGAAATATTGTCCCTAGGCGGTAACGGGGGAGGTGTTTCTGACATAGAAATTCGCCTCAAGCTACCTTGCCTCTCGACAACTAAATAGCTACCAGCAGAGATATTATTTGAATCACAACAGAGCGAGAAAAGGAAATTATATTGTTCTTCCAACTTATCACAAGTCTTCTGGAGGTTGTGGCACAATGAATGAAGCTCTTCGTTTTCTTGGCTGACGGAAATCAGCTTTTCAGACATCAAACTCATGTGCTCGTGGAGGTAATCTTGATAGTGCTTATCACGATTCCTTAAATTGATCTCAGCATCACAGCCGATGCTTTGGTAGTCACATGATATTGATCTCAAGGGACATTCTCCGATGATGTGAGAGGATAGCATAGAACGTTTCAAGCCTGGCATTTTACAGCCATTAGGACAATCAATAGGATAAGATGAACAGGTTGAGTGATGCACAGTGCGTACATGCATTGCAGTATTTTTGAACAATCCGCAATATTCACACTTAACTTCTCGCATATCGCAATCGAGGTGGATATGTTCATCCATATCTCTTCTACGAACAGATGCCCCACAATTCCTGGGGCACTTCACCTGAAAAAAACGACAACTAGACGTATCATTAACACCAAACTCTCCCAACTTGATATGGTTGTCGAGTGCACTAACTATTCCAGACCATAAACAACCGTTTGCTTTCATTGGACAATATACACGCAAACCTTGTATCAACTTCTCCAATGCTTGATCTTTTTTATCAACTTCAACAGTGTATCTTTTTGCATTGCACTTGGTGCAGGGACAAGATTGAACACTCATGCGACCGATACACTTCTGGCAGTAGGTGGACCCACAGCAGGTCACATGACACGTCTCTGACATCAGATGCTTGCAAAGTGTACAGAGGCACTCTTTCGGAATGGTAGAGACAAAAGTGAGTTCCACCATGACATTATCACTTATTTCTTGGTGGAGGTCTAGTCTACTGCTGCTAATTCCCGGGCTTGCAACTGTTGGAGATACACTTTCCATCTTGTATAAAGAATATAAATTCATAACTATGATTGCTATTATTAGAGTGAAAATGAAAGCTTCATGTATGAAGTATCTACTATGAGGTTAATGTACTTACCTTAGCTTAATCCTCACCACTACAAGGTCACTATAACTCAGTAGCTTAGCTTAGCAAGACTATTTCAATATATTTCACGACTATTTTTAATAAAATTCAATTTCATGAGGTTTCACACAGAATTCCATTCTTGGAATGTGAATAATGCTACATGTACAGAGCTTGGAGATCCTAGAATTCAATGAAAATACACCCATCAGGGGTGCTTTTAGGGGGGCACAGGGGACATTTGCCCCCCCCTGAGTTAATCTTGCCCCCTTAATTTTAAAATATTGCACAAAAAGCTCATCAATGTCTCTTCTTGACTTTCTCTGCCATATGCCTCCAGATCACTCTCAGAGAGTACTTAAGTAGCTACAATTCTTTAACTCAAATGCACAATGGCATTTACAGCAATGAGTCCTCCAAACACAAGTATAATTTTCTTTCGCGCTCTGTGCAGGAGTAACAGCCACGCAATCATCTATACCATGTGAAGATCCACTTTAAATTTCTGTATACAACCCTGCCCATGCGAAACCACATCAATGATGAATATTATGGCTACAAATCTCCAACAATAAATAGTTCATGTGATGGCATCATTACAAAAACAACCAAATTATAGGTTATCCCATCCCATGATAATTGCTATATACACTACTATACAGTGGTAAATACCGACCGACCGATATCCCAGCATTATAAAGCTTCTCCCCCAAAATAATCTTATCCTGCTTCTTGTAATAGTCAGCATATCTAATTCGCACACTCATTCAGTTTCTTTTTGATCAGATGTACTGATTCCACCATAACTGCAATACTATAATATAGCAAGGAATTTGGTAGGGAAATCCAAACCTTGTTTCCAACCTTCTAGATTAGTCCTGAATCTAGTTTTGAATAGATTTAAGACTACTCCAAAAGTTATCCAGCACAAAAATCCAATAGCGTGCCAATCTTGATTCTCATTATTGACATAACTACTGAAAATGGAACCACAGGTTTCATCCACCTTCTTGAATGTAACTGAATCGCATACAAGGACAATAACAACATAATGAAACTAAGACGGGAGGCACCTTTAAGGGGCAACTGAAACTAAATTCTTATCTAGTAACACGAGAAATAAGTGGCCAATGGTATGCAGCAGGGATTCATACAGGTTGAGTGGCTCGCTATGCATACCGAAAGATTTTCCCCTGACAACACCAACTTTTGTGATTATATTGGAACGAAATAGATTATCCAATAGCACCTCATAGACGCATTAGGTTTTTTTTTCTTTTTTGTGTTGTTGTTGTTGTTGTTGTTGTTGTTGTTGTAGTTGTTGTTGTTGTTTTTGGGGAGGGGGCTTGTGCAATACCTAATATTTACTTAGGACAAAGTATTGTGTGTCATAAAATAGCACCTCACAGACGGGGGGGGGGGGGGGGGGGGGGGGGGGATAAAGTGTAAACCATTGTGTGTCATAAAAGGTGTTCTATCCTAAAGGTGTCCTTTAATTGAGCAATTAGAAGACTTGCATGTGTAATGGTTGTCTAGTGTGACATCTATTGGTGATATCAAATGACCATAATAAGATTCATAATAAGATTGTAACCTCTCCTACCTGTGTTTGTTCAACTGCAATCCAATCTACCAGTGTTGTATACTGATTGTAACATTACCTGTGTTTGTTCAAATGTGGCCTTGACTAGCGCTTGTATGGCTGATAAGATACCCAGAGCCGTCAATGCTTTGTAGCTGTCCTCATCTGTTGATTGTCCAGTGGGATCTACTATCTCATTGAATGTTTCCACCTAGATAAAGAAGCAATTGTAGACACTTTTAAAAGAATCCAGAATTCCAGATTTTTATTTTTTCAGGGTGGATTAATTGTAATGGGATACTGAGAGAATTCCTTGACTATAGATTTCAAGGAGTCTACATTAAAAGGGGAACTTCTTATTCTGTGACTATAGACTTACAAGCTCTTGACAAAGACTGACAGCGACATCTCCTATCTCATCAGCATAGGTCTCTATTAGTTCCTGCAGCACGTTCGTTAGGTCATCATTCTCTGTTTCTTTGATAACAACCAGTAGCTCCTGCACATATAAAGGAAAGGTTAACAAGGAAGTCCCACCTGCTAGGCATTATTATTTGTACTTTAATGATGGCCTTCACATGTGGCTTGATAAACGACTCAGCTAGGCTCTGGTTTTTGATGAGGTACTGGAGAGCGACTGCTGCCTCTACCTTCACTGGCAGCTCCTTGTCTGCTGTCAGGCACGTGAACACCTAAAGGGGGTGGGTATCATTTGGAGTAAAAGAGTATTGTGCAGGACATTTAAGTACATTAAATTTTTTAAATTCCTGGTATGACTATACACATATCTATCACTGCTATACATACTGTTGCTATGAGACTTAACCTGTTCTAGAGCATGATGCAGATTGCTTTGCTCACTGAAAGATATCTCACTGAAGAAATGAATCATCCAACAGGCCTACAATATGTTAGCATTATGTGAATAACAGGCAGCAAATTTGACTAAGGGGGTTTATTACTCTTGCTCTCATGTAGCCGAGTGGACTCTTGAACTCTGGAAAAACATGTGCGACCAACATAGATTCCAGTTGTGAGGAATACTTCTTTTTCTGATGAGTACATGGTCTGACAATAACAACATTGTATATACTGTATTTCCACAATCAGATGCCATGGCTACTAATTTTTTTCATTCTGCCAGAGAGTGAGGCTACAATTCGAGAGAGGCCACTAAATGGGGGCGGCGACTATTACTATTAAATTTTAATGATTGTTGAACAGCTAGTTACTAGTCATCCTCTTCTTTTTTTTCTTTTCTTTTAAGGTCTTAGCAGCTTCACGAGTCTCTTGATGGCTGGCCACAGAACAACACCATAACAATGCTATCTACCACAAATAACACATCTATACAACTGTATAACGCTAACAGAATGGCCATGAACAACATGAGCTTCAGCCATAACCTGGCAGCTAGCTATGCTAGCAGGCCACATGTTTGCACATATGACATAGGAGGCTCTTATTCAAGTGCGGCCACTATACCATTTAGCAGAGAATTGTGGGAGGCTACTATTCGAGAGAGGCTGCTATGCAGGAGTGGCGTCTGATCGCGGAAATACAGTTCTTTTCATGTACACTTGCTATGTAGGTTGTAATAACTGAAGCTGGTTAAGGCGTATAAATTACAACTAACCTTTATTAACGTCTCTGCCACCTGACCAATCACATGCAACGCTCCATCCTTTCTACTTGGATCTCTCTGATCAGCAGGAAGATCCAGGATTTGAACACACATACCCATAACAGGGTCCAGAGTGCCTTTTCTCTTTGAGCATGCCCGGAATAAGAAGTGAGTGGCAGCCACCATTGGGGATAAAAGGTCTTCAAAGATATCTGTAAATAAATAGAGCTGATAACAGATCTAGCATCTTGTAGAGTAATGCGAGATTGGTCATAAGCAAGTATACTATAATTTGGCAGGAGAAACTTGATCATTGCTCACTCTGTAGTCTTTGATTACTCACCAAATTTACTTCTGATGTATTCGTAGGGATCGTCCTGCCATAGCTGGTCATCTTCTGAACTGTAGCACATCATGGGGAAGATGATGCTCTTGAAAATCTCCATGAAGTGACCCTTGATCAGCTTCCATGATGCAGCATTGTCTACACTGATGGGAGAGGGTGGGAGGGGAGAGGACGGGAGATGGAGGGGAAGGGGAGGGGAGGGAGAGGACGGGAGAGGGAAGGGGAGGGGGAGGACAGGAGAGGATGGGAGATGGAGGGGAAGAGAAGAGCATTGGAACATTGATTGGTAAATCTACTGTATATTTCATTATTTTCTTACACTTCTAGCAAGTATTTGAAGATTCCCTGAATCACTCGTGGGGAGACATACTGTCCCTCTCTTTTCACATTCAGTTGTCTCAGCAGGACACTGATTATGCCAGCTATATATACATTATAAATCATATGCTAACTCATATGCTACAGATTATGCCTCTAGATCTCACACACCATTAAACGTTTTTTGATAATACTGTGCAAATTGGTTGTAAATCTTCTCAACATTGGCTGGGGTACCATAGCGGCTGACAAAACGCTCCAAAATGTGCAGAGCCCATTTCTTGCACTTCCACCATTCGAGTTCTGGTCTATCGTCTTCATCCACTTGATTTGCTTCCTATGAAATCAATATACAACCTCTTATTGTGAGTACTCATTGGAAATGCACATCTTAAAAGTATAAGCATTCTTACACAGGGTAAAAAGAGAGCTAAAAGGATTGTGACTAACTTGTACAGCTACTTATGTTAGCTTGCTCACATACTGGTGGGACTGGTCTTTGGACGATGGTCTGTAGGACGAATATCCACCCAGGTAGAGTGTTGTCATTCATGATCTCCAATGATAGGAAATACTATAGGAGAGAGAGATGAAAATAGAAACGGACCCTATCCTATGAACTTTTCTTATTAATAATTAAAAATCACAGTAGCGCATAATGAATATTCAGCTTTAATTTGTAAACAAGATCGATCATGTACAATATTATACTAAAGTTAAGAATATCAAAATAACTCAAAAAAAAAAGTATATTTTTTAAAAAATGGGGATCAGTATAAAACATGTAGCTTAAAAAAAATGGATACGATTATTCTCAGAGTTACAAACATAAAGCACTCCGCTGCTATCCACTGTTAGTCCACAGGGAGAGAAATTCTCTCCTATATCCTTCCTACCAAAGGAGGTCAAAAATTGACCATGGAGGTCAAATACAGAGACACGATGAATGTCAGAACTGAATTCGTCTTCACTAATGTACACATTATCATTAGCATCTATGGTCACACCGACAGGACCTTCAAATACTTCTCTATCACCACTCTTAAACATTCGTAAGAATCGTCCCTCAGTATTGAAAACTTGAATGCAGTTGTGCCCACTATCAGTGACATATATTTCACCAACATTGTTGAATGCTATAGCCCATGGGAGACTAAATCGACCCCTGCCATTACCCTTCCGCCCAAATGGGTTGGCGAAGGTGAGGTCAGGTTTCAGAACTTGAATGCGATGATTGCTCATATCGGCAACATAGAGCTTTTTATTAGCAGGATTGAAAGCAATATCCTTGGGAGAATTGAACTGCTTGGGTCCACTTCCCACCGCTCCCACAGCTCTGAGAAATTGGCCATCAGCTGTAAATTTTTGTATACGATGATTATCACAGTCAGCGATGAAAATGTTCTCTTCGTCATCCAATGCCACACCACACGGGTGGTTAAACTGTCCTTCATTATGACCATGCATACCGAAAGATCGAATTTTCTCTCCTCTAGGACTGAAAATGGTGACACGATGTTTATCAAACTCTGTAACCACGAGGCTTCCCTTTCGATTGACCATTACTCCCCAGGGATGTTCAGCTTTGTCGATAGTTTGATAAGGAGTACCCAGCTTCTGAACTGAAAGTCCAGCTTCTACAGTGAAGGGACTTCCTTGAATATGATGGGCTTTGATCTTGATATGTAACTGATGCCTTCCTTTGACAGCAGGTTGGTAGCTGATCTCATATTGATTCTGCCCTTTTTTCTTTACATCTCCTTTCACAACACTGCCTGTTATCTCTGATATAAGCTCACAGTAAAATGAGCTGGTCAAATCTACACAAGAGTCATCCTTTACATTGATGACAGCAGTAGATTTATGCCCCACCACAGCTTTTTTGCCAATACCCAAAGCATGGCAGTTTAATGGATCGAATGCTATAATCGTCCCATAGCTCTTAAATGCTGCAAAAGAATCTGACGAGACTGAAAATAAAAAGTCACATTCAAGAACTGGCTTAATCTTCTGAGCTGGGGCTAATTCACTCACTTGCTTAACAACGTTTGTCCTCATCTTCAACACTTCTTCCCTATTATCCGTTATGACACTATCCTTAACAAACTCAAGACAACTACTCAGACGGGCATGAATGGTCTCCATGTTGTCTCTCTGACCTGCAAGGTCATCAAGCTTCCCTCGAGTCAGCTGATCCAGTTGATCGATCAGTTCAGACTTCCGAAGATCAACTATTTGATGGATTTGTTTGGCAGTATTATGTATGTTGTCTTCAACTTTAATTTTCTGGTGGGATATCTCCCCACAATGTTCATCCAACTTTGCCACTGCTTTCTTGATGGCCGCACATTTTTCTTCCATTGGCTTTATTGATGGTATAACCTCTTCCTTGTATTTCTCAAAAGCTTCATCTAGTGGTTGATAATCGTGGTCGTGATGCTTACCACCTTTAATAGCACATTTCCAACAAATAAGATTCTCACAAGTCTCACAGAAAAGCTCCCGTTCTTTGTTGTGTTCTGAACAATTAACAGGTATAGGGTGTACCTTCTTATGCTCTTTCATAACTTCCAATACATTTGCAATTCGAAAAGCTATCTGGAGGCCAGCTACTCCCTTGGCTGGAACAGGTGTGACCTTACGACAGTCTGGGCAAGTTATGGACAGTTTCCCCTTCTGATTTTTCACTAGTTTTTCAAGACATGGTTTACAGAAGGCATGTAAACACTGGAGAAATTTAGGGTCTTTATAGGTCTCCAAACAAATACTACAGTTTAACTGCTCTTCGACTTTCTTGAGAGTTTTTTCAGCCATTTGAGATCTAACTGTTGTTATAGCTCTGTGTATCAGCAATTATTGGCTATATAACACACCCCCTTCCAAAATTCATACCATACTAGGAAGTATGAATAAGTTTATAATATAACTGGAAACACTGCACTATTTATCAGGCATCACACGCATGCGTTATTAGTACATGTTTTTTTAACATTTTAAAAAAAGTTGTATAGTTATGTTGTAGGCTTGTATTTATTGTGCAGAGGAAAGTCTAGAGCAACTCTTAATAATGCCCATCAATCGAACCAAATCACTCTTGGCCCCCTCTTCAACTTTTTATGATCTTCCATAACCTCCAAGATGGTCTTGAAATATCGATCAGAGGCCTGCCACTCCGGTAGGGTAATACAGGGAGAGTTGTCCCTCTTGGTCTCTGACCAGAAGTTTCACAAGGCACTACCTACAGAAGACATGGAAGCATTGGAGAAGTTTGGGGTCAGTGTAGGTATCAAGACAGATAGCACGGTTCAGTTGTTTTTTGAGTTTTTTTGTGTTACTTCAGCCATTTTCTTACAAGCAGCACACACCTTAGACACTTAATAACAATGCCATATTGGGCAAAAAGTTAATAACTGAAGTCATATAAAACTAAATTCTGTGTAGCATAGACTGGATTACATCAACTAAAAGATTTGAACACGATCATTTGTATAGTCACACACATACAGAACACCACTGCTATCTACAGTTAGTCCATGGTGGCCGTAAAATTCCCCTATACCTCCACCCCTTCGACCAAATGATGTCAAAACACGACCTTCTAAGGTAAGCACACAGACATAGCTGGAGGAATTGGTGTGGTCACTAACATACGCCACATCATTGCCATCAATAGCAATGTCTACAGGCCCTCCAAAAGGCTGTCCATCATCTCTCTCAAACATATGTGAAAATACTCCCTCGGAAGTGAAGACTTGAATGCGATGATTTAAGTTATCGACGACATAGACTTTCCCAGTGCTGTCACAGGCTATACCCCAAGGATTCTTGAACTGTTTCGTGCCACTGCCACTCTCTCCAAACATGTCGAAGTAGGTAAGGTCAGGGTTCAAGACTTGGATGCGATTATTTGCAGTATCTGCCACGTACACTTTATTATTAATAACATTGAACGTGATGCCCTTGGGAGCATAAAATTGCAGAGGTCCATTACCCCTAATACCAACTGTATCAATGAATCGGAAGTCAGCTGTGAACTTCTGAATGCGATCATTGCCACTATCAGTCACGAAAATATTTCCTTCGCTATCTAGTGCACCACAACAAGGGAAGTGAAACTCTCCATGACCTGAATATAGCGATTGAAGTCTCTCTCCTCTGGGGCTAAAGATAGAAACGCAATGTTTGCTGAACTCCATGATAACCATTTCCCCTTTCTTACTCACTACCATTCCTGAAGGACGTGCATTCTCGGTGAAAACTATCGGTTTGGTGATTGGAGTACCGAGTTTCTGGACTGGATATATTACCCGAACAGTGAAAGGACTTCCTCTGATGTGACCGTCCTTCACCTTGATAGATAGATGATGTTTCCCTTTGACAGTGGGCTGATAGCTAACCTCAAAAAGATTAACTTCTTTCTTCTTGAAATTCCCTTTTACCGAGGCACCAGTTATCTCAGATACAAGCTCACACTGGAATGAGTGAATTGGGTCTAAGCAAGGTACATCCCTAACTTGGATGACAGCAGTAGACAGCTCTTCAACTGTGGCTACTTCTAGACCCTTACCTGAGGTATGGCACTTTAACGGATCAGGCAATTTAAGCGTGCCAATCTCCCCATATGTCTGACACATTGTAGAGATAGCTGGCAAGGCTGAAAAAAAGAGATCATTTTCTGTATTTGGTTTCAGCTCATCTGTCTTGAGTGCAGGGGTTAGTCCATTCACCTGCTTCACTATACTTGCCTTCATCGTCAAAATTTTTCCCTGACTCTCAGCCTGGAGGGTTTCTTTCACAAATCCAACACAGCTGCTCAGCTGGGCTTGAGTGGTCTCCATCTCGTCTCGTTGGACTGCAAGATTCTTTAGCTTCCCTTGAGTCTTCTGGTGAAGTTTGTCGATCAGTTCAGCACTACGCATATTAATCATTTCGTGGAGTTGTCCAGCTGTGTTATGTATGTCAGCTTCAATGGTAGCTTGCTGGTCAGAAACTTCCCCATGACGTTTGTCCAACTGAACCAATGCTTTCTCAACTACCTCAAGTTTCTCTTCCATTGGTGCCAGTGAAGGTGCAATTTCTTCTTTGTACCTCTCAAAAGCTTCTTTTAATGGTTGATAATCGTGATCTTGATGCATACCTCCTTTTATAGCACATTTCCAGCAAATTAAGTCACTGCAAGTCTCACAGTAAAGTTCTCTTTCTTTATCAGCATGCTCAAGACAATTGGGTATACCTTTCTTAGTTGGCATGTCACTCTTCATCACCTCCTCTGGACTGGATGTTTCAGCTTTTTTCTTATAATACTCTTCCAAAACTTCGAGTAACTCATTAGTTTGGAATGCTGACTGGAGGCCTGCTACTCCATTGGCTGGAACAGATGTGGCCTGACGACAGGAAGGGCAGGCTAAGATGAGTTGTCCCTGTTGGTCTCTGACCACGAGTTTCACAAGGCATTCTCTGCAAAAGACATGGAAGCACTGGAGAAGTTTAGGATCAATGTAGGTATCCAGACAGATGGCACAGTTGAGCCTTTCTTCAAGTTTCTTGAGGGCTACTTCAGCCATTAGCTAGCAAAACAAAACAGTGCACACCAAATGAAGTGACCACAGTGCCTTATTTGGAACAATACTGGAATGATATAATTAGCCACAATTATGCTACATTGCTGTACAGAGACAATACATTTTAATCACACTAATAATATAAATTACATTCTATTAAACATTACATACATAGATAAGTGCACACATGAATACACTTGTTCATGCTATCACACACATACAAAACTCCACTTTTATCCACTGCTAAGCCTCGAGGACTTTTGAGTTCACCGGGTCGCTCTCCCTCCTCACCAAATGAAGTCACAAACTGGCCACGGGATGTAAACACCGAGACACGATGATTGTAATTCTCGCTGATATATAAAATGTTATTAGCGTCAATAGTGATACCGATAGGCCAGTTCAGTTCTTCCCTACCCTTGCCACACCTCCCAAACAGCATCAAGAACCGGCCAGTAGCTGTGAAGACTTGAATGCGATGGTTTTCACTGTCGGCGACATACACCTTCCCAGCGCTATCACAGGCTACGTCACAGGGATATTCAAACTGCCCTTTCCCACTCCCATTTATTCCGAACATACTTGAAAAGGTGAGGTCAGGGTTCAAAATTTGGATATGATGATTCTGATCAGCAATATACACTCTGTTTTTGCTGGCGCTGAATGCAACAGCCACTGGGAAGCAAAATCGCAGAGGTCCGTTACCTCTAGTGCCCACTGCTGTGAGGAATTCACCCTCTGGTGTGAATTTTTGAATACGATGATTATTCACATCCACCACTAGAATATTCCCTTCCTGATCGACAGCCAGTCCACGAGGATGTTTAAACTGTCCGTAACTTTCTCCACGCATGCCAAACGATCGGACTTTCTCTCCATTGGGGTTGAAGATCGAAATACGATGTCGATCATATTCAGATACCACCACTTCCCCATTTGTGGTGACCGTCACACCCCAGGGTCCCTTCAATCCATTTCCCAGTGTCAGGATTGGGGTGTTGAGTAAAATCACCACTACAGGAAATGGACTCCTTTTGATAGGTTGGTCTCCAACTTTGATGCTTAGCTGATGCCTTCCTTTGACGGTGGGTTTGTAGCTGATTTCATACTGGCTCTGACCTATTCTCTCTACACTACCCTGTATCGGGACACCCATTAACTCGGATAAAAGCTCACAATGCAATTTCTCGACGACTTCTTCAAAAGGATCACCTCTATAGTCAACAGCTTGCATGATAGCAGTACACGTCTCTCCAACAACACCTATCTCCAATCCTTTTCCAGTGGCATGACATTTTGATGCGATCACTTTTGCCGGAGTAGTTATTTTGCCAAAATTTAGACAACGAGCAGATAAGTCAGGTGTGACCGTATAAATCATATCGGCTTCTACATTCGGTTTCAGAATGCCTGTTTGTAATTCACTGTGCATTTCTTTGACATCCCTTTCGATACTCTTTTTCATTTTCAGTAAAACTTCTTGGTAGTTTGCCTTGAGGCTCCGTTTAACAAAGTCGAGAGAGGTGCTTAGTTGGGTCTGGATGATCTTCAACTTATTTCTCTGAACCGAAAGAACAGTTAGTTTCTCCCGAGTCATCTGGTGTAACATATTCATCAGTTCAGCCTTTCTGGTATCAAGGCATTTGTGGAGCTGTCCGATTGTATTCTCAATGTTACCTTCAATAAAACTTTCTTGATTGCATATCTCCTCATAATGGCTATTCAACTCAGACAATGTTGCATTAACAGCCTCAAATCTCTCCTCAGCTGGCTGGAGTGAAGCTGCAATTTCTTCCTTAATTTTATCATAAGCCTTGCTTATCAAGCTATACTCATGATTATGATGCTTTCCGTCTTTAATGGCACACTTGAGACAAATCAGCTGATCGCATGTTTCACAATAGAGCTTTATTTCTTCGTCAGTATGCTCAAGACAATAAAATACTATCTTTTTCACAGGGCTGGCTTGGTCACTTTCACCATCCTTCGCAGTTTCCTTGTGTTCATTTATAATCTCCAATAGAGAACGAATTTGGAAAGCTGACTGAAGATCTGATGCTCTTTTGTTGGACGGAATGGGACCAGGCTCACGACAGATTGGACAGTTTAAGACAGGTTGATCCTCATCTCCTACAAGTTTTGCTAGGCATTTCTTGCAAAAGACATGGAAACAAGGCAGAAGTTTAGGCTCAGTGTAGGTCTCCAAACAGACAGGACATTTCAGTTCTTCTTCCAGCTTATCAAGCGTTTTTTCAGCCATGATATTCAGAAGATTTATAACTAGGCCTGTTCAGGCTGTTCAGACTTTTCAATGAAAGACCATATTAGCTCAACTACTCTGAGGTAGAATTTAAGGAAATGAAAGTACAATAGACCTATGCCACCTGTACTATACTATCAACTGCTAGAGCGGAAGATATTTGTAGATTGTATAAATATGCAAGCATTTGTGGGGCAAGCACGCATGCTTAAGGTCATTACGGAGTGGGAGATGTGAGACCTTTGTATCAGAGGGTTAGTACGGAATGGGCGTGGCTTCTCTCATTTGAACAATACTAACTGGACTCTCTGTATCTCTTCTATTCTTGCTACAGGCTCAACTAAACTTCTTACATCTGGAAAACAATGCAGAAGATGATAATATGTCCGCTCAAACTCCTCCAGAACAGCGTCAACAATCGGCACCAGCCGCCGTCTAAATCTATGATTCGTTCATCATTATCATCATCAGATTCATCTTCTTGCCAGGCTGTAACTCCATGATCCTTTCACATACGACAATCAAGTTCATATCAACTTGTGCAGTTATAATCACGCAATGTGCTTTTGCCATCGTTATTCACACTCCAAAATAATCAGTCATATCGAACAACTTTTCATTATAAACGATGCTGTCAGCCATTTTGAAATTAAGACCTCATTTGTCACGATCACATGCATGTACGCGCGTGCCAACCAGTACCTAGCTAGCAGCAAGCTAGCCTCTAGAGGTCATATAAAAAGTAAACAAACAAGTGAGGATATGCTAAATAAAAAGGCCATGTAGGGTTAGTCTGTACTTTTACCTATAGCAGTTTCTGTGAACAAACATCGAAATTATGCTGCCTTCAATAATAATCCCTACATCACTGCCTAAACCAAGCAAAATTTTTACACTGACATGAACAATTAAAGCAGCTTGGTGGGAGGCAGTGATGTAGGGATTATTATTGAAGGCAGCATAATTTTGATGTTTGTTCACAGAAACTGCTATAGGTAAAAGTACAGACTAACCCTACATGGCCTTTTTATTTAGCATAAAATTTTTTCCTCATAGAAAGAGTAGCTAATATAGTAAATAGAGTGGGCATTATAGACAGGCAACCTGGAAAGCCACTTTTCTGTGTCCTGATGGAATATGTGTTGATTAACACGTGAATGTTCAAAGTACTTTTTTCTATTTGAAATGTTGGGCTAATGTACAGTACTATACCTGCATGCTGGCATAAAAGATCTTTAGTATGTGATGTTGGAGAGTGGCAGAGTTGACTGATTGGTCTGGGAGGATGCCGACCATGCGTTCGTATAAGATGGGGAGAAGGGTTTTCATTGCCTCTACATATGCAGCCCGATCTGGGGCTTTCTTGAACCTAAGTAGGAAATGCATACATAATGGTAGCCCTCAATGTACGTAATGTATTGGTATTCAGCAACTGTAGTTTATTTCCCTTTCTTGTCGACAGGGGGATAGTGGATGGAGGATAGGAGGGAGGGAGGGAGGGAGGGAGGGAGGGAGATATATGAGGATAGGGAGAGGGGATCATGGAGGAGAAGGAGTGGGGGTTATGGAAATACATCTTGTTAATGTAAGAATTCCACTATTTCATTCCCCCAACTACCATTCCACCTACTTGTATTTCTTAGCCAACTGCTGCAAGGCCAAGATGCTGCCCAGCCAGGTAGCCTGGTTATCAGAGGTGAGATACGAGTGAACGCTAGTCACCACCCCTGTCCATTTGTCTGGAAAGTCATGCCGAATTATCTGCTCCAGACACACACACAGCTGCCGACTACAAGGAGAGAAATGTGACAAAATGCTCTGTAAATATTAGAGCTATTCATATTCTTATAATATAATAACCCAACACTTCTCTAAACAATAGAATAAGATCTTGATCGGATATCCAGTACCCTTAATGTTTCACAACCCTTGCATTTCCCCAGTATCTAAAACAATCATTTCTAGCACTAACTATAATGGTTAGATATGCAGTATTCCATGATACAAGCTTTTCCCTTAAAATGGTCGAGTTATTTCAAGTCTTCCCATGCTTATTTAAGACTCTTGCCCATAATTACCTAATGTTTAGCGGACTCTGTATGATTGAAGCAACAACGTTTTCTCTAATGACAGTCCTGCTCTCCTCATCTATAGAGTAAGGTTGTTCTCCTTCGGCTAGTTCATTGGCTTCCTTCCCTTTCCAGAACTTGAATACCGTGTTCTTCAGATATACGGCAGCTGTATCGTTATACACAGAACAATACATTATAGGTAGGAAGTCAAAATATTCAGTAGATGGCAAGGAATTGATGTATGTGACCCATAATACCGCTGATGTTATTTCTTGGTGCAATGAAAATTAATTATCTGTCCCTTCTAGTCTACATGCATAGCATTGGCTAAATCTTACCTGCTTGTCGTAGTGGTATAGCTATAGAGTTATCCAGTGTTATTTGGAGTAAACATGGCGAAAATCCAGGTTGCTGGTTCACCTACATAAGAGTTTAGATAAGTGAATGGACTGAACCACTATCATGGCATTGATTATAGATCAAAGCATACTTGTGGGTTAATCGCACTATAAGTGTTTTCTCACAGATAATAATCAGGCCTTCTTAATAATGAAAAGATACTTATCGCACTATAATAAATATGTTTTACAGAAAATGAAAAGTGGGATTGCTACCTTAGTGGGACATGTATAGTGCAATATTCAAGATGGACACAATGTAATATCCTATTGAAGTTAAGGGAGTAAACTTCCCTTTATTAGGATGATTGAATATGGTGGCTTTGCTCTACTCTGTGTCCATATAAACCATTACCGAACCTCACTATTATATTAAGCATTTAATGAAGGATATATGTACAATAACCATACAAAAAAGAGATCACTATAATTATTATTATAAGGATAAGGAAGAGAGAGATACTCTACGCTTACAAAGCCCTGGTTTCATTGTTAGTATCCTTAGCACCTCATAATATACATAGAGTAGCCTACATAGAAGCTGAATTTATATCTACGTCGAACAAAACCCTATGTGAGGTGAAACTCTACTATAAGTGCGAATTAATTAGAGTGATTCTTACTTCTTCGAGGATTTTTTCTGCCTCCTGCCTCAGGTTGGGGTCCAGGGTCTGGCCGAGAGCTGTGACTATCGTGCTTATGTCCATATTACTCACAGCGGCAGAAAAGCAGTGCTTTGTACGCTATGGAAAGGAGGTTCACGCTATCTTCATACACACACACGTGGAATATTAAAAAGAGCGGTACGGGTCGAAGTGCATTCCTATAGAAACGTCATTACGCATGCGCACTGCACTGTACTAGACTGGAATGCTATGAATATTGTTAATTAGAGGGCGTGGCACATTCCAGCTGCAAAGGCAGAATGGCTGAAAGAAAAAGGACTAGTTCTTTGAGTTTTCTGCCCAAGAAATGCGAAATGTGCTTGGGAACTTTCAGAGATCCGAAAGTCCTTCCTTGTTTTCACATAGCTTGCAGAGACTGCATCAAAGCTCTACAGGTAGGAGATATCGAGACCTTTAAATGTCCCGTAAACGGGTGCTCCAAGACATTCAAATGCGATAAGATGGACCCTGAGTCGTTGCCTGATGCTTTAGTTGCCTACCACTGGATTGATTTTACCGACTTTAAGAAAAAGATCGATAAAAAGGCCTATGTGTGTAATGTTTGTGACAAGAAAGGGCTGAGGGAAGAAATTGCAGTGGCTGTATGTGACCAGTGCAATCACATTTGTCAAAAGTGCCATAAACTTCACCTAGATGAGGTTATAAGGTACTCAGATCATAATGTCGTGCCTCATATTGAGCTATCAAGTCAAGAAGGCGATGACTTAGGTATGGAAGTGCTTAAACGTTCCCGCTCCAGGTCTTTCATCCAGAAACGCAATGAATGCAAACTCCATCACGAAGAATGCTATAGCTTCTGCTTAGATTGCAAGGTCTTTGTCTGTCCTATTTGCATTGATACAGACCATACCAGGCACCATTATCGAGCATCTGACATAGCAGCTGAAGAATCTGTAAAGATTATAGCCGATTCTATGCCTGAGATCAAATTAGGACAGAGCAAGATTAATGAAGCTGTGGAATCCATTAAGAAGCATAAATGTCACGTAGAGGAACAGCAGGATGCTATTTCTTCCAACATCGATGCCGAATTTAACCACTTAATGAAAATCCTTGAACGAAGAAAACAAAGTTTACACTCGGAACTAAATGACCTGACTAAGAGTAAAATCAGTAAACTAACAAAACAGAAGAACAATCTGGAAAGATTATCTAGCGAAATGGAAAGAATGATCATATTTGCAGAGAGCAGCATTGTTACCTCTACACCTCATGAGCTGCTCACAAACTATCCTTTTCTACATGACAAAATTCAGGAAGGATCTAGAAGAATATTAGCTGCAGAACTTCATCCCATCGCAATAGCTAACACAGCTTTCAAATGTTCTGCTAGAAACGAAATTAAAAACTTATCTCAAAGGAACTTAGTTGTTTATTCCAAACAAGCTGACCCCAAAATATGTTCCATTGAACGAGAGGGGTTGAAACGAGCAGAGGTTATGCGTAAAATTCAAATGATTGTAAATATTGTGGATCAGAATGGAAAGCCCTGTTCTAGTATCCAAGACGTCACTGGTAAACTAAAGCGCTGTGAGAATGGAGTCGATTCTACAGCTGTCGTTTTCCAGGAAAACATGGGACGATATCGTATCGAAATAAATCCAGAATTCCGAGGGGAGCATGAAATCCACATTTCTGTGAACGGTCAAGCTATTTCAGGTTCTCCTTGCACTTTTAATGTCCACATGCCTCCTATACAGCTAGGAAGGGCTCAAAGTTTTCATGGCATTTATGACGTACAGTTCAAAAGACCTAGAGGGATAGTATTCAGTCCCAGTGGAGACATTTTGGTGAGTGAGTGGCAAGGACAAAAGATCATTAAACTGGATAAGCATGGATATCAGTTGAGCGCCTTGGATATCGCATGTCATCCTGCAAGCTTAGCTGTTTCTGATGCTGGGAACATATTTGTAATTGGAGGAAGTGAGATCAAATATGGTATCATAAAATGTAACAAACAGGGGAAGATATTGAAGTCGATACAGGGAGAAGGCGAAGAAGTCTGTCGGTTCAAAAATCCACGAGGAATTAAAATTGGTCCCAAAGGTAAAGAAGTATTCATATGTGACAAAGACAACTATCGAATACAAGTTTATGATACAGATCTCAATTTCCATAGGTGCATTGACCTTCGAAAGTTGAATGTCAGCTTGAAGGCAACACCTGAGCCCAATGATTTGGCTTTTGATCGAGATGGAAACATATTCATAGCAGATTGTGCCAATAACTATATTCATCGGCTCAACTCCATGGAACAATATGTATCCACTTTCCCGTATAATAAAGATTTTTTGGCAGGCCCCGAGTGTCTCATAGTGGACAATTTTGGCAACCTCTACATCACTGAATCACGAAACCATTGCGTCTCAGTATTCAAGACTTCGGGGGAATTTATAACGACCTTTGGTAGCCATGGAGAAAAAGAAGGAGAATTTAAATTCCCTATGGGTATAGCTCTGGATCAGAGCGGATACTTATTTGTTTGTGATCATTGGAATAACAGGGTACAAGTATTTTGATTTTATGTTTTATTAGTGTTATTTATGTTGTTCTTGGAGTAACTAAAAAGCTTATTTATCTTAGCTTTATACTGATGCAATATTATGCCCATGTACTGTACATTTTTATATAGTATTAATAAGTACCCACACATACATTTATGTAAATATTGTTGGTGATACTAAGTACCTACATACATTTATGCATATTGTTAGTGGTAGTACATCTTTGAAATGATACTAATATTCATTGAGGGTTTGACTTGGTTTGACACAGGGATAATAAGGTCAAGTATATGTTTTTATGCATATTTATAATATGCAAAATCATGATCAATATGCAAGTATGCAAATCTTCAAAATATGCAATATTGTTATTAGTCTCGCACACTTTTTTTGTTATAATAGCTGGGCTAAAAATTCCACTGTAATATACTATGCTGGATCACCTGATAATCATGTGTTACACCCATGTCCACAGTTCTGATTCTTCTGAATAAAAATTCTAGCTAGCTTTAATATGCAAGGTACACTAAAAATATGGTATCTTATGTAGTATTCATTTTTTTTTTTTTTTTTTGTTGCTACTGTACTTGGAGGCTCTGTAAGGTGCTCTTTTACATATAATAATTATCCCTGACTCAAGTTGCAGTATGTGCTTGTATACCAGCTAGAGGTCTATCCCTCGGCTCTGCCTCAGTGCCTATAAAATTTTCATTAGATTATAACGCAGCTCACTATAATAACAATGAGTAATATTATTTGGTATAAGCTAATATACATGTATACAATGGTTCTTAGTATCACACACATATAACATACCACTACTATCAACAGTTAGTCCAGCAGGGTTCGTTAATTCCCCACCCTTCCCACCAAACGATGTCAACTGACTTGTTGAATAATTACTAAACACGGAAACTCTGCATTCATCAGTCTCACTAACATAGATATGAATATCATCTGCATCTATTGCAATACCATGAGGACTGAAATTTTTGCTTTTAAAACAGCTACGCAGACATTTACCATCGGCTGTAAAGACTTGGATACGACGATTGCTGCTATCAGCTACGTAGACATTCCCAACACTGTCGCATGCTATACCTAATGGGTTATCTAACTGTCCCATGCGGTTCCCTTTCTTTCCAAAAGTTCCAAAGTATGAGAGGTCGGAGTTCAGGATTTGAATACTGTCTTTCGAATCCACGACATACACCTTGTTATTACTGGAGTTGAATGCAATATCCATGGGAAAAGACTCATTTTTCGTTGGAGACTCTGTGATGAATTTCCCATCTGATGTGAATTTCTGGATGCGATTGTTTTCAAAATCTGTCACAAAAATATTTCCATCACAATCTACCGCCAATCCATGAGGTGTTTGGAACTGTCCTGATCCCGAGCCTTGTTCACCAAATGATCGGAGCTTCTCTCCATTAGGGTTGAAGACAGATACACAATGTCTCCCCGATTCAGTTACAATAACCTCCCCATTCTGGTTAATTGCTACACCCTGAGGATCCTGCACTCCGTCAATTCTAAAGATTTGATCACCGAGATTCTTAACTGGCAATTTAACCAGCACAGTATATGGACTTCCTCTGATGTGATCCTCTTCATACACAATATGAAGCTGGTGCTTTCCCTTAATAGTCGGACAGTAGCTGATCATACATTTGTTCTCTCCAATCAGCTCAACACTACCCACTACCGTTGAACTTGTTAAGTCGGATACGAGCTTGCACTGCAATAATTCAGTTTGCTTAATAGGACAGGGTTCTCCCTTTGAGTTTGCCACCTCCACTAGTATGGAAGATTTCTCTCCAACTACAGCATTTTTAAGAGACCCATCTGAAGCTACGTGACACTTGGATGGATCTGGAGACTCCTGAGGGGACAAGATCTCCCCAACATTTTCACAAAATTGAAGGAGATAAGTAGAATTTGAATCAATGAATATCATATCAGCTTCTGCGTCAGGTTTCAATATCTTGTCATTCTCTATAACTTCTTTCATTCGTGCCACTTCATCTGTATTTGAGTTTGCTATTCGTCCCTCATCGCAGTCCACTAATAGCTTCTCTTTTTCAGACTGAACCTTGTCATTCAGTACCTTTATCTGTTCTCTGTGAATTTCAAGGCTTTTCAGTTTACGCTTTGTCATTTCACGTAGCTCACAAATCAATTTAGTCTTCCTATCAGTAAGAACTTCATCAAATTTTCTGAAGGTATCGTGTATATCTCTCTCAATAGTATTTCGCTGTTCAACGATTTTTTCAGCACGCTGATTCAAATCACTCTGAACATCCATCAGTTTTTTGTCCAACGGTTCTATTAAAGAATTTATCTTCTCTCTTTTCCATGTACTGATTCTTTCAAATACGTGCCCAGAATGGGTTTGTCCTTTAGTTGTGCATTCCACACATATTTCCAGTTCACAGTTTTCACAATAAAATTCGAGCTTTTTCACATGCTTAGTACATAATGAGGCTTCAGTGAATGGGATCTTAATGGTATAAGTCATTGGATCATTTGCCATCCTTCTTAGCTGCAAAAATGGTGGCTAATGAGGGGGGGAAAGGGGTGTGGTAGGATGATATTGCGCTCAATATTGGACTGTTGCTAAGCTAATTCACTCCTACATTAGCATACCTTCTGTTCGTTCTTACCTTCTGTTCTGATAGAGGACAGGTTATGAAAATTTACACTACTGGGCTTCTGCCAAAGGCGATCATCACAATCTTGCGCCCCGCCCAATTGCCATTTACTGCACATGCGCACTACTGTCAGGGCTATACTAGCTATGAATACTATTATATCGTGGGCGTGGCCCCAATCGACGAATTCGAGAACTAGAAAGATGGAGGAAGACACACTGCCTAGAGGCTGCGAGATTTGCTGCGGGCCTTTTAGAGATCCAAAGGTACTTCCCTGTTTTCACATAGCCTGCAGAGATTGCATCAAAACACTGCAAGTGGCGAAGATAGAAAACTTGAAATGCCCAATAAACAAATGCTCCAAGACGTTCAGGTGCGAGAATATGGATCCCGAGTCGTTACCTGACGCCTTTGTGGTGTACCACTTCAACGATCTAAGGAGATTCAAGGAAAAGATCAAGAAGGATGAAATGATATGCGGCACTTGTATAAAGAATGGTAAGAAAAATGAGTTAGCTGTGGCTTCATGTGACCAGTGCACCTACATTTGTCAGAAATGCTGCAAGAGTCACAGAGAAGAGAAAAAATTCACCGATCATAATGTCGTATTATTTAATGAGCTATCAATCCAAAGAGATGATGGCTTGCATACGGAAATACTCAAGCAAACTCGCTCAATGTCCTTCATCCAGCAGACACGAAATAGGTGTGAATTTCATCCCTCAGAAAACTGTAGGTGCTATTGTTTGGATTGCAGAGCCTTCATCTGTCCAATTTGCATTGATGAAGTACATGCCGAGCATAACTGGAAGGTTTTCGATAAAGCAGCTGCAGAATGTAAGAGAACAGTCAGTGAGAGCTTACCACGTGTTAGACTTAGCCGGAATCAAGTGTTGGATGCTTTGGAGGCAATAAAGGACCAAAGATGCCATGTAGAAGATCAGCAGAAAGTTCTATCGTCCTCTATCAATGCTGAGTTTGATCGATTGATGAAGATTCTCGAACGAAGAAGGCAGCGTTTGCAGTCTAAATTGGACGATTTGACAGAGAGCAAGCTAAACAAGTTGGCTGAACAACAATTAAACTTCGAGAGGTTTGCCAAAGAAGTGAAAAGAATGGTTACTTTTACAGAGGCAAGCCTGGCAAACTCAACAGACCATGAATTACTCACACTTTATCCATTCCTGCATGATAAAATCAAAGAAGGAACTGAGAAAATATCCAAAGAAGAGCTCCAACCTGTCGAAACTGCAAACACTGCTTTCAAGTCTTCAGCTAGAAAAGAATTCACTGAACTATGTCAGAGGAATTTGGAGATATATTCCAAGCAGGCGAATGCAAGCACTTGTTCTATCGAAGGGGAAGACCTAAAGAGGGTGGAAACGATGCGTAAGATTCAGTTCATGATCAACGTTGTCAACAAGAACCACAAACCATGCCCCAGCATTCAAGATGTATCCGTTAAACTCAAATCTTGTGAGAGTGGATTTGAGTCCAACGCTTTTGTCCACGATGGAACCATGGGGCGCTATCGTGTTGAAATGTATCCCGAATTCCGGGGAGAACATGAGATCCACATCTCAGTGAATGGCAATGCCATTGCTGGTTCTCCTTACCCTGTGAACATCCACATGCCCCCTTCGCAGCTTGGCAAACCTCAAGGTTGTCTCGTTGACGTAACACAACCCAGAGGAATAGCACTCACTCCTGCAGGAAATATCTTAATATCTGAATGGAATGGGAAGCAGATAATCGAAATGGACAAGCTTGGACGTCGCTTACGTGCTCTAGATATCAAAAATCTATTACATCCTGCAAGCATCGTGCTCTCTGACTCCAATGACATATTCATCGTGGAGGGAAGTGGAGTGAATTGTGGTATCATCAAGTGCAGTCAACATGGGAAGCCATTGAAAGCAATTTTAGGAGATGGTGATGCAGTCTGTCAGTTCAAGAACCCACGTGGTGTTAAGATCAGTCCCAGAGGGAACGAAGTGTTTGTATGTGACAGGGATAACCACCGAATTCAAGTCTATGACACGGATCTCAACTTTTGTAGGTGCATCAATTTTCAAAAGCTGGATTGCGATTTGAAAAACAAGGCTAAACCAAACGATTTGACTTTCGATGAAGCTGGGAACATGTTCGTAACGGATTATGCTAATGACTGCATCCATCATCTCGACCCCATGGAAAATTATGTCTCCAGCTTCTCACGCAGCAAAGATAAACAGTTGGCAGGCCCAGAGTGTCTTGTTGTGGACAACTTTGGCTATCTCTATGTCACCGAGTCCCACAATCATCGTGTCTCCGTTTTCAAGACATCAGGGGAGTGTATCACAGCCTTCGGTAGCAAAGGACGAAGCGAAGGGGAGTTCAACTTTCCAATGGGGATCGCTATTGATAAGGATGGAGCCCTGTTTGTCTGTGAGCTAATGAATAACAGAATACAAATTTTTTGAGATTTCAAAGTATAGCAAGAGGTAGTCTAGTAGTGAGATTCACTGTAGCTATTTGGCTCGCATTTGCTGATGCAATCATTTACTGTATAATATTATGTACTTCACTACTAATGATGTATTAATAATGTTATTGTGACTAGAATATAATATTAGTAATAAAAGTACATTAATTCTTGACATGTGACACATTCCATTCCATATACTACAGGATACAGCTTAGCTTCCCTCCTTGATTCAGCTAGGTTCCACTTTCGAGGTAGCTATGAGGCTTTTAAAGGATTCATGTAAATAAAAGTCACAGGATGTCCTATATAGTGTAAGGGTACAAGGTAGTATGGCTTGCTTGCTTGCTTGCTTCAAATAACAGAAATTCAAAGAATTGGAACTTGCTAACTGTCATAAGTATCTGAATATACAACCCTCTCTTATCATAACAAGAAACCATTCTGTACTGATAAAGGGTATGAACAAAAGAATAACACTGTTTTGTGGTTTAATATCTGATATTAGGTAAAATAAACTATTCTTTGTCAATTAAGAACTTTAGACTTAATGTCAATATTGTTGATGGTGTCCTATTGTTGAGTGTCCCAAGAGAAGAAAAGAGAGCCATCATCTCTGCTTAGTTAGTCTAAAAAACAAAACTTCATGAAACAACAGTTACTCTTAGTCTGAACTTTACCTAGCATTACTGAGAAGAATGAGGTTTTGGACTGCTGTTAGAGTGGAGAGGGAGTTCTGTGCTGTTATCAAGTGATCATCAACGATGATGTAATTACTATTTGATCTTCCATCTACATCATAAGAAAAATAATCCATAACTCCCTCCCTTCCTCCCTCTTTGACAATGGGTTCTTCCCCTCTACCTCTACTCCCCTTCCCCCTCCCCTCCCTCTTCCCCCCCCCCCCCCCCCACTTCCCCCTCCCTCTTCCCCCTCCCTCCCTCCTTCTCCCTTCTTCCCTCCTCTCCCAACACTCACTGCTGTAAGTGCCTCCCTGCTTCCTGACAAAATCAGCAGGGACATAGGGCTGGGTAGAAAAATCTTCTCGCTTGGCAAGTTCCAGAGTTGAAGGCTTTAAAATAAATAAATAAATAAATAAATAAATAATAATAATAATAATAATAATAATAATAATAATAATAATAATAATAATAATAATAATAATAAATAAATAAATAAATAAATTATAATAATAAGCATGTGCATGGAGATAAGAGGTGTGGCAGAAATCTTAAGTATATAGCTATGCAGTAAAGTATCTCGATGAAGACCATGTATGGGCTCCTATATTATCCCCTGTCATGCCACTATGGTCAGCAGCTAGGGGAGGACCCTATATTATTAGTTTCGTATTTACCCCTGTCATGCTGTAGTCGGCAAAGGTCCAGTCCTGAGATTGAGCATCGAGGGCCGAGAACAAAGCACAGGTACCTAAACCAACTGCACAGAGTGGCTCTGCAACAAGACGGAGAAAAAACAAACTAACAGGGAGGGTTTAGAGATGTGGTGCTGAAATTTCTGGGGTCACCAGGGAAGCTCAAGCTGGGAGGGGGGAATCCCAGGGTGCCCCTACCTCTGTATGAAACCCTGTTGATACCATACACATCAATCCTCGTGAGTGAGCTAGCTAGGTCACATATTTAAACATACTGTACCTCAATCTAGTGTTGATGTGCATGCATGTGGTTGCACAGTAACCATAATCAAAGTGAAATATTAGCAAATTTTACGGTTGTTTACTTTTTTCTCTACTGAAGGATTTGAGTAGTGCTGCAAGGTAATGGTTAGTGGCGAGGTCAAAGGGCGCACCAGGACTATCTGGTAGAAGGAGAGCAGTGAACCTTGAACCTGCAAGGGGTCCAAAAGTTAATCAGGGAGAGGGGAGAGGAGGAGGAGGAGGAGGGGGGAGAGGAGGAGGAGGAGGGGAGGGGAGGAGGAGGAGGGAAGGAGGGAAGGAGGGAGAGGGAGGGAGGGGAGGAGGAGGAGGAGGGGAGGGGAGGAGGAGGAGGGAAGGAGGGAAGGAGGGAGAGGGAGGGAGGGGAGGAGGAGGAGGGGAGAGGAGGAGAAGGAGGGAGAGGGAGGGAGGGAAGGAGGGAGAGGGAGGGAGAGGAGGAGGGGGAGGAGGGAGGGAGTGAAAGGAATGAGAGAGAGGGAGGAGAGGAGAGTGAGAGGAGAGAGAGGGGGAGAGAAACAAGTCAGAGATGCGACCATTCTTCGCCACCTACTGTCCATGTTTTCCAGGCGATGAGGCATGGAGATTGGTTTGGAGGTGAAGTCTGCTATCCACTGTCGAGCATTGTCATCTCTGACATCAACAAAATTCAGTGGCTTGCCCTGCACAGAAATTAGCATGACTTTGGTGTTTAAAGAATGGAGAATTTATACGGTATTTCATAAACTTTATTCACAAACACTCCTGCAAGTGTTACTATTATGATACAGTATGTCCACTCAAATCATCACCCGATTGTTGGTTGAACTCACCTCAGGACTAGCCAAGAACACATCAAAAGAGGAAGTGGTGAGAGTGAAGGCATTGATGAACGAAGTGGCTGAAACCCCTAAGAAAATATTTATCGTAATCCACTTCGATGTACAAATGGTATTCAACTTTTTGTGTCACTCTGTCAACGTAAAGAGGGACAACCCCTCAATTTGCCATTTATACCGTAGGCTATGGAGCCAGGAGAGAGGGCTGTTAGCTATCAACTAGAGTCTATAATCCAGCTACATGGAAGAGGCTTACCTCGTGTATTTGCGCTACATACTATCAGACAAGACGGTCTTTCTCTCTGTTGTCCAGCCATGATTTTACCCTGCGGCTCAAGTCACGTGACCGAGCATAAACGAGCTACGCCCACTTTTATGCAGACAAAAAAAAACACCTGAAAATCATTTTCTAGCTATCTTGGACGGAATAACAGCCAGATCAGATGTCTCTCACTGTAGAAGGTAAGGTATACCATCTAGGCAAGTAGCCACATGAAGCAGAGTTGGCTGGGCCAACCCTGTGTAGAAGCTGAAGGTTCAGGAATGACTTTTCATAGCATTTGATGGTTCTTCCCCACTGATTCCCCAGACACCCAAAGAGCCATCTCCATCCTCAAGCATATCATGGGTGGCCTAGAAGAGTCACACTCATGTGATCAGGAGTCATACCCCACCCACTCTGACACCAACCTGCAGCATTTGGAAAATGTGCAGGACATGCTTGACCGTCTGGAGAGTCCCCTGTTCAGCTCTCTGCTGGAAATACATAACAGATACAAACAGGTGATGTGAAAAAAGCTACAAGGACAATATAACTAAGAGGACAACCTTTCTACAAGCCAAGGGGAACTTAACAGAAGGCTGGGTCCCAAGTGTGTCCATTAGTTGGACAATCCACTATTTCCAGAATCTGATAATCAGCTGCAATATTTCCCTGTATTCACTCCATTGATGTTATATTGTATAGCTCTGGGCAAGAATTAAATGATTGGCTAAGTTACTTGACTGCTTCTTATTTCAGACCCTGGACGACCCCTCAAGTCCGAAACTACGCCCCCAATCTGTAGCCCTCCAACCCTCCAGGCAACCGGAGCTCCTCCCACAGATCTATCAGCGATATGGAGTATCAGATCCCGGTGGTGCTGAATCGATCGAGCTCAGTACATTCAAACAAACTCCTTCTCCTAATAGAGCTAGAGAGAAACCTTCCAAATCCACCAAATCATCCGGTAAGAAATCCAAAGATCTCCAAAGCAAATCCAAAGCTATATCCTCCCCAGGATCATCATCATCAGCTCAAAAGAACCGCATGAAGAAAAGGAGTAGTATCGGTGTAATAGGAGGGATTGATCTGCCAAATATTGCTTCTGATAGCGGACAACGAACTTTTAAAAGTCAGAGCTTGAAGAAAGGTACATCAGCTGATTTAAGTCAGGGGTCTCCAAAAATCGAAGGAGTTGAAATGTCCAGTTTGAGGGAAGCGGAGAGAAGTGCTTGGATGGTGTCTAGCACAGAAAGTTCACTGTCTTCAAGTGAGTGACTAAAAATTAATGATTCAAGGGTTTCCCTGCAATAAAATTGAGCAGCCAAAATTTCAGTATTGCATTTCCAATCAACAAATTGGATGTCTTACATATTCTAGCTCTGCTGAATATTTAAAAGGTATCTCCATTCTCCCTCTATGCTTTATGCATAACTGTTAGCTCTGCTGCTACAACAAACCTCTGCTCTTTATTTTATTCTTTAGTGTCATCTGAAGTAGTATCTCACAGAAGTTCTCCCCTACCGCACACAGTGACCACACTAGCAGCAAAGCAGCAACTGCAAGCCCACTCATCACAACTTGTAGAGTTAACACAAGCACCAGAAAGTGCTGAATTTGACTTGAGTGTAGGCGAAAAGGAACTGATAGCCAACGTCAGTGAAGAGGAGGTAGTTGTTGCTGTTGTCGTAACCAATGAAAGAACTGAGAGTGAAGAAGAGGAGATTAAGACTAGTGATGTAATAAATGAAAGAACTGACAAGGGAAGTGACGATCGGATTGAGGCCAGTGATGTCTTGGTTATACGAAATGAAAAAAGTGAAAGTAAAGAAGGTAATGTAGCTAATGAGGAGATGAAGATGGCTGATGATTCCTTGGTCATAGAGAATGAAGGAGCTAAAAACAATGAAGAAGGCAATATAAAGAGTGCAGAGCCGAAGATGACTAAAGATGCCTTGGTCGTAGAGAATGAAAGAACTGAAAGCAAAGAACAGAATATAAAGAATGCAGAGCTGAAGATGGCTGAAGATGTCTTGGTCATAGAGAATGAAAGAGCTGTAAGCAAGGAAAAAGAAATGCCTTGGGAAGAGGTGAAAACCAGTGCCATTGCAGTCATAGCAGATGAGAAGGATGCAACAATCTTAACCAACAAAGGAGCTAGAGTTAGCGATGGTAGACGTGGCAGCAATGATGATTCTGAGGAGAAATTGGTGATGGACCAGGAATCTCTGGTGATTCCAAACGATGCTGCAAAGTCAGAGGAGAATTCACTGTTAAATGATGGAGGAATGAATAGAGATGAAGAAGCTTTAGTGGCTGAAGGTGAAAATTCTACCTCGTACAGTATCAGTCAGAGAACATCACATGGTGGCACTAACCATGAAGAGCTAGCCGAAGAATTCCAAGAAGATTTAACTGGCGAAAAGGTTGATGACATTACTGCAGGACAGAATTTAAATGAAATGGATGTCTTTAACGGTAATCGCATGCTCAGTTATCACGACAATGGGGATGCGGTTCAAACCTTCAGAGCTGAAGAAGGAGAAGCTGGTTTTGAGTACGAAGGTGAGGAAAATTTGAGGGGCAGGGAATTGTATGAAGAGGGAGAGGTTCGAGATGAAGAGAGAACTTCTGAACAAGAAGTTGGTAAATCATGGGAGAGTGAACTGGAAGACCAGCTGGAAGATGATATTTTTGAATACGTTGAAGAAAAAGAAGACAGAAATGCAATATTGAGTGGAGATTTGAAACATGAGAGACGTTTCAGGCAACAGGAGCATGCGGTTGAGGATCTCATGAGTGAGGATTCTGCTGCTGGAGGTTGGCATCAAAATGATAGAGAGTTGGTTGAAGATGGTCTTAGGTTCTGGATGGGTGAGGATAGTGATACTGCAGACGCGGACTTTGGGTCCATGGGAGAGGCATGGACATCAGATAGTGAGGTGGTGAGGGGTGATGGAGTGGGTGGTGAGGTGGTGAGGGGTGATGGAGTGGGCAGTGAGGTGGTGAGGGGTCGTGAGGTGGATGGTGAGGTGGTGAGGGGTGATGAAGTGAAGAACAAGGCAGAAGCAGCTGGTCCTCGGGATATTCTCTTCTTCATGCGAGATAAAGGCAGCCAAAGTGAGCTCTCAAAGGTACGTACTCATAGCTACCTTAATATGACCTATGACCTATAATATGACCTATGACCTATAATATGACCTATGACCTATAATATGACCTATGACCTATGACCTATAATATGACCTATGACCTATAATATGACCTATGACCTATAATATGACCTATGACCTATAATATGACCTATGACCTATGACCTATAATATGACCTTTCTATGACCTTTCTAGATAATATTCAGTGGTACTTCTCACTCAATGTAGATATTTTACATAACTATTTTGGGGAGTTTTAGTTTTTTACTTGTTTTCACCACTTGATAAAATAGGTACTTAACAGACGTTTAAGTCGAGAGCCTCGTATTGTGACCTTGACGCTGACTGAGGGAACTGTGGGCGGGGCCAGCAAAGCAGGGCTGCAATTAGGTGGCTTCACTTCCACAGGTGTGTTTGTTGAAGCGGTACTCCCTGGAAGTGAGGCAGCAGTCGAAGGTCAAATTCAAAAGGCCGACCAGCTGCTGAAAGTCAACGACATTGAAATTGGTATTACAAATCATGTTCTGTTGGTAAAGGGTATCCACATTCATTTCCTCTATTTTGTTATGCAGAAAACATGGCCAGTTTTGAAGTGGATTTAATGCTCAGGGAAGCAGCTGCTGGGGACGAGATGGCCTTCACTTTCCTCTATAACCCAATAGGTAGGTAGGCCAGCTGTGTGACCAATCTCAGATAGGGATGAACATCAATTATTACATCAGAGCTGCAATAGTAGGAAATTTTTTGGGGTGAAATTTTCGTGGATTTTGTTACTAACATACATTATAGTAGGAAATTTTGTGGGATGAAATTTTCGTGAATATTTTCACATTTTAATTTTTACAAAACCATGAAAATTTTACTCATGAAAATTTCTTGGTATCTGTAATAATGATATGCTTGTACCTGCAAATTGATTAATATTAAATTCTTTCAGTGGATTAAGGTATGTGATTGAAGATCAATAGAGGTGTTAAATTAGAGCTAATGGGTTTAAAACCCTAATAAGTTTAGTAAACACCCTGCAGCCAAATTGCCAAATTGTCAAATTAGATCCCCTCTGGCAGACTTATGGCTGTAACAGTCCCTTTCGCGTCATAGTAGCGTAAACAGAGTTACTATAATTATTATAGTAAGCACTATGACAACCATTTTTGCTTCCTTGTGGTGTGTGTGTGTGTGTGTGTGTGTGTGTGTGTGTGTGTGTGTGTGTGTGTGTGTGTGTGTGTGTGTGTGTGTGTGTGTGTGTGTGTGTGTGTGTGTGTGTGTGTGTGTGTGTGACAGAACACTTTTTGCAAGTTAAATATTTCCCTTTCTGTAATGCTATTGTATGCTATAAGGTAGAAATTGAGAGTTAACTTGGGGGGGGGGGGGGCGGGGGCTGACCACATTAATAAGAGTATAACTACTATCATTATATATAATGCTGTACATTATCTATTTCAACAGGTTTTGCTGAATACCAGAGACACAGACGTAAAGATTGAAACAATATTTGAAAATCATCACATTAATTTTTTAATTGACATTATGGTCACACAAGTTAAATTAATGGTGTAATAATTATAAATTAAGCCCAAGACTAAAATTATAATTTTCCAAAGCTGTAATGTTGCTAGGCATGAGGCTAATATGCTAGCATAAAAATGGGAATAATAGGGTCTCACTGGAATAGCAGCATAATAGGCTTTAAAAACAGAATAATAGGCTGCAGTCATTATTATAGCTACTATAATTTGCTCCTTCCTAGCCCTTGCCTGATTGTCCAGTGCTGGCATCTTGACTTGGCACAAAATTGATACTGGTGTGTGCATTCTGAGTGAGACTTATAAATGATGGTTATCTCTCATCTAGGCATGTTTAAATTATTAAGAATTACATTAATTCAGTTCCTCATACAGTCATAACTGTAATCAAGAAACTTATACATCCAAAAAGTACTCTTTCATGAGAATTATAGGCTACTATAAAAAGAATAATGGGTCTTCTGTGGGAGCACTGCAGAATAGAATAATAGGCCAAAAAAAAGAGAGCATATTAGCCTAAATGTTGCAAATTGGACAGGAGATTGACTGGCTAATATCTGTAAATTGGGAAATTTTCTTTCCAATGTTAATTTATTTTTTGTGGTCATTATGTTCAACAATGACATGAAATTTAATTACCTTGTACAAAAATAGCGTAAAAGCTTAAAAATCTAACAAAAATGAAAATTACAGTTATGACTGTATGAGGAACTGAATTAATGTAATTAATGGTTTGAAAAAATGACCAGTCACTAGAAATCATTTCCAGCTCTACAGTGGAACCTCACTCTAAAAGAAGGACAATCTAAAGTATTTTTTTTTGTATATACAAATGAAAATAACCTCCGAAAGAGGACAACCTCTCTACAAAGGATAAAAGGCTGGGTCCCATTATATGAAGGTTTCCACTGTGAAAAGAAAAGTTTATAGCACATCTAATTAATTGGGACAAATTTCTCCTATAGTTCATCCACTTTGCATTTCACATCAGCAAGAAGAGATCATCGACATATAATTCATAAAAAAAATAATGAATTGCTTTATCAAGTTGGAAGACAACCTCTCTACAAAGGCTTGGTCCCATTATTTGAAGGTTGGCACATCTTTAAAATTAATTGGGACAAATTTCTCCAATAGTTCATCCACTCTAAACAACTTCACATTTGCAGCATGAAGAGATCATTAACATAATACAGCCAATTCATTTAAAAAAATAATGAATTGCTTTACTGGTACACACTCCATTCACTTTCGGAGAATGAGTACAAGAAAAAATACTTTACACTTCAGTATGATGATGCTGGAATGTTTTAGGTTGGAGCTGGTAGATATTTGATCTGTGGCTTGGTGCGTGTGCACCTGGTGTATGTATCATGGAGTATTCATGCATGCAAACATTAGCAAAATGAATATGGTATTATATTCACTATGAGGTCGCCATTTAGAGTACATGTGTTTCTTAGCAACTCATAGTAACTAATAGAAAAGTACTTCACTGAAAAAAATATATATATTTCTGGTTGGCAGTTAATTCTCTCAGTCAATTTAGATAGTTTGGGTAATGAGGTCAAAGGTCTCAGGGAATATATCCCTTCAGTGTGTCAGTCTCATTATTGAACTCTCATCAAGGGTGTGGGAGAGAGTGTGTCCTTGAGTTCAGACTGGCTGATACCTCATAATACTAATATAGGTCAATAATTAACATCCTTAGTCAACATATCTTTAGTGAGTTCAGCCAGTCTACCTACTAATACATCTCTTTTATGATGAGTCCAAACATTGAAGTCAGATATCCTTTAGCTAGTAAGTTCAGCCAGGACGTCTAATAGTTACACCTCTTGTGACAAGTTCAAACATTAATTGAAGTCAGATGAGTTCAGCCAGTCTAGCAGGTCAAGCAGTAAAGTCAGAGGACCCCCTTTAAATTAATGAAGTCAAGAGATACCTTTTAGTGAGTTCAGCCATGCAGTGTGGTACATAGGTAGCTACAGCCATGAGTCCAACTGATATCCATATCCATACCCTTTTGTGAAGTCAGGAGATATACCTGAGTTCAGACACCTGTAATGTTTTGAGGTCAAAATGTCTAAACACCATAGAACATGAATGAGAACTGAGGTTAAAGGTCATGGAGGATGACATTATTACAAATAGCTTCACTCACACACAATTAGATTAGCAACCATTCAGCCAGCGGTATACACTGTCTGTGAAGTATAATGTGATACTATACTGTTGTGATGACGTTGAAACCAACTTATAATCCAAGCAGCATTCTTGTTCTTCTGACTCTTGTCTTCCAATATTCGGGTGTCTGTATGTAGCGCTAGATGCAACCATTGCGTGTAGAACCCATTTGGAACAATTTCAACATAGCACTTTCAATAAAACAGCTAATTTAATTAAACTAAATTAAATTTTAAAAAAAGGTGGGTTGCTATAGTACCTGGAACACATACTGTCTTGTATGATACAGAAGCTAAGTTGCTAGCTACATATTGCAGTCCAGTTCTCGGAAAAGCTCATTAAAAGAAGTGGGCAAATTACTTAGCCAACCTGATAGGATGAGACAGTGAAGCAACCCTATATAGACAGTCTGCCACTTTGTAGTGAGCGGCTAATCAGAATCCTAGACCAATTTCTCTTGGTGAGCGAGCTACAACATGACACTGCATCACATCGGTAGCCATAACAATAATTAAGGACACTTTTGAACATTGCTAATTAAACATTGCTTTTATTGAATCCAGGCCTCTGTTCAAACGTAATTGCCATGTGATAATCCCAAAATTAAACTTTTAAAATGTATCCAATTTTGAGTATTTTCACTCGTAGCTAAAGTCTATTTTGTGTTCATTTAATCATTCGTTATAACTACTATAACTTAATGAGGACACCTCTCTAATCTGGACACTTTCCCATGACCCCTGAGATAAGGACACCTCTCGAATCTGGACAATTTTCTCACATCCCATTGCCACTGCAATGAAATGATGATGTGTATAAATTCCGGAGGGCAAGGGTAGCTCGCTACCTCTCTAATCGAGATATTTCTACTTCCTGGTCCGATGTAGTTAACAGGTTTAACAGGATTTCATATACATACATACATACATACATACATACATACATACATACATACATACATACATACATACATACATCCTATTCCTGTTCCTGTTTGATAGCTGCCGTTAAACAGCCCCTTAGAGCAGCAAAGTCTCATAGTAGATCCCCCAGTATAGTACTCAGCACACATTGCATGCACTGGACTGCTCCACGCAGACGCTGCTCACTCACAGGCTTCTGTCTCTCATTTAAAATACTTTGTTATCTCCTTCCCTACTGAAACTTCTGGAGCATACATACATACATACATACATACATACATACATACATACATACATACATACATACATACATACATACATACACATTAGTGGGCCCTTAATTTGGCATTAAGTGAGCCACAAGGAATGTTGATGTAAGGGTGACAGCGCCATGTGGGCACCCCCAATCAAGATATCTTGATGTCCACCTCAGCTCTGGTGAGTTTATGGCTTCAAGCTAGTGTTTGTTTGTATTTGTGCATCAGGAAGGACCCCAAGGACCCGGCTGATGTGCCCACCACACTTTTAAAAAATCAATATTCTTTAGAAATGATTATTAGCACACTTGATTTCATATGTAGCTAGGGCTAATTCTGTTGGAATGTCAACCCTTTTAAACCTCCCCCCTGTGAAATCAATATATTATTGACTTCCACCATTAGCTAAAACTTTGAGCTATCAGTTACTTCCTAAATCTTAGAACTGCAGCTAGAAATCATTTCAAAATCTTAAAACTGGCTAACTAGAATGTTCTATGTGAAATCAGTGGCTACATTATTGATTTCCTAGAACTGGAGTAACATTAACTAACTAGAATCTTGGAGCAATCTTCTATGTGAAATCAGTACATTAGCTATATCCTTAAAATCATAAAACTGAAGTAATAGCTCTAACTACATAGCTAGAATCTTCTATGTGAGTACATTATTGATTTCCTCTATCCTTAGAACTGGAGTGATATGTGTGAGACGCAGTACACTACGATGGTGACAATGACCACTGGCACTCCACCCAAACATTTCCCCCTTGTCCAGCATACATGTTTTATTACTCCCTACTCCAAATATCTTCCCAATCAAAGCTGCCAACATACAAACATACATGCCCATGGAGCTTATATTCACTAGTAGTCGGGCAGCCTAAAGTTGTTGAAGTTTTTTTTTTTTGATATGAGTGATTATTTACACACCATTATGGCATGTTCTGCATCAAGTACATACTACAATAGATAACATATTGAGTGTACTTGCAAGCATTCTCTTGATGTCAACGAGATTCCAACCAGAGACATTTCAAATTCAATGTGGAAAATATGCAGAATGTTATTATTGTCTTATCATTTCCATGTACAAAATGGTATAAACGAAGAAATTGGCAGGAAAATAGTATTGTAAACGTGTGAATTTTGAAAAATTTTAAGGTAAACAGCTTCCTCTATTTAATGACAACTTCCAGCCTGGCTTGTCTAGGCTTATGACTAAGAATGTGCTTAAAAGAGTGCTGAGCAAGTGCTTTGATGTGTCACAAGTTCATAACTAACAGCTAGGGAATATTACTGGCTTCTCTTTGTCATTGATGGTGGACCCGCCTCCTCCTCCCCTCTATAAGACAACCTCCCTCACTCCACCAGCCATGACAGTGCAATATGAGACTGCCTCTCTATTAACCAGTACCTATTTCAACCTCAAGAGACCACCTCTCTAGCTATTAACCATATCAACCTCCCTAAAGAGACACCTCTCTATTAACCATGCAGCTACTTCCACTTCCCTAAAGAGATCACCTCTCTATTAACCATGTCCCAACAGCACTTATTCCAGCTATTTCAACCTCCCTAAAGAGACCACCTCTCAATTAACCATGCACTTATTCCAACTGTTTCAACCTCCCTAAAGAGACCACCTCTCAATTAACCATGCACTTATTCCAACTATTTCAACCTGGGTAAAGAGATCACCTCTCTATTAACCATGTCCCAACAGCACCTGGGTAAAGAGACCACCTCTCAATTAACCATGTCCCAAACAGCAACCTCCCTAAAGAGACCACAACCCTATTGAAAACCACTCCATATGCTGACTTATTCAGCTGTTTCAGAGATCACATCCTTGCTAATAATAAGATTCTAGTGACTGGTTGACTATTTTCAAGTGACATTAGGATCATGCAGTCTCAAGGGTGTTGCCATAACCCCTGTTAATGGTAATGTGATATCTATGGCAATTAAAATACAGCAAAATGGCCAAAGTTCAGCAACACTTGTGGGCTGGATCAACTTTTCTATTGCCAGAGGTCAAGATACCCTCTATTCAGCCAGTGCCCAGTGCTGAATCAATGTACCCCATCTTTTGCTGCCAGGTCGAAACACTTCTATTCAAACAAGTGCCTGAACAAGCTTATAAATTGAGAAATATTAATTTGGTGTGCTTAATTATAATTTTCACATTCTACAGTTACTTTGCACTAGTCATGGTGATAGCTATTGACCTTCATGTACAATGTTTTTTTCAGTATAGCTACTCAAGTTTGATTGGCCCATCTAGCTTGTATGAATAGGTTGCCATATACAGAGCTCTCTCTCTCTCTCTCTCTCTCTCTCTCTCTCTCTCTCTCTCTCTGGAAGTATTTTGCTTGAACTTTGGTTGCTGGCATACGTAGTAACCAGGCATTTTTTTTCAAACAGCAACAAAAAATTAATTTAAGGCTACTGCTATATGGACTACATGAAGCTATTGACTTCCATCACAATGCTCTAATGGGTACATGATTATTTTCCTAGTAAAAGTAAAGAAACTGTCTTTTTCAGCACCTCACAGTGCTGTTACTGCAAATATTATGGATTATATTTTTTACTTCAAAAACCACCTGACTTCCATTTCTCCACAATGCTGCTTAGTAACATTTATAGGTTATGCTTCTTCTAAAAACATGACTTCCATTGTATCTCCACCATTTCTCCACAATGCTGCTTAGTAACATTTATAGGTTATGCTTCTTCTAAAAACATGACTTCCATTGTATCTCCACCATTTCTCCACAATGTTGCTTAGTAACGTTCATAGGATATGCCTCTTCAAATGTGACTTCCATATCTTCACAATGCTTTTACCATACCACTCGTGAAAATATTGGATTTGGTCATAAAAGCTGCTAAGTATCACAGCAACTTTTTTTTGCTTGAAAAAGTGACTACCATTTCCTCATAAAGCTGTTACCATGGATTTCAAACAATACTGCTTTCCATTATGGATTACTTCCACAATGATGTTACCATATCAACATTGATTATATTTAGCTATACAAGTGGAGAGAAAAAAGGTGACTACCTTTAATTAATTCTTTACAATGTTGTTTCCATATCAACATGTGATTACAGTTCTTCTCAGAGGATGATGTGTGAGTTCCAGTTCTTTCACAATGCTGTTGCCATAGCATTTTGGATTATATAAAAAAAACAGCCATAGTGGGTCCATCAGGTGTCCTACGTGATGGTTTTATTAAATAAGAAAGGCCAGCCATGAAAATGATACGGGGTATAGTAAAATAAAGAAAAATTGTCACCAGCTTTTGTCAAGACATAATTGTTCTATTAATGGCACATGCATAAACATGTTAGGCTGTCTCCACACCAAATTTCAGCCCCCCCTCCCCTCCCCCCCCCCCCCCCCCCCCCCCCCCCCCGAAGCCACTAGCAGCTGCATAAAGCAGACATCTGCTAATTAAAATACTTTGAATTCAGTTACAAATAGGAACGAGTAAGAGAACACAGATACAGAGGGTAGCTAGACTTGGACATTAAGCCGATGCAAATTAGATAGTGTTCACAGAATTGCCGATGTTGTAGAAGTACATGTGAAAAAACCTGACTTCCCCCACAAATGAAGGGGCCAAACTTTGATACATTATGTAAGATGTGGTTCAACACAACACTTAGCTACAACAAATTAGACATGCAGACGTTCAACAGGAAGTCTAGTAGCTGCATGGGTGCCTCATTAAAAATCCAATTCTTGGACGGGATTGATCAATTAGTTCAGAAATTGTATTTTTTTTTTATAACTAACCACTTCCAGCTAAAAATTATATTAAAGGAAAATTAGCATCACAGTTGAGGTTATAAATTCCATGTAATGATACAAGTCCTATGTTATTGGTTGTGAAATCATCATACCATAGCAACCACCTCCATGCCTTAGGCCATGCCAAACATTTCATGATTCATTTCGAAAATACAAAAAATTAATATTAAACACACTCAAACATAAATTATAAGCACATGGCACATTCTATGTACAACCACCCAGCTTCCTTTGCTTGGCTTAGTGGTACAGTATGTGCTTAAATTGAAATTTTAATGATAGTTGTTGTATAAAATAATGATAAAATTCTTCTTCTCCTTTTCATACCTACCTGGTAACCCTATTGTTCTAGCTGGGTCGATCACAGAGAAACTAATAATCACAGCCTTACTCTGCCACCTACCACCAAAAAATACTTCTTATCAGTGGTGAGATAGGGTTATAGGGAGCTATTGAACATCATCACATGCACATCACATGCACATCACATGCATTATGTACACTACATGCACATCGCATGAGCCTGCTTCTAAAAAATCAATTATCATTTGGCCTGATCAAATCAACCCATAAAAGTGAATCTTCTAATTGTGGATTTAATCATGTACTTAGTATAACAGATAGGGAAGCTTAAAAAAATTCATTTTTTAGAAGATTACCCAAGCATGCCATGCATGGTCAGAGAAGGAAGCAACTTGATTTCCAATCCAAGGTTGTTGTCACAATTTTGGTGCTTGTTCCTGGAAAACAAAACATATTTCCTGCATTGATCACCTAATACGGGTACAAGTTTAGTGCTAGCGTGCTAAGGTAGGTAGGTACATTGGCAAGTTCTCTTAGAAAACTTCTAAATATTCAGTCCTAGCTGCATGCTGAGATCATGTGCAATTCATTGCCATGGCAAATGAAAATTGTTCTAATGGCTGCTGGACATCATGGCTATATGTATACTATACATCAATAACACATCACTGACCGGACAAAAAACTGATAACCTCACACTCAATACACATGCAGTAGTACTGGTCTCTCTCTCTCTCTCTCTCTCTCTCTCTCTCTCTCTCTCTCTCTCTCTCTCTCTCTCTCTCTCTCTCTCTCTCTCTCTCTCTCTCTCTCTCTCTCTCTCTCTCTCTCTCTCTCTCTCTCTCTCTCTTCCCCCAGCCATGTTACAATAACACCACTAAATTAAGTATGATTCTAGGACACCTGTTGTTGATGACCAACTCGCGATTATTTCAAGCACCGCAGAGTACACATGTGTACAATATTTGAGTATGTAGCGGCTGGAACATGTGGCATCAGTAGAGGGTTAAGATTGGGTGCATGTGAGTGTACGTGCACATTATTGGCCAATGTCTACCAACAGGTACGCCAGAAATTAATTAATTGATTTTACATTTGTGCCCTTGGGCTGCGTGTGGCACACTGCGCCTACTGCATGGTTAGGTCAGATCATGAAACCTGGAAAATGCTTGCCCAGAAGTCTTACACGTTCAGCCACATTCATATACCTGCTCACCGGACAAATAGGCTCCCATGGACGCATGTTGCATGTATGTAATGTTGCCAGCACTAGTCATGTGACTAGGCCAACAGACTCACATGGACATGCATGCTATATGTTGCTATGCATGTACGTTAATTGCTGGCACCAGTCATGTCGACTAGGCCAATAGACTCCCATGGACATGCATGCTACATGTTGCATGCACTTGCCGGCACCAGTCACGTGACTAGGCCAACAGACTCCCATGGACATGCATGCTATATGTTGCTATGCATATACGTTAATTGCTGGCACCAGTCATGTCGACTAGGCCAATAGACTCCCATGGACATGCATGCTACATACATGTTGCATGCACTTGCCAGCACCAGTCACGTGACTAGGCCAACAGACTCCCATGGACATGCATGTTACATGTTGCATGGCATGTTACCAGCACTTGCACTGCATGCATATTGCCAGGGCACTGATCATGTGACCACAGCAGAGTTTATATGGTTATTTTACGGTTAGTCTAAATCTATACATTCCTCTGCTTTGCACCTAGCAACCAATAATTATGGCCAGACTAAAGTCTTTGCTAGCTAATGAATTAACTCATAATTATTATACAGAAAAACCTTCCTATTAGGGCCTAAGCCATACCATATATATAAAAAGTGAACCTCATGGAAACGTCTCTCTATTAGGAGGTACGTTCCATTGTATAACTGTTTCAAACTCACATGCTTAACTAGAATCCCCATTCCATGCCAAGGGTTACTAGCTAGCTAATGGTATAATTCTTCCTTATAAAGTTACCTTAGTTCTTTCTACAGCCCCAGAGTGCCAGGGGTCACTAATCTGATGTTTCTCCTTTAATTAATAATCACTGGCCAGGCACAGAATAAGGTTTAGAGTCCCAGGGTCACCTTAGTTACATCAGTTTTCTCCATATAAAACCCACATTGCACTGTTTAACCACAATGTTTTGGAGTCCCTGGTGACTACAGCACTCAACTTCTTCATGTTTAAAGCCGCCTGGTTCTTTAGCAGACCGTATCATGTAGTCACCTTCATATTAGCTCATGGTCACTTATTAAACATGTCACTGTGTCACTGCTTTCCATAAACTACATGATTGCAATTCTCTCTCTCTCTCTCTCTCTCTCTCTCTCTCTCTCTCTCTCTCTCTCTCTCTCTCTCTCTCTCTCTAAATAGGTGAGCCTCTCTCTCACTAGAAATAGATCTCTCTCTCTCTCTCTCTCTCTCTCTCTCTCTCTCTCTCTCTCTCTCTCTCTCTCTCTAAATAGGTGAGCCTCTCTCTCACTAGAAATAGATCTCTCTCTCTCTCTCTCTCTCTCTCTCTCTCTCTCTCTCTCTCTCTCTCTCCATCTTTGTATGATAAATTAACAGACACCCACTTTGTTGTACATGGCCAGATTAATCAAAGGATCAAGATAGACATGACACACATTGTGGTTCCATTCCTTAGAGCTTCCTTTCACCATTTACACTTCACTGAATGTCTTGTAGGTAAACATGCCCTTTTGAGAGATCGAATTTGAGATCTATGCTAACGAGTACAAAGAAAAACAAACCACCCAGTGTGAGCAATGACTGCCAGTAAATGGAACCCCTACAACTTCACATGCCATAACAGAAAACTTCTAAAATATCTGCTGATAATAATGATTCCAATATGTGCTACAACACATGTGCTTCATATGTTTGGGATTTATACGTCCAACACATGTGTTTCATGGGGGATACATAGTTTTTTAATTTTTTGTTGAGGAAGTTTATATGTTAGAATACTTTCTCTTATAACTTTAAATTCCACTTATCAAGTATCAAAAACCATTCTACTTTGTTGTGGTGACTCATGAAGACTCTATTTCCTTTTCAAGTGACCTCATTTGTTGTCATGATCAAAATTCCAATAAAGGACACTCCGAAAGAGGACAAACCTCTCAACAAAGGACAATCTAAAAGTACCTTTGTATATACACTCTATACAAAATAACCTCCAAAAGAGGACAACCTCTCCTCTAACAAAGGACAAAAGGATGGGTCCCAAGTGTGTCCGTTATTTGGAGGTTTGAGCTACAAGGTTTCTCTAATTAGTCTAGCGATAAACAACAAAAGAGAATGTCATGGAAATTAATGATCTTATTATCTAACAGGGCCATAACCTACTCCCCCAAGCTACATAGTTACATAGGTTGTGAGTATTCTTAGCTAGTTATGTTTCAGCACTTTATTGTCAAGTATCAAGAAGTCAAAAGTAACCTCACTGTCACGATCAGGATACATACATACACAAGGTTTCTTTGTCAACGTAAATAAGTCATATGGAACTTGATATTTTATTATCAATCATGGCATAACTAAAATCACCAACACAAGTGAGTGTGTACTTCCCCAAGTTAGTGGGGTAGACCCCCCCCCCCCCCCCCCCCCCCCAGGAACCAGGAAAGGATCAAGGTTAAATCAGTGTGTACTATCTCTCTCTATTGTCTTCTTGGTAGCTGGACCACTTCCAGCCTGACCAAGGAACCTATTAATGGCAGGTCTGCAAGTAACATTGTGAATACACTGTTTTCTTGCATTGTCAAGTATCAAAAAGTCACCTCTCTGCTCTCACGAGATCAAGATTTTTTTTCTTTGTCTAAAATGTCATGGAGCTGGTTATTGAATATTGCATAACTATCATAGTACCTACACATGTAAGCATGTACTCCCCCAAGCTACATAGCTGGCTGTTTCAGCACTGGTGTGGGTTTAAAGTGTGTGTCACTCGTGGGAATGGTATACAAGTGCATGAAGACCTTCATAGAATTCGGCTGTACGTTGCTAGTGAGACATACATACATACATAAGGTGAAACTAGCACAATGAAGGGCTTTTTGCCACATTACAAACATACACGAGCTGTGAGAGAGGGACTTAACTTGTGCAAAAAATTTTTAATTTAACTTCTCTCTTCTGAGCTGAAGTTTCAGTAGAATTAAAGCTGAAGGGTGGGACAATTCCAAATGCTTTAAAACTGTGTATGAGTTCTATTGTCATTGTAGCTAAATTCTTCAACTTTGAGCCCAGAAGTCGCAACAGCAGTTTCAGGAATTTGCCCACCATTTGGAATTACCCTGTGTTTACCTTATTTTGGGAGGAAGAATGCAAGTAATGATGAGCTGGTGGAAAATTCACTTCATATAATTATAGAGGTTATGCAATAGTGAAGATTGCACAATCAAAACAAAACAAATTGCAATGTAGTCCCTTAACTTGATGCAATCCACTCAAAGGCTGGATGCAACAGCTATCTCCTTATGCATAGTATCAATGGATCCCTGTTGTCTCCTATTTACATAGCTAACTAATATTACAACTACAAATCACATTGCTTCTCTTTTACTAGCAAAAAAAAACATTAAGGGTACATATCATGTTCAACAACATTGTAAAGAGGAGAGGTACCATGTTCCACTGTTACTACTCAACAACCTTGTAGAGAGAAGATTCAACAATCTTGTAATTTACAATAACACAATCGAAATCGGACACCACGTACAAATGACTTGTTTACCCATCTACCTGCCAAGTAGATGAATGCATAGCAATGCAACACATTAGCTCTTCTGTTATTGGTGGAGTTATGTATGGATTCAGGTATGTAGCAGTGGTACTAAAAATAACCCCAAACATTTCAAGTAGCTATTGCTTGCAAAGCAAAAAAGAAAGAAAGAAAGGAACTACGTGTGTACAGAATTGTAGAGTAAAAATAAAATAAGGTGTGTCCTATACAGCTAGATTGAGGTATCCACACTTTTAAAAATCCATGTCCTAATGCATGTGTACTAATTCACCCCTTAAATAAAAAGACCTCTCTAATCAGGTCACCCCTTAAATAAAAAGATCTTTCTAATAAGTTCACCCCTTAAAAACACCTCTCTAATCAGGTCACCCCTTAAATAAGAACACCTTTCTAAATCAGGTCACCTCTTAAGAATTACTTCACCCCTGACTGAAAATAAGAACACCTCTCTAATCAGGTCACCCCTTAAGCACCCCTGACTGAAATAAAAACACCTCTCTAATCAGGTCACCCCTTAAATTACTTCACCCCTGACTGAAATAAGAACACTTCTCAATGGTAGTGGGCCTCTATGGCCGAGGCAGTGGGCCAGTATGTTGTATGGGTAGTGTCTGTGATAAATTAAGAGTGTACTGTGGTGGTAATTAAACAAATTTTGTGCTGGTGAAATTACTTTAAGAGAAGGCAGTGTACTACAGCGATAGTAAACAAAGCCTTTAAAATGCCCTTCAATTTTAGCACCACTTGGCCAGAAGCGTAACAACATCATCCCCAAAATCACGAGCTATATCCGAAACACCAGCATAAAGGAGCTTGCAGAGGGATAAATCATGAAAATGATTTACTCCCTTAATTGTCTCTACATAGATAAAAAAGAACTTACTTGTTTTGACCGTGCAAGGGGCCAATTAGTACAAATGGTCCTTTGATGGGCAAGTGGTCCAAAGCGCCTAATAGAATTTGTCTGTCTGCCGTGTCATATGTAATGCTATAATGAGGTTGCTATGGGATTAAAATTAATTATAAATCATAGCTAGAACCATCAACCAATAACCAATACAGTGCAACCATTCCCCCTGGGCTTTCATTTCGTTGGGATTTTTCATTTCGATCGATGGCTATAATGTAGGTCACCTGACACATTTGAAGTCTAATAAATTAGCAAGGAAGTAACTTTATACGCACGCAGAAGCTCTATTAGGGAGGGAGTGTCTTGCATTAGAATCAATTAGAAAATTTTTTGAATATTATATTTAATGTACGTACAATCTACAGTGCAGTGATTTTTTATGGAAGAGCGTCCCTGTATAATACTTGAGGTCTTGCCTTAGGCTACAGTGGAACCTTCATTATCCTGCGGAACCTCCATAATAACAAAAATTTGATCCCGATCTAAGAATCAGGACATTTTTTAATGCGATTATGACAAAGTTGCTCCACTGGTACAGGTGGAGGAAACAACACCCCCTAGTGACTCTGTGAAGATACCTCTCAAGTCATGCTAAGTGCTATAAAACTCAATTAACACAGCACTACACCCTTGAAAAGTACGTTTACACTTCCAAGATCCAAAACTTTGAAGCACTTCTCTTTGTTCTTTCTCTCTCTCTCATAATAATATACATTCAGTGGTCAAAAAACAGAGAGAGAGAGAGAGAGAGAGAGAGAGAGAGAGAGAGAGAGAGAGAGAGAGAGAGAGAGAGAGAGAGAGAGAGAGAGAGAGAGAGAGAGAGAGAGAGAGAGATTGCGACCAAGCAGTCCATTATATAGAGAGGCATTTTGTTTTGTGTTCCTTTAATTAGAGGTTGTCAGGTTGTCCTTTCCTTTATTTGGTGGTTTCACTAGAGGGTACCTAATATACAATTTACTATCAAAATAAGCTGACAGAATATCAACACTGTGGCAAGAACAGTGGCCTCCAGTGTGGCAGAATTCTATACTATGGGGACCGAGGCCTGGTCAAGCCTCCCTTATCAAGAACCCAATGGTCTATGGATAAAAATTAATGATACGCCCAGTTGGAGACCTTAAAAATGCATTATTATTGCCATTATCACTTTTTTACTACGATTAATTAATAAAAGAGCCTATTTAAAAATGGATTTTTTTCCTAATTAGGTCATTCAGCCCTCAGGCTCTCTGCTATATATATATACATACATGGTATGCTATAAGGATGACCTCTGACCCTCAATGATAGAATAAAATAGCTCAACTCTATCAAGTGAGAGGTTTGAAATTGCACTAGGAAATGCAAAGCATTGTGGCAAGCGTGGGAAGCTTTAGCCGATGACCTCACATAGTTCTTTCTAATATCATGAATGGATCCATTACAATTCCATAATGTTCTTGACAACTGGTATCCATGCATACAACCTTTAAACTTTCAATCCTGATCGAAATAAAATTATAATATTGCTGCTTTTGTATTTTGTATAACACTTAAATCATTGGAGAATCCAACCCAGTCAGATACTTGACAACATTCTATCAAAGAGAGCGATTGTGTTAGATGGACAAGTTCAGTCTGTAAAGCTCCTTTGATATAGTGCCTTGTTCTATCACCTTCAACCCTTTCAAAAGAACCCACCTTGTATCAGCCCTAGCCAGTAGACTTGCTAAATTGTTAATAAACATGTGATAATGGTGCTTATAATAGATAAATACAATTTTAAAGCTCTTATTGATGGTGCTTATAAAGGACAAATGTTGACAAATGCATTTTTAAGGCTCTCAATTATGAGATGATGAATATACAATTTTAAAGTTCTGTATTTGTGATAATGGTTAAAGCTCTGTATTTGTGATGATGTATGCAATTTTAAAGCTCGGGTATTTGTGAATGCAATTTTAAATTGATGTGATGTGAATGCAATTTTAAAGGTCTTGATGTGATGTGATGGATACAGTTCTAACGTCTTATCTTAAAGTATTCATGACAGTTTTTAAAGCTGTATTAGAGGTGCTAATATATAGAAACAAATCCCTAGTGCAAAAATTTGAGGAGGGCAACTACAAACCAGTACATGATACATCCTTTTTGTTCCCTTTGGTGGAATACGGAATTATTGATGCATGTGTTGTATCATGTGACTGAAAGAACAATATTCCTCTTCTGTATCTGAATGAAATTCTTAGTCATATTTCTGTAGCTATAATTATTAATTCTCTATCAGCAGGACCCCTTCTACAAAATTAGAGATGAAAGCTTATCCCTATTAATAAGATCTACAGAGGACACTCCGAAAGAGGAGAAATGTCTCAACAAAGGACAATCTAAAAGTACCTTTGTATATACACTCTATACAAAATAACCTCCGAAAGAGGACAACCTCTCTACAAATACTGGGTCCCAAGTATGTTTATCACTGTTTTAATTTCCATGGGACTTCAGGCTAGCCAGAGATAGTATGTACATTCCACTGCAAGCCTTCCAGACACAATGCAGCACTATTATTTCCAGTGGCCCCAGGCATAATTGAATCAGCACCGTCTCAGGCATGCCTTTGAACCCTGCAGCTGTATCGACCACTTCAAAAGAACTTTCACTCAGGAGATGTAAGTACTGTTATGTTTACTGGCTCTCTGTTATGACTCGGCTCACTGAGAAATCGGTGCTTCTATTGGTCTAAATTTCTCCATTAAAGGCCAGGAAGCTGACTCTTTCTTGTCATGGTAACGTTGTATGGTTTGCAAGCTTATTTTTCTGTTACTTAATTTACCCTTTCTAGATCCAAAGATTAATTTGCATTCACCTTGCCCCTTGATCATTCACTATAACTGCTATAACTTTCTCAATTCTTAACCAAATTTTAAATTTCAAATACCAGCAGAGAGAGTGGATAATCGGCTCTCTGTTGATACATTGAACTAGAAGAATTGAGAGTGTTATAACAGTTATAGTGAATGATCAAGGTGCCAGGTGAATACACTCTAGGAATAAGTTGGCTCCTTCCATTTGACCTTTAACACTGAGTGTGAACATTTTTTTAAAAAGGGGGATGTTGCAGTAGTGAAGGATCTGAGTGAAGTAGTGCCAAGCATGTAACAAGTCTTGAGTTCATTCCTTCCATTTGGTGGCACTATAATGATATAGGAATCAGCCATCTATTTGCAAATTCATATCAATATTCCCTGAAAAGAGTCATTCTAAGAACTGATGGTTCTGAGTTGGGTCTGTTTTGGCATTGGTGAATAAAGAAGATTTGTTTACATAGGAACCATTTCTCAACTATTAGTCTAATTGAGATCATTTCCATTGAAAGAGTAACCCCCAGTGATTCTAAATTGTGACCTTAACCCTTTGAGTGTGGTGATACTCGTTATTATTATTATTATTATTATTATTATTATTATTATTATTATTATTATTATTATTATTATTACTATTATTATTATTATTACATCATCATCATCCTATCATGATCATTACAGTTATTTATTTATTTATTTAATATAGGGGAAATACTGAACATTCTGAAAATCAACTCCTGTCAGATTGAACCTTTAGTTCTCTTTCAGGGAATATCGGTGCATGTATGGATTCCAGAGATTCCAGTATCCTTGGCGATACATGTTACTCTGCTTTTGGGGGTATTCAACATGCTTCTGGAAATACTTTGACTACCAAATAACTGCATTGAGTGAACAGAAAGGAAGTTTCTTACAAATGTTGAAATCGTGTTTGATAATTGGACTCACGCTCCTCTATCAGCACATTTCCAGTGAGTGAATGGAACAATCTTGTTCTTTTTGCCAAAGGTAAGCATTAGAGAGGAAGTTTCTTAATGTAACTACCACCAAAAAAATTGTTTGCACGTGCCTGAGAACTACAAGTTACTTTCTGACCTCCCCATGCCATGTGCTGAAAAAATGTTCAGCATAATGATGGCACATGTACAGATACTAGCCCTCATCCCCCCAGGCCCTCATTATTATTAAGATTGATAATCATATAAAGAGGGCCTGAGGACGAGGCTATACAGATACAGCAAAACCTCCGAATAATGGAAAAACTTGGGACCCAGCCTCTAGAGAGGTTGTCCTCTTTTGGAGTTTATTTTGTATAGAGAGAGCGTATATCACAAAGCTACTTTTTACTGGCTGTGAGGTTTGTCTTCTTCCGGAGATCAGAGGTTCCACCATACCCCTTAAGAGTACTGCTGCAATAAATACAGTACCGATAATGAGGGAAGTGTCTAGCCATCTTCCTTTGAGCTAGGTGTCTAGAAGTTCTTCAGGTACATGTTGAAATCTTATCCTTATTGAAGTTTGGTCACATGCATTCTCAATATTTATGGTTCCCTGCCACTGTAGCACTTGGAAGGTCTGTGCTAGTCAACAAAGGATCCATGTTCAAAAATGCCACAAGACCAGGTCATATAACAATTTGACACCCAATATCAAGGTCTACCATATTATCATAATTATGAAGGAAAAAAACAAACCATTACTTCATGAAAAATTTAAAATTAAAAAAAAAAAAAAATGACACTGCAAAAGTGGAGCAATAGTGATGACCATGACACATCATATCAATTGACAGTTGTGAGTATCAAGTTACATTGCTTAAATACATATACTGAGTGACAAAAAAGGTGGTGATGAGATTGTATGGCCAGATATGAAGCTCTGAAAAAAAAAAGAGTTGGGAGTGCTGTTTGGAATTAGATTAATGACACGTTACCTGCCAAAAATGATGATGTAACACACAAAACATAGAGTCACGAACATACATACATGAATAGAGTCATCTTTCTTGTCACAAGACAATGGCAGATAACTTATCGTTCGCATTCTTCATGAGTTTAACAGTTCTGCCCGAGTTTGGACTGGCTCTGATACTCAAAGGGCTACCATGAAGACTGCTAGGTTTTCCATTCTGACTCACTAACAGTGGTGGAGTCGAGTTTTTCAACAGTTCTAACATACTATGACTACTCAAATACGGGTACATAGAATCAGACGAGAGATACGTTGAGTTTGTTCCTATGGACCCCTGTAAGACCAAACCACTTTCCGAATTCTCTGAGCCCTGTCTTTCAGGATCTTTTCTTCTTCTAATGGAAAAGATTCCCATACAAAGAAAGCAAGAGGCAAATATGATGATCCCTGTGACCACTCCGATGGCTATCAGTCCGATACCGAGAGGAGAGAGGGGATCAGGACCTTCAGGCGGAGGATTGGTACCTGTAGACGTGGGAACGCTGGTAGGAGGCCCAGTTTCAACTATTATATTACACGAAAAGGGATTTCGGCAGTAGAGATCATTTTTATCATAGCACCGCACAGGTGAAGATGGACAAGCACACCTAGGTGGATTTGAACCGAATTCACAATTGCCCCTTGTATCTTGGGGATTCACTATCGGACAGCGTCTACAGTCGAGGTAACACATTCCTCTTCTCAAGACGAAGAGAGGGTCCTTGCAGCGACACACTGCATCATGTGTAACATTGCACTCTGATTTTATCTCTATCTTATCGTCACTATCGCACGTCGAACACTGCTGACATTGCCCGTTTGAATTCAAAAAAGTTTGCCCTGGAATACAGTTAGATGTTTGGGGTCTCTGTGTTGTTGTAGGGGGGTCTTGAATATTGGAACCCGTGGTGGTAGTTACGAGGACACAACCACCACTGCTTGTAACATATAGAGGTTCATTGCACCTGCAGATGGCATCATGAGTCACATTACACAGTGATAGTGCCCTCATTTCAGGCTCACTGCATACTGAACACGGTTCACAGCACCCTGTAGCACTGTTTAAAAAAGTCACTCCACTGACACAGTCAGTAGGTGCTCGAGGATTTTCCGTTGAGCAATTCTGGATGGTTCCCTGCTGAGCTTGACCTGGGGTCGCATGTAGGAGCAGGAAATATATCAGAGTTAACAGAGGGAGAACTTGATAGCAACTTTGCCTTCTCAGTCTCAAATTGCAGCTTGAAGGGGTGACAAGGGTAGGAAACATATTTGTGGATGAAATTGCAGACTGGAGTGGAATTAATTAGTAGTAAGAGGTTGTCTGAGTCAATAGCGAGTTAGTGGCACTGCTTTAATAGCTACTAACATGTATAGAGACGTCTGTCCTTTGTCCATAGAAATAAATCTTTGGCGATTCAGAAGAGATTCACCAGCACTGTACTGCAGCTACTAAGATGTCTTGCAGTTGGAAAAATAATTGCAAGCTAGCTAATATTTCACTTTAGCTATCTGGTTGGCTGGCTCAGTAGCTGAAGGAAGCGTCGATCCCGAATTGGTGCTGAAGATTAACGAATGGACACAGTGTCGGTATATTCTGTAACTCAGTCCTTGCTAGATCACTTCGCTTTTAGCACACTCCGCTGCTCCCTGATAGCTAGAGTAGCTAGAGTATCGCTTATATCCGCCGGTAAAACCGCCACTACGACTCTTCTAATAATGTTCAGAAAGCGCTTCTGCCTCGATAACTCGTAAGTAACACTTTTCACCTGGATGACAACAACAACTTCGGCATCATTACATAGTACTAAATATCGATAAATTCATTTTTAGCAGCCACACTTGATTGCAAATAATAATTGTATTCATGGCTGCGAGTACGTCCCGAACCATTGCAATTTTGATTCAAAAACCGCAAATGTTCGATCACCGCCGATAGCTTTGAAAACGGAGTGTTTGTATTCAAACGTGTAGGCTTCGCCTCTCTATTTGGACTAGAAGAATGTTATTAATTTTTGCCCGACTAGCAACAGAGAAATCCAATTTTAAGGGAGGTGCGCACCAAATAGATTAATTATTGCCTCGGGTGTGTTCTAAAATTATCATAGCAAGATTGAAACTACTGCTAAGCACAGCAGAGATTAAAGGATTAACTGGTCTAGTACTTCAAGCTGTAATTATTTTGCAGAATATTATATTCTTATTATGCAATCAAAAGAAATGGTGGTTTTTTTGTGACATGAAAATAAAACAATAAAATGGAATAAATAAACACAAACTTATAAATTTCATGCATCATGGACATGAATAAAATTAGCTAAAATCCATTTAAAAAGTTGAGTAGAGCAGTTTCTCATTAGTGTTATTGAGAATATCTATAAAATATAAATAGAATTTATATATATATGCATGCATGCATCCACTGAAGCAGTTTGTCTAGACTGCAGTTTAAGTGGTTACCCAGCACTTTTAAGTGTACTAAAGCAGTCCATAGGCTGCACACTCACATAGCAGGTTGAAATTATTATTTCAAAAAAGGGCTCAAAAATTTTCATTTCCTCTTTCCTCTTCCAAATATTTGGATCTTAACTTCCTTTTTAATAATTTTTTATTTAGGGGTCAATGCATCTATAGAGATTCATGTATCTGGAGGTCTTTCTCTATAACAGAACTTTAGGATATTTATAGATGTCATAATCAAAGACCATACAACTTCATATTCTCCTTCCCTACTAGGACTTCAAGACAGAGAGATGCAGTGATCAAAAGATGATCTCTTCCTCTATAGCTACAACTTCTTTCCCTAACATGATCAAAGGATGATCTTTCCCTATATACAACCTCACAGGGTGTACCTTTAATTGTCCCCTGTGGCTTCAGGGCATTAGTCATTGAATGAGATAAGCACATGGTAAAATTAAAATCATTAATGTCACACTCTATGGTGGACTCTCTCTCTCTCTCTCTCTCTCTCTCTCTCTCTCTCTCTCTCTCTCTCTCGAGGATTAATGTTGAATGTTGCATGAGATTACTGCTTTAAAATGATGACCCAGCTTCTCTAATAAGAATGCTGAAATTAATACTCATCATACACGTATAACTCTGCTTCAAAAGAATACATGCAGCTTCTCCATTAAGAATGCTGAAGTCGTACATAATTATGGATTACTACTACTTGCTGTCTACTCTACCAATCATCGCATCGCTGGAATATCCCTCTTTTTTTATCAAACACAGCACTGATTACCTCAATCCAGCAAATATCGGCCAGTGGCATACAGCCTTTTAGTCACTAGAATCAAGCTAAAGTAGGAAAATCAAGTCTTTCTATCAAGTAAATTAATTTTGACAGGTTGGTAGGTATGCAGCTGTACTGAGAATAGTTACTACCAAGATTACCAATGATATCTTTTAAATTATGGACTACTGCTTCGATAATTGATCCCTCTATTAATACCAAACTATGGATTACTGCTCAGAGTATTCCTCTAATATTACAGATAAGAATACTAGATAACCAATGATATGGATCAATGCTGTAAAGAATGAGGTACTGTACTCTATGGGTATTTGCTTTAAATCAATACCTTGAATGAGAAAATACCATGGTAATTGGATATAAGTGAGATAGGTATACAGGAGTGGAGGAGAATCAGGACCAGACGTCTTACTGTATGAAAACAATTGTTACAGAAACATGATATTCACAGAGATATAGTCTCAAATTAATCTCACATCTTTTTCAATGTTCTTTGTAAAAACTACGATTGTGGATAGTGAAGAATTCATTAAAAGAATGAGTTGAATATAAATTCAAACTAACTTTTCGATTTTTTCTCAGAGAGATCCTGCTGTGGAAATTCTGCTGACTCTTCATTGCCCATGGCAACCACAAGATGTGAGTGCTCTTCTCCGCTTTGAGAGGAGTGATTCTCAGCCTCTGATGAATATGCTACCTCTTTTTTGCCATCAGAACCAAGTCCAAGTGATGACGTATGACCTAAAAGATTACCATCAGGATGAGTTTCTTTGGCTCCTAAAGATTTTGAGTGATTTAATAGTGTTTCGTGATCTGTCTTCTCCTCACTTGCTTCACCAGCTCTTCTGCAATCTGTTATATTATCGGAACCTGTTCTACTTGTATAACCACTTCTAGCTGCTTGAGATTCAGAATCACATTCCTCCATGCGTTCATATCCATCATTCGTTGTTACAGTATTTCCATTGGATCCACCCAGTCTCAATACATGTCTTAGTTCAGGACTATACTTAAACTTTTGTTGCCCCACCCCTTCAGTGGGTGGAGTTATAGTCATGTGACTTCCATTGGTTGCCATGGAAATGTCAGTTCTAGTGATGGGGTCGTGTGGTGGATTTTTCTTCCGGATAGCCATTTCTGCGAAACCGTGCTCATTGGGTCCTCGCATCTGGATGAACTGGTAAGGGGTTAGCTCACTATAAACACTGTTCTTCGGAATGAAAGGCAAGAGCTTGAACTTTGAGCTGAGTGAAGTGTGTTTGAGCTATAAGGAAAATATATAACATAAAAATTTTGATCTCCCTTTACCAACTCCCCCTAAGTTACCTTCTCTTTTTCTTTCTTTTCGAAAGTGTCCAAAATTGAACTGTAATCCACAGCACCCAAGAACACTAACCGATTGATAGAAGAATGCTGAAAATAAAATTGTATAAAGATCACATGTTAAAGCTTATCACTTTGATGATTCTTACCAACTGGTCACTATAATATTTGACGACCATTACCAAATTCCAACATTTTAACTATATTTGACGACCATTACCAAATTCCAACATTCTAACGGTCACTTTATAAAATCTACCATACCTTATTAATGGCAGTGAGTTGAATGGCAATCTTTTGGTCTGGGGCACTGAGGTGGAGACCACTGAATACGTCGTCAAAGTTATCGAAGCAGAACATGATGTTAGGATAGACGATGTCACATTCCCCCTTTCTGTCCATCCTGTTCAGGTATTGAAGTACCATTATTCATGGGTAAAAAATTAATGAGGGAATTTGTATAGCTAAATAACACATTTGCAAAACAACAAAAAATTTACCACACGATAATGGATTCACATACCTTCTTTTATTAGGTGATGGGTAGACTTGCTGTGTGATTACATCATAATGACATCATCATCCATCCATGGACGTACAGGATATAACAATTATTATTAATATGTACATACTTGTAATATAACTCCAGAGCTGAAAATAAGGGATCCTATTATTAAAAGAATGGTGAGGCCTCCAGTATCCTATGATACTTAAAAACTTCGTCAGCCATTTTTATGAAGGTTGCTCTGTAATTCTGCTTTTTTTCATGCTTTACCTGTGAAATTTTCAGCAGCGTGCTGTCCAAAACTGTGGTTCCAGGATGAACGGTGATGGCAGAGCATGTCACATGATACTCAAACTGTGGAAATTTAAAAAATCAAGTCTATCATACTGTGCTGGTGCTATGCTAATACTGTTTGGTGTACCCTCCGATAAAGGACACTTCAAAAGAGGATAAACTTCTATCTAATCCAAAAAGTACTTATACACTCTATGCAAAATGAGGACAAGCTCACAAAGGATAAAAGGATGGGTCCCCAAGTGTGTCTATTATTCGAAGGTTCCTCTGTATCCCTGGTCGGTGGTGGTACATTGGAACATATCCTCTCAATTGGTCCTTGGAGGTTATTCATTATGTGCATGCATACTTACCTCATGTAATATTAAGTTTAGAAACAGCGTCTGATCCCACACTACCATTTCATCCAGAGGACTGGAAAAGAATGAAACAAGTACATCATTGTTGATTTTTTTCCTCTCCTCCCTCCCTCCCTCCCTCTCTTTGATTTTGGAAATAAGGATTCCCCCTTTTCCTGTCCCTCTATGCCAATAACAGAGCAATAACTCACTTTGGAAGTGATTTTGAGTCTTTCCTGAAAACTTCAACACTGTAGTTCTGAGAGCAACAAGAATAGCAACTACTTGATTAAGTGGAAGGTTAAAGAACTAAAAATCCAGCGTTAATAATCCTGTACTTGAGTGTACTAACATGCGTACCTCAAAATCTTCCTCTTCCTCAGTGTGATCTTTGCACTTGACAAAGAAGACCAGATCATCCCTCTCCTGTGAGTGACCGAGCACATATTCCTGCTGGAATCTCTTTCTCCATAAATCACTGTTTCTCCAAGAGTCTTCTATGTATGTGTATGAAAAGATTATCTACATTCTCCAAGCATTATCCCCTTAGGAAAACACTTGATTATGGGATTTTCCTAAGTAAACCATATAGACGCATGAAATTTTTTGATACATGATAATCTTGGGGGTCTTTCCTGCACTTCTTCCTCATTGATCACACCTTGAGGGTGCAAATAAGTAGGTTGTAATAAGATCGACCAAGTGCTTAATAGTGCTAACACATAGCACCCTGAAATATTTGACACCAAGTCTGCAGTCTACCGGCCAGCACACAGTGCTGGTTAATATAACTAGAATGTATAGCCCTGATGACTGTGATCTTTGTCCTGAAACCCTTCAGAATCACTGGACCATCTTATTTGGAGATGTGTATAATTAATACTCGCAGCTGCTATACCTAGTAGTTATCCAATAAGTTTTCTCACCTTTCTTACAAGGAGATGACGAGAGATACTCTTTCACCTCAAACTGTGGTCGTATCTCGTCCAATAATTTCCTCACGTCCATTATGGCAGTTTTTGTGGTTGATTGATCTTTTTAGATAGAAAAAGTGGTAAAGTGTCACTTATTTATCATCGCGCGAGCGTCTGAAAAGTTATCATGACGTCAGCTGAGATCACGTCATACGCATGCGTAATGCGTTTGAGAAAAAAAATGGCTGAAAAAATGATTGAAAAACTAAAAGAACAACTTAATTGTGCCGTCTGCCTCGATACCTACACAGATCCTAAACTCCTCCAGTGCTTCCATGTTTACTGTAGAGAGTGTCTTGTTAGACTGGTAGTTCGAGACCAGCAGGGACAACTGGTCATATCTTGCCCGTGCTGTCGTCAGGCCACACCCGTTCCAGCCAATGGAGTGGCAGGCCTCCAGTCAGCATTTCAATTGAACACCCTTTTAGAAATAATGGAAGGGTATAAAATGAAAGGCCCCTCAGCCATTTATGAAAATATTGGAACGCAGAGAGAGACTAGTGAAGACAATGTGGCTATTGAGCTTACATGTCCACGACCGCTACCCCCACTGCCACCTCCCTGTTGTGGTCTCCATAGTGACAAAGAATTAGAGCTGTACTGTGAGACATGTGGGGAGCTGATCTGTTCTCACTGTGTCTTTCGTGGCCAGAAACATCACAGCCACGAGTATGACGTGGTTGGTTTATGTTTCGATAGGTTCAAAGGAGAGGTCATTCCATCTCTGGAAACTTTGGAGAAACAACTAACAACTGTTGAGAGAGCTCTGAAACAGCTGGATGATAATTCTGTGACGATATCAGAGGAAAGAACTGCTATTGAAGAAAATATACATCGCACTGTTGATCACCTCCACCAGATTCTTGATACTAGAAGGACAGAATTAATCAACCAACTTCACCAAATCACGCAGAAAAGGCTAAAAAGACTTGCAGTCCAACGAGACGAAGTAGAAACTACCCAGGCCCAGCTGAGTAGTTGCCTCAATTTCATTAAACAGAGTCTTGACACACATCGTCATGGTGAAATTTTGAAGGTGAAGACGACCGTAATGTCACAATTGAAAAAATTAACAGCCCCACTCGAATTCGATGTGTTAACACCTAAAGAAGCTCGTGTGGAGTTCATTGTTTCGCCCAATGTCACTACAATGTGTCAGAACTATGGACACATAATTTCACGGAGTGAACCAGATATATCGCAATGTATAGCCTCGGGTGAGGGCCTTAAGACAGCTATGGTTGGGGAGGAATCCACCATCTCTATACAAATGAAGGATTTTAAAGGTAAGCCATATCGGAGACCTATCGAATCGCTACAATGTGAGCTTGTGTCCGAGGTAACAGGTGCCACTGTGAGAGAGGCATGCATAAAGAGAGGGAAGGATTGGGTTAGCTACCAACCCACACATAGGGGAAGACATCAGTTACTCATTGAAGTCAATGGCCAACACATAAAAGGAAGTCCATTTCCTATTATGGTGGAATTGCCTATTCCAAAGCTTGGTGTTCCCATCTCCACTATTCATGATATGAACGGACCCTGGTTGGTTGCTTTCAATGCTGACAGAAGGGAAGCTGTTGTAACCGAGCATAACTCACATTGCATAAAGATCTTAAGCCTTCATGGAAAAGTTCGATCGTTTGGGACACTTGGCTCTGATAAGGGACAGTTTAACTACCCTTGTGGTGTGGCAGTGGATGGCGAAGGAAATATTTACGTGGCTGATACTCTCAACCATCGGATTCAGAAATTCACAGCAGACGGTCGTTTTCTTGCGGCAGTTGGTTCAAAGGGTAATGGACCACAGCATTTCGAATTCCCCAAGGGCATTGCATTTAATTTTGCCAAAAACAAGGTATTTGTAGCAGATGATTTTAACTGTCGTATCCAAGTCCTCAACTCCAACCTTGACTTTTCGGGCCACTTTGGGAAGAAAGGTACCAGTAAGGGCAAGCTTAATCGTCCATGGGGTGTAGCCTGTGATAGCTCTGGGAATGTGTACGTTGCTGATAGTGATAATCATGCTATCCAAGTCTTCACAGCCGATGGGAAGATCTTGAAACGATTCGGGAAATCCGGACGAGGTGTGGGACAACTCTCATGGCCTGTTGGTATTGCCGTTGATGCTAATGATTATGTGTATGTTAGTGACTTTGAAAATAACCGTATCTCTGTGTTCACCTCTGATGGTCAGTTTGTTACTTCGTTTGGTCAAGGGGGGAGTGGACTGGGGGAGTTTAGGAACCCTCGTGGAGTAACAATTGATAATAAGAGTGGAGTACTTTATGTGTGTGACCACGATAACAATCGCATTCAAATATTTTAATGTATTTATACTATTAATTTTATTTTTAAGAGTTATAAAAGTTTGGTAAAGTATCGCTGATATAACTAACTGGCTCGACGACCTTTACCATTTCGTGGATCAGTTCAACATGGCAGCAGCAGTCGGTATACCAGAATTTGAGGCAAGTTTATTACTGTTTAGTTCTTCCCGTCTATTTATGCCGTGAATATTTCCACAGGTGAAAGTAAATCGTGTAAGGATCGAAGGTCTGAAGAAAACCAAGACAGACATTGCAGTGGAGCAGATTAAAGATGTGCTGAAGGTCAAAAACAGTGTGGAACTTTTCATTAAATCATATGAAGCAGCCGAGAGGCTTCAGAAGTTGAACATATTCAAGTACGTGAATGTGAAACTTGATGTCGACAAAAGAGAAAGAGAGAAACGGAAAGTGGAAAGAGGACTAGAGGGTGAGGGGGAGGGAGTGAATAAAGGGACGAAGGAGGATGGATTGGAGGTGACCTTTATGGTGAAGGAGAGTGGTCGATTTAAGGGCAGAGTTGGAGCAGAGACGGGCACGCAATCTGGAGGGGCGGTATGTGAGTGGGAAGGGAAAATCTAGTTGCTATGATGAAATAGTGGTCAGCGGAACCCCTCAATGTAGAACAAAAATTTTCGTTGTAATACTGGGTGATAATGAGAGATTCCACTGTGTTGCTATAGCCAGTGGTCATGGCTACAGGCTTCACTATAACATAATAATCTCTCTTCTAGAGTCTCTCGTTGGTGTTGAAGAACTTATTTGGACGGGCAGAACAGCTGCAGTTGAGGTCCAGTACATCCTTACCTCATTGGGGCCACAGCCTTGAGCTGCAGTTCACCAAACCTTACTACAAAGACCTCTCCAAGTTGTAAGAGGTTTATTTTGATTGGTCTTTAGCATGATTGTGGTTGGACAACAATACCTTTATATACTGGAACCTCCAATAAAGGACACTCCGAAAGAGGATAAACCTCTCAACAAAGGATATATTCCATACAGCAAAAATAACCTCCAAAATCCTAAGTGTGACGTCCATTATTTGGAAGTTCCACTGTGTTTGAAATACTGAAGGTTGAGTGGTTCAGTGGAATTTCGATTCGCTATTCTGTAGTATATCAATTTACCATAAGAACACCACTCTAACACGGCATCTGCATCATGCATGCAAGAGATTCCACTACCTTGGTGACCCTTTACCAGTTTTATATCTGACTCTGTAGGTTGATTCTATCCGCAGGTGCTACAGAGAACAAAGTACCTGTCAGCGGTTACCAGGAGTATATCACAGGTGTGTGTTAGGTCACACTATCAGAATCTAAGCAACCTGATTGGTCAGCTAGGGAAGCTTCACCACAATGTGGATGACCAGAACAAGTGTCTTAATTAGAGGGGTGTCCTCATTTATTTTTGATAAAGAGTGAACTTGTATTTTGTGTATTATCTGTTCTACAGGAAGTACAGCAAAAATCCTCTTTTTTTCTTTTCTTGGTTTCCATGACCTCTCTTTCGACTATAATTGCAGACAACTCTATGGCTTCACACACAATGTTCCCATGACTATAAGAGAAGATGCTGGATACTCTTTAAAATCATCAATAAAGGTAATATTGAAGTCTTGGAGTCTTGGAATTTCATGGTGAACTCCAAAAAAAAAAAAAAAAAAAAAAAAAAAAAAAGAGAAGAAATTAACTCAATACTGGTGATGCTTTTCTGTGTCCCATTAAGTGAAACCTCCAATACAGGACACTCCAAAAATAGTTAGGACAAACCTCTTTGTCTAATATAACCTCCAAAAGAGGACAACCTCTCCACGAGGACAAAAGGCTGGGTCCCAAGTGTGTCCATCATTTCCATTGTACTTAAAGGACAATTCTCTAATCTGGACACATTTTCAGCTCCAGCATTAAATCAGAGATACTCGTACACTCGTCAATAATGATGCACTATATGACTGTACTTTCTTGTTGGCAGCACATATTGGACTGGGATAACAGAAATGATCCTGATCTTCCCACTAATGGCTATCGAATCAAGATGACCCATGAGTTAGCTGGCCTTGGAGGGGATGTCCACTTCAGTAAAGGTGAAATGATGTCGGAGCACCTGTTAGAGCTCTACAGGAATTGGGTGAGTTTGTCTTATGGATGCAGTGGAATCTCAGAGAAGGACAAACCTCTCAGAGCAGAGGGAATGCATAAAGACAACTGCATTAATGTTTTCACCTCTGAGAGAGAATGACCTCTCAACAAAAGAACAATCTAAAAGTACCTTTGTACATACACTCGATCTCCATACACAAAGTCTCTACAAAGAACAAAAGGCTAGGTCCCAGATGCATCCATTATTCCTATGCAGTTGTATGATTAACTTTTATTAAAGGGGTTTCCTCACTTCTAAATACAGGTGCTATCCTTCACCTTATGGGGAGGATACCTGTACCCATTCACCCGGAGCAAAATCAACGATCGTTTCCTACTTGGAGGAGCATCCACCCTCCGTGGATTCGGAATGTGGGGGGTGGGGCCTCGAAAGAATGGTTTTAGTCTCGGAGGGGAAGCATATTGGGCATCTGGGTTGCATCTCTACGCCCCTTTACCTCTGGTATCTGATAGAGGTTTTTTTAGAAGAATTCGTTGCCATGGTTTTGCTACTGCTGGGAATGTCCTGAGAACATCACCAAGTAAGTATACATAATATTAATTTTGTGGAGGGAAATTTTGGCCCTTATGTCATGTAGTAAATATTTTTTATGGAGTAGTGGGGCAGCATAGACAAAAATTGTTCACTTTTTGATAAAAGCACCAAACTTTGTGTACATGTGCTTTGATGTATTGTGAACATTTTCAGATATTGGGGCACCCGCAAAGGTGCCTGCATTAGCTATTGGCTGTCATTCTTTAAATGGCCACCAGGTAATCTAGTTTCTGGCTGCCATCCATACAAAATGGTTGCCAATCTCTGAAGAGGCTCGCATTGTCACTGGGTTTTGCATGGTCACATGTACCACAATTTCATCACATTATTAATACCCACTAAATCCAATTTCTTGAAAATTGCCACGGATCCTACAGGTTTCCATGCACTGCTTCTTGGTCTGAAGAAGAAAATGCCCCTGGACCGGCACACTTTGCACACTGTGTAGCCTATGTAGGTTCTACCTGTACGTAACTGCATACTGTGAAGTATACTGAAACAGAGAAAAAAATTTTTTTTTGAATTTCAGGAGTCTTTCTTGCAAATATCTAACCCTTAAAAGACAGCCTCAAACCATTTCAGATTTAGCAAGCAGGTAACCAAGATACCTCATGAAAAAGCTGTTACTCCTTAAGCTCAACTGTACTTGCTAAGGAATGTATAAGCATTGCCATGCATAAAACTGGATTTGGTAATATATCGATAGCAAGGTAGAGTTTGTGAGGTAGTCAACAAGGCTATCTCTCCCACAGTGGTCTACACTTTGTGAGGTAGTCAGTCAACAAGGCTATCTCTCCCACAGTGGTCTACACTTTTTGTGATTCATACTGGTAGGGAAGATTATTTATGTTGCTGGTTTAGCTCTCTCAATGCAATTATAAAAGACATAATATCTCACTTGTTATGTAGACTTACATTATAGATATTAGCTACCTGATATGGGGGGGTTGAATTCCTGGTGACAGCTACATATTAGTATGTAGCCAGTTACATTATTATAGATGGACCACATGAGATACAACTGCTGTGCTAGCTAATTGAATGACAAGTAGTCTATAACAATGCAAGCAAGTTTTATTGACCACTAAAAGCTGGTCAGTATAGAGCTTGCAACTAGAGTAGACAGCATGGTCTATTTGGAATAAGTAGTTAGTTTTCAATAAATAGGGCATGCCTGGCGTTGCATTCCCTCAACGTCATCCATGCACCTGCTATTGTCAAGATAAATTTTTGTTCCTATGTACATAGGGTCTCCTGTGTTTTAACATCATGGTTACTAAAAATAGTTTAGTGTCCAATTCACATGATCTGAGAACCACTTAGGATAACAGTTTTCATTTGCAAAAGGGTCCTGATACTCTGATATTAATAGCTATATTAAAATAATCACAAAAGATGTGCCGAGCCGCCTGGACAAAGGCTGTGCAGTTTTGAATCAGTCAGTTGTGCAAGGTTCAGGATGTTTGTCACATCATACTAAATTAGCAGACTATACCAAAATAGCAATACTGTTATTAGCTTTGAAGGATCAGCATTATTATTGATTTTTCAATATTCCATGGCAGTCATTTTAAAAATGACAGCCATGGCTGACAAAGGCGCAATTACAGGTGCCCCAATATCTGAACATGTTCACAATACTTAAAAGTATAGGTGTATAAATTTTGGTGCTTTTATCAAAAAGTGAACAATTGATCTAAATTTGGTAGCTATGCTGCTCCACTAGAGGGAAATTTTGTGAGCAAATCCATAATGTAATGCTAAAATTTTTGTGGCCATTAAATTTTGGTGGATGGGCCTAATAGTGTATGCATGTCTATAAAATAATTTCACCTATTCTCTGCTCTTTGCTCAGATTCTTTTTCAGCTTCGACTGTGAGATCTCTGACCAGTAATATTCGTTTATCCTTGGGAGTGGGGCTACATTTCAAACTCCGTGGAGCACAGATCGAATTCAACTATGCATTTCCAATTAAAGCACACCATAATGACCAGTGAGTATAATCATAATGCTTGAGCAAAACTTGATCGTGTTACCATGGAGGTAAAAATTAATTATTCTATTTAGCACCAATGTGTAACACAAATTAGAGATTCAATTCAACTGATGCCTATATTCCTGATATCTGCATAATTACCCATCTGATTAGAGGGGTGGTCTCATTTCAGGGGTGGATTTATATTATGACGTATACATTGGGACTTTTTAAAGTGTCCTGAATACAGGGGTGGCCTCATTTCAGGGGTCCTGATGGATTAGAGGGAGTTCACTGTCACTATTTTAGACCTCTATTGACCAGCCAAATTCAAGGCAGCTATTATAACGTTATAATGGAATGTTCAAAAAACTTCTTTTTTTTTCCCCCTGCAGTTTACAACCAGGATTTCAATTTGGAATAGGACTGGATATGCTCTGACTATATTATAATAGGTACTTCTGACCAGTAAATTCTGCAGCACATGTCAAACTCCAATCAATAATGCTAGCTAGTCAATTTTTCTAGTCAAAATTCCTTCAAAAAGAAAGGAAGGGAGGAAGGATGAAATGAAATGGAGTCAAAAATGGTGACAGTTGATGATTTTCTAACTTGTTGTCATCACATGATGACTATCTGTTTGTAAAGTTGGATCTAGGAGATCCTGAAGATTTAATCTCTCCAGAACAAGTTTTTCTGCAGATTGAGAAAAAGGGTAACAATAAAGCAGTTATAATAATGGCATAAGATCAGACAAAATTTGTCTGCATTTCAATTCTAACTGAAAGCTACTAACTTATCATCTGGCAACTCACATACACAATAGCTGTGGCCCTATCAAGACCATACTCACCTTGCAGACTGTATTCTTCATCTGCATCGCTTGGAAACATGGAGTGGAGGATGTTGATTCCTTGCAGAAGAGCAGAGCCTTGCATGGAACACTCCATCACAACGACAGCCACAACTGCATCCTGAAGACCCACCTCCTCATGGCACATCAGTTTAGCATGAGCTGTACAAAGGATAGCTATGTATTAGCCTCGTTCCTTCCTCTCTCACTGGTAGTCTCTCTCATTGAAGACGTGGGAGTACTTTACCTTTTACCTTTTTCTTCGATGAGTTAGGACTATTTCCACATTGAATCAATTTCAGCCCCCAAACTAGGTCACATGACTCCCTGGATCTCATCCTGATTAGCATACCTGTATAATTATAGTCTTACCTTGAGCTAACCGTACTAAACTCTCCAGCAATCTGATGGTTGTTCTGGCAGCATTTCTCACATCTGCCTGCCTCTGAAGCTGGTAGTAGCGAGATAGTATCCTGGAGAATACAGGAAATATGCTAATAGTATACTGAAGAAGATTACTGTCAGTGTGAAAGGTAAAGCTATTGCAGAAAGATGGAGGACATAATATGGCTAACTTCCTTGTCTTACTGGTTGGCTTTCTCAGTCATGACAGGTCTCAAAGACTTCACATAGCAGAAGTAATCGCGTAATTTTTCCAAGTTCCACAAACTTGATCCTTTATTGTTGATACCACCCTGTTGAAAATGCCACTGTCATAACTATAACACTAAATGAAGTGGTTATGATTATAGGACTCTATAATCGTTATTAATATTTTGCTATTAAATATACCTAAATGAGTAAAGGGGATTACTAGAATACTGTATGGATACTATAGTATACTGACTGTGATTACTAGAATATCTAGTACTGTATACTATGGTATACTGACTGTATCTAGTACTGTATACTGACTGTGATAGATGCATGTTTAATGATGAAGGAAGAGATCAGCTTGTCCCAGTCTTCATTGTGGGCATCCAACAGCACCAGAACCACATCAAACCGACTCAAGAGTGGACTTGCCAAGGCCACATTCACACTCAGTGACTGAACAATAAGAGTATAATAAAAAAATTATGTGCCAGTTCTGGATTGAAATTATTCCTTTCTGGACACTTCTTCATAATTATTATACACTCAATTGGGGCTGGTCCAACCACAAGACAGAATGCTTCACATCTATAAGCCCCTCCATTACTATTAATTGGGGCTGTGTAGAGATAGTCCAACATGCTTCACATCTAAGCTATCACAAGACACATCAAAGCCTCTCCATTACTGTAATATTACACTTGGGGCTGTGTAGAGATAGTCCAGGTATGATAGAACACATGACAGCATTCTTCATACCTAAACCCCTCCAATGTTAGTTTACACTTGGGGCTGTATAGAGATAGTCCAATTGTAACCACAAGACAAAAGGTTTGTAACAAAACATATTTTAGCTCTAACATGCTGTACATATAAACTCATGATTGCCAGTTTGTATTGGATGTAGAATTCCAGGACTGATTCAACATACAGCTAGAGCTTCAGTATAGCCAGAGCTTTATACATAGCTATAGAATAAGCAGCTGCTACAGGATCACCTCGTTTGGATCATATTGGCCTTTGGGGTTTGTAGCAGCGAAAACCGTACATTTTGTATTCAGCTTGCACACCAGTCCAGCCTGCAATACATTAATAGTATTATAAATGATAATGATTATTATACAGTATGAAAAAGAAGGCCACTATTTATAGAATCCTAGTTTCCTGTCCAAGAAGACATCCACAAGTGCTGCGGGCGGGAGGTTATTATAATTATTCTATTATTGCTTCGTTGTTTGTCTCAAAGGTCCTGTCTTCATCATTCACCACGGGTTAGAGCTGTTTATGAAACCAAATGTGCATGCTCTACTGTGTGCATGAGCAGTGGCAGTAATATTTTTGATGTGGTGGGTGACGTTTTCAATACGCAGGCGGTGGACAGGAAATAATCATTCTATTAATTGTGGCCTAATAACACACACACAATAAATACTATTATTTCAAACATGAGCTAGGGCTTGAGCTAGGGCTAGGGCTAGGGCTAGGGCTTAGCCAGCTATATTTAAAACACTTGAATGCGATTGTTTTCCATATCACACACATATACCACTCCACTACTATCGACTGCTATTCCACGAGGACACTTAAACTCTCCTGGTCCTCCTCCTTCCTTGCCAAACGACGTCAAAAACTTTCCCTTGGAATTGAACACAGACACACGATGATTGAAACCATCGCTCACGTACACAATATTGTTGGAGTCGACAGCAACACCAGCTGGCCAGTTAAGCTCTCCCTTACCACAACCACTCTTCCCAAACGCTCTTATGAAATCTCCTTCGGCTGTGAAGACTTTGATGCAATTATTCTTACTATCAGCCACATATACTTTCCCGGCGCTATCACAGGCTATGCCCCAGGGGCAATTGAACTGCTTCTTTCCATTGCCTTGCTTACCAAAAGTGCTAGAGAAGGTAAGATCGTCATTCAAAACTTGGACACGGTGATTCGAATCAACGACATAGATCTTATCGTTAAAAGCGTTAAATGCGATATGCTTCGGATGATCAAATTGTAGTTGCCCATTACCCAAAGTACCAACCAATGAGGAGAACCGTCCGTCAGATGTAAATTTTTGAATGCGATGATTCAAATGATCGACCACTAGAATATTCCCCTTATCATCCACTGCAACTCCTCGTGGATTTTGAAACATCCCTTTACCAGTTCCAAATGAGCCAAACGAAGCTGCTGTGTCACCGCTGTGATTAAAAATAGAGACAACATGTCCGTCATTCTTGGATACGATCAGCTCCCCTCTTTGGTTGATAGCCACGCCCCAAGGCCCTCCCCATGTCTTGTCGATGGTGAACATTGGAGAGCTCAATTTCTCAATTGGGTACATCACCTTAACAATAAATGGACTCCCCCTGATGTGCCAGTTTTTGACTTTGATGTGTAGCTGGTGTCTCCCTTTCATGATAGGCTGGTAGCTGATATCATATCTATTCAGTCCCTGCTTCTCGACCTTCCCCTCCACGGTTTGACCATTAATCATTGATACAAGTTCACATTGTAATCCATCAATGTATTCCATGCACGGATGACCTTTGCTATCAACAGCATGAAAGACAACAAAAGACTTTTCTCCCACCTCGGCTGTATCAAGACTCTTTGACTTGCCACTGGCACTGACGTGGCTTCGTAATGGGTCTAATTCTCCGGTATAAATTTCTCCATAATTTTGGCACAATGCAGTGATGTCTTGTGAGATACAAAGCTCCATGTTGGCTTTGATGCTTGGTCTCGTAGTGGAAGGCTTTTCTTCACTCAGTTCCTTCAGTCGTTCCACCATTGTCAATTTCTTTTTCAATACCTTTTCTTGGGAGCCAGTTCTCAAGTTTTCCTGTACACGATCAATATAGCTGCTCAGCTGGACCTGGATGGTCTCCAGTAGATCCCTCTGGATTGCCAAATCTTCCATTCTCTTCTGAGTTAATAAATCCAATTCGCTAATCAGTTCGGTCTTCCTGATTTCAAGGGTTTCTTGGAGACGTCTGATTGTATTATGTATATTGGCCTCAGTATTCACCCGTTGGTCAGATATCTCCTTGTAACGCTCGTCCAATCGTGCCAATCTTTCTTTGATAGTCATAAGACGCTTCTCTATGGGTTGTAGTAACGGGGCGAGTTCTCTCTCAAACTTTTCGTAGCTGGACTTGATGAAGTCATAGTTATGAGCGTGATGTTTCCCATCTCGAAACACACAGCAGGAGCAGATAAGCTCCCCACAAGTCTCACAATACAATTCTACTCCTCTATCAGTATGGGTAGCACAGAGAGTGGTGACATTACGTGGAGAAATGGAGTGTACTTCAATTTGATCATTTCTTGTCTCCTCATTTGGATTGCTACCAGAGTCTTTCGCTTTCTCCTGCTCTTCCACAATCTCCAGGAGGTGGTTGATGTGAAATGCCGACTGGAGGCCTGTCACTCCATTGGCTGGAACAGGTGTTACCTTACGACAGGTTGGGCAAGTGAGGGAGCTGTCTCCCTGCTGATTTCGGACTACCAGTCGTGCAAGGCAATCTCTGCAGAAGACATGGAGACATTGGAGAAGTTTAGGGTTGGTGTAAGTGTCAAGACAGACAGCACACTTGATTTGCTCCTGTAATTTCTTCAGAGCTGCCATTGTTCAATAGACTAGCTAGTTATTGCTAGGATTGCCATATTAGGTAGTATCGTGGTTTGACTGTAGAAACACGTGATACTATGACAATAGAGTGGTCCCCCCAGTGGTTGTTTGTTCTCTACAAGTTAGTTAAGCAGTCGCTGGCCAGCCTAGTACATGGATGGGTGACCCCATGGAAAGGCTGGTGCAAGTGGGATGGATGGTTGCGAGTTGGTGGACGGACCTTTCCTCGTTAGCCACTTGGTGGTGAATTGGTTTACTTCACTTTAATTACAGTGGAACCTCTGAATAACGGATAATCTGGGGCCACTGAAATTGTCCTTTATAGAGAGGTGACCTTTATTCAGAGGTCATTTAATACACAAAGTACTATGCTTGGTGGGACAGCAACAAGTGTCCTTTACAGAGAGGTGACCTTTATTCAGAAGTCATTTAATACACAAAGTACTATGCTTGGTGGGACAGCAACAAGTGTCCTTTACAGAGAGGTGACCTTTATTCAAAGGTCATTTAATACACAAAGTACTATGGTGGGACACCAACAAGTGTCCTTTATTCAGAGTGTCCATTATTCGGAGGTTCCACTGTAATATAGAGCATATACTGAGCAGTTGTCATGCATAAGGCAGAGATAGGCTGGAGTAGCTAGGAACAATAGGGTTATGAAAATACTTTATTGTTTCGCAAAGCTTTACAAGAATAGACGCGCAGTAAAGAATGGTTGGAATGTGTTTGATAGGCTGTTTCTCCAGCTTTAAGCGTTTGTAGATGATTTTACCATGGCACAAGAAAGATCTAGTAAGCTAGTTGCTAGAAAGCAAACCAGTTTTAGCTGGGTTTTGAAATTCAGTTAGCTTTTTCTGAATCTCCAAAACAGGACGGGGATGGATTAGGTTCAGTCGATTTTCAGAAATCTACCTGTTAGATCTATCTACAGTCCAATTCAAGTTCATTCAAAGCGTACACATCTCGAGGAATAGCAACTTCAAAAAATGTATTGAAATTCTATGTGAATAAAAAGTGCCTACTCAGCAATAATTGACCTTGTCCGACCCCCCCTGGGCAGGCTCCGTGAGACTAACAGACACAATAATTTTTATCTTGATAATGAAGAATTTAATTCCTATGCTATTGTGTAATACAGTGAAACCTGTATCACAAAATCTTACCCCATGAAAAAATCCCACAAAACATTTCTCAATATGCACTTTATATCTCCAAAAAGAGGACAACTGATGGCTGGGTCCCGAGTGTGAGGTTCCACTTCTTATTTCTACCTTCATTACCTTGGCAACACTGATGGTCTGTTGCTCCATGGCTTCGTGGATAGAGGCGCGATCATGTTCTCTTATGCTGTTGAACTCGTCGATACAGCAGAGCCCCCCGTCCGAGAGTACCAGTGCCCCCGCCTCCAACTGCCACTCCCCACTGTCCTGTGTATTTATAACTTGGATTTAAGCTCTCCCAAACTCATAATTATTACTATCACCATAATATTATCAATTCATGTTTAAATGAGAGAAAAATTACTTAAAGTGAGCTGCCTGTCATTGAAAATTGTTATTTGAACAAAAGCAAACAAAAATGACGATCAGGTCTTTGCCCAACCATTACACAAAAATATACTGATCAAAGCACATTTAAGAAAATAATGATACAGAGTCAGAAATAGATTCCTCTATCCCCTTCTCATTGAATAAAATAACTTGATCATTCATCATATCTGCTCCAACTTTCTCATTATGAAATTTGAAGAGTTATAGCAGTTATAATAAAGGCATCAAGTGGAAATGCAGACCATCTGGTATAGTTTTAGGTCATTCTTATCATTCTTATCACTACAAGTGCATGGGGGATTTTTTATAAACTGCTAGCTTAGACCATCATTCTAACAGTCAATTTAGGAGGCCAATTACAAAAGATGAAAGTATAATCATGCTTCTAAATTGCTATGATACACACTGTAAAAACGAAAGTGCACACTGCACACTTATACTGCGTGTATTGGGACATTTAGTGTACATATAATGCTTCTGTTTTTATGAGTGCACCAACAAAAAAGATCAACATTATTTATTGGTTCCTCCGTCATCTTATGGTCATGTTTACAGTCTCTAAATCAATTTTAAAAAACAAAAAAATTCAGCTTAGCTATAAAATCTGGGCATGATAAAGGACTTCACCAGATTCAGTGCTGCATGCACACAGATTAAGATGACTCCAACTATCGTGGTCTTGATGTCTTTACTTCTTTCTTCAGCTGTTATATCAATTTCAGAAGTGCAAGCAAATCATGTCAGTGGCAACTGTATAGGCAGTGAAGAAGAGAGTAAGTGTATGAATTTGCCTTTGAAAATTGGTGAATGCACCAGTTTTGATACTGGTACTACTTCCATCAGTGATTCTCATTTGCATTTTCACACGAAGATTGGTTATCCTGGCATTTCGCTTAAAATGTGTTAATAACGTCACGTGCACATATCTGAAGACACATCTGTTCAAGACTAATGAAGATGCAAATGCTCCATTGACAGAAGAGAGAATTCCACATAGATTGGAATGCCCAAATGAATATATCCCACTTTTATAACTTTTCATTGTAGCTACTAACTTTGTGTATGTTGTAGCATGACAGTGAGCATACATTATAAGCACAATAATTAGTGACTGAATCATTTATTTTTGTTTCAACATCTTGAAACAGACTTATCCTAAATATATACAACCTATCCATGTGCACATATTAACTACCACAAGTGTTTATAATCACACACTGATATTATGCTGCATTGCACACTTGTCAACCTCTCCGTGAGGTTAGAAGTTAGCTAACAACCTCGTATGCAGCAATCTTACTGTTTATAATCATGGTAGCTATACAGATAGTATTGTACCTTGACAGCAGTCACAGTGAGGCCAGCACTAGTGCTACCAATGCCTGTGGTAAGGACTGAACGAGGCATCAGCTTTGCTGCGAATTTGAGGAACTGAGACTTGCCCGTTCCTACATTAAACATAATATATACAGTGGTACATTGGATGAAGGTACACGTTTTTATGTGTTACATTTCTTTCTATATGAAATCTTTAGCTATGTACTATAATAATCATTTTTCCTGGGAACTGAAAAATATTCTTATGATTATATTTGTGCTACCTGGATCTCCTACAAGAAGAAGGTGTGACTCTCCTCGAATCTTAGTCCCCGAGACATCCATATACTATAGAAAACCAGTCACACACACATTATTTGGAAATGCCCTGTTATACATAATATGTAGGGGTAGTATAATACGTACCTCCACTCCACCAATGAGAGCCAGACAAGTGCTGAGTTTCACCAAGTACAATCCAAATACCTGAGGGCAGAAACTGCTCACAATCTGGTTACGTGCTTCCAGCGGTCTGTCCAAGTTCTCTTGCCAAAATGAGTCAAAATCAGCTTTCTGGGGGGAAAAGGAAGTAAATAAATAAATAAATAAATAAAGGACACTACGAAATAGGACAAACCTATCAATAAAGGACAATTTAAAAAATTACCTTTGTATATATACACTCTATACAAAATAACCTTGAAAAGGGGCTGGGTCCCAAGTGTATCCACTATTTGGAGGTTCCACTGTATTATATCATAAGATTTACCACTTCTTCCGTGATGGTGACTCCAGATTTTTGCTCGTTATTGACAGTTACATGGTTGGCTTCCAGTGCCAGTTCAACAGCACACTGGACGTCTGAGGTCAAAGGTCGCCACCTCCTCCTGACCACACCCCTATCATATAATAATTCATATATGTAACATGTACAGCAGTAGTGGAGCCTCTCCACCATATATTGAGATACAGTATATTATATCACACATTAATATTAGCTAATAACTTCTGTACAACTTACGAAATAGTGACATCGTCTCCCGGCTTACACGAGTCCACAAGGTCGTCTGTCATCACAACCCATATTGATTGTGGGATCTTGCCCACAGCTAGCTTTTGGACCTGTTCCTGAACTTTAACCTCTTGGTAATCCCTATAGGTACCCAGGAGTGCTGAACTTTGACCTGCATTGAAACCCATAAGAACTCCGAATTAGCTTTGTAGAGCAAAAAGGTACCTTCGTTTACAGAGGAGAACTTGATAGAGCCACACTCCTTGTTGGGACAACTGCAGAAGGTTAGGAGAGAAATGAAATAACAGCCTGCAGTGTCATTTTATGGCCAATTTTCCCATTTTGGGTCCAGTCAAATTCATATGAATACATAGCTCTGGAATTAGGACTACTTATGGTACAATACTATGTCCAGACAATAATATTGTCAAGTACAGTGAAGGTTACCTGCCTGAATACTATAAGACCACCCTTCTATACTACTCTCAGCTAGCTCTGGAATTAGGACTACTTATGGTACAATACTATGTCCAGACAATAATATTGTCAAGTACAGTGAAGGTTACCTGCCTGAATACTATAAGACCACCCTTCTATACTACTCTCAGCTAGCTCTGGAATTAGGACTACTTATGGTACAATACTATGTCCAGACAATAATATTGTCAAGTACAGTGAAGGTTACCTATAAGACCACCCTTCTATACTACTCTCAGCTAGCTCTGGAATTAGGACTACTTATGGTACAATACTATGTCCAGACAATAATATTGTCAAGTACAGTGAAGGTTACCTATAAGACCACCCTTCTATACTACTCTCAGCTAGCTGCATATGAAAAAAACTATAGAAGTTTTACATATTTTTTTTTCACTTGGTTATGTTCCGAAATATGTTCCGAAATATGTTCCGAAAGTGCTATTTCAAACCATACAGAGACCACCTCCCTATTCATTTTGTGGCCCAGGGCCAGAGGTGGTCGCTGTAGGCAGGTTTTACTACCTGGTTATAACCATTGAAATAACACAAACCTGAAGGTAGCACTGACCTTGAGGGTTTGGGAATGATATAAAATTGCTCAAAGTCTGCCTCTACTGAGAAAGGCTGCCCACACCGAGTGCAAATATATTGTCTCTCCATGTCTAGCATCTTTATTACTGAGGTACGAATGATGGTACCTGAGGGAGGGGGAGGGGAGGGAGGGGGGAGGGGGAGGGGGAGGGAGGGGGGAAAGGAGTGCAGTGAAAAACTTGATATTAATTCTGAGCTATTTACCTGATAATTCAATCATTCTTCCTGCGTCGATGGCCTGGGGTACTGTGTCTCTTACTAGCTCGGGGCAAGCAAATAAGTTGGTAAAGCGAGCATGAACATTAGTCTTTGGAACCTGAAACAAAGAATGAAGAAACCAAATTAATATAGAACATCCAATCCTCTTATTTGCTCCAGAGCAAATTACTATTGATGTAAGCACTAAATCTTGTCAGACCAACAGCCGAGCCAAACTGCAGTTTTGTTTTGTCTGGATATTTTGTCCTGTGTCAGACTGGCTCTGTTAGCTCTTACGTTGGCATACCAAAGTTCCTGCATCCCGTGAGACTTTGTAAACCTTCTGCAGTGTTCTACTCAAAGTCTCGTCAACTAGGGGCAAGACTCTTAGTGGGCTCTTCATCAAGTCAAAAGCAAAATCATGATTGTAGTCCAGAAGATCCAAAAATCTGAACAACAACAATATTATTTCATGAGTACATTATCAGTCAGACACAGTACTAGTTTATACATCAGGGAGAGGGTTCCACTGTGATATATTTAATAAAAAATAAGTTGTGTAGCTAATAATGATCCCATAGTGAGATTAGTATTGCTAAACAACAATCACTCCATATTACATAATTCTTACTCTTACCATTAAGTGTGAATATAAGGAAAAAGTCACTTACGATATCTCTATACTGTAGTGCAGAGAGGGGTCAGGCAGTGTGAGAAGAGACTGCAGCTCGGGGAGACAATTTTTCATCAGGAACCCCTCAAAAGTATCTAGAATTTCAATTTTTAAAAATTTCATCTCTCTGAAATGAAGGTCAATTTACCCTCAATCCATTGCTTCTGAACTGAACTAATTATACAGGAATCATCATCTCTGTCCATCGTTTCCAATAGTTTTTGCAGAGTCAGCAATGTTAGGGTCAAAGGTTGTCTGGAAAGGGACGTGCGCACTGTCAGCTCAGATCAGGTCATTTAAAAGTGGGTGTGGTGCCATGTGGGCTGCATAATGTCAAAAGAATCAATCTATGAAGTTGCTCGTAGGTAGCAAGAGAGGAAGAATAGCGTATTGAGGTATCCTGCGTAGACTAGATTTCTACAATACTTTTATTTACGTTTGAGTCCAGCTTTCCTAATAATAATTTCGAGAATGGCTTCCCTCCCACATCAACTCCCTAGCTTATTTTTTAGCCGGTAGCATAGATATAGCGACGACAGATTGGGTCAGATGCATTAGCCTACTCTGGTCAAATAAAAAAATTATTTAACTATGCACTGAAATCTTTAATACGGGTGGGCCAAATTCTTCCCAGTGAGCAAAAGCCAGTCGTGAATTAGGAGAGCTGGTGATTCGTATGTTACTATAGTAGAGCGTCCAAATAATGAGGCACACTTGGGACCCATCCTTTTGTCCCTTATAGATATTGTCCTCTTTTGGAGGTTATTTTGTATAGAGTGCATATACAAAGGTACTTTTAGATTGTCCTTTGAGAGGTTTGTCCTCTTTCAGAGTGTCCTTTATCGGAGGTTCCATTGTAATCATGATTGTTGTTTTTTTCTAGACGGGCAGACCACACACACACTAACACACAACAGGATGCCTTTATTAACAATTTACCAACGTGAGATGCTGAAGAAGCATGTCTACAAGTCAGAAGGATGCTCCATCACAGAGATGCTCATTCTGAAGCATTTTTGGAACTGGCTGACTCTTCGTTTTCCTCTTTGGCTTGCACCCAATACCATCACTTTTGTGGGACTGATTATTACTCTGTGTACAACATTGTCCGTTATTCTGCAAGATTTGAACTGCGAAGGGAAGGTAAGCACAATCATGTGATTTGATGATTGTCATGTGATCTGATAGTCATGTTTGTTTACCTGTTTCTCTCTCTCTCTCTCTCTCCTTTTCCCCCTCCCTCTCTCTCTTTCAGGCCCCTCGGTGGGCTTACCTCATCTGCACCATTGGCATTTTCCTCTACCAAACACTGGATGGTTGTGACGGGAAACAAGCTAGACGGACCAACACTTCCTCCCCCCTCGGAGAATTCTTTGATCACGGATGTGATGTGTATGCAACATTCTTGTACTCAGTGGCAGCTGCTTGCATTCCTGGACTGGTTCGATATCCATATCTCATGCTGTGCCTTGTGGTTATAGTGATTCAGCTCAACTACACTTACCATTGGCAAACCTATGTTTGTGGAGTTCTCTACTTCAAGAGGTGAATTATATTAATCTTGATAAAAATGGTCCTGATTGGAGAGGTGTCCTGATTAGAGAGATGTAGAGGTGTCCTGATTTCAGGCTGTCCTCTGATTAGAGAGATCTTTTAGATTTCATGGAGTCCAGATTATTGAGGGGAATTCCACAGTATTATTCTGCTACTAAAATTTCAGGATGGTTGTCCATAAGAATGAGAAATATGTAGTGGGCTTACAAAACAGATTGAACAAATTAATCCTTCTGAGAACCAACCTGAAGCCACTCTATGGGGTATTCCATGAACTTTGCAGAGGTACAAGGTGGTAACAATACAATAGACATTTCCCCCTGTACTTATTGGCTATTTCTTTGTAAAAATTCCTTAGACACATTATGTGATTTTTGTTTTCAGCTTTGACATTGCAGAGGCACAAATAGCACAGATGACAGCATGTATGCTCACCTACATCCTAGGTCCAGAAGTGTGGCAACATCAGGTGTGTGTGTGTGTGAGAGAGAGAGAGAGAGAGAGAGAGAGAGAGAGAGAGAGAGAGAGAGAGAGAGAGAGAGAGAGATGGTATGGGATCGTCCAAACTTGTTATTTCTAACCCCTCCAGACTCTAGCATTCCTTGGGATCCACTACCCTCTGGCTTTCTTGTTTGCCGTGGGCACTCTCTTCTTCAGTGTGATCAATCTTCTCTCAGCTTACTACATTTGCCTCACACGTGGTGTGGGCAAAAATGGATCGACTGTCGCTGTGAGCACTTATTTGAATTCCTCAGTATTATCCCATAATTATGTACACACTGGAACCTCCAAATAATGGACACACTTGGGACCCGTCCTTTGTCCTTTGTAGAGAGGTTGTCCTCTTTTGGAACATAGAGTGTTCCAAAAGACTCTGGGACCCGTCCTTTGTCCTTTGTAGAGAGGTTGTCCTTTTTTGGAACATAGAGTGTATATACAAAGGTACTGTTAGATTGAGAGGTTTGTCCTCTTTGGGCTGTCCAGAGGTTCCACTGTGCATTTCACTGTTTGTAATACCTATTGATGTAGGCACTTTCCAGGTAGTTTTAAGTGTCCTGACATGATTAGAGAGATATCCATATTTCAAAGGCAGGTTATACAGTGTCCTGGGAATGGTTAGCTATAAGTGTCCTGATAAAGGGTGTCCTGATATTTCAGAGGTGGATTATAATGTCCTGATAGAGTTCCAATGTATATAGACATGTGTGCCATTAAGAGGACTCTGAAGTGGCTGTTCCTTTCTAACTCTCCTCTTCCCCCCCCCCCCCCCCCCCCCCCCCATCCCTTCAGGATACCAGCGTCGTCTCTCCCATCCTCTCCCCCCTGATCCTGTGTGCATTTGGAGCCATCTACTGTCACTACTCACCTTCCCAGATCTTCAAGCATCATTCTGTCCTCTACATGGTGGCTTTTTTCTTCCCCATGGCTAAAACTGTCCTTTTAATGATGGTACGTAACGAATCTCCAATTTACAATTTCCCAGAGTCAAAAAAAAATAAAAAATAGTCCAACTGGCCATAGATAGGATCCCACAATAGAAAAATCACCATCTCTCTCTCTCTCTCTCTCTCTCTCTCTCTCTCTCTCTCTCTCTCTCTCTCTCTCTCTCTCTCTCTCTCTCTCTCTCTCTCTCTCTCTCTCTCTCTCTCTCTCTCTCTCTCTCTCTCTCTCTCTCTCTCTCTCTCTCTCTCTCTCTCTCTCTCTCTCTCTCTCTCTCTCTCTCTCTCTCTCTCTCTCTCTCTCTCTCTCTCTCTCTCTCTCTCTCTCTCTCTCTCTCTCTCTCTCTCTCTCTCTCTCTCTCTCTCTCTCTCTCTCTCTCTCTCTCTCTCTCTCTCTCTGCTTTTCTTCTAAAACTTCAGATTGCAGGCATGACAAAGACACCTTTCCCTCTTCTCGACTCCATCATGGTGGGGCCCTTCCTGGCCTGTCTTAACGTCTACATGTCCACACCTTTTTCAGAAGTTTATGTTCTTCTAGCAATAGCTGTGAGTTATTGTATTTCACTCTCACGTACGTACCTCCCTCACTTTTCACATTGAGGAATCTTCAAATAATGAACATATTATGGGACCCATCCTTTTGTCCTTTGTAGAGAGGTTATCCTCTTTGGAGATCATTTTCTATAGAGTGTATAATACAAAGGTACTTTTAGATTGTCCTTTGTTGAAAGGTTTATCCTCTTTCAGAGTGTCCTTTATCAGGGGTGCTACTGTATTTATAAAATGCCCCCCCCCCCCCCAATAAAATGAATAAATAAATAAAATACCTTTGCTTCTGCAGCTCTACAATATCTATGATGTCACAGTTCTCTGTGTCTGTCTGTGTATGGAGATCTCCGACACTCTGGAGGTGCCACTTTTCACTGTCCCTGCTGAGAACATAAAGAGACTACAAAGCAGAGAATCGTCTAGCTAGCTAGGCTGTAATTTAATATCACTGTACTGCATAACAACACTGCATATTGTAATAGTCCAGCTTGCCCCTCCCCTTGGGAATCCCTCGCATTTTTTCACCCTTTACCAATCCATAATGGCTCTGGATTATGGTCTTGTTGAAATCTACAGTGATGATTCCCTTGGCGTTGGCTCTTACGGCAAGGTCTGCAGAGCAAAGTGCGGTCGACTTCACTGTGCAGCCAAGCTTCTCCACGACACTATGTTTGAAGGAAACGACCCAGGGACATTTAATTTTACCAAAAAATTCGAGCAGGAGTGCCAGTTTCTCAGCACCATCAGGCACCCGAATATCGTCCAGTATATCTGCACTACGAGACATCCCACTTCTGGTAGGCCAGTTCTCTTAATGGAGCTGATGGATGAAAATCTTACTCACTTTCTTGAACGATCGGCTACAATTTCACTCCCTTACCACACCCAAATCGACATCTGCCATGATGTGGCACTTGCCCTAGCCTACCTCCACTACAATGCCATCATCCACCGAGACCTCTCCAGCAATAATGTCCTGCTGATTGGTGGAGGCAGCAGAGCAAAGGTGACCGACTTTGGGATGTCCAAGTTTACGGACATGAACACCCAAATGACCCTCTGTCCGGGAACCATTGTTTATATGGCTCCGGAGGCTCTTAAAGCATCACCTCAATATACCTATAAACTTGACTGTTTTTCATTTGGGGTGCTCACTATCCAAATACTGACAAAAAGATTTCCCAATCCCGGAAAAGCAGATGAATATGTTGAAGATCAGAGATATCCAAACGGACGAGTTTTAGTTCAATTTCCTGAATTTGAGCGCCGTAAAGAAGATATCAATTTGATAGAACAGCACCATCCTCTTCTGCCTATCATAATGCAGTGCATTCAAGACAGAGATGTGAACCGACCTTCTGCTGGAGAATTTTGCGATCAGCTAGCCTTGAGGAAGAAAGATGACAGATACATGTGGAGTGTGCAGCAGTCTAAGGATGAAAGTGCTCTAGTAATGAAACTCCAGCAAGAGCTACAAGCTAAGAATAAACAAATAAGTGCTTATCTTAGTGAGCTTGATTCAAAAGAAAAAGAAGTAGCTGATTTGAGAAAGAAGCAGCATCTTGAAGTGCTCAAGTGGAAGGAGATGGCAGAAGCTGAGCAACAGAAACATGAAGATGCCGAGAGGACAGCTGATAAAGAACTTGCTACAGAAATGGATGGCAAATTAAAAATCAAAAGTGATAAGGTAAATAATAATAGCATGTGTGTAACTACCAAGTTGTATACGAGTAGCTTAAAAAAATATTTACAGAATAGATGGTGGTAAGGGATGGAAAGTGTTTATAGCAACGAGAGATATTTTTCATTCAGACTCCTGCCCCCCCCCCCCCCCCCCCCCCCCCAATGATTTGGAGAACTATCATTATGATATATAGGAAGCAAGAAAAGATGAAGAGGGTGCAGAAGATCAGGAGAGCAAGAATCGATTCACTTGGACTTGTGATCGTTGTACCTATGTTAACAGCATTGCTAAAACTTCCTGTGATGTCTGTAACAGTCATCGTTATTGGCATAGTTAATTCCTCACACTGACACACACACACACTAGCCTCGAACCCAGCCTCTCTTTTCCCCATCCCAAAAAAAAAAAGGAAAAAAGAGGCTGGGTTCGAGGCTAACACACACACACACACACACACACACACACACTAGTCTGGTGTAGCAAAGGGTCAGCTACGCCAGACCACACATACATATGGCTAGCTATATGGGAGAGAAAGTATTTCTAATAACAAAAGGGGTGTGGGTTATTAAGTGGGCGTGGTTTGAAAATTTTCGCTGAGCATGCGCATATGCGTACTCTATGCATTCACCATCAAGAATGGAATTGCAGGGCCACGGCCTAGTCTCAATCGATAATGATAATATCCTAGGAACTGGGTCGTATGGAAAGGTTTGCAAAGCCAAGTGTGGTCAGCTGCCTTGTGCTGCCAAATTTCTCCATGATACTATGTTCGAATACGGTGATCCAGGGACTTACAGCTTCACTATGAAATTTCAAGATGAATGCAGGTTTCTCACCTCCATAAAACATCCTAACATTGTTCAATGTCTGGGGACTATCAGCGATCCTGAATCAAGACGGCCAATTCTCTTGATGGAGCTTATGGATGAAAGTCTCACCAAGTTCCTGGAGCGATCTGTTGGCCCCCTCCCATTTTATAATCAAGTCAACATCTGCCATGATATAGCACTTGCTTTAGCCTACCTTCACTTTAATCATGTCATCCACAGAGACCTCTCCAGCAACAATGTCCTGCTGATTGGTGGAGGCAGCAGAGCAAAGGTGACCGACTTTGGGATGTCCAAGTTCGTGGACATAAACCCACGCATGACCCCACTGACCCAGTGTCCAGGAACAGTAGTTTACATGCCTCCAGAAGCAATTAAAGCATCACCTCACTACAATGAGAAGCTTGATTGCTTCTCCTTTGGAGTATTAGTAATTCAGATACTGACAAAAAATTACCCCAAACCTGGGGAAGCGGATGTATATGTTGAAGATCCTAGATATCCAAATGGACGTGTGTTAGTTCAATTCCCTGAAGTGGAGCGTCGTAAGGAAGATCTTGATCTCATAGAGCATGACCACCCTCTCCGTCCTGTTGCAATTCAGTGCATTCAAGACCGAGATATGAACAGACCGTCAGCAAGTGAACTTTGCAAGGAACTGGCCACAAAGAAGGGAGAGGAGAGATATTTAGACAGTGTAGCACAGTCTACTAGAGATCAGACTCTTGTCATACAAAGGCTGCAACAAGATCTACTGACAATGGAAGCTCAAGTCAACACACATGTAACTGAAGTAGCTGAATGGAAAGACAGACACTATGATCAGTATCTTGAGAAATTGAAATGGAAGGAAATGGTAGATGTAGAACATCAGCGGCATGAAGGCAGGGAAAAAGAGCTGCAGAATGAAATAGTGGAGCTATATGATGCATTAGAAAAGAATGCAAAAGAACATAAGGAAGAATTGGATGCTAAAACACGCCAAATTGAGCAGCTACATGCTGATAATTGGAAACTATTAAACACTAAAGCAGAAATATCTGAAAATGGTGTATCAAATGTTGATACAACGACCTCTCTTCTCCAAAATGAGCCTGCTAAGTCAGACACTGAGACTTCAAATCACGGAGAATCTATTCGAAATCCTTCATCTGAAATACAAGCACTTGTAAATGGGATGGAGAAAGAATTGAAAATTGAAGATGAAGTAAGTTATATAATACTGTAGTATTAAATGAGGTGCTATGGGTGTATATTATGTGTGAAAGTAACTTTTGTGATGGAGAGTATAAACTGAGAAAACTAATTAAGTATAGATCGTATAATAACTAACTGACTTGTATACCATGGCCACCAGGCATACTAAACTACTTAAGCAATTCTATTGGTACAACATCTTCTTAAATCAGCAATCCTATTGGTCCAGCATTTAGCTATCAACCTTTCTGGGAGGTTGCAACTCGAGCAACCCCAGCCCATTGGTCCAAAGTTCTACGGGCACTTGATTTAATATCATTACTATGATAATGTGCACTGTCAGACTATTTGCATTCCATAACTGATTAAATTAAGAAAAAAATCAGTCTGGCTTCTTCATGATTACAAATCTCATGAAGAGGGGCTTCGAATTTGCTGTACATAATGTTTTGTTGTTTATTTTTTGCTGCTGTTGTTATTGTCACAGGTGATTACAGAATATAATGGGAGTGGATCACCTTATCAGCACTTGATGAAGTTTGGATCAGGCACAGACGAGTCTGAGTTTGATGATTATGGCACCGAGGAGAAAGTTGAGAGCTTAAATGCATGGACTTGTGACTATTGTACCAATGTCAATATCGGGACAGCAAGTACTGAATGTGATGTATGTGGTGTGCACCGATCAATGGTTAATGAACTGTAAATTTTGTATCATTATTAGCTTATTCTTAAAAAAAAAAACAATAACAAAAAAGAACAATAAAAAAAACAGGGAAGCAAATAGAATATTCCTGACATTGTCAATCAAACAACTCTATTGTGTCCCAAGTCAGTGCCAGATCTAAATGGGAGACAATGCTGATTGTGAGAGATCTATCTCTTAAAATTTAGCTAATGTTTGGGGGAAGAAGAAAAAAACAACTCTTTGGTGACTTCAGTGCCTCAGGCATATCCCCCAAATAAATGAATACAAGTTCCTTGGAGTCCAGGCATGCAAGGTGTGTGCAAAGCTGCTTCAAAAGACTCATCCCCTCAATGGGTGTTTTACGGCGGTGTGCTAATAGGCAAATCACAGAGTTAGGTTTAAAGAAAAGATCATGCAAAACTGAGCTGTTAATGAAATAATTATATGCTTGGTCTTGAACTCTTTTCTCACATGCAAAATTACTTACTTCTTAGAACACAGTGAATGCATGCTTCCTGGTAGCTCACCTTTCTTAGGACCTAAAGCTACACTTTCAGTTTCCAGCAAAATGCCTAATTACTCCAAGCTTGCAACAACACAAAATAAATTTTTCATAATAGTTTGCAAGTGCCTAAATTCTGGACTCTTAGGAGATCACCTGCACATTATCAGGAATATAAAAGGGGAAGTGTCTTTTCACTCTCTACCGATATCAAAGCCAAGTTGCTTCAGTAAAAAAAACACACCACATCAACATATATAAGTACCTACGCTAAGATATGCAGTGTGCATCAAGCACTTTCTTTCGAGGCTGATTCCAAGTTTGTAGCTATAAAGTACATGCAATTGGATCATGAATATTCTAGCCCTAGCCCTAACCCTAGCCCTAGCCCTAGCCCTAGCCCTAGCCCCTTTCTAAATTCTTCTTCTATATGGAATGACATATGATGTGTCTCACTCCTAGTGCAACCTGTCAGTAACACACATGGAACTAATGAAGCATGTTCTCAAAAGCATTTGAGTGTTTTTGATCCAGTCATTGAGGTTATTGAGGTTATTTTAGTACTGACAGTGTATCAATGAATTGCATTCAGCCAAGCTACTCTGCCCATGTACACTACTTGTGGTCATTTAGAGTACCTAGCTACAATTCTCAAAAAAAAAAAAAAATCCTGGAGTATCGAAAAAAATGCCAGCACAATATTTAAGCTATCTATGGCATAAATATTTAGTAATGTAGTAAGTGTCATCAAAGTGCAATGAAGAAGAAGATGAAGGGACATCACCGGTGACGCTCCTTGCCTCCACAGAAGTATGTGGAACTTGAAACACTAACTTCCTCTTTTTGTTGACTTGTCTTTCCTCTAACTCCAGACGTCCTTCCTCATTCAAACTTTCGACTTCTTTTCTCCTTGGGTTACTTCTGAATCCAACAGGATCACGAACAAAACCTTTCAATCTGAGCAATTTCAGATGTGAATCTTGTGGCAGAGGCTCACAAGTTGAAGTCATTTTGGTGCTCACATTATTCCTTTCCATCCTTCTGGCTGACACTATTTTTGGGTGCACTGTTGTTGTGTTAACTTCACCACATGTACCATTCAAATAGTATTTCTGTAGAGAATTTCTTCCCATTCGTGATGGTAATCGAGGAAATTCTGCAACCCCCGATGTCGCATTTCTATTCTCAGTGCTTCTTCTAGATCCTGAGAGTATCCTATGGCCTCTAGTACTTGAAATTTGTCTTTGAAAGACGTCACCTTGCTTCAAGGATATGTTTCTCTGAAGAGAACTACCACCAGTTAATGAAGCATCGACCTTCCATTTATCAGACCCGATGCAGAGATCAGGTGGTTCATTCAAAACACCAGCAGCAATGACCCGAGAGTGCAGTTTTTTGTTATCATCATAATGACTTCTTTTCAAATTCTCAGTTTGTCTATCCGAAGGAGGTTGAGGAATACGTTCATCACCGATCAAACGGTGCAGGGATAAATTGGATAGATCAAGCCATAGTTTATACTGGACAGAAGGCCATGTATGACTGAATCGTTCTGGTGGAACACGTCTTTGATTGTGCTTTACTAGAAGCTTGGAAGTATTAGCCTTTGAATGAGTCCCATCAAATTCATCAGGTCTTTTGTGTTGAACGTCTCTCTTGTAGCTACCATCAGTTCCTAACTCAGTATCAAGATTTAGGACCTGTATTGATGGGAATCCACATTCGTCGGTTTTCGGCTTCTTCTTCCCTACATATGAATACAGTCGATTAAAAAGAGGACACCTCTTAACAAAAGACATCCTTCAAACTCTCTACAAAGCTATTACGTAAGTGTGTCTATTTTACAGATGTCCCACTGTATAGCCAGCCTATTAGGTACAAGACAAAGGCTGTACTGTTATTGTTTCCTACCTAATGAGACTGGTTTTTTAGGATCACTTTCACTAGCCTGAGGCCCATGAGCTCCAGGGAAAAGAGGCTCCACAGAGCTAGAGGTTTCATCAGAAGATAGGACTGCAATCTTCGGGAGAATGGCAGGGCTAGGAGTACCCTTTCTCGACCTTGACCTGGAAGTTGTTCGGGAGATTGTTCGGGCACCAGCTGAGAGGGAAGCCACCGAGTTTAGAGAAGCAGTCATTACTATGTACTGCTGACCAGCCCCGCCCACTATCCTAATGGTAATCGAGGTTGCGCGTTATTAAGACCAGCCCCGCCCACTACCCGACTAATAGTAGGTGCGCGTTATTAAGAATTACGTAAACAAACAATAAGCTGTTAAATAGTGTTCTGTACCACACTTAGTTTGCTTATAAGTTAATTCTTCACCAAGTCTGCTTTGGGACAGCCCAATCACATTCATCTTCAATGCCGAGGTTATCAGTTCCACGAACAATCCTAAACCATCCACCTTCTCCCCAGTATGTCCCCCCTACAAGGGAGTACAGTTAGTCCAGCCATATTGTTAATTAATCATAATAGTTTGAGGCATGGCTACGTAGCAACCTAGTAGTCTGGCACAGCTGACCCTTTACCAACCGCGTAAAGGGTCGGCTGCGCCAGACTAATTTCAACCTGGAACTATCAAAACTTATACTCATGTATGCTTACCCCCCCCCCCCCCCCCCCCCCCGAGTGTATGTATCCACTACTTACATGAGTTTCTCCCAATCCAATACTTCACTCCTTTCTCAGTTCCCCAACCAATCACAGATATCTCGTGATCTATCTCCTAGAGTGTGCAGCAATTAAATTGCAAGAATGGATGGTGTACTTTCTTACTTTAGCATTTGTTGTATCGTTGAAGATTCCACCGCTGTAAGCCAAGAAGTCGTCAGTGACAGCCACGCCACAAGCAATGGGACCACGACCGTAGATCTCAGCCATCATGGCAGCTTCTCCTGACACAATGTCATGCTCAGAAATCTCGTACTATGAAATTGTACATAATTGCTACGTAGCTACGCTAATATGAATTGATATTCAATTCACCACTTGCTATGGTGTGTTATCATCAAGCCTCATAACTACATATAATTATTTTTAATGAGAAAGTATCAGGTTTAAAGCAAAATTTTGGGCAACCCACATTTCAGCACATTCAGACTCACGGATACTACCATTACATGACCAAACCTGTACCTTAGGATAATCCGTGACAGCAAAACAGCCTTTAAATGGAGCACAGTTCCTGCAGACATACTCGGGCTTGCAGTCTTGGCTCTCTGCCAGGTAGTTGGTGCATGTGTCGTCAGGGATACCACCATTGCGTAAGATCCAGGAGTAAGCTACTGTTGGATCACCCCCTTTGCAACCATAGGATGAGTTAGCCTGAGAGAGAGAGAGAGAGAGAGAGAGAGAGAGAGAGAGAGAGAGAGAGAGAGAGAGAGAGAGAGAGAGAGAGAGAGAGAGAGAGAGAGAGAGAGAGAGAGAGAGAGAGAGAGAGAGAGAGAGAGAGAGAGAGAGAGAGAGAGAGAGAGAGAGAGAGAGAGAGAGAGAGAGAGAGAGAGAGAGAGAGAGAGAGAGAGAGAGAGAGAGAGAGAGAGAGAGAGAGAGAGAGAGAGAGAGAGAGATTCCTCAACTTCAACTCTCCCTAACATAAATAGAGCCACATCTTTATGCTACCTCCAGTGAAACAATGGACACACTTGGACTCAGCCGTTTGTCCTTTGAAAAGAGGTTGTCCTCTTTTGGAGATTATTTTGTATAGAGTGTATATACGAAGATTGTCCTTTGTTGAGAGGTTTGTTTTCAAAAGTATCCTTTATTGAAGGTTCCACTGTATACCAATCCTATATACATGAATCTGCATTGCTTTCTCAAGAGAGATGATTGGGCAATGGATAATAAGATTGAGAAATCTTAATGTTAAGTTTATTAACAATAATGAACAATGCTGGATATTGTAAGCAGGCAAAAATCATGTGATTATTTAAGGCTTCTTTCTACTATCTCCTTTGGCCTCTGTTAATGTCAACAGGAGAGCGTGTCTGTTGAATGTTTATGGTGCCACATGCTTACAGCCTCTAAACACACATATTAATTTTTACAGTGAATAAAATACTAGACCTGTCATGAGTGGAAATTTGTTCATTCTTACCGGAGGACCTGTAACACAGTCCACTAGCACTTGGGGTGAGAGGTTGATGTCAGGGAAAGCTCCTTTCCTTAACAGCTTGATCCTGTCGCTGAGTGCTGAGGTGGTAGCCATGGCCCAACACGACCCACAATCTGTGTACACATAGCAACAATGAAAGGAGAGAAAATTCTAACAAATTTCTGATTACTTCCATAAGCTAGTAAGCATTTTCAGATAAGCAATGGTTGCTTGACATTTTGGGTTGATCAAAATTTAACTTAATGACGTGATGGTGATGCTACCTTTTTTTTTTCTTTTTTTTTTTTTAAGGTAGGAGGATTTTGCCCCCCCCCCCCTCTCAAAATTTTTTTTCCCACAACCCCCCAAATTACACATGAGCACTATGTAGCTCCCTCTCTCTCTCTGCTTTTTACTGACTACTGGTAAAGTGTCGTTAGCTTATCATTTCTTACATTGAGGGATGTGCTGGTTTCTGTTGACTGTGGTGTAGTCTTTCCCACTGATGTTTCGGGGGTCATAGGTCAAGGGGAGGTCTGAGACTTTGATGTACGTCTGAGGGAGGGGAGACACCACGTGGGTGGGAACTGGCTTGTCCTGAGGTGAAGCAAAGCACATTATAATTCCAGTGCTCCATAATAATGCAATATTTATTTGCAGCAGCATAGACAATAAATTCAGACATGATATTTGATCTCACCTTATTCTTTTGAACACATCTTTGTTTTGGACTTGCAGCAGCAGCAGTGGAGTGAAGTGGTGTGTGGTGAGCGAGTCTCTCTTGGTCCTTATGGAGCTGAGGTACTCCCCAGTCACATTCTGATTCCAGCGCCAGATTATTCTGAGAAAGACATTCAAAGTGTATGTATGTATGTATGTATGCATGTATGTATGTGCTATTTGAACTTTGTACCTTGTGCATCATGACTCGGGCAAATCCCATCTCTCCCCAGTAACTTCCCCAGGAGTTCCGCACATGCCAAAACTCCACCCCATTCTCCACCCCCCAGCCAACTACCTGCAAAGAAAAAATAACATGCTACAAAGTATGGGCTGATGTCTGCCTACGACCCAGCTCCTTATGATGGAGCTTCATGTCAATGACACTTAAAAGTGTTTCAATTCTGGATGAGTTCTTGATTACCGAGACTTCGTGGTTGATCATTGGGAGAAGGGATTCCTGGGAGAAGATCCCTCCCGTGTACTTCTCAAAGGCACTGGTTGCATCAATACCACAACCGATTGGACCTCGGGCATAAATCTCCGCCTTCATTCTGTCAGCTCCTCTCACAGATCCATAGTCTCCCACCCAATAGGTGGGGTATTGCTCTACTGCTGTGCACTGAAGTAAATGAAAGCTGTATCATCCAAAGGAATACATTACACACTTCTAATAACTTGGTGTGTGTGTTTGGAGATTTAGGACTCTTTAACAAATAGAGACAAAAACCCTTTATGATCAAGACACTTTTTCATGTCTTTAGCTAGCTATCCCTGGAAGATGGACATTTTCCTAACCAGAATATTTTTTTTGATGTAGTATAAATATTATATTTCTCTGTACTCACTTGACTTGTTGTGCAAGTTTCACACACTCCTAATGGACTACACTTCCCATCTTCAGCCTGCAAGGGGGTGATTGAATTGTGCTTAAAGGCAAATTGAAACAGCAACCTTTAGCTATAATTATCTAAGGACCATAAATAATGTACTACATAATTTTTTTCAATCTGGAACCAAAATTTGGTTCTGATTCCATTCTAAAAGTATTAGCTATTAAGATAGCAAATTGTTCCCTATTACAGAGCCGCCGGAAGCAATTTTGAGGTGGTCAGGCTGAATATGTGCGCGTAAGCGCGCGTAAAAATTTTACTGACCACGCCCACTTTATAACCACACCCGCCTATAATTATATTAACGGTTGAACACGTGGGCAATTTTTTAAAATGTTGACGACCATTACCAATGTTGTTCGATCGACGAGTGGTCCGGTTTTGGCCTGACCAGCCGGAGCGGTTCCGGCGGCCCTGTATTATTTATAAGCAAGATGAATTGATATAACTTTTTTAATACAAGGGAAATAACCAGTAACCTCCCCAAATTTCAAATTTCAAAACCAGCTCATTGAGTGGGTGATCAGCTCTTATCTCTGCTGATGTTCTAAATGTGAAATTTGGTCAAGAATTGAGAGAGTTAGAGCAGATCAAGTGAATCCAAATTGACTTTAATTTTCACTCACTTCATAATTCTGACAAGTCTCGTCAGGAACACCGTGCTCGTGAATGTATTCGTACACGCCTCCAGGATTGCCCCCCTCACAGCTCCCCCCTCCGTGACAGTTGATGATGACCTGGGGGGAGAGGAGGATCTGGGGGAACGTCTTGTTGCGCATGATGGCCAGACGGTCACTCAGAGCCGATGTGGTCCCCATGGCCCAGCAAGACCCACAGTCTGCAGAGTAAACAGACTATGATATCTTGATCTAAGTTCTCTATAATAGGCTAGCCCTAAGGCTATAGTAATGAGCCCTAAGGCTACCATAGGGAGCTAAAGTATGAAGAAATGGCTTTCTAGTCTGTTGTACATTATGACTAACATACATCGTGGAATGTGTTGGCTCCTTGTGGCCGTGAGGTAGTTGACTCCATTGACATCGGCCCATGTGAAGTTTTCAGGAAGGTCCAAGGCCTTCAGGTAGGTGTGGGGGAGTGGCTGGGTCACATGCTCACCACCAGTAAATGTAGCTGTCATTCAAAACAAGCATGCTGTGCTATAAAGACTGAGCTGGTTAGTGTTCTTTGCTGGGAAAAGTTATACGCTAAAACATACACTCAAGATTTCTAACATAATAGCTAACAATTGATAATAAATCTGACCACGGAATTTAGCAAGACAATACCTGAACTTGTAGCTATTGGCAGGTTAATGGTCTGACACTTTTGCAAATAGTCATTGCATGGTGGCAGAACTATAGATCATACTATGGTAGTAGATGCTTCATGCTATTAGCTACACGTCAGCAGCTAGCAGTTTAGCTAGCAAAGAGACTGATCTGCATGCACTTAGCTACTTACTTTTTTGCGTCCTACAAGGTTTATGGAGACCCTCAACACCTTGGTCAAGTTGGTGCACAAAGATCAGCAGCGACAATATCCAAATAGCACCCTGTTCCATCTTGTCAATGCGCTCTAGCTATTTGATTATCGATGAGATTAATCAACTGTCTGCAGCTGAACTGATGAATTTGGGAACTGCATGTGCACCATCCTATTAAAACCCTGGGGACAATAGTTATTAAATTGAGCTTCCAGTTATTTTAGCTTTATGAGCGGCCCTTTTTGTTTGTATGTGTGTGTGTGTGTCTGTACAATTTTTTAGTGCATGGCACTGCCTGATCCCTCATGGATGGTAGCTATGGCTGTACCACTGTAAATTAATGAGCTGGCTTTGGTTCTGTATAATAATGAGCAAAATCCCTGGACTAATAGCCCTGTGGACCCGGGAAGTCCTGGATGGTTGTGCTACAGCCAGCTGCTTGACTGATGATATATTAAATCGTGAGCTCAGTGCATTCTCTGAGTAACTTATAGTGTAAAGATCAAAGGGAATTGAAGCCTCTGATAATATACAAAACAATAAATAATAATAATAGTTAGGAATCGTGACTGTTGTCCATTATCTTGTTATTTAAATTTTGTTAATATCTTATTATTATTCTTCACCAAGTCTGCTTTGGGACGGCCCAATCACATGCATCTTCAATGCCGAGGTTATCAGTTCCACGAACGATCCTAAACCATCCTTCTTCTCCCCAGTATGTCCCCCCTACAAGTGAGAACAGACTCATAGTGTAGCTACTCTGCTCATGATTACTGGAATGAGTAGAGTGGAACCAAGTTCCGAATAAGTGATACATTTGGGGACCCAGCCTTTCGTCCTTTGTAGAGAGGTTGTCCTCCTTTGGAGGTTATTTTGTATAGAGTGTATATACAAAGGTACTTTTAGATTGTCCTTTGTTGAGAGGTTTGTCCTATTTTTCAGAGTGTCCTTTATCGGAGGTACTATCTCTTCCATCCCCCACTAGCTACTTACATGAGTTTCTCCCGATCCAATACTTCACTCCTTTCTCAGATCCCCAACCAACCACAGAAATCTCATGATCTATTGCCTAGAGTGTGCAGTAATTTAAACAATGCCTCCAAGATTGTGCATTTCTTTCTTGCCTTAGCATTTGTCTTATCATTGAAGACTCCACCGCTGTAAGTAAAGAACTCTTCAGTGACAGCCACTCCACAAGCAATGGGACCACGAGCATAGATCTCAGCCATCATGGCAGCTTCTCCTGACACCACACCATGCTCAGAAATTTCATACTGTAAAAAGAACATGTAAGGAGTAATCGAATCCACCCACTAATTCATTCAAACCCGTACCTTAGGATAATCCGTGACAGCAAAACAGCCTTTAGATGGAGCGCAGTTCCTGCAGACATACTCGGGCTTACAGTCTTGGTTCTTTGCCAGGTAGTTGGTGCACGTGTCGTCAGGGATACCGTTGCTTAGGATCCAGGAGTAAGCTGCTGTTGGATCGCCACCATTGCAACCATGGGATGAGTTAGCCTATAATCAAAGAGATAACTTTTATGCATAAAGATACCTGTCTAACAAAGGACATTTTGAAACAGGACACACAGGACCTCTAAAGGTACCTTTGCATGTATACAGACAACCTCTCTACAAAGGTAAAAGGCTGGGTCCCAAGTGTGTCCACTATTTGGTGTTTTTTTATAATTTCTTACCGTAACACAGTCCACTAGCACTTGGGGTGAGAGGTTGATGTCAGGGAAAGCCCCTTTCCTTAACAGCTTGATCCTGTCGCTGAGTGCCGAGGTGGTACCCATGGCCCAACACGACCCACAATCTGTGTATGTACATAGCAATAATGTTGAACAAGTCAGAAATCTCGTAGGAATCTACTAAACACTTCAGGTACATCAAATTTTATGATGGTGCTGTGTGGTGAGGTGGGGGCATTTTGCCCTCCTCTCAGATCAGTATAGACCACTTGCCCGTGCACAGGTGGATCACATGACTTACACATGTACAAGGGGGTGTGGTTGCTGCCATCGCATAGAGCAAGATAAGTATTAGGTCCTATGTGGAGCAGTGCTGCTAAAACGGTGTTTTGTAAAGTGTTATTCAAGTTAGAGTTTTAACATTTTCTGCCCGGCCCACATGCGCGGCAGATACCACACCCCTTTTATAGTCTCACGTGAGATAGGCGGGGCTTAGGTAAGTGGTATACAAATAAGTATTGCCGTAAATTCATCAGCTATCGTTTCTTACATTGAGGAATGTGCTGGTTTCTGTTGACCGTAGTGTAGTCTTTCCCACTGATATTGCGGGGGTCGTAGGTCAAGGGGAGGTCCGAGACTTTGATGTACGTCTGGGGGAGGGGAGACACCACGTGGGTGGGAACTGGCTTGTCCTGAAATGAAACAAAACATATTATAAGAAAGTCTATTAATTTTGCATTCATTCGATCCCTTCATCCTCCATTATTATCTGCTCTAACTTCTTCAATTCATGACAATTCAAACTTCAAAAAAATTTGGTGAATGCAAGAAGTGCAAACTTGCTAGGAGCCAATAATATGGTTATGCAGCAGTGGGCAGTACTACAACACACCACCAAGCCTACATGGCTACGTAGGTCATCCCCTCCTTGCATTATATTATGTGTTGCTTCATTGAATTAGCAGGGTTAATGAGCAAGGATTCATCTAACGAGGGGGGAAGCTTCCTCCACCCAAGATTACATGAAGTTCTGGTCTCTTCATGCAATGGTTAACAGTGGCTTCTAAATATTCAGCCGCTTTCCCATCCCCATGGCAATTTCTCTCCCAAGTCAAAGATGAAACCCACGATTCTCACCTTATTCTTCTGAACACATCTTTGTTTTGGACTTGCAGCAGCAGCTGCAGAGAGAGGTGGCATATGGTGAGTGAGTCTTCCTTCGTCTTTGTGGAGCTGTGGGACTCCCCAGTCACATTCCGATTCCAGTCCCAGATTATGCTGAAAAAAACATTCAAGAGTAAACTTAGCAAGACCAAGAATGGCAAAAGTGTATGTATGTATGTATGTATGTATGTATGTGATTTGAACGTTGTACCTTGTGCATCATGACTCGGGCAAATCCCATCTCTCCCCAGTAACTTCCCCAGGAGTTCCGCACATGCCAAAACTCCACCCCATTCTCCACCCCCCAGCCAACCACCTGTAAAGAGAAATAATAATAGAAACTGATACAACAGTGCTAGATATTTCAATATCACAAGGTATGGGGTGATGTCTGCTAATGAAGCAGAGTCTCCCTTAGCTGTACTTTCAAACAGGGTGCTTTAAATGTTTCAATTCTGGATGAGTTCTTGATTACCGAGACTTCGTGGTTAATCATTGGGAGGAGGGATTCCTGGGAGAAGATTCCTCCTGTGTACTTCTCAAAGGCACTGGTTGCATCAATGCCACAACCAATCGGACCTCGGGCATAAATCTCCGCCTTCATCCTGTCAGCTCCTCTCACAGATCCATAGTCTCCCACCCAATAGGTGGGGTATTCTTCTATCGCTGTGCACTGCATAAGTAAAAAGAAGCACAAAGCTCTATATCAATAATGAGAGTGTGTGAGTAAGAAGAGAAGGGAGATCAGGACACTTCTCCAAAAAAGAGCGTAATTACTCACTTGACTACTTGTGCAAGTTTCGCACACTCCTAATGGTCTACAGTTGCCATCTTCAGCCTGCAAGGGGATGATTGAATTGGGATTTGATACACCATAACATGATTAGCAAGGTCAAGTATTATCACACTGTATCATTCTGTATCAACTAATAATGTACCGGTACTAATTTTCAATCTTAGACTACCATAACTCTGGAACCACTTCCGATTCCATTCCAAATTAAGATAGTAAGTTTCAACTTGATATTTTAAAACTGCTCCAAGCTGTCTTATTTTCCCCCAGTAATTGCAAGATGATGAGGAAATTTCATATTGAAAAACTAACTTCTTAGTTCAAGGTACTTATTCATAATTTCTTTGGTTGGGCAATAACCAGCAAATAAACAGCAATCATTTTCTAGCTTCACTCACTTCATAATTCTGACAAGTCTCGTCAGGAACACCGTGCTCGTGAATGTATTCGTACACGCCTCCAGGATTGCCCCCCTCACAGCTCCCCCCTCCGCGACAGTTGATGATGACCTGGGGGGAGAGGAGGATCTGGGGGAACGTCTTGTTGCGCATGATGGCCAGACGGTCACTCAGAGCCGATGTAGTCCCCATGGCCCAGCAAGACCCACAGTCTGCAGAGTAAACAGAAATCTTGATCTTCTAAGTTCTCTATAATTAATCACTGCATATTCTAGTTATGAGTCCTAAGGGTACGTAATCATAAAATGTGTGAATATATGTTAATTAATACACATATTAATAGGTCTGCTGTATATGACTAACATACATTGTGGAATGTGCTGGTTCCTTGTGGCCGTGAGGTAGTTGACTCCATTGACATCTGCCCATGTGAAGCTTGCAGGAAGGTCTGATGCCTTCAAGTAAGTGTGAGGAAGTGGCTTGGTCACATGCCCACCACCAGTAAATGTAGCTGTCATCCAAAACAAAACAAAAAAGTTACTAACTAATCTAGTTAGTATTCTTTGCTGGGAAAAGTTATTTCAACCATTAGAATGCTTACATTAGCAACACAGAATTGTAACAATAGATCTGACCACTGTAATGTAGTCTAAAGGTGTAGTTATTCAAGTTGCAATGGCAGGTTGTAACCCTTTGGTGTGTTTACTCATGTTCTCATTATGTTTACTCCAAGCCTTTAAAGTGAAATCTGCTCTAAAGTCACGGCATGGTAACGAGATGGGATATAAATACTAGAATTATGACTGAGGATAAGCTTGATCATCCAGTATCCTAGCTATAATAATAATTGGATGTCAGATCAGAAAAGCAGCTCTCTGCCAGCACCAGTTTTTAGCTAGCTGAATAGCAAGATGACAGGTCTCTTACTTTTTTGCGTCCTACAGGGCTTATGGAGACCCTCAACACCTTGGTGCACAAAGATCAGTAGCGATAATATCCAAATAACGGTCTGTTCCATCTTGTCAGTACTTTGTTTGTTTTAGGTACCCATATGGCCATGCGCATGACCATTACGCAACTTCCGTCAACTGTGGTCCCAACTCCGGAAACTTGAATTACTGCAGAATTCAACATTGCGTGGGCTACTGCGCATGTTTTGTATTGCAATTTTATACATGCAGTGCAGTGGTAATGAGGGTCAATGTTCAAACGGAAGTGAAATTTGCTTGACAGTGTATTACTGGACTACGTATATTACCATCCAATAAAATCTTAATTTAGAAATAATTGCTAGAATTATTCATCCATCACAGTTTAATTTCGCTTGATTCTTCACCAAGTCTCAGCCCACGAACGAACGATCCTAAACCATCCCACGAGCATAGATCTCAGCCATCATGGCACTTCTCCTAACATGACACCATGAGAAATCTCATACTGTAAAATGAATGAGTTGCACTACAATTCTAAAAACTTAATCAACATTGAAATCTTGCATTCTTGGGTAAAGTCTATTCGCGTTCACCTTGACCTTCTTATATCCGCGATAACTTGCTCAATTCTTGACCAATTTCAAAATTTCAAATACCAGCAGCTAGCTAATTATCTGAGATTTATGATGATGCTTTTTATAAGGACTCATTCCTTACCAGTAAGAAGTTAGCTGTATGTCCCATAAGCAAAGTATGGAGCTGCCATTCACCACAAGGAATGTAGTGCGCGCGCATTGCGCGCGATAGAGCAAAACAATGGCTGCCAGGTGCTACTGATTCTCGAGTAAGTTAGCTAGCTTACGCGAGTAACTGCTGGTTAAAACTAAGAAATATGAATTATAGAATAGTTTAGCTAACTAGAAAACTGAATCACAGAATCTTTTAACTAACTAGATCGATAGAATCAATGAGAAGTCACATTATCAAGTTTTAACTACAATATTCGAATCACTGCTAAACTTCCCGGCAGTTTAGCTTATACAGAAACCCTCCAGGAGTTGCTGGGATCAGGAAAGGAAGGAGCAGGCTTGAGATGTCAGCTAAACCACCCTACCTCTCTGGGGATTGTCCAGTAGAAGACAGGGCAGAAGTCCAGGGAGAGTCATGGCAGGCATGAGAGAAAGTCACGCAAAAACGAGAAAAGAAACGAGAAAAGAACTTGATCTAAACTGATAACACGTGGCTTGCCTCCAATTACCCGCGCATACCTCTAGCCATAACTATGTGGCTAATTGGATTAACACGCGTTCTTACGTAAGCTTACTATACCACAGCTACTTCCGGGGCCAAGGTGAACGCGCATAGACTTTAGTTGGTGGTGTGTCATCAGGGATCATGCCATTGCTTAGGATCCAGGAGTAAGATCACCACCATTGCAACCTTGAGATGAATTAGCCTGTGATGAAAAAAGGAGTAACACCATCAACAACAACAACAACAATAACAACAACAACAATAACAATAACAACAACAATAACAGTTAAAACTAGCTTCTGTAAGCTATATCATCCCATGATCACTCTCTAAATGATAAAGCACTTACTTTTTGTCCTGCAAGGTTAATGGAGACCCTCAACACACAGTACCAGACCCTGAGTTCGCGCGCGATGATTTGCTACGCAACTTCCGTAAACTGTCTTTCTTGTTTTGATTTGGCTTGTTGCTATTTTGTTTTGGTTTATTTTCCGTTGTTGTTGTTATTGTTGTTGTTTTTTGTTTTGTTTTGTTTCATCATCACCTTTATAATTATTACCGATTACTTATTACATCACAAAAAATAATTGTGGGACATTATTACTAAAAATTAAAAATTAAAAATTAAAAAAAATTCAAATCTCCGAGCCTCAAGAAAAGGAGGTAAAGGGTCGGCCACGCCAGACTATGCATATGGCACCGGGGATCTAAAGACAGCTCTTCAGCATTCAAGGTATATCTAACTATAAAGATTAGGGCTGGGTAAATGGTAAATAAGTGCATCTGTCTTTGCATATCTCTAGAATCAATCTGACATCAATGGCGGAAAAGCAACAACCACCCCATGTAGCAGTAGTGGGCGGAGGCTTAGTAGGTTCTGTTCAAGCCCTCTTCCTCGCCAAGAGGGGATTCAAAGTGGACCTCTATGAAAAGAGGAGTGACATTCGCAAAGCAGGAGGGGCGGAAGGAAGAAGCATCAATTTGGCTCTGAGCTTACGTGGCAGAGAGGCACTGAAAGCAATTGGCTTGGAAGATGAAATCTTGAAAACTGCCTTGCCTATGTTCTTCCGTATGATTCATTCCGAGTCTGGGGGGCTTTCTAGGCAGCCATATGGTACTAAAGATCAGTGCATATACTCAGTAGACCGGCAAAACCTAAATGAATTACTATTAAACTCTGCTGAGGATGACCCTAACATTACACTTCATTTCCAACATCAGCTCCAGCGGGCTAATTTGTCCGAAAAGAAGCTTGAATTCCTTCAAAGAAGGGACGATTTAGGAAAAGAGAAAGTTTGTAGCGTCAAGAGAGATTTCATATTTGGTTGCGACGGTGCTTTTTCATCTGTTCGACGTCAGATGATTAGGTGGGGAAGGATGGATTATAGTCAAGAATATATCGAGCATGGCTACAAAGAGCTCACTTTACCTCCAGACATTGATGGAAAATTTGCAATGGATGAAAAGTGCCTCCATATTTGGCCACGTGGAGAATTCATGATGATTGCTTTACCCAATCAAGATCGTACATTCACCCTGACACTCTTTATGCCGTTTAAGGTATTCGAATCAATCGAAACGGAAGAAGATCTGCTTGCTTTCTTCATGAAGCACTTTGAAGACTCAGTGGCCATGATTGGCGTTGAGAGACTAGTTCAAGACTACTTCAAGAATCCCACAGGGAATCTTGTGTCCATAAAATGCAAGCCACATTTCATGGGGGAGAGCACAGTCATACTGGGAGATGCAGCACACGCAGTGGTGCCATTCTATGGTCAAGGAATGAACGCAGGTTTTGAAGATTGCTTGATATTTTTTGAATGTTTGGATGAAATGGACAACGATCTCGTGGCTGCAGCCACAAAATACTCACGGGATCATTGGATAGACTGTCACACGATAGCCGATCTATCCTACAGCAATTATCTAGAGATGCGATCACTTGTGAGAAGCAATTTATTCATCTTTCGTAAATACGTGGACAATATTCTTCACTTTCTCTTCCCAGCTAGGTTCATCCCTCTCTACACGATGGTGGCGTTTACTCGTATGCCATATAGCAAAGTAGTGGCAAAGAACAAGTTTCAGAGGAAGATTGTGAACGCTGGGATGCTTGGTTTAGGAGTGGGAGGTTTGTGTGGGCTTTTGTTCTTGCTGTATAGATGGTCCGGTATTCACGCTCCCTTGAGATATCGAATATTCCCTTGTGTTATTCAATGTGTTATAAGTGACTTTGCTTCTAGATAATCTGTAGATGAACACTTTCTAGTGAACTCACCAGCTGTTTAAGTTATTTTTATTTATTTTTTGTACGCAAACTATTTTGTGAAATACACTATGAAAAATAGGAGATGTCCTGAAACCTGAAGGAAACTTGATAAGGAAATTCATAGGATACACACGAGGGCACAGCATGTTTCCCTGTTTCCTATTTAAAATGTCATGAAATATGCCGTATCCTACAAAAAAAATACACCGTGTTTCCTTCCAGTTTCTTGGAAACACAAGGGAGATCTCTTATATTTCAACTGTTTCTAGCCATTGATCTAACATTTTCTTGATGGGTACATAGCCATAGCAAAAGAAAAAAAAATGGTTGTGAATCATTTAAAAATATAACACTGCAATAGGATGGTACGAAAACGTTCTTTTATATATATAATAATTTTTGTATTTGCCAATTATCATTGTTCAGACTAGCTTAGCAACTGACAATAGTGTCCTGATTCCGTAGCTGTCCAGACAATAACAATAGAGCTTATGATAACAGCCTGACAACTGGACATTTTCCGGCCAATATTGGGTAATTATTTGTTTTTCAGGACAAAAGTACTGGTCAAAATGCACACCAATTCAATGTCCAGGGACAAACTGGGAGTCAATATCAATTTCTTATCATAAACACTGCAACAACAACAACAACGAGGAGGAGGAAAAGGAAAGATAGGCCTGTGGTAACTAGGATTTTAAAAATTTCATTCATAATTCTAAACTGTATTTGATGTTAATTCCTGATAAAAAGTGTGTCGTTAATCTTGAGAATCCCTTGACAAGACACCGCATAATAACAGCCAAACATCGGAGTGACAGAGAATCGTTCTTCATCGATCCCATACACCTCGGAGTACATTCTGTACCTGAGAAATCACAACACAAAGAATCTTGTAAATTGGATTTACAGGAGAACAGATTTTTTTTACTCAAAGAGTGTTTGTATTGGCTCTCCCCTGGCCGAGAATTCTCCCTTCTCCTGATCAACGGTGCTCACCTTACAGCGAGTACATGGTTTCAACTTCCTCAACAGCACATCTTCCCCAATGCACACTTCTGGCCAACCATCCTGTATGCATCATCCATCACTTAGTAATCACTAAGGTGTGCATTAATTAAAAGAGCCACACATAGACTTTTACATACATACATACATACATACATACATACATACATACATACATACACACATACATACATACATACATACATACACACAATACGAACCTCAGCATGAGCTAGACAGCCAGTGAGGATGATACTGGGTCTGAACCCCTCGATCTCCATCTTATGATCCAGTTTAGAGTTGAGAAGTTCCATGGAGGCCTCAGAGGCCATGAGAATAGGAGCATAGTCTGAGAATCTGGACTGTGAAACCCAGAGAATAAGAGTTTTAATAATTGCAATTATCGTTTAACTATTCCATTATTTTAGAGCTTAATTATGAAATACTGACCAATCAGATCATTTTGTACTACAATGAAGTGGTCAAGTAGATAAGATAATGCTTGAAGAGTAATCTTAGAAAACTGGCGCTCATGTTCTATGCTCCGCAGGTTATTAAAGGAATATACAACAGACTATCTCCCCCTCCAGTACAGTGGATTGCATTTGCACAACAGAACACCAAACCAAAATTTACATAGCTTCTTTTAAGTAGCCCAACTTGAAAGCCACAATTAAGTCCCTTGAAAGGAGGCTACGGTTTGGTGTTCTATGTTGCAAGATTACTGCACTCCACCCTACAAATTGAACAGTATACTATAAATGACCTCCTCTCCGTCCCTTGCAACATCATCCCACTGTGTGTCCTCCTTGAGCACTCGTGCTCTCTGCTTGGGAGACATGTAGTAAAGGGAACAGCCTTCTTTGCCGAGATATTTTGAGAACCACGCCCCCACTTCTTCCCCCATGTATATTCCTTCGCCACTCATGCGCCACACTCTATCATGAAAATGAAATGATAAGGTTAAAACCATTCAAACTTAATGCCAAAGTTTGACATAAGACCAAGATCAACTTTTTTAAATTAGAGAGACCACTTCTAACGACCACCACCATTCAACTTCTCAAAAACTATAATATTATAGTCATATGGAAAAACCCTTGTCCTACCTCAATAATGGGATATTATGATTGAACTAGAGGATTGAAATCTCGTCTATGATCTCCTTTTAAGACTACTTCCACGATGGAATCAATATCTCATGGCCTCTATTTTAAAGACCTCTCTCATAAGAGGCCACCTCTAATGACCACCACCATTCGAACTCTGACCTCTCTATCTAGCTATTCAAAACTAGTAGTACTTTAGGTCCCACCCCTCAATTGAAATCTCATCTCTTTTTAAGACCAAACTCTATTCCAACCACATTCTTCTTCACTGCTTCATATTCAATATGGCAAGGGGACAGAAAACATTAAAATCTCACTTAATAGCCTTAGTTTTGATGTTGTCATGTGGTATCTTGACTTCAATCTCCTCCATTCCTGGAGCAGTGAGGAACAGAGGTACACTTCCTAACTCACTGTTGAAGTCGATTTTTGGTTGGATGAGAGCCATGGCTGGATATACACGTTGAGTTATAAAGGTACCATCTTTATCCACCAACACAAAGGCTCTGCAACAGAGATAGTTACACAGATAGAATCCTCAGCCAAGACCACGACACATAAGTGACACCTTTAAACTATCTATTCCAGAGCCAGGGGAGGTGTGGGAGGTTAATACTACATGGCCAGAATGTCAGATTGGCTCTTAGACACCCATTCCTTGAATTATAGTGAATGATTGTATGCTTGTATTTTTAATCGGGACTATCTCAGATCTTACTCTTGTTAACCAGACCGTTCACTTTGACCTTTGACCCAGATCAAGGTCTACCTGTCATATTTGAGTCCTCTCTTCAGACACTCAACAGTGTCCACCTCGATTCTGTGACATGACTTCACAGGGTAGACATGCAGCTTGGCCACCTTGGCTACTGGTATGTTGTACAGTGCTACATTGGATGTGGCTCTTCCTCGCAGTAAATACCAAATACCCACCGCCCCAGCAGCACATAAACCCACTCCAACGCTGATTGGGTCCATAGACTCATTGATATGGTAAAGTATCGACGTTATCAAAGATTCAAAGGTATTGATATGGTAAAGTATCGTGGATTGCAGGTTGCTTGACATTAGTACTTCAGCCAGCAAGGTCACATGGACCAATCAGATTCATGCTGACATCATTGCCTGCAGATCTGATTGGTCCATGTGACATCGGTGGCTGAAGTACCGTATCGCCATCATCGCATATAGCCAAGTTGGTGTGTGCATGCTCACATAAAGATATTTGTAGAATGTAGATGTGGTGGATTTTGATGTTGTTTTAGCTCTTACGACAATGTTTTACAGTAGCATGAATGGTGAATCCAGTCACACCACCAAGCACTGCCCCCACTGCTATTCCAACTGGACCCACTGCCACTCCTCCAATTATCACACCTATCAGAGCTCCTGCTCCTGGAGCAATGCTTCTACGTGCAATTTCAAGTGCCAATGGTTGCTTAGGGACAGGAGGCGGTGCATAATCTCTCTTGTCAATCTTCTGGTACGGTTTCATTTGCTCTAAGTTCAAGTTGAGCAAAGTAGGTTGAGCTCGGTTTTTCATACTCTGAAAACAGATGGACCAAAATCCAGCCAGCCAATCAGTACGGCCATCAGGTAAGGATGGGTCACTATAGTGACCAGCTGGGACAAAGGCTACTGATTGAACTACATTGTGAGGCACCTCTGCTTTGTATAATGCTTCTTTTAACTCCTTACTCCATTTCATCCATCGATCTTGAAAGAATTCCTTACACACTGAAGGGTCATTGTGATTTCTGGGAGGAAGGACCTTGTTAGCAAATGTCAGTGCAAAGATAGCGTTTGTCCAAAAATCGGGTCCGAAAGCTTGCGTTAAGTGACCAATGGTCAAGATATCTTGCTTCTGTATTCGTAAATCATCCATCTTCAAGCAGTAGAGTACCAAATCTACTTCTTTAACACATTCAGCAATGGATGCAAGATTCTTGGCTTCATCATCAGCACCCACAGTGATCCCAGGAGAATCCCATATTTTTACAGTTATTCCACGAATACTGCAGATGTAATCCTTGACTTCAGTTGTCACAGACTCAATGGAGTCAGTTTCAGGAGCAACTTCCTCCCCTGCCAGTCCGTTGATAAGTGCAGATTTGCCTGTTCCGAGCTTTCCCGTGATTAAAATGCTGACTTGGCGGTGCCCGCTCCTCTCTGATAACTCCTTAGCAACATCATCTAAGTTTCGCGTCTCTTCCAAGTAAGTCAGAGAGGTGTACGAAGAAGACAAAGCCATCCTGATTCTGAAATTAACTTATGGGCGGGGCATGGATAGATCTATTATTACGTCATAGCAATTACATAATAACTTTGTATTGTTGTTGTCTACTTATTGTTGTTGTTTGTTTATTTGCTTCTGTATTTATTAACTCCATGTCCTAGCAAAGCTCCAATTCCAATGCCAATGAAAATTCCAATAAAACCGTACAAGAAATATCCAGCCAATCCAATGATGGATGTAGGTGCACCATAAACGAGTAGCAATTCATAGAGACGATTCTTGCTGCTTTTCTCAAGCTCAGAAGAGTGATAAGGCACTCTTTGGACAGTATCATATGGTTTCAGTTGGTCTAAATTGACCCTCAACAGTATGAGTTTTCCTTGATTCTTGATGCTCAGCAAGCTTGTCGACCAAAATGCACCCAGCCAATCACCGCGTCCGTCCGGTAAGGAAGGGTCATTGTAGTGCCCGGCAGGAATGAAGGATACAGTATCGACAATGTACGAAGGCACACCCGCTTTTTGTAGCGTCTCTCTGAGTTCTTCCGCCCACTTGCCCCACCTCTCTCTGAAGAATGCTTGTCTTGCTTGAAGGTCATTGTAATTTCGAGGAGGCAAAACCTTATTCGCAAACGTCAATGCAAATATTGCATTTTTCCAGAAAATGGATCCAAATGCTTGTGTGAAGTGACGAATAGTAGTGGTGTCTTGTTTCTGTATGCGCAGGTCGTCCATTTTTAAGCAGTATAGTACCAAATCCACTTGAGATATATCCCTCTGGAGTGCTTGGAATCTTATCACTTCATCATCAGTAGCTACTGTTATTCCAGGAGTATCCCAAAGCTTGACTGCTATTCCATGGATATTAGCAATATAACTATTGATACCCGTTGTTGCGGACTGAATTGAGTCACTCTCTGGGGCTACCTCATCTCCTACAAGTCCGTTTATCAAGGCGGATTTTCCCGTTCCCACCTTCCCCGTGACTAGGATACTGACTTGGCGGTGACCGTTCTTCTCCAGGAGTTCTCTAGCGACCTCGGGGAGGCTAGGCTGCTGCTCCAACGCTGATAAAGACATGATTTCTCTGCAATCTAAGGTTCTGTTTCTGCGCGTGGGACTTAATTTTTGCGACACACATACCTAGACGTTTACTGAGCGTGCACGGATCCTATATCTTGTGCAGCAATGGCAACGTCTAAAAACATACCTCAGGTTACCCCCGAGCAGAAAGAGGAGTTGAAGAAATGGATGAAGGAAAGCAAGTCTCTAAGCATCCTGGTGACTGGGAAAACTGGAGTTGGGAAGTCATCACTTGTGAATGGGATAGTAGGCAAGCTTGTGGCTCAGGAAGGAAGCACATTGAGAAGAGAGACCGAACACGTTAAAGAATACTCATGCAAAATCAAAGGAGTAGATGTAACCATATTCGACTCACCTGGCCTTCAAGATATCACTAGCAGCGAGGAAGATTATCTCACTGATATCGCAAGCAAATGTGGGAAGGTTGATTTAATACTATTCTGCTGCAAGATGAACGATGAACGACTTTCCAATGATGACGTTAGAACCATGAAAAAATTAACGCAAGCATTTGAGAAAACGCTCTGGGAGAATGCTATATTTATCCTGACATTTGCCAATAAAGTCACCCCAACAATTCGAGGTCGTGAACCAAGCAAAACTGAGATTGATCATCATTTCCACACGAAGAAAGTGCAATGGAAGAAAGTCCTCACTGAGATACTCATTGATGCTGGAGTTGATAAAACCATTGCTGACAGCATACCGGCTGTCCCTGTGGGTTATCATGACAACCCAGAGATTTCTGATACGAAGAACTGGTTTAGTCGCATGTGGAAGGTATGCCTCGAAAGAATGGCAAATGTAGCCAAACCAGCATTCCTCAAGATGAACATTGAGCGATTCCGAAAAGAGGTCAGCGAAGAAGAGCTCAGATTCGAACTCTATAAGCAGCCAATTCAGTTTCCCAAGGGTGAGGAACTTGTGAAAATGAACATACCTCCAGCTTTACTTGATTTGTTTGGATTACCAGCTGAAATGGGTCTCGGTGGGATTGTTGGTGAAATGGCGGGAGGATTTATAGCTGATATCTTTGGGTTAGGTTCAACTGCTTGTGGGTTTAATGCTGTTGCTTTTGCTCTCCTTGGTGAGCTGGTTTTGAATTACGGCATGAAATATTTCGGCTGGTAATGACTATTGTGTCTTTTTGTTGTTGTTATTTTTTTGTCAAAAAATTGTGAATAGCTAATGCTAATAACAGTGCATTGATACTGAACAATTGGAAATTCTCTGCTTTGTATATCATAGGTATAGCGCTGGGTCAGGCAGGTCAGGCATTTGCCTGATCAATACAAGCCAACACATCTTGATGGTCTCGCTTCAGGGAGAGTCTGGTAGCTACAACTGTTAATGCAGTTTGCATGACTTCAGTCCTATGATTTGTTTGCTGACACTGATACCTCCCAGATTCTTTATATCACTCAGTATTATGAGAGCCTGACTAGTAAGACTAACCGGACCATTGCACGAAACACTGCTACACCTCTGTATATGATGCAACTTCCACAAGGATATGGAAGCATTATAATATAAATTCCTCATTATAGGTCGACTGCTAACAGATCATGAATAGCTAATATTTTATCAGATTTAATATTCATTAGTGGTTATTATCATTGGCCAGATTCTGACCTTTATCCTTTGTGAGGGTCATATATAGGACTCTGCTCCATTAGTGTAAACAATAATGCTTGCAACTCAACAAGTTTAATTAATTTAGAGCTGTAACCTTCCTGCAAGACTAAGCAATCAGTGCAACCAATGCACTGCTATCATATACTATTAAAGCACTCCACCTGGCACCTATAACTGCTATAATTTCTAGTTTAATGCATCAACCGAAAGCAATCTCTCTGCTGGTGTTTGAAATTTGAATTGAAAAAGTTCTATATAGTGGTGCCAAGTGAAGACTTTAGCCTATTCATGAAGACTTTCAAGCATACAACCAATGAACAGTAGCTGTACAACTTTACAAATTACTATTGTTGTTATAGCTATGACATCTGAGGCATCTGCTATGAATTATCTGTCACTTGATAAGGGTATTGATGCTGAACCCATGGAGGTACACCTCAGATAATATTGCAGCATTTTCAGGGAGATGCTCCCCACCCCTCCCAATGCTGTATATAATCTGCACAATCTATGGTAGCTACCACACACTTAATTCCCTGATTATTTATTCCAAGTATATAGATCTTACCATTTTGCATGAAAATAATTATTGTGCTTATAATTCTACATGTGACTGCATGCACATCCAAGTCCACACTTTTGGAAGTATCGGAATTCATACCATTTAAAGGGACAAAATATTTATGATCATTGAATATATTAAACAGACATCACTTCACAGCTACTATAGTACTATGAAATCCAGTTAAATGTATAGCTATGGAAAAAAATTAGTCAGTTCCTAACTAGTTGCTTTCTTTTCTTCTTCTTTTTCATCTTCATTTTCTTCATTTGAAATGCTGAAATAGGCAGTAACTGCATCAGCTACGCCACCCACTGCTACCCCTGCTGCTGCCCCTGCTGCTGCCCCTACAGGTCCGAATATGAACCCCACTGCTGCACCAACTGCTGCAAAAATGGTTGGAGGTGCTCCATATTTGACGGGTGCGGGAACCCAAATAATGGGCTGGTCCTCTATAGGCTGATCAAAATCTTCATCAGTTAAATCCTCAGGTCGTTTCAGTCGGTCGATATTTGCTTTGAGGAGACCAGCTTGTGAACTTGGTTTCATACGGAATATACAAGCATACCATAATGGTGACAGCCAGTTTCCTCGGTCTGGAAGAGCTACTTGTTCGTCATAGCCAGCTGGGACAGGAATGAGCTTGTCTGCTACTTTTTTGGAGACCCCAGCTTCCCTAAGTGCTTCACCAAGCATTTCTTTCCATTCTCGAATGCGTTGTTTGAAGTATTCGCTTTGTATCTTCTGTATTTCTTCTTCGCTCTTCTTGGGTTCTCCTTTCTTTGGTCTCTTAATCGTTTTATCAACTTTATTTGCAAAAGTGAGGATGAAGAGAGCATGCCTCCACATATCTTTTCCAAATCCAGCTGTGAGCTTCTTGATGGCTTCGATATCATCCACTCTCAGTCGAGTGTCGTCCATCCTTGTGCAGTAGAGGACTAGATCTGCATTACCACAGCCTGCACTTTGCATCTTCTTCATGTACTCTCCTTGTACCTCCACTGTATCTTGCAGTCCTGGGGTGTCCCATATGACAATTTTCACTTCGTTACGAGTGAGATCGAATTCTTTCACTTCATAAGTGCCTCTCTTGAGATTCTCTCCTTCTGTCGCGACGTCAGCGCCCACGATTCCATTTATCAGCGCCGACTTGCCAGTTCCTGTTTTGCCAGTGATCAGAATCCGTACTGGTCTTTCTCCAGTCCACGCTTCAGGGAGATACGACTTGATTTTCTCAAACACACTCGCCATCTTGAAAGTTTGTGGTATTATTTCACGCGCACAATTAATTAGGCCAATCATTCTATTATTTCTTAATTAAGCCAATATTAAAAAATACCACTAAAGCACTATATACAAAAAGCCAAACTACCACAAAGTGTAACGACTGCTATATTAAGCTGGACTGTATTTTTCAGCACAAATATAACCAACTAGAGCTCCTATAGCTCCACCTGCAAGAAGTCCATAACGTCCATACCTATAATACCCAAGCAAGCCACCAAATGCAATGCAAGCAAGAACACCAATTATCTTCCATATATTATCAAGGTTTTGCTGTGGTGGGGATCGAGGAGAAGGTTGGTAGGTGTCCATCTGTATGGGTGTGTACGGTTTGAGATTCTCAGCATGTACTTTCAGCATGACTGGAGTCGCTTGATTCATTATGGACTGAAGACACATCAACCAAAATCGATTAATCCAGTCTTCACAACCGTCAGGTAGCATGGTATCATTATAGTGACCAGCAGGTACAAAGGATACTGATTTAATCACATTTGCTGGAACACCAGCCTTTTGCAGTGTTTCCTTGAGTTCTTCGCTCCATTTGCTCAAACGCTCTCTAAAGAATGCCAGTCTTGCTTGCGGATCATTATAGTTTCGAGCCGGTAGCACCTTATTCGCAAATGTCAGCGCAAACACTGCACCTTTCCAAAATTTAGTTCCAAATGCTTGAGTGAGACGATCTATGGTAGTGACATCTTGCCTCTGAATGCGCAGGTCGTCCATTTTTAAGCAATACATTATAGAATCAGCTTCTGAAACTGCTTTCTCTAATGCGTGAAACTTCTCTAACTCGTCTTCCGCACCAGCAGTTATTCCCGGCGTGTCCCACACCTTTACGGCTATTCCATGGACGTTAGCAACATAGCTCTGGATTGTAGTAGTCACAGATTTGATTGAATCGCTCTCTGGGGCTACCTCGTCTCCAATCAGTGAGTTGATTAGGGCAGACCGTCCAGTTGCGAGCTTGCCTATGAGAAGAATGCTGATCTGGCGGTGGCCTTTCTTTTCGAGTAGTTTCTTGGCCACTTCAGATATGCTAGGCAGCTCAAAAAGAGAAGACATGGTCTTGCGACAGTTAGTGTGTTCAGTGGGTGTGTCATTCAATTACGCATGCGCATAGATATATTTACATGTACACGTCAAGATGTCTCTTTCCGACGATGTATTCGAAAAAATCCAAGAGTATCTTCCAGAAAAATGGACTGGAGAAAAGCCTGTGCGCATTCTGGTCACCGGCAAGACAGGAACTGGCAAATCGGCGCTGGTAAATGGAATTATAGGTGCTGAGGTACCGTCTGCTGAAGAGGATGACAATCTCAAGCGAGGCACAAAAGAAGTCAAGCCAATCGAAATGTCACACAAGAATGTGAAAATAATCATATGGGACACCCCTGGTCTGCAGGACACAGTGGAAACAAAGCCAGGGGAGTATATCGAGATGATGAAAGAAAAGAAATGTGACGAGGCAGATCTGGTTCTCTATTGTATGAGAATGGATGATACCCGATTGAGGCAGGATGATATCAGAGCCTTTGAAAGTCTAACATATGGACTTAGCGAACAAATTTGGAATCATGCTATCTTCATCCTCACTTTTGCAAACAAAGTGGAAAAAATGATTAAGAAACCAAAGAAAGGTGAACCAAAGAAGACCGACGAAGAAAAAGAGCAGATACAGAAGGAATACTTTGAAGAACGTCTTCGAGGATGGAAGGAAGAGATAGTCGAGGCACTGAAAAAAATAGGTGATAAACTGGCCGAACAGGGTGAGGCACTGATTAAGAAAGGTGAAACACTGGCAGAATGCGAGACACTGGCAGAAACGGGTGAAGTATCGGTAAAACTTGAAAAAGGTGAGACTTTGGAAAAAAAGGTCGAGAAACTGAAAATAGAGGGTGAAGCACGAGTAAAAGATGGTAAGCACCTGTCAAGTGAAGTAATCGACAAAATCGTTGTAATCCCAGCCGGTTACGATGAGCAAGTTGGCCTCCCAGACAGAGAAAATTGGTTATCACCGCTATGGTATGCTTGTATATCCCACATGAAAGAAAGTGCACAAGCCGGTCTCCTCAAAGTCAATCTGAGTAGAATAAAGCGTCCAGAAGATGTGGCTGAAGAAGATTCCGAGAAGCCTCTATCGGAACAGCCTATTATTTACGAACCCTCACTCATCAGCAAGGTCTTCAAGTATGGAGCAGCTCCAACCATCCTTGGAACCATTGGCTTAGCAGTTGGATTCCTGGTTACAGCCCCAGTGTCACTTCCAGTGGCAGCAGGGGTGGCAGCTGGAGGAGCGATTGGAGCTGGAATTGGAGTTGGAGCAAGTGCTTACATGAAGTCCAAAAAATAAGGAACAGGAGAATTCATAATGCAGCTATTGACAAGATTCCTTTTGTTTATTGAAAAATTTTTCCCAAGTGTACTAGCTAGAATTACAATTTTGTTGATGTCAAGTTAGAATGTTTTTTTTTGTGCTCAGACTTTAACTTTGTTCATACATAAATGTATTCTACATGGCACTAGCCACTAGGTTGGTTGTTAACTATCTATAAACACCAAAATTTACATAGTTCAAAGGGCTTTCGAGTTTGGTTACTTAATAGGAAGCTAATATGGTTTTAGTGTTCTGCAAGTCCACTGTACAGAGTTTTGGCAACAAGAATATGCTCAAATTGTTGTGATAGAGCTATACTGCTGTGGTCCAGGCCTATTGTTCTAGCTACCACTACTCTACTACTACCAAATATGGATCTTCAATCTTCAAGCTCTGTTGCAAAGATTCTGCAAAACCCTGTACTCTCCATTGTACAAAAGGTTTGGGGTCCTATAGTTTACACAACTGGATATTCTGTGTAGGACAATCCCCATCCTAAATCAACAGTACTACTAGCTACGTGACTAGATGTGTCAATAATTAAATAAAGCTATTAGATAAGTGTAGAAGTACAGGCAATTACATGTTCAGCGGGCTTACTCCTAGGCTTAGGTAGATTATGCCAGCATAATTTTGGGAATAATTGGGACTTCCTGGAATTAAGCATAATGCCAGAATAGTGGGGCATATTTTGAGCATAATGAGAATAATTGGAGCTTCTGCAAGCCTGAAAATAAAAATTTCTGTCACTCTGTACTGGCTGAGGTGGTTTCTTGCTACACTGTGACAGTGTCTAGCTATACCAATACCTAAGACCTGAATCATTATTATAGACAACTACATGCAGCTGTTAGTTTATGGCAATGGCTAAGCTACTTCTAGCTCTGCTACTGCTACTGGTGGACTGGGCAAGCATAATCATTAGCTTATTTAAGAATAATAGTGGTGCATTTAAGGGAATAATTGGTGCATTTTAGGGAATAATTGGTGCATTTAAGGGAATAATAGGTAGCATTTTGGAGCATTGTGGAATAGAATAACTGGAGAAATCTTGAGCATAATCTACCTAAGCCTACTTACTCCTCCACCCACCGTAATTAAATTACTATGAATCTTATCTTGTCAATCCACAGGAATTTACAGAATTATAATAGCTATAGATCAGATAAATAACTATGTACTAGAATGTTATCCACAAACTAAAACCCTAAGAGCTGCTATGATAATTGTGACTTCTCATTACGGTGACCGAATTTGAAGTAAGCAGTGACTGCAGACACAACTCCACCCAGCCCCGCCCCTGCTGCACCACCTGCTACTCCTCCAACAGCCACTCCTGCAGGACCACCAATTATTCCCACTGCTCCCCCTACTACTGCTCCAATTGCTGTGAAAATGGCCGGGGGTGCACCATACTTGATGGATGGGGGTATAGCAAGAATTGGCTGCTCGGATAAAGGCTGATCGAAGTCTTCTCCGGTTACATCCTCAGGTCGTTTTATTCGCTCTATATTTGCCTTGAGGAGACCTGCTTGTGAACTTGGCTTCATACGGATTATGCATGCATACCACAAAGGAGTCAACCAGTTTTCTCTGTCTGGGAGGCCAATTCCTTTTATATCATCACTGTCATCATCAAAATGTATATAACCAGCGGGAACAGGAATGATCTCTGAAGTTGCCTCAATAGGCACACCTGCATTAATAAGCGCTTGATCAAGTTCTTCCTTCCATTCTTCAATTCTTTTTTTAAAGTAATCAGTTTTTTTCTTCTTGATTTCTTCTTTACTTAATCTTGGCTCTCCTTTCTTCCTTTTGACTATTTTTTCCACTCTATTAGCATACGTGAGAATGAAGAGAGCGTCCATGGTCCCAAATTTCTTTGCCAAAACGTTGAGTGAGCTTTGTAATAGCTTGGATGTCATCTAGCCTCAATCGAGTGTCGTCCATTTTCGTGCAATAGAGGACCAAATCGGCATCTGCACAACCAGCACTTTGCATCTTCTCCAGGTATACTTCTCCTTCTTCCACACTATCTTGCAGACCAGGAGTGTCCCATATCACTATCTTCACGTCATTTTTTATGTGTTCGATTGCATGAACTTCAGCTGTGCCTCTTTTCAGTCCTTCACCTTCTTCAGCTACTTCTGCACCAACGACTCCGTTGATCAGAGCTGATTTACCAGTTCCTGTTTTTCCCGTGATTAGAATCTTCACAGGTTTTTTCCCAGTCCATCCTTCTGGAAGGAGTCCTTTGATTTTATCAAAAATCGTGCTTGCCATCACCGATCAAGCTATTGTGTTGCAACGTTAATGTTGATTTACTGCCTGGGGGGTAGTTGCCCCACCAAGTCATAAACCCTAGCTACTCCCCTGATAACTGTTACAAATTTCTAGTTTAATGCATCAATCTCTCTGCTGGTGTTTGAAATTGAAAAAAGGCAGTTATGGTGAATGATCAAGGTGCCAAGTGAAGACTTCAGCTCACCTACTTTCGAGCATACAACCAATGAACGTTAACAGTAGCTGTACACAACTTCACAAATTACTAGACTCGCCTGTTGTTATAGCTATAATATCTGAGGCATCTGCTATGAATTATAGTCTTGTTTCTGTTACTTGATAAGGGTATTGATGCAGATTGCTGAACCCATGGAGGTACACCTCGGATAATATTGGAGCATTCCAGTATGTTTGCTCTAATACTTATCTCAGGGAGATGATCCCAATGTTGTAATCTGCACTATCTGTCCACATATCTGGTAGCTAGCTACCTACCACACACTTAATTCCTTGATTGTTTATTCCAAGTATAGTATTTTGCATAATTTCTACATGTGACTGCACATCCAGGTCCACACTTTTGGAAGTATCCTGAGATGTGAGATGGGAAGGAATTCATACCATTAAAAGGATAAAATATTTATGATCATTGTAGTAATATATTAAACAGACATCACTTTATAACTACTAGCTACTACTATGAAATCCAGTTAAAAGTATAGATATGGAAAAAGAGTCAGTTCCTAACTAGTTGCTTTCTTTTCTTCTTCTTTTTCATCTTCATTTTCTTCATTTGAAATGCTGAAATAGGCAGTAACTGCATCAGCTACGCCACCCACTGCTACCCCTGCTGCTGCCCCCGCTGCTGCCCCTACAGGTCCGAATATGAACCCCACTGCTGCACCAACTGCTGCAAAGATGGTTGGAGGTGCTCCATATTTGACGGGTGCGGGGACCCAAATAATCGGCTGGTCCTCTATAGGCTGATCGAAATCTTCATCAGTTAAATCCTCAGGTCGTTTCAGTCGGTCGATATTTGCTTTGAGGAGACCAGCTTGTGAGCTTGGTTTCATACGGAATATACTAATGGTGACAGCCAGTTTCCTCGGTCTGGAAGAGCTACTTGTTTGTCATAGCCAGCTGGGACTGGAATGAGCTTGTCTGCTACTTTTTTGGAGACCCCAGCTTCCCTAAGTGCTTCACCAAGCATTTCTTTCCATTCTCGAATGCGTTGTTTGAAGTATTCGCTTTGTATCTTCTGTATTTCTTCTTCGCTCTTCTTGGGTTCTCCTTTCTTTGGTCTCTTAATCGTTTTATCAACTTTATTTGCAAAAGTGAGGATGAAGAGAGCATGCCTCCACATATCTTTTCCAAATCCAGCTGTGAGCTTCTTGATGGCTTCGATATCATCCACTCTCAGTCGAGTGTCGTCCATCCTTGTGCAGTAGAGGACTAGATCTGCATTACCACAGCCTGCACTTTGCATCTTCTTCATGTACTCTCCTTGTACCTCCACTGTATCTTGCAGTCCTGGGGTGTCCCATATGACAATTTTCACTTCATTACGAGTGAGATCGAATTCTTTCACTTCATAAGTGCCTCTCTTGAGATTCTCTCCTTCTGTCGCGACGTCAGCGCCCACGATTCCATTTATCAGCGCCGACTTGCCAGTTCCTGTTTTGCCAGTGATCAGAATCCGCACTGGTCTCTCTGCGGTCCACGATTCAGGGAGATACGACTTGATCTTCTCAAACGCACCACTTAACACACCCGGCTTTGCCATCTTGAAACTCCGAGGTAATTATTTCACGCGCACAATAATTAGGTCAATTATTTTACTACAAAAAAAAAAGAAGAAATTTTCACGCGCACAATTAAATTTTAGGCCAATTAATACAAAAAACCACAAAGTAACAACTGCTAATGAGCTTGGCTATCATATTGTTCAGCAATAATGAAACCAACTACAGCCCCTAAAACACCCCCTGCAACAAGTCCAGAACGTCCATACCCATAATACCAACGCATGCCGTAATACCCAAGCATGCCACCAAATACAATGCAAGCAAGAATGCCAATTATCTTCCAAAGGTTTTGCTGTGGTGGGGGTTGAGGAGAAGGTTGGTAGGTGTCCATCTGGATGGGTGTGTACGGTTTGAGATTCTCAGCATGTACTTTCAGCACGACTGGAGTCGCTTGATGCATTATGGATGAAAGACACATCAACCAAAATTGATTAATCCAGTCTTCACAACCGTCAGGTAGCGTAGGATCATTATAGTGACCAGCAGGTACAAAGGATACCGATTTAATCACATTTGCTGGAACACCAGCCTTTTGCAGTGTTTCCTTGAGTTCTTCGCTCCACTTGCTCCAACGCACTCTAAAGAATGCCAGTCTTGCTTGCGGATCATTATAGTTTCGAGGCGGTAGCACCTTATTCGCAAATGTCAGTGCGAACACTGCACCTTTCCAAAATTTAGTTCCAAATGCTTGAGTGAGACAATCTATGGTAGTGACATCTTGCCTCTGAATGCGCAGGTCGTCCATTTTTAAGCAATAAATTATAGAATCAGCTTCTGAAACTGCTTTCTCTAATGCGTGAAATTTCTCTAACTCGTCCTCCGCACCAGCAGTTATTCCCGGCGTGTCCCACACCTTTACGGCTATTCCATGGACGTTAGCAACATAGCTCTGGATTGTAGTAGTCACAGATTTGATTGAATCGCTCTCTGGGGCTACCTCGTCTCCAATCAGTGAGTTGATTAGGGCAGACCGTCCAGTTGCGAGCTTGCCTATGAGAAGAATGCTGATCTGGCGGTGGCCTTTCTTTTCGAGTAGTTTCTTGGCCACTTCAGATATGCTAGGCAGCTCAAAAAGAGAAGACATGGTCTTGCGACAGTTAGTGTGTTCAGTGGGTGTGTCATTTTTTCCATTACGCATGCGCATAGATATAAGAAAATTCCTCCACGTTTGGCTTTTTCAGCTCTTCCACGCACCGAAAGACGGATTATACCACGCATGTTGTATTGTTGCTATGCCGTCTTTCGGTGCGTGGAAGAGCTGAAAAAGCCAAACGTGGAGGAATCGACCCTCTCGAAGTTCAGAAGTAAGTCCATAGCATAGCTAGTAACTTCACCACCTTACTCGTGCAAAAAGCAAATTTTTTGCTGCTCGGACACCCATACCAGCCTATTTTAGCCTGTTTTGGCTTTGTGTACCTGTATCCTCTTACATGATAGAGTAAATATTCAACTTACAGTTTCAGAGTTTAGTGTACACTCTACTTCATGCCCTCATACCTAAAATGTAGTGAACTTTGGATGTATTCAAGAGTTTCAGCCAATAGTTCACATTTGCAGGGTGCGTACCTTTTTTGAAAAACTGAAGTTGTTTCTAGTGACCCCAATTTATATTCATAACATGCCCTCTACCTATGCTTTCCAAATGTATGCATTCCCTTGCCAAGAAAAAGCTCAATGATTAGAGTACATTAATTTTTAATATTATATTCCTCAGGGATGATCAACTGAGAGGGAGGCTTCAATATCTTCACTCATAGTTCGGGCAGAGAACAAGAAGGTGCAGAGGTGAAGAAGAACCTGAAAGAAATCACCAGGATCAATGGCTGCACACTTAATACCCAAATTTGATAATTATTGTATTGTATTAATTAATGCAGGCATGCACAATAAGGAGTGGCCGGGCAGTTTATATTGCGTTTCCAATCCCGGTTACAGGGGTTTTCAGGTTGGTTGACCAGTAGAATTTGCACATGTGCAAGATAAATTCAAGCGAGCATAATATACTGTCATATAAATGCAATGATCTTAAATTTTATGAGCACGAATTTAATTCTGCACAGTCGGCAAATTTTGTGTCAACCAACCTGAAAACCCCTGTACGTAGTCTATACAATCTATGGTGGGTGTGTCATTCAATTACGCACGCGCATAGATATATTTACATGTACACGTACGTCAAGATGTCTCTTTCCGACGATGTATTCGAAAAAATCCAAGAGCATCTTCCAGAAAAATGGACTGGAGAAAAGCCTGTGCGCATTCTGGTCACCGGCAAGACAGGAACTGGCAAATCGGCGCTGGTTAATGGAATTATAGGTGCTGAGGTACCGTCTGCTGAAGAGGATGACAATCTCAAGCGAGGCACAAAAGAAGTCAAGCCAATCGAAATGTCACACAAGAATGTGAAAATAATCATATGGGACACCCCTGGTCTGCAGGACACAGTGGAAGCAAAGCCAGGGGAGTATATCGAGATGATGAAAGAAAAGAAATGTGACGAGGCAGATCTGGTTCTCTATTGTATGAGAATGGATGATACCCGATTGAGGCAGGATGATATCAGAGCCTTTGAAAGTCTAACATATGGACTTAGCGAACAAATTTGGAATCATGCTATCTTCATCCTCACTTTTGCAAACAAAGTGGAAAAAATGATTAAGAAACCAAAGAAAGGTGAACCAAAGAAGACCGACGAAGAAAAAGAGCAGATACAGAAGGAATACTTTGAAGAACGTCTTCGAGGATGGAAGGAAGAGATAGTCGAGGCACTGAAAAAAATAGGTGATAAACTGGCCGAACAGGGTGAGGCACTGATTAAGAAAGGTGAAACACTGGCAGAATGCGAGACACTGGCAGAAACGGGTGAAGTATCGGTAAAACTTGAAAAAGGTGAGACTTTGGAAAAAAAGGTCGAGAAACTGAAAATAGAGGGTGAAGCACGAGTAAAAGATGGTGAGCACCTGTCAAGGAAGTAATCGACAAAATCGTTGTAATCCCAGCAGGTTACGATGAGCAAGTTGGCCTCCCAGACAGAGAAAATTGGTTATCACCGCTATGGTATGCTTGTATATCCCACATGAAAGAAAGTGCACAAGCCGGTCTCCTCAAAGTCAATCTGAGTAGAATAAAGCGTCCAGAAGATGTGGCTGAAGAAGATTTCGAGAAGCCTCTATCAGAACAGCCTATTATTTACGAACCCTCACTCATCAGCAAGGTCTTCAAGTATGGAGCAGCTCCAACCATCCTTGGAACCATTGGCTTAGCAGTTGGATTCCTGGTTACAGCCCCAGTGTCACTTCCAGTGGCAGCAGGGGTGGCAGCTGGAGGAGCGATTGGAGCTGGAATTGGAGTTGGAGCAAGTGCTTACATGAAGTCCAAAAAATAAGGAACAGGAGAATTCATAATGCAGCTATTGACAAGATTCCTTTTGTTTATTGAAAAATTTTTCCCAAGTGTACTAGCTAGAATTACAATTTGTTAATGTTAAATTAGAATGCTTTTTTGTGGTCATACTTTTTAACTCTATTCATAACATATTATCGCATACATTAATGTATTCTACATGCTCTCACTATAGATTAATACTGACAGTGGTGAAATTCAGAACACCACCTTAAACCCAAAGAACTTAATGAACTGTGGCTCTCAATTGAGTTTACATAACTGCATATTCGGATCACCTATTTCTCGATCCTTAATCGTAAATTAGCTATGCTAGTCCTATAGCTATGCAATGTCAATAATTGCATTTGCAAATGATAGAGATAAACCACAAAGTACAGGTGATACGTATATCTTTCTGCATTCATGTTTCCTCCTCCACTGTGTGTTAGCCTAATTAAATTTTATCTCATTACGCCCATACAAAACATGCCAATCCACAGGAGAATTCAGATCGATCTGACTACAATAATAAATATAAGATGTAGTTCCATTATCAGCTGACATTCTAAATTTCTTTTATTTTTCTCTTTTATATTCTTAATTTTTGTAATCATAAAACCCTGAAGAAGGCTAGAGACCTAGCCGAAACGTAGGTTTCAAAAAGAAATTTGTTAAGCTGAATAATTATAAAAGAGGAAATATAAGATGTGTTAACAGCTACATCTACTATAAAATAATAGCTACTATAATCATGCTCAGTGACGGAGTTTGAAGTAAGCAGTGACTACAGACACAATTCCACCCAGCCCTGCCCCTGCTGCACCACCTGCCACTCCTCCAACAGCCATTCCTGCAGGACCACCGATTATTCCCACTGCTCCCCCTACTACTGCTCCAATTGCTGTAAAAATGGCCGGGGGTGCACCATACTTGACGGATGCAGGTATAGCAAGAATTGGCTGCTCGGATAAAGGCTGATCAAAATCTTCTCTGGTTACATCCTCGGGTCGTTTTATTCGCTCTATATTTGCCTTGAGGAGACCTGCTTGTGAGCTTGGCTTCATACGGATTATGCATGCATACCACAGAGGAGTTAACCAGTTTTCTCTGTCTGGAAGGCCAATTTCTTCATCATAGCCAGCAGGAACAGGAATAATCTTTGAAGTTGCTTCTATGGGCACACCCGCTTTAATAAGCGCTTGATCAAGTTCTTCCTTCCATTCTTGAATTCGTTTTTTAAAGTAATCAGTTTTTATCTTCTTTATTTCTTCTTCACTTAATCTTGGCTCTCCTTTCTTCCGTTTGACTATTTTTTCCACTTTATTAGCAAATGTGAGAATGAAGAGAGCATGGTCCCAAATTTCTTTGCCAAAACGTTGAGTGAGCTTCTTAATAGCTTCGATGTCATCTTGCCTCAATCGAGTGTCATCCATTTTTGTGCAGTATAGGACCAAATCGGCATCTGCACAACCAGCACCTTGCATCTTCTCCAGGTATACTTCTCCTTCTTCCACTATATCTTGCAGACTAGGAGTGTCCCATATCACTATCTTCACGTCGTTTTTTACGTGTTCGATTGCATGAACTTCAGCTGTGCCTCTTTTCAGTCCTCCACCTTCTTCAGCTACTTCTGCACCAACGACTCCGTTGATCAGAGCTGATTTGCCGGTTCCTGTTTTTCCCGTGATTAGAATCTTCACAGGTTTTTTCCCAGTCCATTCTTCTGGAAGGAGTCCTTTGATTTTATCAAAAATCGTGCTTGCCATCACCGATCAGGTATGGCTATTGTGTGCCTAGTAGGGGAGGGGGATCTCCCACGTATATAGGGATTTCCCCGTGCTATAACTTGCGTTAGTAAAAAACAATTTAATACAAAAATGAAAATAAATAGACCAAAGAAAAAAAAAAGGACTACTGACTACTATGATTCTGTTTTGTTTTCAGTAGTTTTACTTTTAGTAGTGCTGAAATAAGCAGTGATTGCAGACACGACTCCACCCAGTCCTGCCCCCGCTGCACCTCCTGCTGCCCCTCCGATAGCCATTCCTGGAGGTCCACCAATTATTCCAATCGCTGTGCCAACTGCAGCACCAATTGCCGTCAAAATGGCTGGGGGTGCACCGTACTTGATAGGTGGAGGTATACCGGTAAAGATGATCGGCTGCTCGGACAAAGGCTGATCAAAGTCTTCTTCCTTCAAATCTTGAGGTCGTTTTATTCGATCGAGATTTGCCTTCAAGAGACCCGCTTGTGAACTTGGCTTCATACGGAATATGCAAGCATACCATAGTGGTGATAACCAGTTCTCTCTATCGGGAAGACCAACTTCTCCATCATAGCCAGCTGGGACTGGAATGATATTTGCAATTATCTCCTTTGGTACTCCAGCTTGTTCGAGTGCTTGATCAAGCTCTGTCTTCCATTCTTGAATGCGTTGCTTGAAATATTCTCTCTGTATCTCTTGCTTTTGTTGTGCATTCAATTTCTGTTCTCCTTTCTTTCTCTTGATCATTTTTTCAACTTTGTTTGCAAACGTGAGGACAAAGAGAGCGTGTTTCCAAAATCCATTGCCAAATCCATACGTAAGCTTCATGATGGCTTCAATATCATCGTGCCTCAATCGACTATCATCCATCCTTGTGCAATACAGGACCAGATCAGCATCTGCGCATCCTTCATCTTGCATCATCTTGACGTACTCCCCTTTCTTTTCAACGACATCTTGCAGACCAGGAGTGTCCCAAATGATGAGCTTGACGTCATTACGCACATGCTCGATGGCTTTTACTTCAGAAGTGCCTCGCTTCAGCCCGCTCCCTTCTTCTGCAACTTCGGCACCCACAATTCCATTAATCAGCAGGGATTTCCCCATTCCTGTCTTACCAGTTATTAGGATTCGAACGGATTTCTCCTTCGTCCACTTCTCTGGATTGAATTCATCTGGAACTGTTATAGATGGTTCATCACTATCTCCTGAGATTTCAGGTAGTTGATAGTAGTCATCCACTATGAGCAAATAATCTTCCACTGTGGTTAAAGACACTGATGCTTCTTCTATGTCATCGTCCAACGTTTCAGGTGGTTTTAGCAGCTTGAGATAATTTCGGAGTAAAGAGCTTTGAGGGCTAGGCTTCATATGTAGTATACCATCATGCCATAGAGGTGAGACCCAGTTTTTTCTGTCTGGGAGGCCACGTCTCTCGTCAAAGCCAGCTGGAATAAAAGTTATTTCTGCGGCTACTTCCTCCGGCACACCAGCTTCCATTAGAACTCTTACGTACTCAATTTTCCATTCTTGGATGCATTTTTTGAAGAACTCCTTCTGTATCTGTCGCTTTTCTTGCGTATTGAGATTCGATTCTCCTTTGATTTTTTTCTTCACTCGGTTCGCAAAAGTGAGGACAATAAGAGCATGTTTCCAAATATCTGGACAAAACTCATACGTCAGCTTCTTAATAGCTTCAATATCATCCTGTCTGATTCGAATATCATCCATTTTGGAACAGTAAAGAATCAGATCCACCTTACCACAGCCTGCACCACGCAACTTCTTCATGTAATTGTCTCCCCCCTCTCCAATGGTATCTTGTAGACCAGGGGTGTCCCATATTAATACATTTACATCGTTAAGTACGTGTTGGATGGACTTAACCTCAGTGGTGCCTTGGTCTAGATCGAACCCTCCTTCCCCTGCTAATTCCGACCCCACCATTCCATTTATCAGAGCAGATTTGCCAGTTCCTTTTGTTCCAGCAACCAAAATCTGAACGGGCTCTCTCTTCCAGAATAAGTCATAAACTTTCTTAAGAAACGCCATGCTTATCTTTTATATCAGGCAGATACAGGCTACTCCTGTACGTACTGTACCATTGTTTTTCTGTGAGCTAGACCACGCCTCAAAAGCAGAAGGACCAATGCGCATGCGCATTTTGAAAAAAAAAATCGTAAATTAAATTAAATTGGTGGTTGACATCATTAACTTTTTTCACTGTACTATGTCACGTGGTAGCTGTTCCTTCACATACATCACCATACAGCCACAGCTTTGTCTCGCCAAAACTCCCCGTTGGGACTTCCAGGTGGGAGAAGGGCCACCATGACGGGAGTTTCAGCCCCCTGATCTGGGGTCAGTGGAGCCTTGTCTCCAGCCATATCTGTCTTCACCCATCCTGGGCAAACAGCATTTATCAGGATGTCCTCAGCACCTAAAATAAATATTAATCGGTAGTATAGTGAACCATATTAAGTTATGGAGGAAGTATGATACAGTCATACTCCAAAAGCTTCTAAATTTAAATGTACCTTGTACAAAAATAACCTCACAACCTCTCTACAAAGGACAAAAAGGCTGGATCCCAAGTGTGCAGAAGTTCCAGGGCCGAAAAAATTATAATATTATACTGTACCTGATTTGGCAATTTGCCTTGCGAATACTTTAGTCATGGCTGTTTCACCTATCTTTGACATGCCATAAAATGTATTGGGCCAGCCCCTTTCGATGTGCTTCCCTTCCTTCACATCTACAATGAACTCGTCCATCAGGGCCACAATACCAGCTTCAGTCAGTGTTGGATCTCTAAAACGATCTCGTAAAGTTTCAGTACCAAGTCGAGATAGAGTGCCAACCATGGATGATACATTGACAATTCGTCCATGTGGTTTAGTAATAGGAACAAATGCCTTCATCATGTTGAGGGTTCCAGTGAAATTAGTAGACACAGTAACAGTTGCTTGTTCAATAGCTGGCACAGTGGAGGCCATTTTGTAGGCAATACCAGCATTGTTAATCAGTACATCTATTCCACCGTATTTATCCACGATAAACTGCTTCAACTTCTCTATGGAGTCGGCAGAAGTGATGTCAAGCTGATGGAATTTAGGATTCAGCCCTTCAGTTTGAAGGGTTGAAAGGGCTTCTTTTCCTCTCGTCTCGTCCCTGGAAGTCAAATAAACGTCGCCTTTGAACTTTTTGCATAGACTCCTTACTATGGCCAGGCCTATTCCTTTGTTAGCTCCTGTTACAACAGCCACTTTCACCGGATCTACAGCCATTATTTTAGCACGAGATGCAACGCCCCTTCACCAGTTAATCTAACATTATAAAAAGAATTTTGATTTGATGTCCTGTATAAATGTCTAGTAACACTTTTTTTTTTGTTTTGAAAAGGCCCAAGAACTACGCTTTCACTGTTTTCAGACTAGACTTGAGGTTTTGAAGGCCTTGCTGCCAAAATGACAAACGATCGTGAAGCAGCTGCCACTGCCCCTTTTCAAAAGTACGGTGAATAGAACTCCTGCAAAAGAGTAAGATTCTGTTCATCAAAAAATTTCCGTTAATAACACTGACTCACATTATTACTAAGGTTTGGTTTACTTGGTTGATTCGTGCTTCCACTAACTTTAATCTAATACCTGCATAATAAAAGAACACATCAGGATGAGGTGCTCACTTGGAGCTATATCACACACACAAAAAAAAGCTATTGATCCCAGGTGATTGATATTAGACCACAGCTACAATGTTGGAAAGTATAATCTTATGGTGCTCATTATATGGAGCAATGCTACCCATGGTGCTCATTATTTGGAGTGATGCCATAGTGCTCATGTACTCATGGTGTTCATTATTTGGAGTGGTACTAATTAATTGGACGTCCCACACAGTATTACAGTACTAACAATTGATTATAAAGTCTTCCAACTCCTCCTGCGAGAGTTGCAGTTCCTCCCTCAGCGATGAGAAGGGTATGACCTCCTGACTCACCGCCATGCTGGACAAGGTAAGGTGACGCATCTTAGCCACACAAGACTCGTGATCTATGCCTGAGGACACAAAGAAAAGTACATATCAGGTGAAATAACTATTTCAAAGGCATCTTCCACAAGTCCAGATGAAATTATGATTGATATTAGCAATAGCCGCAGATTCTCGACAGCTTGTCAGTCTAATTAACCCTCAATGTACCCAATTCATCCACGAAAGCCTTGTGTTGAGAATAAAAAGTCTCAAAAGATGACAGGTAGTCAAAGACAAAAATCTTCAATAACTGCATGAAAAGGGTAACATTTGTCATCCTATTACAGTAATACGAAATGGACTTCTTCCTCACATTATGAATGTTTTGATCAGCCAGTGCTTTTATTGGGGGTAGCTCTAAAATGTCGTCGAATATGAAAGAGGAGGGGTCCAGTATTACCAGTTTTATGAGCTCTTCAGCATAGCTCTTACCCTCACTGGCATCCGCATCACTATAAGTGAGCAACAACTCCTTCAGAATCCGAATTGGAAGTCTGAGGGGAATGTAAATGACATTATGATTGTGGACTATTGTTTTTTTCTTTACGTTTTCTTTCTCTCGTTTTTGAAAGTTTGCCACAATAATTCAAATAGATTTCGTTTCTCCTTCATATCTATTTTCCACAGCTCAACCCATTTGCATAACTATGAAAGAGAGAGAGAGAGAGAGATCACGTCAAACGTCAAGACTCTTTTAATTAAGTTCTTTATACTTGGTCCATGTCTACAGCCAATGAACTGGAAAGTCCAGTCTGCCCTGCCAGTTTGATGCGATGACAGAGGATGGTATAGCGAAGAGGGTCCTTTGCGGGAAAATGGCAGAACATCAGTCCAAGCCTGTTGCATAATAAAAGGGAATGAGTGAGTGTTTCTCTCTCTCTCTCTCTCTCTCTCTCCCTCAGAGTATGAATAAATCTTCATAGTTATTGCCATAGCAATAAGTAGCAGGCAACTACTACTATGACAATTAAGATGCAAATTACATCATCACAAAGAGAGAAATTCACTAACTACAGATTGTTCTTTTGGCTTAATAGGGGAAAGAACATTCCTACTCACAGCTTCAGTCTGCACTCCAGATTTTCAGGGGTACCCCCCTCCACGATCTTGACGCAAAATGAATCCACGACATCCTTAACTTGATCAGAGGAAACCACATGAAACAGTGACACAACACTGTAAAAAAATCCCTCCAAATCTACAAAATAAAATTATAATTTCCTCTCCTAATTAAATTTTGCAAATTACCTTGTTGATCCTTTTGTTCAAATACAACAGAACATTTCTGGATTATAGCTTGTAAGCGAAGCAGGAGCTCAGTGTCACTAGAGGTAACTATATCAGATCCCTTACTGCGCAGGTATTCTTCTAATTCTTCACACTTATATAATACAATGCGCCTTAATTAGAAAATTATTATGAGATTAAAGTAATTCACCTGTTCTTCCTCTGCTATATTTATCAAAGCTGTAAAACATGTGATGGCGGTATTCATATCTACTCCCGAAAGGAGTGCCTTCACCTCCTATGGCGTGCTCTCAGCCGCCAAGACTATTTTAATACTATAATTGGTAAAGGGTGAGGTGAAGGGTCAACACGTGTTCGACAACGCATGCGCAATAGGAATTCGGTAATTTTACAGTCATGTGACAAAAATTTTTTACAGTCATGTGACAAAATAATGTGACAGTGAATAAATAAATATAAAACCTGTTATAAATTACTCCCTTTTTTCTTGCAATGCCAACTCATGAAGTAAGGCTGCCGAAAGAGAGATTCCACTTCTTCTAAAGTTTTCCCTCTGGTCTCTGGAAGAAAGAAGACGATGAAGATCAACGCCAATACACCCAGACTAATATACACAACAAATGTAACAGGTTGCCCAAGGTTGTCAGCCATAGTCAGAAATGTCATGGAAACAATAAGATTGGATATCCAATTGACCATTATTGCAATGGAGGCAGCCATACTTCGTGCCCAGGTGGGGTATATTTCGGAAGTGACAACCCATGGCACTGGGCCCATTCCAAATGAGGAGGAAGCGATGTAAATAATGAGTGCAATAACAGCCAAGGGACCAAGCCGGTTTTCCGGACATGTACTAAAGAACCATTTTCGTTTTAAGTGAGAGGGAAGAACTACACCGGATCCTTCTTTGTGAGGTGAAATAAGACCATTATGGAAAGGTTGAGAATAATTTTCAGTTCTTGATGTAACTGTTTCTCCAAATACCACACACTTTTTGCCCTCGGGATGATACTTAGGAGCAAATGATCCATTAGACTGAGACGAGGGAATACACGTGCCATTAGAATAGTAACCAAGATCTTCATCAAAATCAGCACAAAATCCACACTCCGAATTCCCCACACAACTCCCACAGTTTTTATAAACGCAAGAATCCCCGATGAATGGAACAGATGTAGGACTATTGATATTTGAAACATGAAATGTAACAGAAAGGAGTGAAAATCCCACGATCGTCCCACAAAGACTTCCTATAATGAGGTACCGGCGACCGAGCTTGTCAATGAACACCAGGCTGACGAGTTTGAAGAAAAAGTTGACAAAGCCAGGGATGACTGCCAGCCATATGGCACTTTGGTCGGGGAAACCAGCCATTTGAAAGATGGAGGCGCTGTAGTACCTGTACAATGAATAAAAAATTTAAAAAATCATAAAATTTTCCTGCGTTTCCCAGCCTTATACTTACACTAACACTCTTGCAGTAAATAGAGTTAGCCAGCTCTTGCAGAAATAGAGTTATTTTCAACCATGCTCTGGCAAAAATAGTATCCCAGTTATTGCAGAAATATCAGCCATGCTCTTGCCAAAATATAGAGCCGTGCCAAGAAAGACTATGCTATGCACATACCGTATAGTGCAAAATTTTTCGTGGTTTTGCAAATATATATGTGATAGATTCCCTTATTCTCGTGTATTATTTTTTCAAAACCACGAAACCCACGAAAATATCGTGCTAAACGGTAGCATTTTACACGGACTCTACTAACTCACATGACAACATTGATACCGATAAACTGCTGGAAGAGGTGAAGACCACACCCCACTGTGAGAGCTAGCAGAACTGATTTACTGGTGAAGAATTTCTTCACCAGATCGAAACACCCTAAAAGAGATTTATTTAAAGATAACTAAACTCTTCACACCTAGATTGGGAATATGAAGGATTATATAACTGATCCTGTACATGTTTACTAATAGTGAAAAGACCCTGTGTCAGGCTTTATTTATTTTTATTTATTTATTTTATTGAACAGTGCCATTGCACTGAATCACCTATCATTTTCCTTGCATGTTCCCTGTGATCAGCAACAATGCTTTGCAGTTCAGCATCCACACTCCTCCAAGGAGGACGGATCTTCTTCAAGACTTTTCGAGCTTTTTCTCTCCTCCTGTGGAAGACAAGCCATCGTGGACTCTCCGGCATGAAGATCAGACCAACGAATGCGATGAGAGAAGGAATCACAGACAATCCAAACATGAACCTAAACAAGTTGATCCGAGAATGTTAAAAAGTGGACAGAGGAAGTAAGGCATTTTGGCTCTTTATTGATATGGTGTAGTCAATCCTTTACCAAATACGGGTAAAGGGCCAGGGCAGACTACGTCCAACAAAACACGACATTTCATCACACCAAAAAAAGTAACCTTTTGGTCAGCCAGTAAAGTCGAATACATATTGAACAGATTAAAAAGGTGACCTTTCAGTCAGCTGGAAAGCCCTATTCTATAATGGACTCTTACCTCCATGTTCTGCTCTGACTTATCATGCATTATAGTATCACAGTGAAGCCTGCAACCATCTGTAGACCCCAGTATGTTTTAAAATGTTCTGGTTAGTGGTTAAATAAATCAATGGTCACGTTGATTTTGGAGGCTTCACTGTATTGACTTTGATCACCTCCATCCAACATCAATTTCAAGATAGGAGAAAGCGCCGTCTATAAGTGTTGCCATGAACTGTCCACCGGAGATGAACAGCACGTTAATCACTACCAGCTTACCCCTGATATCAGCAGGTGCTGACTCAGCAATATACATAGGTACTGTCACAGAACTTATACCAACGCCCACCCCAACTATGATGCGACCGACAATGAGCATTACAGGGTGATATGATGCTGCCATGAGAATTCCACCTATAGTGAAAACTATAGATGCAATTAGAAGTGTCGGTCGACGACCAATCAGATCACACAGAAATCCAGCACTGAAAGCCGAAATTGCAGCTGCTCCTATGGCTACACTTACTATAGCCTCCAGCCACGTAGAACTCAGGGCAAAATAGAGTTTGATCTTTAATATTGCGCCCGAGACTACACCTGTGTTGTAGCCGAAAAGGAATGCACACAATGAAGAAATAACCGTTAGGGCGATCAAATATCCATCTGTTCGCCATCGTAACGTCCTACTCGTGTCGTTGTTTACTACATCAACAGCAACGTCGTCTGGGTCGGTGACAATCAGAAGATCCTTATCGTCGTCGTCCATTATTTTACAGTCGTTCCGCGATCCGCAGATCCGCCAGATTCTGAATTCACGTGATCCCCAGAATTTTCAACAACGCATGCGCAATAGGAATTACAGTCATGTGACAAAAAATTTACAGTCGTGTGACAAAATAATGTGACAGTGAATAAATAAGTATAAATCCTGTTATAAATTACTCTCTTTTTTCTTGCAATGCCAACTCATGAAGTAAGGCTGCTGAAAGAGAGATTCCACTTCCTCTAAAGTTTTTCCTCTGGTCTCTGGAAGAAAGAAGACGATGAAGATCAACGCCAATACACCCAGACTAATATACACAACAAATGTAACAGGTTGCCCAAGGTTGTCAGCCATAGTCAGAAATGTCATGGAAACAATAAGATTGGATATCCAATTGACCATTATTGCAATGGAGGCAGCCATACTTCGTGCCCAGGTGGGGTATATTTCGGAAGTGACAATCCATGGCACTGGGCCCATTCCAAACGAGGAGGAAGCGATGTAAATAATGAGTGCAATAACAGCCAACAAACCAAGCCGGTTTTCTGGACATGTACTAAAGAACCATCTTCGTTTTAAGTGAGAGGGAAGAACTACACCGGATCCTTCTTTGTGAGATGAAACGAGACCATTATGGAAAGATTGAGAATAATTTTCAGTTCTTGATATAACTGTTTCTCCAAATACCACACACGTTTTGCCCTCGGGATGATACTTAGGAGCAAATGATCCATTAGACTGAGATGAAGGAATACATGTGCCATTAGAATAGTAACCAAGATCTTCATCGAAATCAGCACAAAATCCACACTCTGAATTCCCCACACAACTCCCACAGTTTTCATAAACGCAAGAATCCCTAATGAATGGAACAGATGTAGGACTATTGATATTTGAGACGTGAAATGTAACAGAAAGGAGTGAAAATCCCACGATCATCCCACAAAGACTTCCTATAATGAGGTACCGCCGACCGAGCTTGTCAATGAACACCAGGCTGATGAGATTGAAGAAAAAATTGACAAAACCAGGGATGACAGCCAGCCATATGGCACTTTGGTCGGGGAAACCAGCCATTTGAAAGATGGAGGTGCTGTAGTACCTGTACAGTGAATAAACAGGAAAGAATGACTTGCACAAAAAAATCATAAAATTTTCCTGCTTAGTATCACATAACAGTATTAATGCTGTTTCTTTCGGCCTAGCCTTGCACCCGTGCTCTTGAGTTTCCCAGCCTTACACTTACACTAACGCTCTTGCAGTAAATAGAGTTAACCAGCTCTTGCAGAAATAGAGCTACTTTCAGTCATGCTCTTGCAAAAATAGTACCCCAGTTATTGCAGAAATATCAGCCATGCTCTTGCCAAAATAGAGCCATGCCAAGAAAGACTACAGCATTTTACACGGACTCTACTAACTCACATGACAACATTGATACCGATAAACTGCTGGAAGAGGTGAAGACCACACCCCACTGTGAGAGCTAGCAGAACTGATTTACTGGTGAAGAATTTCTTCACCAGATCGAAACACCCTAAAAGAGATTTATTTAAAGATAACTAAACTCCTCACACCTAGATTGGGAATATGAAGGATTATATAACTGATCCTATACATGTTTACTAATAGTGAAAAGATCCTGTGTCAGGCTTTATTTATTTATTTATTATCGAACAGTGCCATTGCACTGAATCACCTATCATTTTCCTTGCATGTTCCCTGTGATCAGCAACAATGCTTTGCAGTTCAGCATCCACACTCCTCCAAGGAGGACGGATCTTCTTCAAGACTTTTCGAGCTTTTTCTCTCCTCCTGTGGAAGACAAGCCATCGTGGACTCTCCGGCATGAAGATCAGACCAACGAATGTGATGAGAGAAGGAATCACAGACAATCCAAACATGAACCTAAACAAGTTGATCCGAGAATGTTAAAAAGTGGACAGAGGAAGTAAGGCATTTTGGCTCTTTATTGATATGGTGTAGTCAATCCTTTACCAAATATGGGTAAAGGGCCAGGGCAGACTACGTCCAACAAAACACGACATTTCATCACACCAAAAAAAGTAACCTTTTGGTCAGCCAGTAAAGTCGAATACATATTGAACAGATTAAAAAGGTGACCTTTCAGTCAGCTGGAAAGCCCTATTCTATAATGGACTCTTACCTCCATGTTCTGCTCTGACTTATCATGCATTATAGTATCACAGTGAAGCCTGCAACCATCTGTAGACCCCAGTATGTTTTAAAATGTTCTGGTTAGTGGTTAAATAAATCAATGGTCACGTTGATTTTGGAGGCTTCACTGTATTGACTTTGATCACCTCCATCCAACATCAATTTCAAGATAGGAGAAAGCGCCGTCTATAAGTGTTGCCATGAACTGTCCACCGGAGATGAACAGCACGTTAATCACTACCAGCTTACCCCTGATATCAGCAGGTGCTGACTCAGCAATATACATAGGTACTGTCACAGAACTTATACCAACGCCCACCCCAACTATGATGCGACCGACAATGAGCATTACAGGGTGATATGATGCTGCCATGAGAATTCCACCTATAGTGTAAACTATAGATGCAATTAGAAGTGTCGGTCGACGACCAATCAGATCACACAGAAATCCAGCACTGAAAGCCGAAATTGCAGCTGCTCCTATGGCTACACTTACTATAGCCTCCAGCCACGTAGAACTCAGGGCAAAATAGAGTTTGATCTTTAATATTGCGCCCGAGACTACACCTGTGTTGTAGCCGAAAAGGAAAGCACACAGTGAAGAAATAACCATTAGGGCGATCAAATATCCATCTGTTCGCCATCGTAACGCCCTACTCGTGTCGTTGTTTGCTACATTAACAGCAACGTCGTCTGGGTCGGTGACAATCAGAAGATCCTTATCGTCGTCATCCATAATAATTATTATTTTTCACCCCCAAGGTTCAAAGTGCAGCCACCGGAAAGACGACCCTTTACCAAGTAAAATATTAAGAAATGAAAGCTTCGTACAGCCAAAACCTATCATATATTATGATGGTCACGGTTGCTGCAGTGGTTATCGTTTTATACTTGTTCTCCAAGACTAATAGAACCGAAAGAAGGCCTGTCCCTAGCCTCATCCCAACTACTGCTGCTGGTGTAGAACATGTACTGATAGGTGTAAAGAAATTGACAAAGGTTTATAGTAAGTTTGGATATGTGATGGCTTCTAGCTATTCGGATCAGATGACAGGCTCTATGGCAAATGTGGTATCCTTGCAATGCTGGGCAGCCAGTCTAGGCACCGATGTTAGAGTCGTTGAACCTTTCTTGGTTCGGTCAATTCTGGGAGTGAATATGTACGCTACCTATAGAAATGCATCTGTTGAGGAGAACAATTCAGTGAAGTTAGGAGATATTTACGATCAGAATCAGTGGGAGAAAATTACAAAAGGAAAAGGGTATGCACCTCTCATTACCTGGAAACATTTTCTAGAACATTCACAGCGAAATTTGATTCTTGTCGGTCAGGAATGCACTGGTAAAAGTGGTGTGAAGAAATGTTTCGATTGTGGCAGGGAATCTCGTGATTTTGCAAGGGATGGTGAAATGTTTGCAATGAAGTATGGTTTTCAAGTGGTGCGTAAAGTTTGTTATCCTCCTAAAGTTTTATCGGAAAGTAAATTTAAGAAGCTGATTTATGGCAAGTACAAACCCCATGAGGCAGCAGTCATATACAAACGTTGGGGTGGAGTGCTGAGAGGTGACTTTAAATGGCGTGTCGGAATAGCTGGTAAGCATGTCAATCGATGTAGTAGAGGAAGAAATTTCTTTGAGATGCCTGTTAGTCCAACAATTACTCAAGACAGTGCGAAATACATTCACAAGTACCTCCCAGAGTCTGATCCTAAGGGCTACATTAGCGTCATGTTAAGAATGGAGCATTTTGTCATAAATCGTGGAGGCTTCAGGGGAAAATCGAAAGACCAGATCTTATCGGCTATAATGCAGTGCTATAACAGCATAAGCAAAAATGTGATAGAACTGAAGCAAAAATATAAAGTAAACTCTGTTTTTTTGACGATGGATTGTAGGAAACATGGGTCTCGGTACTTTAGTGAGAAGTTAAAGTCACCTATTATGAAGATGGTGGCTGACAGTGTTCCCAAACTGTATCAGATGTTATATGGAAACTCTTCGACACTAGAGAAGTGGGACGAATCGTTTGATACGACCGCCTCATCCACGACTCCAGGCTATGTAGCAATGTTACAGAAACACATGGCCGCGAAGGGAACCTGCCTCCTAACAGCAGGGGGTGGAGTTTTCCAGTCTTCTTCTCGTGGATTATACTCAAAGTACCATCCAAAGGGACCTAAATGTGTTTCTACAGTGAAATACTGTTGAGGGAGTAATTTCTGTTGGTATATACATGATCCAGTCCTTTGCTTTTTAAATTATTAGTAAAATTTAAACATAGCAAACTGCTGGTAGTTTAAGGGTTCATTAAACATAGCAACCACTTGGTCACACAGAATGTAAGTGGTCACAAAAGAATGTATGTAATATTACTTTCCTGTAGCTAGTACACTAAGCCACATACAAATACCTAGGTGAACAAAATTACAGTAGATAACAAGCTGTATCATGAATGTCATATGAATAGATAATAAAAGCTTCTGTACTCCAGCATACTCAAAGTCTAGCCCCTCCCCTTGGAAACATAATCTAAAACCCATGGAATTCAGCAAATAAAGATTTGTCCTCTTTCTGTAGTAGTAGCTAAAGGACATTGAAAGAGGCAGGACTAAAATTAATAATGCACAAAAAGATGACTGCTATAATTATAATCAGCTCTACATAATGGCTGACACTAATGGTATCTCAATGACAAAAGATACCTTTGTATAAGTAACCTGAGGACAACCTCTCTACAAAGGAGTTCGTAATCATGCCTACATGTCCTTACATAATTATGCAGGGGCTGATCCAGAAATTTATAAGGGGGCCTTCATTGTGAATCTGATGATTGCAAGCGAGCATGAAAGAAAAAAAAATCTTTTAGAGGACAGGACCTTTACCAAATGTTAATTATTTTAGCTATTTATTTTGAATAACATAAGTTAGATCTAATGCGTGTAATTTACTGGAGGTGGATTCCCCCCAGATGGTACTAAGCTATCATGGCCACTGGCTCTGGCTTGGTAATGAGCAAAATCCCTGGACAAATAGACTAAATCCCTGGACCACTGGACATAATGAAGTGCCTCCAAGTGTACGTTTTTATGCATATTTATATGGAAAAATCATGAAAGTAGCTATGCTCAAAGTATGCAATATTGTTATATAGCTGGGCACTATGCTGAATCACCTGATAATCATGTGTTGCATAGCTACACCCATGTCCACAGTTCTGAATAAAAATTCTAGCTAGCTTTGATATGCAAGGTACACTAAAAATATGCAGATCTGGGTGTCTCAGTATTCATTTTTTTGGTTGGCTACTTGGAGGCTCTGCCAGTGTAAACTTTGATTTCAGTATAAATTGTCTTAGAATTTTCAGCCAATGTGTATAGTGAATTTTCAGTATTTTTTGAAAATTCTTCAGTTTTGGTCAATTGATAAATCAGTATGGTTGGAGGCTCTGCTCTGAATAGCCAAATCCCTGGATAATTCAGGGAAATCTTGGATGGATATGCTACTCGACTGATAATGTCAGCTATGCATCATGTTGTGTGAGCTATAAGGGCGTATACAATCAGTGGACTGGACTACTGGACTGGACTACTGGACTGGACTACTGGACTGCCCTTTCACCCTGCACATGCGAAAATTGTAGAAGTGTAGCTGCATACACTAGTAATTTGTCTACCACTAGAAGTGCATATCATCCTGCATACCTCTGAATGACACTTGTTGTCTTGCACAAAAAATGGTAAGGCCATAGAATCATGAAGATAGCTATATGTTTGCTGCTTGTAAGAACTAGCATAAAATAATAAATTTGCTACTAGTTGGAAATTTTTAGTCAAGCTCTATACCCTCCCCTCCATTCCACTTCCCTCCCTCCAGTCCAGTGACACCCAGATACAGGTGGGTGTATGGTAGCTTTGAACCTGTATGTACTTCCTTGGATAGTTTTGTTCGGGGAGGGAGGGAAGTGGAATAGAGGGGAGTGTAGAGTTTAACTAAATTTGAATAGCTTTTACAAGCTGCAAAGATACCTTCATCTTGTAGCTAGATTGTATGGCCTTACCATTTTTTGTGCAAGACAAGTGTCATTCAGAGCTACATATGCAGGATTCTAGTGATAAACAAATTACTAGTGCAGCTATAATTACCAGTAATTACTGCAATTACTAATATTACATCTTCCCCAGTAATAGTTTGCACATGCTCAGATGTAGGAGTGCAATTATAAACTACTGCAATTAGCATGCAAACTGATGAGGGAAGATATAATATTAGTAATTGCAGTAATTACTGGTAGCTACACTAGTAATTTGTTTATCACTAGAAGTGCATATCATCCTGCATACCTCTGAATGACACTTGTTGTCTTGCACAAAAATGGTAATTAGGCCATACAATCTAGCTACTAGATGAACCCACCAATAAAAGGAAGGTAAAGGGTCGGCAACGCCAGACTAGGTATGCTCGGGCTTATCCAAACTCTACTCCCCTCCATTCCACTTCCCTCCCTCCCCATACAAAACTATCCTAGGAAGTACATACCAGTTCAAAGCCACCATACACCAGTGACACCATCTGTATCTAGGTGTCTGAGCTGACTGGACCACTGGCTAGACCACTGGACTGGAGGGAGGGAAGTGAAATGGAGGGGAGGGTATAGAGAGTGACTAAAAATTTCCAACTATAGTAGCAAATTTATTTATTTTATGCTAGTTCTTACAAGCAGTATACCTTCATCTACTAGATTCTATGGCCTAATTACCATTTTTTGTGCAAGTGTCATTCAGAGGTATGCAGGATGATATGCACTTTTCTAGTGGTAGACAAATTACTAGTGTACGCAGCTGCACTTTTATAATTTCACATGTGCAGGGTGAAAGGGCAGTCCAGTAGTCCAGTCCAGTAGTCCAGTCCACCGATTGTATACACCCGTGAGCTAATGTGAGCTCAGCCTCACATTCTCTGAGTACCATTATGTACACCATCGTTAGGAAACACAACATGGCTGGCTTATTAGGAATTGAACACTGACATGAGTCACATGACACAGTAAAGGACAAAAAAGGGTTGGTGCTGCACACACTGTTCCACACACACACACAAAAAACTCTGAAAGGTGGTATAGTCTAGTCTCGCGTATGACCATGGGTCATGGGCCGTACCATCCGTAGCAGTGTTGCAGTGCCTTCAGCCATGCAGTTATTGTGGTGAAGGCAGCTGTTTACTTCATGTGACTGGTAGCTATAGCAACCAGTAATATTTTTATGTACATAATTATACAGAGAATTTAGCAAATTGTGCAGGGATTTTACCAGGGTATCGTAGCCTGTACACCTGTGAGATGTGACAATTAGTGATTCAAAGTGTGAAGGAATTTCATAGGTATTGATATATTGATAATTGATGGAGATGGTGAATTGTTATACAAGTCCTCAGCAATTTTCCACTTGAAAAACACATTTAGGTCCATTTGGATGGTACTCTGAGTATAATTCACGAGAGGAAGACTGGAACATACCACCCCCTGCTGTTAGGAGGCAAATCCCCTTCGCAGCCATGTGTTTCTGTAACATTGCTACATAGCCTGGGGTCGTGAATGAGGCAGTTGTATCAAACGATTCATCCCACTTCTCTAGTGATGAAGAGCTTCCATATAACATCTGATACAATTGGGGAACACTGTCGGCCATCATCTTCATAAGCGGTGACACTGACTCACTGAAGTACTTTGACCCATGTTTCCTACAATCCATTGTCAAAAAAACAGAGTCTATTTCATACTTTTGTTTCAGTTCTGTCACTCTTTCTCCTATGCTGTTATAGCACTTCTTTATAGCCGATGAGATCTGGTCTTTCGATTTTCCCCTGAAGCCTCCATGATTTATGACAAAATGCTCCATTCTTAACATGACACTAATGTAGCCCTTAGGATCAGACTCTGGGAGGTACTTGTGAATGTATTTCACACTGTCTTGAGTAATTGTTGGACTAACAGGCATCTCAAAGAAATTTCTTCCTCTAATACATTGATTAACAAGTCTACCAGCTATTCCGACCCGATATTTGAAATCACCTCTCAGCACTCCACCCCAACGTTTGAATATGACAGCTGCCTCATGGGGTTTGTACCTGCCATAAATCAGCTTCTTAAAATCACCTTCCAATAAAACTTTAGGAGGATAGCAAACTTTACGCACCACTTGAAAACCATACTTCATTGCAAACATTTCACCATCCCTTGCAAAATCACGAGATTCCTTGCCACAATCGAAACATTTCTTCACGCCACTTTTACCAGTGCATTCCTGACCGACAAGAATCAAATTTCGTTGTGAATGTTCTAGAAAATGTTTCCATCTAATGAGAGGGGCATACCCTTTTCTTTTTGTCACTTTCTCCCACTGATTCTGATCGTAAATATCTCCCAACTTCACCGAATTGTTCTCCTCAACAGATGCATTTCTATAGGTAGCGTACATATTCACTCCCAGAATTGACCGAACCAAGAAAGGTTCAACAACTCCAACATCGGTGCTTAGACTGGCTGCCCAGCATTGCAAAGATATCACATTTGCCACAGAACCGGTCATCTGATCAGAATAGCTAGAAGCCATCACATAGCCCGTGGTCGTAGCCTCAGGCCCTCTTTTAGATCTTGATGACCCATCAGTGCTGGATCTAACATAGAAGAAGATGATAACTGTAACGACTGAGACGTTCATTAAAAGAAGTAACTTCTGGCTCAATATATTTTCCATTTTTCTGAGCCAGTCTCGTAGCCTCGTTCCCAGGACTTCACTGGTATGTAGCCAGTCTCTCACGAAGAAAAAGGTAAAGTATCGCGCGTACGTGTAGCTAATGAGCCACGCCCCCAATTATTAAAGTATCAGCAATTGTTTACTGTAGAAACACATTTGGGTCCCTTTGGATGATACTTTGAGTATAATCCATGAGAAGAAGACTGGAAAATCCCACCCCCTGCTGTTAGGAGGCAGGTTCCCTTCGCAGCCATGTGTTTCTGTAACATTGCTACATAGCCTGGAGTCGTGAATGAGGCAGTTGTATCAAACGATTCATCCCATTTTCCCAGTGTCGAAGAGTTTCCATATAACATCTGATACAGTTCAGAAACAGTATCGGCTACAGATTTATAGAGTGGCGTCCGTCTTCCTTCACTAAAACCATTCGACCCTTGTTTCCTGCAGTCCAGGGTCAGAAAAACAGCATCAATGCCATACAGCTTTTTCAATTCATTTACTTTCCTTTGTATGTTTTTATAACACTTCATTAAAGTTGACAACACTTGTTCTTTAGACGGTGCTTTTTTGACAAGGTTATGTTTGATAATAAAATGCTCAGTCCTTATCATGACACTGATATAACCCTTGCTGCTAGCATTGGGGAGGTATTTTCGATTGTACTTCAAACTATCTTGAATAACCGTTGAACTAACAGGCATCTCGATGAAATTGCTACCTCTGAAACATCGATTGACACGACTTCCTGATATACCCACACGCCACTTGAGGTCACTAGTATGCACCCCTCCCCAAATACTGAATATGACTGCTACCTCAAGGGGGTCATAATCACCGTAAATTAGTCTTTTGAATCGTTGTTCTGACAAAACTGATGGAGGATATCCTATGGTTCGTACAATCTGAAAACCATGCTTCTTTGCAAATATCTCACCATCCCTTGTGAATTTACGATAACGCTGACTGCACTTTATAACTCTCCTTGAACCTTCTTTGCCAATGCATTCTTGACCGACAAGAATCAGCTTTCGCTGAGCGTTTTCAAGGAAGTATTTCCAACTAACGAAAGGGGCATACCCTCTTCTTCTTGTAACTTTCTCCCACTTCTCTCGATCGTAGATATCACTCAACTTTACTGAATTATTTTCCTCAACCGATGTATTTCCATTGTAAGTAGCAGCATACATGTTCACTCCTAGAAGAGAGCGAACCAAGAAAGGTTCGACCACTCTAACATCAGTGCCTAAAGTACCTGCCCAGCATTGGAAAGATATCACATTTGCCATAGATCCTGTCATCTGATCACCATAGGTTACAGCCATCACATATCCAAAATCATTAGAGTTTGAGTAATTTCTCTTGGGATGAAATTCATTGTGCATGTGATTCACCCATGGTTTTGTCTGTGGTAGCCTTGGCACAGTCTTCTTTGCCTTAGGAAGCAAGTAGAGAATGGTCAAAATCGTTAAAACTGCGACTATGATTAGCAACTTCTGGAACCATGGACCTAGTTTTCCACCCATGCATATAGGGGCGTTTTCTACCTGTGCGCATGCGTCTAATTTATTTTGGAGTTCAAAGGTCAAGATAATCATGTCTGCAGTGAAAATCAAGAAGGTCGGCTCGAGACAACTCTTCAACCTTCCCCTATACGAGCACCATCTGGTGATCGACACGAGACCTCTCTCTGCCTACCAGGAAGGGCATATAGCTACGGCTGTGTCTTTTCCTGCTCTGCCTCTGGAAGTGCAAGAAGTGGAGAGGGTGAAGAAATTGATTGAATTCATCAAATCCTACATCAAAGAGTACTTGAGGTATTTCCTACCCTCTAATGATAAGGCCATTGAGTCACTTCAGTATAAATCTGGAGTGTCTGGAATACCAGTTTAGTCTGGCGGCGCCGACCCTTTACCTAGGGTCGGCGCAGCCAGACTATGCTTATGGACAGAGCTAGGGGTGGATAAAGGGTATTGTATTACAGCATTTAACGGACATATATGTCCTCCAACTTTGAGGTTAGCAGTTTCAGATTTTGTTATTATTTAAAGATGCTATCATCAGTCTGTGTATCGATTCACTGACACCCTTCTCTTCTTTCTTTATTTCCTCCCTTTAGACCAGAGAACCCCAGTCCTATAGTGATCTATGGCAACAAAGAACCAGAGAGCCAATATCATGGAGAATGGCTGATCCAGAAACTGGAACAACTTCACAAAGATCGAAGAGTATTATCCCCACTCGGTAGCAACACTGAAGAGTTTGAGAAACAAATTGAGGATTATACAGAAAAGATTAACTATTTTGAGCAGTTTTGTAACACTGTTGCCGATTATACCGTTGAGATTTGGATGCTGGAGTGTTCCTATGAGGAGTTTCGGGATCAGTATGACTTTCTGTGTGGACATGTGGAATTTTCTTGCATGTATCCAGTTCCACATCAGATAACTGATAATCTCTTCTTGGGTTCTCGGGTCTTTCCACTGACTCAACAATGTCTTTCACAATTGCGTATCAGTCACATGATAGTATCGGACAGGCAAGAACTTGATTGGTCAGAATTGAAGGGCATATCAGTGTTGAAATGTGGTGTTGAGGATTCTAATTCACAGGACATGAGTAAATGCTGGGAAGCTTGCTGTACATTCATTGATCAAGCGTTATGTAATATTGAAGGTGAAATATCCTCTGATACTGTAGCCAGAATAGGTGATGCCTCTTCACCTGATGTGAATAAAGAAACTAGATCTGCTAGAATATTAGTCATTCTCTTTGGACGTTCACGATCAACGTCTGTGATTCTTGCCCACATGATCAAAACTTACAAAATGACTTTAGAAAATGCATGGGATTTTGTTCGTGAGGGTTGCTGGCATCTGATTGACAGATCTCTTATTTATGAGGAGCAATTATATGAATGGCAAAAAAGACACTTGCTCAAAATAATACTATGAATTTTAATGTTGACGATCTTTTACCTTTAAGATTAATTGCGAATGGTAACGACCCTTTACCAACGACATCCTGTTACCAAGCAGCAGAAAATTTGCAGCGCCAGCTGATTTCCATGTACATCAAATGTACATCAAATCTACATGCACAGAGCTGAGCTTGAAGTCTTTGTCAAGTTAGGCTGGTGTTTACGGTTTAGACAGAGGAGTTAAGCTTAGTTAGATACTAGTAGGCCCCTATGGTTAAAGAACACTCTCGAAGAAAACTAAACAGCTGTCCACACAAGTAAGTCCCGCTAACTAGCTAGCTAGCTAGCTCCATTATCTAGCTATAAAGCTCTGTCATAATTTTACGATTCAGCAGTAAAGATTGGTATATTATTTCGTCTGTCTATAGCTCTCACATTTGATTCGCAGCTACAAAGCTTAATACAACAAGGAGCATGACTAAGTGAGCAAGGTGAGTGAATGCCCTAACAGGTGGACTTAAGCTGTGTATAGTTCCATTTAGCTATGCTTGAGAAGTGTAGTGTGCAAAAAGTGCATGGCACTAAAGACCTAATTATTTTATTAATATCAATAAGAGGTGATGAAACTTTCTTTTAACTTTTTTTTTTTGTTGAAAGAGGTGCAAGACCAATTTGAATCAGCTGTTCTAACTTTACATTGTCTTGGATCCACCCCCTCTGAGGGGTGGGTGGTACATACCCCCTCTTAAAAGACCACCAAATAATTGTGAGATGAGTTCCAGCAAAAAATTAATAGTCACATGTGTGCCCATTGTGAAATTCCTTTGCTGGAATGTTTTGTCCTAATCAATGTGAACTTCCACTCAGCAGTGCAGAGGTAGACTGATGATTATGTACGTGCAGATCCATTAAGTCCTATTTGAAAGTCATGCATTATTGAATTGATTTGAATGCTTCTACAGGAGCATGTACCTCTTTTGAGTTTTAGAATGTCGCCACTTTTAGTCTGTAAGAAGCTTGAACTTTGAATTTCTTTCCAAAAATGAAAACAATTAGTTAAGTTGTTAACACCAATGTCTAGTTAAAACAGAGAGAGAGAGAGAGACTTTCCTAATGAGCAATAATATAATATATAATAGGTAGGGTTGTCCCCTTCTCCTTATATGACACTGTTTTCAGTATCACTCAGTTCTAATTACAAATCTTCATCGGGGAATTGTAGGTTGACCACACTCTGCCTTAAGGTAGGAATTTGGTAAAGAATTGGGAAAGTTGTAAAAGGTCAGCATGTGTGAAAGGATCTTCTGGTGTAGATGAGAATCCCAGTCATCACTTGATCCCTTAATGATCTCTCTGGATCATCAATAATGCTAAGCCGCTCAAAACCGTTCACTTGATCATTTGCTAAATCTGCTCTAACACTCTTAATTCTTTGGACCAAATCACACATTTAAAACATCAGCTAGCAGAGAGCTGATTTTTTTCCCCTCAAGGTCACACACTTGATAACTCTGGCATGCTAGCTGCTCTAGTGAGTGTTGTCCATATCAACTTTCAGTTCACACAAAGAAGGTGTGTGAATGTGCATTCCATGAAAGAAGTGGAAGCTTAGCTTGGCAGAGATTTCTTGTGCATTCCGTAAAACTTCCAGTTTTCCACTGAATCACGATTGATTGGATTACTATTATACCATGTGATACACTATCTTCGGGAGAGATACCATTACTAATTAGCATAGTGAAACCTGTCGAACCAAGACAGCCCTGACTCCACCAGCACCTTAATTAAATGGGTCCACTTCTCATCTTAAGACCACTCTACCATGTCCCACATAGTATTATTCCAGCTCAGTAGTGGGTTCCTAAGTCCATAGGTAAGGAAAGCAATAAGCTTTTCATTTTTTGGTGCAAACATTCTGCCATTTCAACCTGCACTTGATCCTGGCCCACACACTTGGCTAGTGTTTAAAATTACGTTTGTTATTGTTGGCTCAGATAAGCACATAATTACCAAATGAATTTGTTTTGTGGGCTAATATTTGGTGATCGTGAATGTTATTTATCCATCGACTTATGCTTACTCATTCATGACTAACGAAATGGAGTCTCCCCCTTTTTCAGAGAATTCGTGAATTACCATATTAATGAATAGTGTCAATACAATTATTATTTTCATGGTGGCCAATTAGATTCAATAACTCAGTTAATGCAACTTTTAATTGGATCACAGAAATCCGGCAATCGGAAATCAGTGGTTAGAACTGGTATTCTATTTCTCACTGAATAGCTGTAATCACAGATAAAGTGCCCATGAAATTCTCCTTTGGGTGGTAAAAAAAAAGTTTTGGCCCCGAAGTAAAGTGAACAGAGACAGTTTTGTATCCACTTACAAACTTATTTAGAAGCGTCATACCTTCCCAGGGAGAAACCCTCAGCTCACGTGAAAATGAGCTGAAAGAACTCGTCATTTGATATGTGGGAATGATGAATAGCAGTGTTAATAGTTTATGATTAATCGTAATATATACGTTTGTACTTTATGGTGGTAAAATATTTTATAGTAATGGTTTGATGATTTAACCATAAAGATTTTCCCCGTGGAAATTTCACTGTGATAATTATGGAGACATTTCTCTTTCTCTCTTATTTTGGTGGTTTTCAATTCAATTGCTTCTTCTCTGGTTGGCCCCCCAACGCTATGATGATATGATATTATTGACACCACATCCTTTGGAGTGGCTGGAAAATTTCCTGTTTAACAACCTGATGGGAAGTCACATGATTACAATACACGCAGCATTACTATACTGGAGTCAGAGAAAAAAAATATGACTCAGTAGTTGGGCTAATATGGTGTGACCTTTGAACTCCATTGTGTTGTATTGTCTATGGGGTATTTTAGTGTATAGTATTCAGTTTCATGGCCGACAGTTGAAGTATGAAGAGTGAATGACATAAACTAAAACATAATAGCAGAAATCACATGATAGGTCAAAGGTCCATAGCTTTGGCTTTGCATTTTTTTGAGCTTTCATTTTCCTCAATTACTCGGCAAGGATCTTTGCAATTACATTGAGAAATGATTTCTACTGGGTCTTTTCTGTAACCTTTTAAGTCCATGTAAGTTGAGGATTTAGTGTCGGTGCTAATGAGTTTTAGTAGATGTTGACGGAATGTAAGGAATGAGGAATGTCGTGTAACTTGTCCTAGTCTCCAATCCACTAATCACGCTTTGAACAGCTGTTTGGCAGTACTTGACTGTAACTGTCAGCCTAATTATTGTCTCTCTCTCTCTCTCCAATTATATACTCGGTCCAACTTCCCAGACTCACTGTGGTCACTCTATATTGTGGGTACCTAACTCATCCACCCCATAAACAACCCATGCCCAGAGGTAGCTCTAAGACGAACATCTTACACTAGAACACCACAAGAACAGGGCAAAGAATCAAAACCAAGGAGAGACAGTTGCTTGCAGTGGAGTAGGAATAATCTCCAAATTTCTATTTTAAGGCATCAGTGCTCAATGAGTGTTGGTACTTGAATTTAGCAAGTTAATTAAAACAGTAATACAAAGCTATGACTGAAGGACCTCAAGTACGGATGTATTGTGCACTGTTAGAGCTTCACTCTGACATTGGGAAGTTTATGTTGTTCTTGACTCAAGTGTAGAGCTTGTTCCAATATGACAACATAACATGATACGTTGGGTAGCTTCAGATAATAGTGCATATATGTAGGGATTGCTGGCTGGATATACAGAACAAAGATTGATTCCATTTCCATCCTTCATCCCTACTCTTGTTTCCTTACTTTTTTGAGCAACGGTTGTTCCTACATTTTCATTTCCGTGAAATGTTTTTTCCTTATGTATTATGCATGCACTGTTAGAGCTTTACTCAGACATGGGGAAGTTTATGTTATTCCTCTATGTTCTTGACTCAAGTGTGGAGCTTGTTCCAATATTGTGACAACATAACACACATGGTTGCTAAGGGGTCATATCTCCAAAACTACTTGCACCATAGACTTTAAACTGCACGTGGCTTCAAATCCTACAGATGCTATGAACAGTTTTCAAATTCAAACCACCAAACCTCACTGGCTGATTTTTGGTTCGTCAATGCTTTTTATCTCTAAAGAGTCATAGCACCTGTAAGAATTATCCTTTTTTCAGTGTGTGATAGACTACCTTATATCTCTGTGCAATTTGAAGTCCATAGCCATTGTATCATACTAGTATGAGGTATATAATATTACATCAAATTATTTTCTCAGACAATAGCCTCAGTGTCCATTATATTCAGTCATGCTTCACGACTCTTATTTTACAATGATTTGACTATTTCCAGGATTCTCCCCAGGCATCTTAAGGCATAGCGGGCCTTCAGTTCTTCTCCCTATGTCTTATATCTTGCCCCTACCTATGCCTTATTATTCATTACTGGTGGCTGGCTTCTATACCAGGAGCCATCTTAGAACACTCATAATCATTACCTCTCCCCCCCCCCCCCCCCCCCCCCTCCCCTCCCCCCATGCCTTCAATAGAACCCTGCTATTTCTGTATGAAAATTTCATTTGTAGGAAAAGTACCCATACCATTACATTACATTACCAATTATCCTTAATTGATTACAGGAATTACATACCCACTCGTTATATTTACCTTATAATTAATCCTAATAATCTTGAGAGAGGTTTAATGTCCCAAGTGAGAGGAGCCATGCTCATTTTGGAGGGAGTTGATGCATTTATGTATATGTGACATCAATTGGGACAAAGAAGAATGATTTCATGGGACTCGTCCACATTGAGCGATTGTATTGTCTCATATTTTTCTCTGTGTCAAAGTCCAGTTAATTTGTTAGAACGACTTTCAATGCGGGCCATTAGGAATCACATTGTATGGCTTAGTGGTGGGTCCTTTGTCTTGTTTGATTCTTGTAAAGATGTATTAAAGAAAACATTCAAAGTGTGTAATATCTGAATAGAACGGGCCTCCACCCAGTCTGTATACCTTCTCTATGATATGAATGGACCAGTAACCTTATACTGTCGTCATTATGGGATACATGACATAACTGTGTATTTTACTTCTGACCATCCTTACCAACTTGACCAGATCAGAGTACATAGTGCATGATGTTTATAATTTATAGAGAAACATAGTATAATTTATAGAGAAACGTAGAGACGAGAGATCTACATCTGTTATAAACATTCTGTAATATCTTCTTTCAGCATTATAAGTAAAGCAAAAATGTCCACACCATGTGATATGGAAGCAGTGGACTCATGCCCCCCAAACATGACCGACAATATCACAAATGTCAAGGAGCTTCTTGCTGATGCCAGTGAGGAAAAAATCTACGAGTATTTCTCCCTGACGGCTTGGGACGCCAAAGAGATCCTGGAGTCTTTCGAAGTCTTGAAGGACAAGCTGGGCCTGGCGAAGAAGTCGGGACTGGATTTATCGAGGTTTGAAGATCACTCTTGGTTCTCAGAATGGGAAGGCGTGGAAGGCAAGGGACATGATGAATCTATTGGACAAAAGAGCGAACCAGAAGGAGTATGCACAGCAGGTATAGTTGGATTGAGTATGTAGGAATAGTATTTTCTCATGCAATCCAAAACTGTATGTATTAAACTTACACATGTTGACTAGCTGTTGCATGTTTCGAGCTTTGCTGAATCTCATGTTTCTTTCAGCTTCAAGCTTCATAGATCAATGCTTTTCCCCTGTCAGTCTCAAGTTGGGACCAGGTGATACTTTTTTGGACTGAGCACTAGTACTTCATCATAAGAGAGAGAGAGAGAGAGAGAGAGAGAGAGAGAGAGAGAGAGAGAGAGAGAGACGTATATTATTGTATATATACACCCTATAGAAAGCTGCTGCTGGTATCAGAGTCTTCATAGTAGGGGGTGGTCCAGTTGGACTTCGCCTGGCCATAGACTGCCTCCTGTTGGGTGCCGAAGTGGTTGTCGTAGAGAAGAGAACTACTTTCTCTCGTAACAACGTCCTCCACCTGTGGCCCTTCACAATTGAGGACTTGAAAGCACTTGGTGCTAAGAAGTTTTATGGAAAGTTTTGTGCTGGTGCTATTGACCATATCAGTAAGTTCTAAATTTGTGTACAAAATACGCTGGACATGTACACAAGTCCTATTCTCTCAATAGAGGGCATTGGGGAAATGGGCATAAATTGATCGGGCAACTGGGCATAAATTGACTGGGTAACTGGGCATAAATAGTTGACTAATGGGCATAAATTGACTGGGCAAATGGGCTGGGCCAATGGGCATAAATTGACTGGGCAAATGGGCTGGGTAAATGGACTGGGTAAATGGGCATGGGCATAATTGACTGAGTGCACCCATAAATGACAAGGACTGGGTTAAATTGACGGGGAATTAGCCAGAAAATGTGTGTTAGGTTGTTATTGTATTTGGATGCCATGAATTCTATTAGAGATGGTAATAGTAACTATAGGAACTATGCACATACTTCATTAATTGTAGGCATTCGATCACTTCAGTGCATTCTGCTCAAAGTAGCTCTCCTCTTGGGAGTGAAATTCCACAACGGTCTGGAATTCCTGGAGATCGAGGAACCAGATTCTCAAATAGGCTGGCATGCCAAGCTGAACCCGTCTGACCACCCACTGAACCTGTTTGAGTTTGACATCCTGGTGGGTGCCGATGGAGCACGAAAGAGTCGAGTCCCGGGTTTCGACAGGAAGGAATTGAGGGGGAAATTAGCTCTGGCCATAACTGCAAATTTCAGAAATAAGTTTACAAGGGAAGAAGCAGCTGTTCAAGAAATTAGTGGCGTGGCCTTCATATTCAACCAAAAGTTCTTCAAAGTATGTTGGATTCAGCTCTTTTCAAGATTTTCCAGTAGGAATGCATGCATCTCCGTGTATTCCTCTAGCCAAAGATTGTTCCAAAATGTACTGAAATGCTTGCAATTAGTCATTCATAATACTAGTCCTTGAACAAACAAAAAAAAATTTGGAAGCATCATTATGAGCTCCAGAAGTGTCCCATTTCTATATATTGAAACACTCTATTCAGTTCAAGGGCACAGTCATTGTATTGATCTCAGCAATTGGTAAATTAACCTTTTCAAGCAATGTAAGTAAGCAGACATTTTGGGAGATACAGCAATAACAATGATAATGTACCTTAAACATTAAACATGTGTACACACGTTATGTACATGTACATGCATGTACATGTATGTACATGCATGTACATATGTATATGTATGGGTCAGCAGGTTGAGTTCAACTTACTATAAACAGTTTGTTTATCACGTAGAAAAGGAACCTGTTTAATTAGTAACCTTACCACTGGTAAGAAAAAAGAAACATCTCTATTTTTGTCTCTTAGAAATAGAGATGTTTTATTTATTTTGGGTTTTTATGGAGTCCACATTGAAGAATAGTCAGATTGAATCTTTTTTTTCTTCTTTTTTTTGTAGGATTTGAAGGAAGATACTGACATCGATTTGGAGAACATTGTGTACTACAAAGATGACACACACTACTTTGTCATGACAGCAAAGAAAGACAGTCTCCTCACAAAGGAGGTCCTCTTGGCTGTAAGTCAAATACCTCAAGTACAACTATATATTCTGAAATGAAAGACAGTCTCTCTTGGCTGTAAGTCAAATACCTCAAGGACAACTGTATATTCTGAAATGAAAGGGAGGTTCTCTTGGCTGTAAGTCATCCCCACTTTGGTTCTCCTCACAAAATCCTGGAAGCTAGGTCTGAGAAAGAACTTGATGGACCCTAAATTTGTTTTCGCATGTAGCTGGATCAATAACATACTATCAAGATCTTATCTGGTTCTAGCTAACTGCTTATTTTGATATTTTGTCAGATAATGTTTCCATGTGTTATGTGGTACGTCAGAAATACGTCTATTTGTGTTCACCCGACATTCGCACTCCAACTTTTAAGCTGGTTTTTTGAAATTTGAAATTATAGTTAAGAATTAAGAAAGAATGAAAATGGACTTTAATAAAAGTTATTTATTGCGTGGTTATAAGAAAAGAACTACCAGGTTGGCCATTTTGGGTCAGACAGTGACCAAGAGTTACTGTATTTCCCTCTCTGGTATGTGCAACTAGAGGGAGATATTTGGCAAATCCTCCACTAGTAGTTATTTCACTGTAATAGGATCGATAGGGTATGACTTTCACTATGATATGATTGATAGTTATACTGCACTGCTATATTATTAGGGAGATATGATAGTGGGTTGACTTTTAACACGGCCCCATTGGACTAATATTACATAATAGGATTGATAGCTACATATATTGATAATAGCTAGTGGAAAATTTTCGTGGGGTGAAAAATTTCGTGGATTTTTGTGTTCCCATTCTTTGGCAAGAAAGCCATAACTAATGCCCGTTTGGTGTAATCCACTTATTATTGTTAACAAAAGCTTTTTGTGTTGCCAGGACTACTCGGACACACGCCAACTCCTGCACCCCAATAACATCAACATGGGGAAGTTGTATGAATACGCAGAGGAAGCAGCCGATTGGTCAACTGATTCAGCACTAGGGAAACTAGAATTCATGGTAAGATATATAATAAGTTCATGGTAATCTAGATCCCCCCAATTAAATTGAGTGTTAAAATTGTATGTAGCATCACTGGTATTAGTTTGAACTTTGAATCCTACTTACTCCAGGGAGTGTGATTATTAATTTTTTGATGCCTTAAAAGTATCGATCTCTATAGGGATGTCATTTATTTTAGATGTCCTTCAGTCTTGTTCTTTCTATTGTTACAGATTAATCACCACAATCAGAAAGATGTGGCGTTGTTTGACTTCACTTCCATCCACCAAGCAGAATATGCAGCACAGGCCATCAACAGGAGAGGCAAGGACCTCTTCCTCTGTCTTGCTGGCGATGCTCTCCTGGAAGTAAGTGTATCTTGGAGAACTATGTAACTTACCTTTTGGCTTATTGTTAAAATATTCTGTAGCATGTTAAATGGACGAAAGGTTATTTACTTGCAAACTATAGAAAGCCAAATCATGGTTGATCACTGCTTGTTCAAATCCAAAATTCTATTACCACAGTGATAATAAAAATCCGTATGTATGTCTGATCTTTTCTCCAGCCATTTTGGCCGATAGGAACAGGATGTGCCCGAGGTTTCCTCAGTGCCATGGACACCGCTTGGTTGGTCAGGAGGATGGGGCAGAAGAAACCAGTCCTGGACATCCTGTGTGAGAGGGAGTGCATCTTCCAACGCCTGCCTCAAACTACCCCTGAGAACCTGACCTCTAATATCAAGGCTTATACCATTGACCCCAAGGTAAGTCACATGATCGCTGCATTGAGGTCACATGATTATAGTAATTAGTGATCCCTATGACATATAAATCACATGATGCATGTACCTAGTACTCAGAGTGACTATCTTACTCCATGCCACACCTTGCATTGATCCGTACACCTTGCATTGATCCATAGATCTAGCCACATGATTTACCATTGACCCCAAGGTAAATCAGTGTATAGACTTACTATACTATGTACTAATATGGTAATACTCCAAGTGATTATTATACGAGTCATTTTTCAATGTACATAATTCAGTGTCTCCAATCATACTGTATTTTTACTGAAATTTGACCCAAAAGAATTTTAGGCAAACTCACTTTTTATATTAGCATTACTTATGAAAATTGCTGATAAAATGGCAAAGTTCACAGGTTGGAGGCACTGTTGATATCATTTACCCTACAAAAAAAAATCTGCATTGATCTTTAATCAGTGGCATAGCCATGTGATTTTAATATCACATGATTTGATGGCCTATTGAAGCCGATGACCTCTGAAGTAAAGGTCATACCATTCATGTAAAGGAGCACCAACAAATACTGGTCCACTCCCTAGTCAGTGAATTAATGGCCAGCCGTTTAATAGTCAATTACTAGGCTGACACAACTTTAAAAAGTCTATTTGCATTCCAATAACTTTCTCTCGGTTCGAGTTGTTGATCTGGTGTTGAAATTTGGTCAAGAATTAGAGCAGATAATTATAGTGAATGATCAAGGGGTCAAGAGAACGTAAACAGAGAGTGGTCTATTTGCATTCACTAGGCAGATTTGGATGTTTTGCTTGTGATCAGATTATTTCTAGCATTGACATTATGATAGGATTCAGGACACTCCATAAAATTTTCCCTTACCTTGTATTGTTTAGTCTCGTTATCCCAACCTTCATCTCCATCGTGTTCGTCCCTCTCATGTCGAACATATGTACGACACGGACCAATCCATGCCCAGCCCTGCCCGCCGCCAGGGATCTGTCAAGGTCAAAAGGTCAGCTGAGGCTGCAGGAGTGGGTGTGACCTCCAAGCCTGCATCGAGAGTGGTTTCCGATGCGGGTGAGGTCATTGAAGAGGAGGGCGAAGGAGAGGGGGAGGACAAAGAGAACGTGGGACCAATACCCATTGAGAAGAAACGAAAACAAGAGGTACGTCTACTGCGAGTGAGGTTCCATGAAAGGAACTTTGTGATTTGCAAAAAAAAAAGAAAAAAAAAAGAGAGATCAATATCAATAAATTTAAGCCCTTTACCATGCTGATTTATCTGGTAAAGGGTTTTCAATAACCCAGTTGCTTATACCTTCTGATCAATGTATAGTAACCTAGTGTTATGTTGCTTCTATACATGTAGCGCGAGATTTCACCTCTTTCAGTCAGTCTGATGTCACCAAAGAAACGTTCCCTTAACGAGAGGGGTTCTATTCACTTGGCTTACTATGCCGAACCTGAAGGTGCATCATAATAATAATTACGATAATGTGTTTTGCCCAAACTTCATTTTTATTTTAATGTGTGTGTGTGTGTGTGTGTGAAAAACTGAAATCTTTCTGCCAGCATCCTCAGAGGAAGAGAAAGCTAATCACACATTGCCTTTTTTTAAAAATTTACTGCAGATGCATGCACGTTGAATGACCCGATGGTTTTGCAGCGCTGGTTGCAGAAGCAGGTGGAAGGTTATGGGATAGCAGTCACTGACTTGACTACTTCGTGGAGAGATGGCATGGCCCTGTGTGCCCTCATCTATCACTACCACCCTGAACTCATGTGAGGATCATGTGATCACACTTATAATTATTTGAGAGGTCATGTGAAAGTCTATAATCACATAATCAAAGCTCATGTGAGGATCATGTGATCACACTTATAATTATTTGAGAGGTCATGTGTAAGTCTATAATCATGTAATGCTTTCCAATTCAAAGCTCATGTGAGAATCATGTGATCATATACATCCATACATACATTGACTTTGTGCATGCGTAATGCATCATTCAATCAATCCATCTAAAGCTCATTGCCCTAATTGATATAGACCGGACTTCAAGAAACTCTCTCCCAGAAACCCCAAAGAGAACAATAAACGAGCCTTCACTATTGCCGAAGAACACTTTGGAATTTCTCCTCTTCTCAAACCGGAAGAAATGAAGAAACCGGACAAACTCACTCTTCTCTCCTACCTCAGTCTCTTCTATGAACTATTTCTAGATTCGGAGCCGGCCCTGGCTCCTTCCGACGAGGAAGTGGAGCCAATGTTGACAGAGGATCCAGTACTGTCCTCCACCCCTGTGACCAAGGGGGGACATGAAGTTTCAGAAGGTGCGTCTGAGGACAGAGGAAGTCAGAAGAAGAAGCGGAAAAGGAGTTTGTTCCGTCGTTCATCCAAGAAGAAGTTACTTGGTGCTTCTCCATCTTCTGTTGACAGGTTAGAACATAATTATCATGAAACTTCCCATTTTCTATTTGATCTTTGGTCTTGCACTAATAATAGAAGATACCTTTTACCTCATATGCAGGTCATGGAATACCAAGGGTGTCAAAAGAGACATGATCGAGTCTCCTCCAACTAGCCCTCCCGTCAGCAAGGTCACAGGTGGCACCAGCCTCACCACTATCCAGGAAAAGGTATCATAATGTGGGCTCCTATGGGCAATATAATAGTTAATTACATAAATCCTTTAATGGTATCTGATAATACAGCAAGTGAATGGCTCCACCCCCAAGGTGACACGCACCAAGCCCCCCGTGACCACCCTTGGATTCAAGCCCCCTTCTGCAGACTCGAGCGACTTCTGCTTCTTTTGCAGCAAACGAGTCTACCTGATGGAAAGGATGTCTGCAAACGGTTTCTTTTTTCATAGAACTTGTTTCCGCTGTTCTCATTGTAACTGTCAATTGAAAATTGGAGGGTATTCTCTATCAAAAGGTGTCGGCAATGAAAAGGGAAAGTTTTTCTGCTCAGCTCATTACAGACAGCTTTTCTTGTCCAACCCTGAAGCTATTAATTACTCAAGGGCTGGCTTTGGAGGAGGGACTGGAGAGAAAACTGGCGCAGGAGGGGGTGGTGAAGCATCCAAGAGGATCCAAGAAGATGGGGATCCCCCTGAAGCCAATAGAGAGCTTTCACCTCAAAAAGAATCCACGCCCACTCCTAGCACAGATGATGAAGAGACAGGGAAGACAGAAAAGAAGAAAAAATCGATGGGTATTCGAGAGCGTTTACGGACATGGTCTAAAGGCAGAAGATCTGCATCTCGTTCCCGTTCCCGTTCCCGTTCTAGAAGTTTGGAACCAGAAGATCTTTCACAGAGTCCAGAAGGGGATGAAGTGGAGGAGCATAGGAGTATTATACAGACACCCAAGTCGGAAACAAAGATAGAAAGTACTGCATCAGGTATAATTATAGAATAATGTTGTGTGGTAAAGGGTCACCTCCACATCAGATCAGATCAGGTAGAGTAATGTGGTAAAGGGTCACCTATGCATCAGGTAGAGTAATGTGGTAATGGGTCACCTATGCATCAGGTATATTACTCTGCATAACATATAGCACACTAAGACTAAGTGATTTTTTGCAAAGTATGAACCAGTACGGTTTTTTTGTGTATTAATTTATTTATCATAACCACGAAATTTGCAAAAATTCCTGCTATAGCTAGTATAGGCCCTGCTCCTATGTTTCTGCTCACAATTTCAGGGCCTCTCTCCAATGGAGAAACTATGGAAGTGGATCCAATAGTTATGAGAAGCTTGCCCAAGGGTTCTGGCATGGTGCAGAGGCTCTCCATGGGCTTCGAAAAACTGGAAGCCAATGCACGTGAAACAGAGATACAACCTGGACCTCTGGGAAGGTATTAAATTTGTACCCTAGTATACAAGGTACTCTTTCTAGTATGTTAAGGTATGCTTTCTAGTATATTTTTATGCATTCTAGTATATTGAAGGTATGCATTCTAGTATATTAAGCTATGCATTCTAGTATATTAAGGTATGCATTCTAGTATATTAAGGTATGCATTCCAGTATATTAAGGTGTTATGTTAAGTATACATTTGCATTCCAGTATAGATGTGCATTTTCTCTTTATATTTGCAGAGAAAGGGCCAAGTCACAGCTTTCCTCCCAACCACCAGAAAGTGTCCCCCAGCCCTACAAAACGCAGCGCTCGCTCACATCCATCCAGGAAGGGAAAGAAGACGGGAGTCCACGATACAGCAGGCCTGCCCCGCCTCCACCTTATGGAAGTGGAAAGGAGAGCCCGCGGGACAACCGGCCTACCCCGCCTCCACCTTATGGAAGTGGAAGAGAGAGTCCACGGTACAACCGGCCCGCCCCGTCTCCTCCTCAGGGAAGTGGGAGAGAGAGTCCACGGTACAACCGCCCTGCCCCATCTCCTCCGCAGGGAAGGGAAGGGGGAAGTCCACGATACAGCAGGCCTGCCCCGCCTCCTCCTGAGGGAGGTAGGGGAACAAGGAAAAATCTTCAGCAGTCACGACCTCCCCCAGATCAAGTGAAAGGCATTCAGAGAAGTGAGTGTTACTGAAAAGTTACAGTCTTGACACAGAAAAGAAGGGGTCTTAAGCATTTAGTGGATTTTAATTGAATTAATTCTTTTTTACAGGTTCTCGAAGTGTGGTCAGACGTCCCCAGAAGAAGGGGCGTGGCCAGAAGAGCATATCTCGTCCACAGACCGATATTTATGACACCAGTGATGTTGCAATACAGGTTAAAGGATAACTGTACTCCAATTGTACTTTAGAACTCAATATCATGCGCCATGCAAGTATCAGCCAAGCACTAAAATAATCATGCATCACAAGCACTATGCAAGTATCCTTATACCTTTAAGTCAATGTTATGCACCAAACATTTGCCAAGTAACTAACTGCATATTAGAGAAAAGAAAACCTCAAAGTAACAAGTTATTATTTTAAAAGATGCTGAACTCCTCCCTTAGGCAGTAGCAGATAACGTGTCGTAGCAGTTTTATGTATAGATGTTTTTTTCTAGTAAAATTTGACTCTCTCTCTTATCATTTTTACAGGAGAGACGAAAGCAGCAGAAGAGGTTCCGAGATGCTCAGCTGATCCAGAGGGAGATGAGTCAGTTGGAGCGACAGTATGACGAGCTAGAGGAGTTCGGCAGGCAAATTGAACAGGAGCTCAGAGAAGCAGAAGAAAGTGAGTTAATTCATTCAACTTGTTCAGGGTTTCAATATACTGGGGGGGTTCACCTTACTCCTTTTTTATAGCCAAGCAAGAAGTCCCTCTGATGAAGTCTTGGCTCAACCTTGTCAACGAGAAAAACGGCTTGATCAGGAAGACGTCTGAGCTGAGCTTAAGGATGAAAGAGCTGGAGCTTGAAGATAGACAGTATGAGATTGACAAAAAATTGAGCACTCTCAGCAATTTGCCTGGTAAGTCCAAAATCATTACATAGAGTGTGTAAGACCATGAAGTTCACAAACAATTTCCACATGTAATTACTAAAGGACACTTTAGGATCAGCCACTTTTCTCGGAGGTTAAAAATGTACTAATGCTATGGGAAAGGGGCCCAAAAGACCATCCTCTCAGTCTGTTGGGAGGTTGTCCTTTTCTGGAGGTTCCACTGTATTATTTCATTAGCCACTCAACTTATTATGAAATAACTGTAGCTTGGAAGTTAGATTTTCTCTTGCTATCACAGAGGGCTTTGAACTCACTGAGGAAGAGATGGCTGAATTTGAAGAGCTCTGTACTCAAAAAATCAAGATTGTCGAGGAGAGAGACGAATTAGTCAACCAAACAGAGGAAGAAAGACTTCGGTTAGTGAATTGTTGGGATTTTTTGATATGGTTTTTTGAACAACATTGGGATTTGGAAGAGCCAAAAAAAGTTATACTGGTCATAATGAATGGGGTTTATGTCATGTGACAATGGGAACTCTCTGTCGTGCAGGGAACTGGAAGAGGATGATGCTCAGGATGTTCTAAATGACAAAATGAAAGGTTCTGACTCCAGTGATGAAAGTGCGTAGGTTGCCATACGTAGCCTAGCCTATAGCTAGCAATAATATTATAGTTATAATGCACTCTATAGAAAAATAATATTAATAACCTCCAAAAAGGACCACCTTTTTACAAAGGACAAAAGGCCAGGTCCCAAGTGTGTCCATTTTTTTTCCTTCTTCCAGAGATTCACTGTACTACTTCAACTTTGTATAGGTTTTGACAATATCAGTGGGTCTGATATACCATCCCGTCGTGGATCAGCTCCTGCCAGAGTAGCCCAAAGTACTGAGCCAGCTCCTACCAGTAACGACAAGGCTCAACCCAAAAGAAAATCCTGGTTTCCCTTTGGAAAATAACTTGTTAACTGCAGCCCAATTGATTTCCAACTATTATATTTATATAAGTTTTTTTCTCAGTATTTTATAAAGCATCCATGTCACTTTTCTCATTGTATTGTCATTAGTCACCGTTACTGTACTATGTTGATTGCAAAACTTGGCATAGTAATGGAATTATTGTGTTCTGCTGGGTATATTATATGATTGGATACTGGTCAACTGCTTAATTATAAATAAATGTGAAACTGAATAATAATTAATAAAGCGTTTGCAATGCATCTTTTTACCATTTTGGTGCACAATAATGCTCTATGGAGATTGTGCACCAAAATGGCTGCCGTTGGCATGGCAAAAGGATGCATGCTAACGCTCTATAGATTCATACATATAGCTGCAAAGATAAGGTACAGTTTTTGGTGAAGGTGACTTGATATTTTAACGGTGTGCTTCTATATTACAATCCTCTGTTCCAACTTCAATAGCACTTTTAAATTTTTCCTTCATCATACCCACACTATCCGACTTGTACCAGGTTGTGCCTCCTTTCCAAGTACGATAAATATTCAAATGCTTTAGCTTTTCATGACATTTCCTCTCTTTCTCTAGCATTACTTTGGTCTTTGTATGGCAGATGATTTTTAACAATCTGGGGTTACCATTTTGAAGTTCTGCAATGCTTTCCCTCAGATGATCAGCTGTTCCTATTCTGTAAAAATTTGTTGGAGTGTTATTAACCACATCATATTCTTGTGTGAGGAATATGTAAGCTTTACCCTCCTCTTCATCGAATTCACAAGCCATTTTTCTGAGTAACTATGGAAGCCGATTGTGACGCATGCGCATGCGATTATATAATACGCATGCGTAGTAAATTAAAGGAAGCCACACCCCTTTCATTTTGCGCAGATCGATCGGCGCTCGCTATAGGAATCTAAAGCTACATCATCATGTCGGTAGAAGGTAGCCCTACGGATCCTAAAAGAATTGAAGGTCGCAGCGAAGACAACCGGCCAAGAGAATTCTTCTGGGACAGCATCACTATTTATATATTTGGAGTGATCCTAGCGTTGGCTGGTCTTGATGCTCTCACCGAGTTCATTCGGGGCAGCAGTATAGCCTGTATAGTGAGTGGACAGGATGTAACAGCTGAATTCATCAATGGATACTGTTCTGGAAGCCTTTCATCATCTCAATTCTTCCCTGCCTTTATCGTTGTCCATGGCATCCTAATTGCTCTACCACATTACTTATGGTCCAATCACTATGGAGGCAATTTTGAGTACTTTTTCTCACAAGTCCGTGAAATGGACCGAATCAGGAGTGAAGAAACTGGACAATTCTCCAAGAAAAACTACATAATCGTGGAGCAGCTTCGACAGGTCTTTACCACCTACAAGCAGAACTGGATGTTCATCCTCTACGTTCTCAAACTGATTCTCCAACTTGTCATAACCCTGATCGGTTTCTTCACAGCTATTTTTTTCTTTACTGATTTTAATGTTGTCTTTCGTTGCCCACAAAACTTTGACAATGCTACTCAAGGGTTAACAGATCCCTTGTGGCCTTTAGACCATCAAGTTACCTGCGTATTCACCTCAATGAGACTCTTTGAGACCATCCGAATTGCTGATCTGATTTTGCTTGCTCTCCTCATCTTCTGTTTCATCTGGTCCCTCGTGTGGTGTGGAAGTACCCATCCCACTGAATTGGGCACGAATCACGTCGCCTCCTTCTGTTTTGAGTCAGCAATGTCTCCAGTTCACTACATCCCTAAATTCCCCCTGATATTTTGCTCTCACAATCTCAAAAGACTCTTTCGTGCCTTGTTCACCAGTATCCCATTTTGTGGGTCGGGACCACACATTGCAACTAATCTGGATTTTCTGGTTTTGCGGCTATTTCGAACAGACAGTGGACAGGGTTTCATCTTCCGTGAGATGCAGGTTCTACACATGATCAAACAGTACAATAACGATGATCAAAGAAGAGCCAATTTGCACAGGGTGCAGCAAAAGTTGAAGAAAATGGAAGATGGAGGTAAGTTAAATTGTAACTGCAGAGAACATACCTAACAGTGTTCCCAAATGATAGAATAAAAAGGCAAGCTTATAGATTTCTACAGTATATTTTGTGTCATTGTTGATTGTTAGGCTATAGGCTTAGGTGCTTTGTGGCAGCTTCTATGTAGCTATGCAGCAGCCTGCCACTTATATAACTCAACTCATACTTCAGTATAACAAAGGTTCTTTCCAGAACTAGAGTGGAACTCCTCGATATGACCAAATTAATAGCCACCTTGCATGAACTTGCAATTCATCCTTGAAATGAGCACATCATGTATCTTAATTGCTTCCACACATTAGAGCTTCAAAAAGTGTCCACATTTCAGCAGTTCCACTCTAGTATTATATGAATAGAGCTATCTGAGCTGCATGGCCACTGTGGATAATAGCTACATATTACACCTTCCCATCTTGCTGTCTGTAATCATTTTGAAGAAACTCCCCCTCCTCCTCTGCCCGTATATAGCAGCACGGCGTAATTAACTGGCTACATACCATATCACAGTTCAAGTATCACTATACAGAGAGATCTAGAAATATAAGACCATTTGAATGTGTGCGATAAATGAGTGTGGTACGTGGTGTTTTGTCTAGTGCGAGTTCGAACATCTTAGGTTTGTGTGTAACTGAGAATAGCTTTTTTTGATTAAAAGCTTCAATTCATCCGGCATCATGTAACATTTGCGGGTCGGGTAGATGTATTAGACATCTCATAAGAGTTCCTTTAATGGAGTATATCAACGATTTAGCTACATGGATACAATATTATGTAAGTACAGCTAAAGGGATTTAGTATGGCTGCAATATATAGAGTGACTAGAGTACCTCTGCACTGACAAAGAATCTAGATTGTCATTAAGCTACTGTTGTATTATAGCTAGCCAGTATCCACATGCAGATAAGACTGGAGACAGCTACAATACACGTACAGTATATAGCTGGCAAACATTCTGGGGCCTTAGATTATCATGTATATAATTGTAGCTAATATCCTTGGCTTTATCATTGAAGATTAGAGCTTCCAATAAAGCAGTTTATCTGTGTGGCTGTAACTAAAGAACATTTGCACTCATTTTAATTTTATCTTTCGCCTATGGAGAAAGAATCTTTCTATGAAGCAACAAATTTATCACTCTCATTCTAGTCTCTCTGTTATTCAGCATGCCCTCTTTGGTCCATGAATGCATAATCATGCAACCTTTTACATTTGTTGTACACTGATGAGGAACTTAGAAGAGTGATAAATTGCAAGCCGCATTCAGCAAACGTGTGATCTGACAAATGAAGATATCATGTACTGAATACCAACTGAAGAGTTGAGAACAGCAAAACTGATGTCTTACAGCATGCACTATAACTACCTAGCCATAGGAATGAGACCTATTCAACATGTAGGGAAGTAGACATACGTATAATCTATAAATGAAATTCGTCTATTAGCTGTCAGGATCAGTGCAATTTAGACTGACTTTTGAAATAAAGACACCTTTCTAATCAGGCCAGTCCCAAATAGTGAGGATGTTCAGCTATTGATTTGTGAGTATTAAGCTATTACACTGTATGCTGTTTATCTGAAGGAGTGTTTGAAGGAATGGGTTAAAGATCTATAGCAATTGGTATAAATAAATCACCAAGCATATAAATTAATTGACCCATCAAATAATAATACCATGTATTGTGTCGAGGTAATTACTTGACTCCATTTAGTTGCTTTCAGGCTATTTTCTTTTCCTGAGCTTTATGGAAAGTCATATCTCTTCATCATCATCTCTATACCCCTTAAGGGTGGTTTACCCGGCAACTTGGCAGAATAGCATAATACAAATGCCAAGGAGCTTATAAAAATGGTTGCTATCGCTATTTGTTGTCATAGACAGCATTCAGTCTTGGTAATTGTATTGTTAGCTAATGTGCATGTCACTATGGCTACTGCTAATTGTTTGACCATGACTTTCGTTGCTCCTAGCCAGACTTGTATCATAAACACGCCATTTATATACAAGCCATTGGACTTTCATGTGAAGTGAAAGCTCCATAAGGAAACTATGATGATCTTCTGGCATGTAGCTATACGTGGAAATAATGTACAGTGGATTCAGGAATGGGGAGATGGTGATCTCTTTGGGGAGCTGGAATAGGTGCTGCTATTTTGACATCGGGTGGTGGTAGAAAGGTGGTCTTGTCTGGTCTGGATGAGTAATTTTGCTTTTGGGCACCCCTAGAAATGTACTTCAATCTAGTCAAACCTGAACAGTGTCCAGGAGAAGTATAATAGAAGTGACATGATGCTCATTTGAGTCCAGAATACATTAGATTAATATCAATTCATGCATGTTTACCAACTTGCTAATCATTATCATTAGCTACTCATAACCGACACATGAAATAACTTTCCCGAATAAGGCTATCTATAGACCTCGTCTTCAAGCTTCTTTTATTAAATATGGCTGAGGATACCATCAAGGAACTTGAGGAACAGCTCAAATGTGCCATCTGTCTGGACACCTATACTGACCCTAAGCTTCTCCAGTGCTTCCATATCTACTGCAGGCAATGCCTTGTGAAACTCGTGGTCAGAGACCAGCAGGGACAATTCATCCTGACTTGCCCAACCTGTCGTCAGGCCACATCTGTTTCAGCCAATGGAGTGGCAGGCCTCCAGTCAGCATTTCAAGTCAACCACCTCTTAGAGATCTTGGAAAAGCACAAGAAGGCTAAAGATACAGCAGCCAGTCAGGAGAGGGCAGAGAGTGTCAGGACACAAACCATTCCATCAAAGAAGGTCAATGTCAACTGTTTAGAACACACAGACAAAGAACGAGAGCTTTACTGTGAAACATGTAGTGATCTGATTTGTATAAAATGTGCCATTAAAGGAGGCAAGCATCAAATTCACGATCACTATTTGTTGGATGAGGCATTTGAGAGGTACAAGGAAGAGATTTCACCATCACTTGAGCCACTGGAGGGGAAACTGGTGGCTGTCAAGGAAGCACTGGCACAGTTGGATAAGCGTTGTGGGAAGATATCCAACCACCGAGTAGCCATTGAAGCCAACATACACAACACCATTGGGCGACTCCACAAAATCCTTGATGTTAGGAAGACCGAGCTTATCAGCCAGCTACATAAAATGACACAAAGAAAGTTGAAAGACCTTGCCATTCAGAGGGACAAGATGGAGACCATCCTGGCACAGCTGAGCAGCTGTCTGGACTTTGTCGGGGAAAGCTTGAAGACGGGGAATCAGGGAGAAGTGCTGATGATGAAGACAAATATAGTGAACCAAGTGAAGGAACTGACCTCACCTTTCCAACCAGGTATACTTGAGCCTAGTGAAGAAGCTGACATGGAGTTTTCAGTTTTGCAAGATCTTATTGCCAAGTGTCAGAACTATGGACAAATACTCTCATCAGGGTCACCCGATCTATCGAAATGCCAGGCCGCAGGTAAAGGTTTGGAGGAAGCAGTGGTTGGAGAGAAGTCTACTGGTGTTGTGGAAGCTGTTAACCTTGAGGGCAAGTCGTGCGTGAAGTCGATCAGTTCGTTGCAGTGTGAGCTTGTGTCTTTGATAACAGGTGCCACTGAGAGAGGCAATGTTGAACATAAAGGACAGAACCGATACGAGATCAGTTACTGCCCCACCATCAAGGGGAAGCACCAGCTACACATCAAAGTTGAGGACACACACATCAGAGGAAGTCCATTTAGTGTAAGGGTGAAGTTGCCAGTCAAGAAGTTAGGCACTCCTATCCTGACAATTGATGTTGTGAATAGACCAAGGGGAGTGGTAATCAACCAGAGGGAGGAGGTGGTGGTTACGGAGTATGATTGTGTTTCAGTGTTTAGTCCCAGTGGTAAGAAGCTTCAATCATTTGGCTCTCGTGGTTCTGGTCAAGGACGGTTAAAGTTCCCTTGGGGAGTGGCAGTGGATGGTGAGGGTAATATCTTTGTGGTAGATAATGACGATCATTGCATACAGAAATTCACAGCAAGTGGTCAGTTCCTCTGTGCAGTGGGTACACAAGGTAAAGGACCTCTGCAGTTCCATCACCCTATATACATTGCATTCAATACTACTAATAATAAGATATATGTCACGGATAATGTAAATGTTCGTGTTCAAGTTCTGAACTCTGACCTTACATTCTCAAACACCTTTGGGAGGAAAGGCAATGGCAGTGGTCAGTTTCGTGGCATACGTGGTATAGCCTGTGACAACACCGGGAATGTGTATGTGGTTGATGGTGACAACCATCGTATCCAAGTCTTCACAGCTGATGGGAAGTTTTCGAGGATGTTTGGTTGTGGTAGATGGGAACTCAGGGATCCTTGTGGCATTGCTATTGACAGTAATGATGTTGTGTATGTCAGTGAGTTTAGTAATGATCGTGTTTCCATGTTCACCTCCAAGGGTCAATTCATATCATCATTTGGCGTAGAGGGGGTGGATCCAGGAGAGTTTAAGTCTCCCTGGGGTGTGGCAGTGGATAGCTGTGGAGTGGTGTATGTGTGTGACACTCTTAATAACCGTATTCAAGTGTTTTAATTACTTTTATACTATTTATATCATCTGCTGCTCTTTGGGAATTTGTGTGTTGTGAGGAAGTATGTATGTATTGTATTACATCAACTCATAGTTACATAGATAGCTACCTTAGTTTTTAAATCAAATTTATGATTAAAACTTTGAAAATTGATCAGTATAGCATGGTAGCTTGAATGTATCAAACTCCACGAGAATTAACAACTGGCCATCACATTCTCACTTAGCTATCATTTACATCAAAAAATTTAAAACGTTGAAATGGAATGAAAAAAAAAAAAAGATCCTTACCAGTGAGAGATGTCACTTATAGTAATTGCATTGGTAATCTACTGTACTACAAAATGTCATTCATTATTTGTAGATGTCATAACAAGTTTCAATGTGCAAGGACACCATCAGGACCTGGGCTGGAACTTCACCAAAGAAGCTGGCGTTAAAGGAGTCTATGACACAAGTATAGCACCTTTAAAGTCCAATGAAACACTAGTAAGTCTTTTGTAATGTATTGTAGTTGAGCATTAACATCATACATCCTATCTTAGGTAGTTACCATGGCAATGGTAGCTACATATATAGCTAACTACTATTGGTGCACACCTTGTCTACTACTAAACTCTGCACTGAAATTGCCACCATCAGTGTAGTAAAGATATTACTCCATAGCTACCAGTCTTCATGCTATTACTATGGAGTTTGAGCATAAATGGAGGAAATTAGCTAGTTTGGTTGATAATGAAATACTCTGTGTTCTGTTTCTAACTCCATTAGAATGGCATGAATAGCGACTGAAAAAAATTCTACTTGAAATGGGACCACTAGCTATTTCCCAAAATGCATTGTTAGCTATGTAACGATTTTTTAAAAGGTTCTTCCTGATTCTCTGAGAGGTGTCATTTTGGGTTTTTCCTCACTCACCGCTGTCCACAAACGTGCTGTCTTTGTCACTTTTGGTTCTACGTCCCTCGGCATTCCAAGTGCTCTCACTAGAGTTTTTACAAAGGTGATTATTTCAGCATTTTCTAGGCATACCATATAGTTACCTAAACCAGGATTTCAAAAAGAGTATCAGTGTGTGGGCGTCTTTATTTCAGGGGTGAAATGCTAGTAATATGGGGCACAATCAAAGTCTCCCGAACCAATTATCAGATTCAGGGGATCCATGCACATCGAGCCTCAAGGGGTTTTCCACTAATAATCTACTTTTGCCTTCTCCAGGTGGGTGTGCTGAACTTTAACCCCCACTTCACTCAGAAAGGCGACAATGATTACTTCTTTCGACCAACATTTTACTGCTCGGATATAATAGAACTCGACTTCCCTGAGGATATTCTGGCAGCTGAACATGCTGCCTCTAATGATGTATGAATATTAATTTGGCTACTTACCTCCTTAATGTATAAGATAATAATTAGCTATGAGATTTCTTTTATAATTTAGTTTCCGACTGGCCTTGAGAAGCTATTTACATCAAAAGTTAGCACAATTGATTATATGGTCATTGGACCTGTTGAAAACTCCCTTCATTTATCAACTGGTGAGTATCTATAGCAACGGATTAATTTTAGCTGAATAATAAGAGTGGTGTCTCATTGGAAAACAAATCCTCTTGAACATGAGGACAGTTCTCCAGACCAACCTTATCACTTATCATTAGAACCTTTTTTCCCCCTTTTCATCCATAAAAATGGAAAAGCAGCCAGCAAGACTAACTCTACACTGACTACACACTAACAGTAGCTACATCATGTATGTTAGCCAGCTTTTTTAATTCAACCTTTCTCCTTATCCATAGTCTCAATGTCCCTAATGAAGATGGTTTCTGACAGGTTCACAAGTGATAGTGTCCTTCTCACCGTGTATCCAAAGGAAGTGTCGGCTAAAAACACCGGTGGAGAGTTCCACCGCTACACCCCTCCAAAGAAATAGTAAGTCAAGATTCATTATTGAATTTATATAGTGTGGATTGGATTATAGATGGTAGTTAAACACATTGCGATTGTTTGGATTGAGATAAGCATTTTGGTAGTTCTATATAGTTCTATATAGCTACTGTCCCCAAAATGCCTGAAGCTCTGTGCATTTCCAGGGCAGAATACAGTGGAACCTCCGAGTAAGGGACACTTTGGGATCAGTCACTTTATCCTTTGTAGAGAGGTTGTCCTTTCTCAGAGGTTAAAAATGTACTGGAAAGGGGCCCAAAAGAGCGTTCTCTGTCTGGAGATCGTTCTTTTCTTAGAGGGTCCTTTATCGGAGGGTTCCACTGTATACCATCTTTCATTTTTTTATAGTTTTCAGTCATATGCCCAGACGGTCAGCCTGTCTGCCTCAGAACAGAAATGGCCTCCGAAGAAAGAGAACAGTGATACGACCAGTTCCCCACCCGTGAAGCGTGACCACTTTGAATTCAACCTCTCTTGCGGGGAGTCGGAGGGCGTATTTGAGTTCCAACTCTTCAAGTACGTTGATCCTTCCTCCCAGCCACAGCAGGAGAGGCCTCCAGAGGTGGAGATAGGATCAGCAGAGCCAATGCCTGATAAAAACACCTCCACTGGTCATCAAGTGGTGGACATTCCAGCTGTCTGAACTTAGCAATTTTTTTTAAAGAGCTAGTTAGTAACTTATAACTTATTTTTAATGTCAGCCAGCCATTTAAAACATACTAATACACTCAGCTAGTTGCTATATCGACAATTTGTACATGCTATTTATAGTACACTTCATTTTTTTAAATGTTTGTAGCTTTATAGAAACTGATGGATTAATAATTAGCAAGAAACAAAACCACACACGTGTACACCTGTCATGTCATCAGCTGATTCTATAAAAATATGAAGAAAAAAAGGAGCGGTGTCATAAAACAGTGGAACCTTCAATAAAGGATCCTCCAAGAGAAAAGAACGACCTCCCAACAAAGGACACTCTCTTTTTGGCCCCTTTCCCATAGCATTGGTACATTTTAACCTCCGAGAAAAGGACCAAAGGACAAAGTGGCTGATCCCAAAGTGTCCTTTACTCGGAGGTTTCACTGCAGACCTATGACACTATGTTATTAGCTAAGTGTTCTGCTATGAAAACTTGATATAAATTGTGAATTTTATTCTTCAATCTAGTCAACCTGTCATTGAACAGTGTCCAGGAGAAGTATATTGGCTGCTAAGATTTTTCTGTTCATCTAACCCCACATGCTAGATCAGTTAGCTATAAAGCAATGTTAGAGCCTCTATGGACACCCCCTTATGAATGGGGAAAATGAAGAATTCATTTTGGAACCTGATCGAAGAATCACCACAATCTGCTGTTCCGGGACCTGACCACTAGTAGTGCTGCCTCTTGATCAGGCTGTGGGGAGCTATGGAGAAGAATGTGGTACCCTCTCCAGGGAGGAGCCAGATAACTCAAGCACTCACCATTCGACACAGAACAGCAGCTGTATGGTGCTCAAGAATACAACATAGCTACCAGTAACCACTATCATTTATAATACTGTCTTACCACTAAGAGTGAGTGTCAGGGCTGGATCCAGGGGTGGGGTTGAGGGGGTTGCAACCCCCCCTTTCCCCCAAGCTATTATAAAATGAAAATGCGATTTGACCATGCCTACTTGCTTAGCCATGTCTATTTTCCTTTGTTTCTCCTCTAAAGTAGTGTAATTAGAAGAGAGAACATGTTACATGTGTGGGCTAACTAAACTAGGAACTAATGCGGTTACTATATCATCTAAGGCTACGGTCAAAGAAAGAAATAATTTATGTATACATGACACATCCATTTTTGCTCTCACTTTCAAGGTCACACATTGGATAACTTGGTGCATACTAACTGTGATTTCCTTTTACGATCACACCTGTGATCATGCACGTGTCACTTCAAAGATATCTTTTGGAGAACTCAGTGCATACCAATTGTGAAATCACACCTGTGACCTTGCACGTGTCACTTCAAAGATATCTTTTGGAGCACTTTGGCTTACATTTTCAAGGTCACACATTAGATAACTCAGTGATTTGAGGTGTGACCTTGGATGTGTCAATGCCCATAGTGGTAGCCTGCCAGTGAAGCCAACATATAAATAACTATGCTCTTTCTTGCACCTTTCCTCATGGTCCAGTGTTTGTGCTCCTAGTCCTGCAACCCCCACCTATCAAAAATCCTGGATCCAGCCCTGAGTGTATTCATTGGAATATACCTTTACCAAATAAAGCTATCATAATTATATGCATATAGACCTCACACAAAGTAGCCCTGAAAAAGTTCAAGCTTCTTGTCAAGTATGGCTGAGAATACCATCAAGAAACTCTAGGAACAGCTGAATTGTGCCATCTGTCTGGACACCTATACTGACCCTAAGCTTCTCCAGTGCTTCCATATCTACTGCAGGCAATGCCTTGTGAAACTTGTGGTCAGAGATCAGCAGGGACAACTCATCCTGACTTGCCCAAGCTGTCGTCAGGTCACACCTGTTCCAGCCGATGGAGTGGCAGGTCTCCAGTCGGCATTTCAAGTCAACCACCTCTTAAAGATCTTGGAAGAGTACAAGAAGGCTAAAGATACAGCAGCCAGTCAGAGGGGGCAAAGAGTGTCGTGACACTCCCCATTCCATCGAAGAAGGTCATCGCAAACTGTATTGAACACACAGACAAAGAACGAGAGCTTTACTGTGAGACGTGTAGTGACCTGATTTGTATAAAATGTGCCATTAAAGGGGGCAAGCATCATAATCACGACCACTATTTGTTGGATGAGGCATTCAAGAGGTACAAGGGAGAAATTGCACCATCACTTGAGCCACTGGAAGGGAAACTGGTGGCTGTCAAGAAAGCTCTGGTACAATTAGGTAAGCGTTGTGAGGAGATATCTGACCACCGAATGGCCATTGAAGCCAACATACACAACACCATTGGACGACTCCACGAAACCCTCGATGTTAGGAAGACGGAGCTTATCAGCCAGCTACACAAAATGACTCAAAGAAAGTTGAAAGAGCTTGCCATCCAGAAGGACCAGATGGAGACCATCCTAGCACAGCTGAGCAGCTGTCTGGACTTTGTCGGGGAAAGCTTGAAGACGGGCAATCAGGGAGAAGTGCTGATGATGAAGACGAATATTGTGAAAAAAGTGAAGGAACTGACCTCACCTTTCCAACCAGGTGTACTTGAGCCTAATGAAAAAGTTGATATGAAGTTTTTAGTTCTGCAAGATCTGATTGCAGAGTGTCAAAACTATGGACAAATTCTCTCACCAGGGTCACCTGATCCATCAAAATGCCGGGCCACAGGTAAGGGTTTGGAGGTAGCAGTGGTTGGAGAGAAGTCTACTGCTGTCATGCAAGCTGTTAACTTTGATGGCAAGTCGTGTGTGAAGTTGATCAGTTTGTTGCAGTGTGAGCTTGTGTCTTTGATAACAGGTGCCACTGAGAGAGGCAATGTTGAACACAAAGGACAGAACCGATACGAGATCAGTTACTGCCCCACCATCAAGGGGAAGCACCAGCTACACATCAAAGTTGAGGACACACACATCAGAGGAAGTCCATTTAGTGTAAGGGTGAAATTGCCAGTTGAGAAGCTAGGAACTCCTATTCTGACTATTGATGGGATGATTGGACAAAGGGGAACCAGAAGGAGGAGATGGTGGCTACGGAGTCTAGTTGTGTCTCAGTGTTTAGTCCCAGTGGTAAGAAGCTTCGATCATTTGGCTCTTGTGTCTCTGGACAAGGACAGTTTTCTCACCCTTGGGGAGTGGCAGTGGATGGTAAGGGCAATATTCTTGTGACAGATACTGGTAATCATCGCATACAGAAATTCACAGCAAGTGGCCAGTTCCTCTGTGCAGTGGGTACACAAGGTGAAGGACCTCTGCAGTTTAATGAACCTTCATACATTGCGTTCAATGCTGCCAATAATAAGATATATATTACAGATAGGAAGAATTTTCGTGTTCAAGTTCTGAACTTTAACCTTACATTCTCCAACACCTTTGGGAGGGAAGGCAGTGGCAGTGGTCAGTTTGATTTCATGTGTGGTATAGCCTGTGACAGCATCGGGAACATGTATGTGGTTGATGCTAATAACCATCGTATCAAAGTCTTCACAGCATATGGGGATTTATTGAGGATATTTGGGAAGTTTGGTAGTGAACTCAATCTTCCTTGGGATATTGCTATTTACAGTAGTGATGTTGTGTATGTCAGTGAGTGTGGTAATCATCGTGTTTCTATGTTCACCTCCAAGGGTCAATTCATGTCATCATTTGGTGAAGAAGGGGTGGGTCCAGGAGAGTTTAAGCATCCTTGGGGTGTGGCAGTGGATAGCAGTAGTGGAGTGGTGTATGTGTGTGACACTCGTAATAGTCGTATTCAAGTGTTTTAATTACTTTTATTAATTACTTTAATTACCTTTATATCTAGATCTTCTGCTGCTCTTTGTGTTGTGAGGAAGTATTATGTTGTATTACATCAACTCAATAGCACCATAATAATTATATTAAAATTTTGAAAATCGGTCAGTGTAATCTTCGTGGGGTGATTTTTTTATTATCAGTCAATGACTCGGGGATGGCTGATACACCTCCACTGGTCATCAAGTGGTGGACATCCCAGCAGTCTGAACTTAGCAGCTTTTTTTTTTTAAAGGGCTAGTTAGTAATTTAGTTACATAGCTAATATTTTTAATGTCAGCCAGCCATTTAAAACACACTAATACACTTATTTAGTTACTATATTGACAATTTGTACATGCTATTTATATAGCCTCAATTTTTTTTTCGGGGGGGGGGGGGGGGGGGGGGGGAGGGGAAGAAAATAGGGGCCTGGTATACACTGATTGCGGAATGAGGCTAGCTATTTATAGTACACTTCTTTTTTTTTTTTTTGTAGCTTTATAGAAACTGATGGATTAATAATTGCAAGAAACAAAACTACACGTGTACACCTGTCAGGCTGTCACGTCATCAGCTGATGAAGAAAAAAGGAGAGGTGTCATAAAACAATGGAACATTCAATAAAGGACCCTCCAAGAGAAAAGGACAACCTCCCAACAAAGGACACTCTTTTTGGCCCCTTTCCCATGGCATTAGTACATTCTTAACCTCCGAGAAAAGGACAACCTCTCTACAAAGGACAAAGTGGATGATCCCAAAGTGTCCTTTACTCGGAGGTTCCACCTATATGACACAATTCTGCCATGAAAACTTGATATAAATTGTATCCAAAATCTAAGCCAAAAAGCAATCTCAATACCTGGTAGCATGTAGCTACCAATACTGCCAGTAATAGGAAATAGTTATAGTGACTGTTCTCTTAATCTGACTCCATCAGAGCTTCTGGGTCCTCTTCTTCCTCATCTGCAAGAACTCTGTGCACAAAACACTCCAAAACTTCATCGCTGATCTTTTCATTCCTTCCTGAAGCACAATCGTAACACAAACCGTTATGTCTCTTTTGTTGTTCCGCAGTCCCTTTATGACAAGGATAGACGTTGCCCAAGTACAAGGGAACATTCTTCTTCTTGCACTTTGGATGTTTGCATTGCTGCAGTATAATTAAACAGTGTCTCCGTTAATCAATGCTCAGTTGTATTGCCTGCACATTATCGATGCTCACTTCAGCTTGCCCATTTATGAACCACTCAATGCACATTCCCTGACTATATTAGAGGCATGTCCATTCCCTTGAAATAAGGATACCTCTATATAATCATGACACTTTTATTGGTCTCAAACCGATTCCTCCTCCCCTCCCTCTCTCTTTCTGATTTGCTAATATAATTTACCTTATTATAATAATACATTGACATACCCCTATTTTTTGGTTTGGTACTGATCCAGCTTTCTTTCCTCCTTCGTTGTCAGCTTGAGGTCCCCCCAAACGACCGCCCACACTCCTCCCACTGTAGGCACCAATCCCACTCCAGAACTCCGTTGATAAGTCCTCAAGGGAATCAGAGAAATCCTGTGCAAAAAAAAAAAAAAAAAAAAAAAAAAAAAAAGATGATGAAAAAGATTGGTAAAGGGTCACCATAAGTAGAACTACTGAAGTGTTGGCATATTGGCATACCTCAGTGTCACTGAGTCCAGAATCTGACGCTGAATCGTAGTTCACTGCAGGGTCGTACACCTGATAACAAAACAAAAAAATAACACGGTAATAAAAGATGCCAGCTATTGAGTTTGCACCATGTTAATTCTTGTTGTCACTCAATTATTGTATGTCATGTGTGTAGCTATGATCTTGCAATGGTTTGACACAAATCATACAAAACAGTAGGTAGCTTGCTAGCTCTATACTTTATAGTCCATTAAATAGTTTAGAGAAGATAGGGGTAGCTATATGAAACAGATGGCCATTTGCTCACCTACAGTAGCCACGTAGTTGTAAATGGATTCTAAGAAAGTGTTCTATGATATCCCACCACTTCATCTCCCTGTATAGCATCTAAATGACTGATGAAGTGATTATTAGCTAAATCTAGCAAGCCAGGTTGAACTAGCTATATCAAAGGGAGATACTAACCTCTTCTTTGGTGATGGAGGCCATAGCTATAGCTTCCTCTTAGAGAGTTGGAACTATCAGAAGGGATGATTGACTCTTCTTTGGCTCACTATCAGGTTATAAGGATCCACTTAAATCTGCCCTGGTTTACATTGCTAGCTTGTGGTTTGTGTGACACTTGTTGCAAGCCACACCCCTCGCATATACATTGTTGACACATGATTTATAAGCCACACCCCCTTGCATTACCAGCTGATTCTTGAAGAGTGGACAAAAAAAAAAAAAAAAAAAAAAATGCTGGCAAAGAAGAGAAAGCATATCAGAAGGTTAGCAAAATATGCAAGCTATGGAATATTGATATGAAAATAATTTCAGCACTAGAACAAGAATAATTCCCCCAAAACTATAAATAGTGAATATTTAAAATAAAATTTAAAAAATACCTCTAAAACAATTACGATGATGGGAAGGTTGTTTTTATTATTGAAATAGAAAAAATTGATTCTAATAGTCTAACTATGTCCTTAAACAACCTAAACAGTAATGGTACATAATATGAGTGGGCAGCAGTATGTTCTAGCTATGTGCATGTATTGTATTATAGCTACGACCCTTGACCCCTGATAGGATAATTGTAGCTACAATACTAACTAGTACGAAGGACACTCCGAAAGAGGACAACCTCTCAATTAAGGACAGTACAATACTCTATCCAGAATAACCTCCGAAAGAGGTTCATAGCTAAGCTAACTATGTTTTTACTTCCTATGGGCTAGCTAGATATTGTAATACACTGAGTGACTGTAATGTTGTTTGAATGTCCTGTACGAGTCACCATCAAAGGTCAGCAGCTGTTCGATGATTGGTCTACAATTAGAGATAGAGTTTCTTCCTATAATTTTGGATTAGCTGTCTCGCTCAATGACGCCGTTGCTAAGGTATTATCTGACAAAATATGTCAAGTATGGCTCGAATGCGACTTTTATCATAACACTGTTATCAGTTGGCTCATATCTTAGTCATGCGTCATTATGATGCTGGTCAAAACAGGTTTGACTGGTTTGACAGGTTTAATTTCGTAGCATTATTGTGCCGTCTGTATAGAGTTGTACTAGACATACAGTTGCCAGTTGAAAAGAGATGCTGTCATTTGTAAACTAGGTAAGTGAAGTCATGGATCTGTGAAGCCAGAAGATCCAGCTAGCTAGCTAGTTATATAGCTATCACTAGTAATAGCATGATTAACTCTGCTAATAGCTATGTAGCCTACCAAGCTAGAGCTAGTTTGAATGCAATGATAGTAGCTCATCTCAGTGGCTGTTGAGCAGTTATCTTGACTACAAGCCAACTTCATGACTTTAGCGACTCACAAAACCTGTTTCTACCTAAATCATAAAGAATGTTAGCTAAGAAAAGCTCATGATATTCAGAAGTTCTCAGTCTATATAACTAGCTGGGATATTGAGTAAAAGTGCTAGCTGATGATAAAACTTCATTGTCCATAGCAGTTATAATAGCTAGCGAGACAGTGGGACCTCTGAAAGAGGACAAACCTGGACAATCTAAATGTATAGCTACATCCACAAAAAGGACAATCCCTCCACAAGGGACAAAAAGAAGTGCTGGGTCCCAAGCGTGTCCCGGATTCAGAAGTTCTGCATGCTGTATGACTCCAAACTTTAATACTTAATTGAGGCAAAGCCTTCATCTCTGTGGCATCTAAACGTGTAATGATGCTGAGCCTTTATGATAACCTAACCAAAATCATAGCATCATGGCTAGCTAAATCTGTTCTGTGTGAATAAAGTCTGCTCGTCATTATTATTTATGGTGATGGTGGCTGGGTGGGGAAACAAGTAATATTGCAATCTCATGAATATCATTATCTAAGCAACTAGCTATCTCATTGCCTATCTCTGTTGTCATGCAGTAGGTAGTGCCATGGAGAGGGTGGCAACTTTCATCAAGGAAGAGGTATGTCTTGTCTTTATATATATTATAGCTAGTTATAATGAAGTCTTCAGACAATATGCTGCTCTCAAGCTAAACCTATGGCTATGAAAGTCTAGATGTAGCTATTTTCTAGCTGTATGGCTTACCACCCTACCTAATCAGCCCTAGTCAGTTAATTAGGGAGTAGATAGATTAATGATAGAATACCAACTACATAGCTTCAGCCTTGGCTAGCATGTCAGCCCTCAAGCATCAAAGTCCTGAAATCTGCCACCCCCCTACACACAGTCCGAACAAACAGGCCAATTGTTACCTAGCTATAGTCTTGGGTCAGAGCAGCCATTTTATTACCCTCCATGCTTTGACTAAGCTTTCTCGTTATGTTGTAGCTACTTAACGTTATCAAATTATACATGTTAGCTACCCATATAATCATGATAATGGATGAAAGAATCTCATGATTCCAGCCAGAAAGTCTTTGTACATAGCTAAAACTCCAGCAATTATTATAGGATATATCCATAAAGTGTTACTATAGCTACAATTACCATGATACATGAATAGCTAGCCATGATTTTTTTCCTGGAGAGTGTTGTTGGTTACATTATGAAAGCACACAAAATAAACATGCTATTATCCCCAAAAGGCCTGTTAGCAAACCTTGAACTTATATCGTAATCATCATTGTAATCATGAAAATACTGGTTATAGATATGATCTTTGTTACTTAGAACACAGCTCTGTACATTCACAATACAAAATCAGACCTTCTAAACCTCATAATGCATCACAGGGATACTAAGTGCCTAACAGTAGGTTTACTAAGTGCCCCGGGCACTTAGTAAACCTACGGTTAGGCACTTAGTACCCTGTGGTGGGCAGCAATTAGAAATATTGTTATGAATCCATAGTAACCAACCAACCCCGCCTGGTGGGCGTGTGTTAGAAGACTTGTCAAAAAATGATGAAAGCTAGTTTCTCGCCTCCTGACGCTAGTGAGTACCAACTAAAGCCTAGAAAAGAGTAACAAGGTACCGAAGGTAGCGTAGAAAGCTTAGTTAGTTCATATTTTCAAGTGTATAAAATGAAAAGCCTACCTTAGTTCTGGTGATTTTCAGCTGCTGGATTTTCCGTGCACGAAGCTTTCATGGCTGACTAGCTAACTTTAGCGATTCATATTGAAGCCTTTCTAAGTTCCAAAACTATGCTGCTATGTTCTAAATAAGTTAGGCAACTTGACCAACGGGATCTATAGTCTCGCGTAGCCAGACCCAATTCTTTCCTTTTTCTTGGGGGCGGGGGAAAGAAAGGAAAGAATTGCCCCCAAGAAAAAGGAAAGAATTGGGTCTGGCTACGCGAGACTACGGGATCTAAATTATTTAGAATCGCCCCCAAGAAAAAGGAAAGAATTGGGTCTGGCTACGCGAGACTACGGGATCTAAATTATTTAGAGACCCTCGGGCCCTTGGTAGCGCCCTCGCTGCGCTCGGGTCGCTACAGCCCAGGGCCCTCGGGTCTCTAAATCACTTAGATCCCCTAGGTCTCGTTGTCTAACTATTATGTAGGCACTCAGGAGTAAACATTATATTACAGGCAGGCACTGCAGGAGTAAACATTACATTAAGGGTGCCGATACATCCTGCTCATGCATGGTTGCTATGAAAGAATAGCTTTAAAACTAGAGACATCTAACTTGGACCAAGTTATTACATACTAAAATAGTACTACACACACCAAAAATGAAGAGTGCCTGATAAATCTCACAGAGATTTCATTCTCAAGGTAAATTGCGTTGCATCTCAAAGACCGCTTGGATTCTATGGCTAATTTTTGTTATGAAGCTTCCTATACATATTGCTAGAGTTTTTGTTGATTTATCTACTGTATTTTAATCACAACTACAGCTGCCCTACATACAATCATAGTTTCTAGATAGCATAAGACCATGCATTCTGTGAACTAAAACAAATCGTCACTTTTTAGACCCTAGTTATTGTATGTGCACCAAAATGGCTGCCGTTGGCATTGCAGTGATTTGTTTTTTGATCATGCTTTTAGATGTGCCAGAGCAGCTGCTACTATTGTATCTGTTATTAAATTTTTAGCTTGTGGTTGATTAATTAGTGCTTGTAGTAGCACATGCCTCAGTTACTATGTATCGGCACCCTTAAGGGTGATTCAAACAACACATATATAGCTATCCTCCAAGTTTAGGTCAAAAGATTCACCACAGAGTTTGGGATTACCCTATGAGGTATAGCTAATATTATTACTAGGGTGGATGACATAATGTTACTCACGGAAACAAGGCCACAAAAATCTTGAACTAGCTACAGCATGTACACATGTCCAGATGGTTCCACAGGGCAACATGCACGGAGACACGAAACATATATAAAAGCAACATGAATTATTGTACGTTTCAGTAGTCAATAGTCCTTAACACAAACAGTCAAAAGTCTTTAAAACAAACAGTTGATATAGACTTTGATCATGATTGTCATTATGAACATGAAAATGATTGAGGCTGCAGGTTGATAACTGACTTGAACCATGGCTACCAGTACTGGCATACTACTAAATCAGCAATCCAATAATTAATAATTCGTTTCTCATTCTCTATAATTCTTTACAGAGATATGACCCAGGGGTGAATCTCGACGAAGAGGAAGCCATACCCAATAATCAGCTGGTTAGTATACACAATCATTTTCCCCATATTAGGCCACTATTAATAGAATCCTAGTTTCCTGTCCAAGAAGAAATCCACAAGTGCTGCGAATTATTCTATTATTGCTTCATTGTTTGTCTCAAAGGTCCATTCACCCGGGCTTTCCCAAAAAGAGCTGTAAGTGAAGCCGGTATTTTCCAAATGCATGCACTCTACTGCACACATGAGCAGTAGCAGTAATAATATTTTTTGATGCGTTCAATACACGGGCGGTGGACAGGAAACAATCATTCTATTAATAGTGGCCTTACATATTACTACTAGGGCTAGGGCTAGGGTGCATTGTCGGACTAAAGCCCAGTTTTGTGTAACTTTGCAGCTGCATACTCATTTATTGATTGTATGACACAACATTCATAGTATGGATTTACTGGTGACTGTGAGGGAGATCTGGAAGAAAGAGTATTCAATGACACAGGAGCTGGACTCAACTGTACTTCCCGCTCAGGTATAGCTAGTGGAACCTCTGATATAAAGAACCCTCAACCTTTGGACCCCTTTCCCATAGCATTAGTCCTCCGAGAAAAGGACAACCTTATCAAAATAGTAAAAAGAGACATAATACTGTATAGCTAGCTAAGGGACATGTATCCTGTCATCATCCATCAAGTGATCTGATTGGTGGTGTCAAAATCTTGACCCGAGACACAAGTCATTGATGCTAACGTCTTCCCCTTCCCTTGGGTTGGTAAGGGTAGCCGCTATGCCAGACTAGCTGTACAGCTTTCTTGATCCACTAATGCAGTGCAAACTATATTTCTAGGTGGAGCACAAGTGACTGGCAAATGCGATGGTACTGGAAAGGGGAAATTCAAAAGAGGGCAAGTTCATATTGGAGGAGAGACAGAGCTGGTTGAATCAAGGAGAGAATATGAGTGCAGTCAAGTACTGAACCTGTGCAAGCCGTGTGCAGCCTCAAAGTGGTGTCCAGTACATGGTCGCAATTGCAAGAAGAAGGACTAACTAGCTGCATAGCTATGTGCAATGGATTGGATAGCATATGTATCATACCAATGATTATTTGGCATGTCTTTTCTACTTTTGTGAGTTTTTATTGGTGCTTTTTGGACTCTTTTTATGTAAAGGACATCATGAATAGCATATTTAACCCCAAATCAGCACTGAGCATGCGCACGAATGGTAGAATGGGGGCGGGGAATCCCCAACTCCTCGGCGAACTTTACCAGATCCACACTTCTACTTTTCAGTTCCTGGAAGTTAGCTACTTGTGCAGCCTAGTGAGGGGGGCTAGTAGTCCAAATAGTGGAAGAAGGAATATGGCCTCCATCTATACTAGAGAGAAGGTAAGCTATTTAATCTACAAGAATTGATCGACACAGAGCCATGATATTAGGTCATCATGAGATATATATCATACTCTCTTGGTTTGGGCATGTGAAGGTTCATTATAATAATTGTATATCCTTTATATATATTCTTATAACTATCACCTGATAATTAGTTATTATGCTCATCTCGCCTTGCTCTGGTTCTCCCCATTCAGGTGTATGACCCTCCAGTGAACTATGACACAGAATCAGATTCAGGAGTCAGTGACACTGAGGTAATATGAGTATGCTAGTGTACTATATAGGAACAGTTCATTTGAATTCAATTCCAATTATTCATTATCCAATTATCCAATTCAATGCCAATTCCAAATGGCTCAATGATAGATATTACTTCGTTGTGAGTGATATAGTTCATAGAGATTGAAGTAATGTGAACGTGAAAAATTACAGGTTTTCAAATCAGGGCAGGATAGCTGCACCAAGATCTGTCTGTTGTGATTATTATTAGTGGAGTCACTTCCTTATACAGGGGATCCCCTTATTGTGGACTCCCTCAAATCATAACATCTTTTAATTATACCAGTGGTGACCCCTTACCAATCATATTCATCATGATTTTCCTGATTTCCTTGAGGATTTATCAACGGAGCTCCGGAGTGGGATTAGTGCCTGCAGTGGGAGGAGTGAGGGCGGTCGTTTGGGGGGACCTCAAGCTGACAACGAAGGAGCAACAAAGGGAGGAGGTGGAGGAGCTTTACCAAACCAAAAAATAGGGGTGAATCCGAGAGTATAGCTACCATAGAATAGAGCATGTACACTGACACTGTATGTGTTACAAAAACAACCCATTTTTAGGCTATGAGTTGCAAATTGGAACTAAAAATCGGTTATTTTTTATAGTGTAAACTTTCATAAGACAATTAGCTATAATAATGCTGATACAGCTATCTGGTAAAAGTAGCTTTTATTCAGACCATATTATAGTGGAGAAAGGCATGAATTATATATTATGAATTTATTTTAGGCATGCAAGATGAAGAAATGCAAGAAGAAGAACGTTCCCTTGTTTAAGGGCAACTGCTATCCTTGTCACAAGGGACGGGAAGAACACAAGAGGCAGCACAATTGCATGTGTTATGAGTGTGCCACGGGAAAGAATGAAGACATAAGTCCTAACTTTTTAGCGTGTTTCATCCATGGGGAGAGAGCTCGCCGTAAAGGTGAACCTGAACCGTTGATGGAATCGGAATAAGCTACTGATGGAATTGAATGAGTGGGTTAGACTTCAGACTAGAATCATGATTCTGACTGGCTAGCTGTTTTTATTATGAGAATAGTAATGTGTATATTGAAGTAGAACCTCCTGGCAAGTCATAGTGGGTTGTTGCTGGTTAGAAATTCTGCGGAATGCACACAACAAGTTGGTATGTGGTATATAGTGGTAGGCAGTTGATAACTTTAACTATGCCCGACATTATTCTGTCAAATGAATATTAAAGGCTGGTGTCTGGTGGGTTATATAACTGGTTTTTTTGTGTCTCAAGATCTATGACTCTGATGGAAAATTTTTTAAATGATAACTAGTTGGTACATTTGTGCACATGATTCACATGACGTTACTTATTGTGCCTTTTCCCCAAATTCACATTTACTAAATGGAGCTCAGAAGTCTCAGTAGTTTCAAAAATAATTGAACCTACGGAATAGCCCCGCCATTCGAAATAGCCCTGCTTTACCTTATCAATACAAAAAATTTTGATGAGGTAGTTATTCTTTAAAAAAAAAAAAAAACTATAAAACTGAACCTGGCTTAAAAACTAGAAACCTGGTATTCACTATACTGTACTAAAATCTAGTGCAGTTTCATGCTAATGAGAAGTTTCTTCCACTTCCTAAAGCTTTTCTTCCTGTATTTGGGACGAGGGATCAGCATATTTGTAGAGCTGGAACTCGAACATGCCCTCAGATTTCCCACAAGACAGGTGGAAGTCCATCTCCATTGGCAGAGGAGGATCTAGAGAGTGGAAGATTGTTTATAAAATTCACTTTTCAACTTGAGTCGTTTTTGTTGTTGTTATTGTTGTTGTTGTTTTTGCTATAACTGCTAACTTGCTCAATTAATTCTTGACCAATTTAAGGTCCAGATTTCAAATACCAGCAGAGAGAAATGCTATAACTTGTTCAATTCTTGACTAAAGTCCAGATTTTAAATACCAGCAGAGGAAACAGCTGTAACTCCAGACCAGCAGAAAGATGTAAAACATTCTCTGCTGATTTCTTAAGAGGGAATCAGGTCAATAATTGAGAGAGTTGCATGCAGTCATGGCAAACACTCAGAGGTGAAAAGTGTTGGAGTAGCTATAATTATAAAAGGAACAAACCTTCATTAATGCCACCACTCTCTGGAGGCCATTTCTGTTCTCCTGCACTCACTCTAACTGATTGAGCATAAGGCTGAAAGCTGTAATGACAAGTAAAAATTATGTTTTGTCAGAATAAATTTCTGGCCATGTATTGCAATCTGCTGCTGTAATGACAACAGTATAACTATTTGGAGAGGTGGTGGGATAATCTAACCTCTATAGCTGGAACTCACTATTTCTTGGGGGGTGTGTAACAATGGAACTCATTGCCAGTCTTTTTGGATGACACTTCCTTGGGATACATGGTCAGAAGGATGCTGTTGCGTGTAAAACGCTCATTCACCTCCATCTTCATCAGTGCCATGGAAACTATGACAGAGGGGAGAAAAGAGTACATTAGCTTTTGAGTCATATCATACACCTTTCTTCTGGACAGAGAATTAGAGAAGAAAGGGTCCATTTCAATCATTATTATAACTACATTATGAGCACAAAATGTTAATGTGCACAGGTGACTGTTAAGCCTAGGTGGATTATTTTTTTTCTTTTTTGGGGGCGTTTTTTTCATTATTAAAAAGAAACATCAATGCTGCAATCCAACATCTCTCATCGTATGCGCAAAGTACGTAAACAGATTTAGCTCACCAGTTGACCGATGTAGTGATTTTTCGATGGGTCCGATAACCATGAAGTCAACTGCCTCGATATCATCATCTTCCCACAAATTCATGAGGCCAGGGAGGAACTGGTGAAGAGTGGCATGTCAAAACATTGTAACCAAGGTAACAACTAGCCAGCTACATCTGTATAGCTATATCATAAAGCAGAGGATTGTCATGGAAAAATTATTGCAGTTTTATATAAATTGAAAAGTCCTCAAAGATTTTGGAACTTCATAGGTTATCTCTTCAGTGGCTAAGTGACTCAATAATAGGACCATCCCATCTCATAGTAATTGGCTGGCCGGCTACATACATACATCATTTGAGGCTTCAAATTCTGCTGCCAAGATGTTTTCTGGAAAGCTGATTTCTGTGATGTGCGAGCAGTAGTTTTTCGCTATGTAGAAATGGTCGCTCTCTCCTTTCTGCGTGAAGTAGGGGTTAAAGTTCACCACACCCACCTTTGAAGAAAATAAAAGTGAATAAATCTGCCTTTTTAATTACATGAGTTACTGTATCATAGTCTACGTAAGTGATGAATATAGAGAGTTGAGTCTATGTTATTAACAAGAGCCAAGAATCCAATTTATGCTCTATTCACAGAGACATATAGCTAAAGCTATTTCATTTGGGGATACAGTGGTAAAGGACACTTTGGGATCAGCTACTTTGTCCTCTGTAGAGAGGTTGTCCTTTTCTTGGAGGTTAAAATGTACTAATGCTATGGGAAAGGGGCCCAAAAGAGCGTCCTTTGTTGGGAGGTTGTCCTTTTCTTGGAGAGGGTCCTTTATTGAATATTCCACTGTATATATGAGTTGACCCCCTATGACGGAACCCCTTCATTTGATAACCAGGGTCCCCCTACTAAAATAATTTAATCACCTCTGAGAACACTCTGGTAAGAGCACTTGGAATGCCGAGGGAAGTGGAACCGAAAGTGACAAAGACAGCACACTTACGCTCAGCGGATAGCGAGGAGAAACCCACGATGGCACCTCTCAGGGACCTTGGAAGAACCTGATAAAGAAAGAATGAAGGGAGAGTGTATTATAACTACATAGATTATAATGAATGGCAGGCTAATGCCAAAAATATTTCATGCACCTCATACACTGTAAAAAAACGAAATTTAAGTATATAGCTTACAAATATAGTGTTATATTTAGCTACATAGTGTGTAGTGCACACTTTCATTTTAAATTATAGGTTTAGGGAAAGCTGAATGGCAGGCTGATCCCAAAACACTTCTAATATTTTCAAAACTGCTGAGACTTATCAGATACAGCTATAGTAGAGTATGGTCATAATCCTCCCAGTGATTTCACTGTTTGGAATACTTGATAAAGTATGTTATGACTTTGAAATCTTCCTAATTAGCCAGTCGGTGGCACTCATCAATACCACTCGATTTATACAGCTATAATAATTATTATTAGCCGTTCACACTGGCTAAAAACTGATAACAAAGATGTCACTAATGTAAATTCCTTGTTTGATGAAAAAGTGACTCGGGGCTGGCGTCAAGAACTGCGACTCGTTGTCAAAGTAGTGACTCAATTCTTGCTGGCCTTGGCTAAAAAACGATTCTCTTAATTGTGGCATGTCAATTTCTTCTACATTATGTATAAAATCCACTTCAAAAAAATTCCTGTAATGGCTCCGAATAAAGGTTGGAGGTTTAGCTATAATTATGTTGACTTGTAGCCATAATCTTTCTGTTGCAGTAGTGTGTGTCACACCATTTCAACAATGCCCTGTAGTCATGTGAATTGATCTAAGCACAGAGTAATTTTTTAGTATGCGTAGGACTGGAACGCTAACAAAGACGGTATAGAGACTACATGAGCACCACGCCAAATGTTTTGTCATAACAGGTTTGTATTTTGTGGCATGCTTAATTAGGGATAGTCTTGCCATCAAGACTCTTGGGAATTGTGGCTAGCTAATACTCTCTATTATTGTGTATGTGTAATCCATAGTCAAGATGATGATAACTGAATAAGAATAGAATCATCAAGAGAATCAAGATGTATTATAGCTACCTAGTATTGTGAGACTCTGATCCATGGCACCAACACATATTATGGTACTGTAGCAACGAGCAGCTAAATGTGCGTCATAAATAAATGACATTTCAGGCCGTAGTTTACTACATGTAGAGCATGTTAGCTGAAGAGATGAGGCAAGCATGAAGAAAGGTACGACTGTAAAATACAGTTGAACTATGTCGTGCTATTAAGCTTGAATGCATGAGAAAACCACACAAAGAGACTACAAGGAGACCTTTCTAATCAGGAATCAGGACATAGTGATCCTGAAAGTGAGTGGTCCCACTGTATTCATTTGTGACAACTTGATATAACCAGAAGCTATTGAGGAACTAGATGTGCAGCTATAATCCAGAGGCTGTTCATTTGACTACATATTACAGATAACCTCACAGGGCAGAAAGTGTTTCTCAGCAGTGCCTGTATGAACTGCTTTTCTAACAGGTCCCACAACCAAGTTCAAGCTAGCTATTCTAATGACAGTACAAAATCCTGTGATTGTATAATAAAAAATGTTCTTCATAATGGCACAATTCACTCAAATATGACATTTCGCTAGAGGACTGAAAGTCAGCTTTATGCATGCCAAAACCGACCGTGCATATCATATATCACCATTTATAGTAATGTTATTATGTCTTTAGCTCTATGTAATATGACTAAGCATGTGGTTTGATACAGTTGAGAGAACCCTATCAAAAAGAGTGGGCAGCCTCCGCATAAACGCCATCAAAGGAATTCTAGGGCTTAAATGATACCACCTCTGGCATACGTAGCTCACCAGAATGTTGTCAGGTTGTAGCGGAGTCACATTTGTGTCGTAGAGTCCCTCACTCTCTGCTTCTTTGGTGAACCTCCACCCGAGGTCTTGATGGTGTCCTTGAATGTCTGCAGCGGTGATGATATCTATAGGAAATATAATATAGGAAAAAGAACAGCTAACTAAGTATAGGTATGGAGATTTTATGGCTGAAATATCTGGACTGGATTAAGAATCAAGATAACAGAGAGTGAATTCTTCATAGGGCTTCATATAGCTACCAGATAGAGATGTAGCTAGAGCTATAAGGGAAAGGCCATGACTGTAATTACTTTTCATGCACACCATATGCAGTTCTGTGAACGACTGAAGGGCCACTTCAAAAAAGCATTAAGACTTCTGAGCTGGTGAATCACCCTGTCTTTAAAGATCTCTATCATAAGGAACTCACCTCCAACTTCCACCTTTATCAAACTTTGCTGTTCCCTGTGTAGTTTGGCTCTCCTTTGGTCGTCGTCATTGTATTGGTTGATTTCATGAAGGACTTGCATCTCTCTGAATATGAATCCTTGTCCACTATCTGTTCGAAATAGCCGCAAAACCAGAAAATCCAGATTAGTTGCGATGTGTGGTCCTGATCCACAAAAGGGGATGCTGGTGAACAAGGCACGAAAGAGTCTTTTAAGATTGTGAGAGCAAAATCTCAGGGGGAATTTAGGGACGTAGTGAACTGGAGACATTGCTGACTCAAAACAGAAGGAGGCGACGTGATTCGTGCCCAGTTCAGTGGGATGGGTACTTCCACACCAAACTAGGGACCAGATGAAACAGAAGATAAGGAGAGCAAGCAAAATCAGGTCAGCAATTCGGATGGTCTCGAAGAGTCTCATTGAGGTAAACACGCAGGTAACTTGATGGTCCAAAGGCCACAAGAGGTTCATAAGTTCAGGATTTTCATTGTTAAAATTCTCAGGGCAACGGAAAACAACGTCAAATTTTGTGAAGAAAAAAATAGCCGTGAAGAAGCCAATCAGCGTTATGACAAGTTGGAGAATCAGCTTGAAAACGTAGAGGATGAACATCCAGTTCTGCTTGTAGGTGGTAAAGGCTTGTCTGAGTTGCTCCACTATGATAAGATTCTTCTTTGAGTACTCTCCAGTTTCTTCACTCCTGATGCGGTCCATTTCGCGGACTTGTGAGAAGAAAAACTCGAAATTGCCTCCATAATGATTGGACCATAAGTAATGTGGTAGAGCAATTAGGATGCCATGGACAACGATAAAAGCAGGGAAGAATTGAGACGAGGAAAGGCTTCCAGAACAGAATCCATTGATGAAATCGCCTGTTGTCGATCCGTTCAAGTAACAGGCGACGCTGCTGCCTCGAATGAACTCGGTGAGTGCGTCGAGGGCGGCAAGAGCGAGGATCACTCCCACGACGTAAAGGGTGATGCTGTCCCAGAAGAACTCTCTTGGACGATTATCTTCGCTGCGACCCTCGATTCTCTTCGGATCTGTTGGACTGCCTTCTACCGACATGATTTATAGCTGAAGCACTTTGTATTCTCAGTCAGGTCACAACACAACACCAAAGAATTTGCGAACCATTACTTTCTATACTACGCATGCGTAGGAAATTCCAAAAATTTCATTGTAAAGCCCGCAAGGGATACATACAGAGAGAACATAATATGAATTATGATGTGACATGATACAATAACTTGCTATAGAGTTGTGTGCAATATTGTTCTAAGTGATAGTGCCTTTTCAAAGGTTTCCTCGCAAGGAGTTGTGAGAAGGTGCAGCAGGTGCTTGAGTTCGCAGCCGAGGTGAACCTTGGTGATGTGGTCCGCAGGAAGGTTGCTCCTGCCGTACTTGTGCCCGCACACAGGACAGGCAAAGTCATCTGCGCATGCGTGAGTGCGTATGGATGCGCATGCGTGAGTGCGTATGGATTCACTGCGCATGCCTTTTCAAAGGTTTCCTCGCAAGGAGTTGTGAGAAGGTGCAGCAGGTGCTTGAGTTCGCAGCCGAGGTGAACCTTGGTGATGTGGTCCGCAGGAAGGTTGCTCCTGCCGTACTTGTGCCCGCACACGGGTCACTGTAAAAGCTGGACTCTGGACTTGGAATGGACCCTGGACTGGACCACGGACTATTACTAAAGCATGAGCATGCGCGCGGCTTCGCCCCGTGTACGTGTATGGAGCTTTATAATTTAGTACCCCAGAGAAGTTTAGCTTGTGATGTCTTCTTCTGAGACTGAAGGAGATAATTCGGTGATAGTTATACTATATCGTCGGATGGTAGTTCAGTCAAAGTTTTCACTCCATCCAAGAGGTTGGTTTAGCTAAACTCATAGATGTTAAAGATGTTAACCCCAAGTGGAATGTTCGATTGCTTATTTAGAAGGCCAGCAAAGGAATTGGAAGATGATGATTCTCCATCCATACTCGGACCTGTGAAGAAAAAGTAAGAGATGTATATATTGTTTGTGGTGGTGTTTTTGATCAGTTATGGAAGGTGCCAAAGTAAAAGTGCAAGTCGAATTGTTTACTATATCTTTTAGGTTAGTTTTATGACAATGATCCTGATCTACCTATTATTTCATCTATGGATCATGGCTATCCAGTTCATTTGATAATTGAAGAGTTGCTCTCCAATGTCAATGAAACCCGTGCCTGTAAAGTACAGCCACTATGTGTAATGAAAAATGCTATTTTTCTAATTGATATTGATGTGGTCTCTTTTAATGACTTGAAAGCAGACGATCTTGGTTCATGGGGTGCAACTGGAACCAAGCGTACCCATTTCAGGTTTACCGAAGGAAATGTAATTCGATATGCTACAGGTATTCCCTCTAAAACTTCCAGCTATTTCTGTTTGACAAGGAGATATTACGTCCATAAGACATATAACAAATTTCATCGCATCATCAGTGATATTAAAGGTAATGCTTGTAATTATGCAACGCTCTAATTAGAGCACAGTGTTGCACAATTAATTGTGTAACATTAATTTCTATGCAGTATGTTGTACATAATGTATGTTTTCTTGTCATACAGATAACAATGGAATGCAGAACCGATATTGCTTACTACAGTAGTACTACTTTTCTGGACCAGAAATAAATATTCAAATAAAACCGCATGGGAATTCGAAGACCAATACTCCTTTTTTCCGCACAAGCGAGTCAGCTAAGAAGCGTCACAAGGAAATAGCTTGTTCTCATACACCCAAGGAAGCAGTGTATCAAGCTACTAAGACACAGGGTGGAGAAGTTGAAGCTAGAGGATTGTCTTCTCTACCTCGCAATAGGCAGCAAATTTCCTACTATAGAAGAAGTGAAAATAAACGAGATGATAATGTCCTTTATAGTGTGATGTTGGAATGCAAGTTAGCTCAGGGTACTCAAGATGCTTTCGTTAGAGATGTCAAGGCAGCTCCTGAACCCCAGTGCATCCTTTTCAGTTGGAAGACATGGAAAGATTTTTAGTTGATAATGATGATTTTGGCATTTTAACGATCGACCCAACTTACAACCTTGGTCAGTTCTATGTAACACCTACCACTTATCCACATCTCATGCTGCAAGATATAACCACAAAGAAACACCCCTCCATTATTGGTCCTGTGCTTGTACACCAGAGAATGGATTTTGCAAGTTTTAATTATTTTAGCAGCACATTAATAGGTTTTAATAAAAATCTTTGGAATTTGAGAGCTTTTTGCACTGATGGGCAGGAATCTCTTTTGGCCATTCTTTTCCCTTTGCTGTACAGTTAAGATGTTTTATTCATATGAAGAAAAATATGGCTGAGAAATTGAAAGAATATGGATTTCCTACTTCAGTTCGTCAGGAAATTCTTAGTGATATATTTGTGGTAGCACATACAGTGAAGGCTTAGTGGATGCAACATCAGTACAAGATTTTAATGAACGTTTAGCTAAATGTGAAGAAGATTGGAATGGACGCGAGATGCCTTATGCTCCAGTAGGTGGACCAAGATTTTTTGACTATTTTTGCCGTTACAAATCCGATGTGGTGTGTTATAGCTACCATGCGCAAGGATATCCAAGAATCTGTCCATCTGAGGTCTCCTCCAGAAATTTTCACAACAAATGCATCAGAGAGCATTAATGCATTAATGAAGCGTAAAGTTGACTACAAAGAATCCGAGTGGCCTCACTTTAATACACAAGTAAGAGAAGTGGTCAAACAGCAGCAGGAGGAGATTGTGAGAGCTCTGTCTGGTAGGGGTCAATTCAGGCTACTCCCACAATTTTCACATTTTTCAGTGTCTGCAACCAGCTGGACCAAAATGAAGCCTGAACAACGTCGAGAAGTTATTAGCAAGTTTAATAAAGCTACACTGAAAAGTAAGATATCCACTATTGTAATTACTAACAGTGGTGGCATGTCATCCAGTCGTAAAAGAATTGCTGTTAGCCCTGAAAGCAGTGGAATCACCAAGCTAACGATCACTACATTACAATGTATGTGGGAGAAAGCAGAAGTATTGATGAACTGTGATAATATGATTACCCCTGCACCAGGTGATGATGCGTCAGCAAAGATGGTTTTATCATATTCATCCCCTGTCCCTCATTTGGTGTCAAAGAACAGTGGTGGCCAGTACAAGTGTGACAAGAACTGTTTAACCTGGGTGTCTTCTGGTATGTGCTCACATTCATTAGCTGTTGCTCAGTTGAATGGTGATATAATAACTTTTCTTCAATGGTATAATGCTTCAGCTCAGCAGCCCAACAAACTTCAGTTGCAATGACAGGATTACCCCCTGGTCATGGACGTAAAGGAGGCAAACCAAAAAGAGTGCAAAATCATCATGAGAAAAGAATGCCCGAATTGACTATTCCAAGCCAGTATTCCTGCTGCTTCAGGTACTGCCAATGCATCATCTATTCAGCTCCCTGGCTGCACTCAATCTATTTCAGGGATGCCTGTAGCCAGGGTTTCATCTAGGATTTTTTGTTTGGGGGGGAAGAACTCCTTGGAATCCTTGACCACACCCACTTTTTAAGGTACTGCATGTTATTAATTTATTCTGTACTACTTTGGGATATTAGCTAATGGCAGCTAAGAATAATGTGCACAGACTTGGTGAAGAAACTGAATTCAGAAGATTTAGATAGTATCACTCAGTATAGGTATCACTCAGCATAGAGTTTTTTCATTTGACGTCACAGGTCACGTGCGATTGATTTACCCCACCTCCTGGTGTACAGCTGATATAGCTTGTGATGAACTCTGGACCTTGTATGTTCAACACCTCTGTTTGTATGTTTGTAACCTAATTATCATTTCTGTGTGTTAAGTTTAAAAATTGTATCATTCTCTGTGTGCTTGTGAATCTTTGTCTGTGTTAATCTGTAACTCTTTGATGTGTTCTAGAGTGGTAGTGACTTGGTATAAAAAGGACAGATATAGATGAATAGAGAGCTCTTGTTTCGTTTTTGTTTGTGTGTCATCCTGAAACTCTACTTCTACTATTAATATTATACTGATATTTGACTTCTGCATCGCGTCCTGACAGGCGACTTTATCACATAGCTGTCACGCTAGGAGTGGCTTTTCGTACCAAGGATATATCTTTATATTAGCAACTAGCTGTAACATATACATAACTTCTGCTGCAGGTATAGCCGATTTCACTATATAACTGCCTATTCGCTTGTACACCAATGTTTTCCGTATACTCTTAAACAATCTGTATAACTTCCGTCTGACTTCTGTACATGTCCGTAGAGATCACATGATGAAAAATCTCTATTGAAAAAAAAACTTGATATAACATGTATGCATGGTTGCTTGTAACTAAGTATTTTTCATGAATTACACCAGTAGATGAAACCTCCTGTGATATCATGTACTCCTGTTACATCATTTTGTCAGTCTATTACTTCAGCAATAGTAGGACAAGTTAATGTAGGATCTTCGTCTTCTATTCACTCTCCTGTTAGTCATGCTACCATTGGCGTGGGCCAGGATCTGTCTTGTCAACCTATTAACATAAATCCATTTTATGTGAAGTTTATACAAGGAAACATTCAAATGTGCCAAGGATGCCGTGCTACCGTACGCTCAAGTGATGGATCTATTCCAGCTCCACCTTTCAACTTAGTGATTGCAAGAGCAGAACGTCGGTCTTTCAGAGATAAAAGTGGTGTAATAATCACACCATATCAAGAGCAGACATGTCATTATCACATTCGTTTAGGCTGTGTGAGATATTGAACCAACATTTGTCCCAATGAAAGTCCCACAGGATATTCTTCCACTACTGTCTACAGTTCATATTCAATACTTAAAATTAGCTTTTGGATTGAACATTTTACCGTAACTATTGACTTTTTTATAATTATTTATTATGTCTACCAAAGTTAGTATATATATATAGCTCCCTCCCCTGAGCGTGCATCCTCTAACTTGGAGTAGATCGTACAAGCTGCTGTCTGTCAGTATCTAATAATTAAAAGCGTTCTATTGGTGAGCATTATAAAATGCTGGGCGAGCAGTAGACTCGACAGTAGTCCATTGTCCAGTCCAGGGTCCATTCCAAGTCCAGAGTCCGGCTTTTACAGTGACCCCCCGCACACAGGACAGGCAAAGTCATCTGCGCATGCGTGAGTGCGTATGGATTCACTGCGCATGCGTGAGTGCGTATGGATTTTAATTATTAGAATGATTGTAGGAAAAAAATTAATACAATGATAATGACTTAAAACCAATGATTGTATGATTGGGGCACATTTTTTTAGTATTTAAACAGTACAAAATATTAGCTGCTAATAATTATTATATTAGAATTTTGTTTCAGTTCTTCACCACCACTAACATCTGGTTATCACTCTCACCCTCTGCCCCTTGAACCTCCTCACTCTGCTCTCTCTTTCCATCCCTCCCACCTTTGGACTTCTCCAGATTGGCTTCCAAGTTGGACACCTTCTTGAATCTCACCGTCACCTCTCCTCCTCCGCCAGCTTTAAGAGTCAACTCTGAGGATAAATCTGTGTGTGTGTGTTGAAAAATAATAAAGCTTAGGAATGTTGTGGATCTATGAAGAGATAGCTCCTACAAGTAATTTCAGTAAACCAGATTCACATAGAACAATGGGCCCAGTACTAACTAACTGAAGTCACTGAACACTGCCAGAAAATTCTTAACTTAGCCACGTAACGTAGTCTGTTCTCGAGCCACATGAACTTAAACACTCTTGTTGTCACACTTTAATCAATAAGTGTGATACAGAGGAACTAATAGGACCCAGCGGCTTTTTATCCTTTGTAGAGAGGTTGTCCTCGTTATTTTGTATATAATAATGGTACTCCTTTGTTGAGAGGTTTGTCCTCTTTCAGAGTGTCCTTATTGGAGCTTCCACTGCATTTCAGTGGAAGCTCAATAAAGGACACTTTGGGATCAGCCACTTTGTCCTTTTGCAGAGAGGTTGTCCTTTTCTTGGCGGGTCCTTTATCAGAGGTTATCAATATTACATACAAGGACTTACCATCCACAGCTTTTTCATCTTTATTAGGATCACCTCCATCCTCTTCATCCTCCTTTTCTTCATTATCATCTTCTTTGTCATCTTCATCATCTGAATCTTCCTCCTCTCCAATGAACTTGTAACAGCTCACACGGAACTGGCAGACAGTGTTCCCACACTGCAGAGAAATCTCCCCTCTGCTGGTTGGGGATTGCATTCTGCTAGCACCTGGCCAGTCTAGTGGTCTGTCTGTTACATCCACCACAGGGTCAAACTGCTCAAACAACCTTGAAATAAGAACATAACAGTCGCAGGTCATTTAAAAAATTTGATGTATAGTCTGCCAGTACTCTAGATGCTCCAAAAAATGCCTTCATTAGAGGTGGCATCCCCATTTCAGGGAGTGCAATTTAATAGTTATGGGTAGAGATCAATTTGATTTGATTACTTTAGCCATCTTAGAATGCTCAAAACACTCAGTGTCAGCAGAGTTAAGTAGCGAATAAAAGTAACAGCCAAAAATCATTTTTTTTTGTCAGATATCCTAATTTGTTATAATGCTGGCTGGAGATTCTTATGACATGGTAGTGGCAACCAGCAATTACTTCTATCATTTTTTTAATTTTTCAATTTAGTGTTCATGTACCTCTGAGGAGGGTAGAAGTGATAGAATTGCTTCTTGCCATTGCTACCTTCGATCTTTGTAGGTTGAAGAATGACCAAGACCGAGCCGTTATAGAAACTATATTCCCATTGGTTGAGGAGGTGCTTAGCTGGAAACAGATGACGAACCATAATTACCGTTAGATTTATACTATACTTCTGCTACAGTAAAATATACGACCACCTAAAGGCCAGAAATAAGTTGTAGTCACAATGTCTTAATTCACCTGTGGCAACATGCTTCAAGGCAGCTATTGGCCCTATCACCATAAAGTCTATTCTGGCATCATCATCCCATAAATCATTGGTTTTCTCTGTAAACTGTAATATTCAAAAAGATACAAGTCATGTGCAAGTCTGTGGCCCGCAAATTAATGTTAAGAATTAACCTCAGTGTGTTCTGATGATCTGGCAAATATATCATCATAGCAACGATAGCCTATGAGGCTCGTGGTGTAGAAAGTTTGCTTTGTAGTCTCATTCTCATCCTTATAAGAGGGGTCAAAGTTCAGCGATCCAACCTGTATGATGATGGAATTTACCTTATACATCCATTTCAAATTTTGAACTTTTGAACTTACCAGATCAAAGATTCTTACTAAAGCGTTAGAAAAGCCAAGAGAACCAAAGGAAACATCAATTGCTCTGTGATTAGCAGGGGCACGTAGAGAGAGACCCATCACAGCACCTCTGATATTATCCGGTATCAGCTGTGTCAAAATTATTGCTAACATAATTTTTCAAGGGAGTAGTAATATGCAAGAACTGAATATACTAGCTTTGAGATCACTAACTTAGTTAGTATATGCTGAGATTACTAAAATAGTGTCCTTAGATTACTATTCATTTGCAAATGGAATACAAGCAATTACCAATGGTGTTTCCACAGCCACAGTTTGGAAGGTCTTCTTTGCATTTCTAGGGAGACTCCACCCTGTCATGATCTTCTCAAGTTGACGTTCCACTTTCTTATCTTTAATATCACCTGATAAATAACAACAATAATGATAAAAAGCAATGACTTCCTCCAAAAAGAACTTTGGAACACATAGGGGAGGGAATTAAGCAAGACAGATACCTAGCATGGCAATAATGAGGGCTAGGGCTAGGGTAGGGCTAGTAAGTTTTACATAGCATATGGAGCAAGCTGAGAGTAGCATTATATTTTGAAACACATAGGGGAGGGAATTAAGCAAGACAGATACCTAGCATGGCAATAATGAGGGCTAGGGCTAGGGTAGGGCTAGGGTAGGGCTAAGGCTAGTATCTAGAGAAGCAGCTGATAGTAGTAACAGGAACCATTATAATTTGAAACACATAGGGGAGGGGATAATCCTTAATTAACCAAGACAGATTTATACCTGCCACTTGGCTTGTAACTCTGATTGCATTAGTGTGGAAGTAATTAGCTAGTGTTGAGGTGCCTAATGATTGGTTGTGTGATGAAGCCACCCAACACAAAAGATTCTAAGGTTTTATGTACTCACAGATGCAGCATATCATAAAATTAATAGGTTTCCTTGTTTGGTAATTTGACAAAAAAAAGAAAAGGGCAACCATCAGAGCTATAAATAAGACATTCAATTATAAAGATTTGGTTGGATACTCAGTATCCTGTAATATTTAAAACTGTAATTTGGTTGGTCATTTTCCAAGAAATGGTCGGAAAATGACCAGTGACCAGCAGTTATTTTTAGCTCTGAACCATGAAATTTTTTCTCTATACAAGAGTCTCTCTCTTACCTTCATCATATTCATCCTTTGCCTTTATCAACTGGTGGTCCAGCTCCATCAGTGCCTTATGCTCCAAATAAATCTGCCCCTCTCGGAATGAATGTGCTAATCCACTGTCTGTACGATACAGCAACAAAAGGAAAAAATCCAAATCTGTTCTGATCCGAGGTGTGAAGAATCGAAGTTTGAGTTCTTCAAAGGCACGTCTGGAACAGAGACCACGGAAAAAGCCCAACGGGTTACCAAATACAGATCGAGGGACGAAAAAGAGTCCATCTAGACCAGTCGTGAACGCAAATAGAGCAATATTTTTGGCATTTAATTCCTGGGGGTGTCGCCATAATGTCCACAATATGCCCCAGAGCAAGATTACAATGATGAGTGCTAGGAAGAGAGCATCCACGATACGCACCAATGCAAAGAGACGAAGGGAGGTAAAGATGCAGTCCACCTGCAGATCAGGGTAAGGCCAAGTAGCTGTGTTTCCACTGGCACCTCCTCGAGGACATTTGAACTCGACATTGAAATCGGTGAAAACGAGAAACGAGACTAGAAGGGATGCCACGGCCACAAGAAACTGAGCAATAATCTTAAGTTGGTACCACGTGAAGACACGCCTGCGTCTATAGCTCGAAAATTCCAATTCCAATCTCTTTATTATCGTCACATTCTGTGTTGGGTAAGCCCCTGTGATTTCCTCTCGGAGACGAATTAGTCCTTTAGCGAGTGAAAAGAAGAATCCAAGATGACTGTTGAAGCTGGATTTCCACATGAAGTGACAGAGACCGATGAGGATGCCATGAACGAGGAGAAATATAGGTAGATACTGTGTAATGGGGATACTTTGAGCGCAGAAGTTATGAATGAAAGCATCTTGACTATCTGAAGTATTCAAATCTCCAGGTATGAAGCACGCTATGTTACTCCCTCCTCGAAGCAAGTCAGTGAATATGTTCACTCCACTTAAAGCGACGATGGCCGTAGCTAGGAACAGCGCCAGTTTGTCCCAAAAGAGTTCCCTCAAGGACAGAACGCTTTCTCCCTCCGCTTCTTCCTCTTCATCGTCGTCCAAGTCTTTGGGGTTAGTGGAAACACCCCCAGCTATCTGCTTTGCAGCCTCCATCGATCAATCAGAAACTAATTTGGCACCCCTGCCCTAGTGTCATGCCCTGCCCGCGCCCAACCATCCATGCGACCACATTTCTAAATAGAGCACACCTATATTATTCCAAATAACGCTTACCACAATGACGCATGACAGCGGGAACTTTGAATGTGCGCGCGGCCGGCCGCGGGTGTTAGAAAGGGGGAGGGGCTGACCTCCTGCACATCTGTAAAAGAGTGACCTCAAGTCCTCCCACTTCTACAGCACAATTTTGCTGTGTAGCTCTCTTCATACCTTACTGCAAGTTATAAGACAGGCCATCAGGAAGTACAGCTGAAGAAATTGCTGCAGACAAGCCTATAGGGAAGTGAAATCTTAATTTGGAGAAAAGTTGTATCAAGAAAGTCCAAATCTTAATTGTTGCAATCTGCAGCTGCAACAGCAACTCTTCTGAGAGTTTGAGAGACATTAGTCAGTGTTTCCGATTCAAGTAATACTTAATAGAAGATGGGAGAATCTACATCACTGAGAGAGGAATTGAATTTCCTGATCAGTAACCCGAAGGAATTTTATCATGCAGTCATGGCAAAGAGTGGTAAGGGGGCAAGAATTGAGTATTATGGATTAAAAAATATGGACTATAGCTATAGAGTACAGATGACTATACATTGAATGCATATGGAGGGGGGGGGGGGGGGGGGGGGGGTTGTATAGGGCTAGATAAAGAGTACTGTATAACTTCCTACTCTAGCCACAACGTTAAATAATAAATATGGCAGCTTACTAACCTGAAATGAGCACAATCGATCACATTGCACTCAGGATCCCTACACCAATCATAGACTCTGCAGTTCGTAATTATTATCATGCTCACACAGATCCTCGAGTGCAGGATTGGCCTCTGATGCAGTCTCCCCTCCCCACCATTTTCCTCATCATCCTCTACTTCCTCTTCGTCAGACTTGGTCCCAGATACATGAAAAATCGTGCCCCCATCGAAATGAAACCTGTTCTCTTTATCTTCAATGCAGCTATCGTGGTCCTTTATGTCTATTTAACCAGAGAGGTGAGGGAAAGGTGTATAATAATGATATTATTACTGCTCCACTAAAGGACATTCTGAAAAAGAGCAAAAAGAACAATCCTTTGTATAATAAACTCTACATACAAAAATACCTCCAGAAGAGTACAGCCTCTCTAGCTAGCTCTACAAGCTTGAAAGGACAAAGGCTGTGGTCCCGAGTGTGTCCATTAGCCTGATGGTCTGATGATTTATCTCATGGTCTGATTAATGCATCACGTCATGTGCAGACACAATAAAATTAATTAGCCCATTATCAAACCTCCATCTAGGGGTGTGTCAAGCCATGACTATGCTAGACATGCCTACCCCTCTGATCCATACCTCACTTCCTCTCCCTCTCCCCCCACTCCCCCCTCCCTACCTGTCCTCCTTCTCTTTACCTCCCCCTCCCTCCCCTCCCCTCCCTCTCCCCTTTCCCTCCCTCCCTCCCTCCCCTCCCTCTCCCCTTTCCCTCCCTCCCCTCCCCTCCCTCCCTCTCCCCTTTCACTCCCTCCCGGCCTCCCCTCCCATCCCTACCCCCCCCTTCCCTCTCACTCCTACCTGTCCTCCTCCCTCTCCCCCTCCCTCCCATTCCTACCCCTCTCCTCCCATCCCTACCCCTCCTCCTCCCTCTCCCCCTCCCTCCCATTCCTACCCCTCCCCTCCCATCCCTACCCCTCCTCCTCCCTCTCCCCTTCTCTCCCCCCTCTCTCTCCCCTCAGTACATCATGGGAATGATAGATGCCAAGTACAATTGGATCTGCCAACCTGTTGTGTACTCTTATGAACCAATTCACATGCGGGTGAGTCAGTACATGGAACACTAGCTAAGAATTTTTTTTTGAGTAGAACCCTGCAATTAATTTTCTCAGTGATAGAATCCTGCAAAAAATCAGTAAGTGATTAACTTAAAAACAGCAGTGAGTAGAACCCTGCAATTAATTTACAACCAATCTCATTCTGTTTACACCATGTATATTATATTTGACCTTTGAACCCACCCCCAAATAATTATTTTTTGCTCAGATTGCACAAGCCCTGTGGTGGTATTACATATCAAAGGCAATTGAGTTTTTTGATACGGTGAGGCCTTCATACCAAACTAGTATGGTGTTTATTATCTTGATGACCCTTTACCAAACAGATATTTTTCATTTTGCGCAAGAAGAACAATCAAGTGACCTTTTTGCATGTGTACCACCATGCCTCCATGTTCTTCCTCTGGTGGATCGGAATCAAATGGGTCGCAGGAGGGCAATGTAAGTCATGTGACTAGAACCACCAATACCATAATCAGAAACTTGTTGACCGAAAAAAAGTGTCCTGGTTAGCTTATTTCAGAGACAAATTAATATACATTGGAAAGGGACATCCTGATTAGAGAGGTATCCTGATTAAAGCGGTGTCCTGAACAAAGAGGTGTCCTGTTAAAGAGGTGTCCTGAATAAATAGGTGTCCTGTTAAAGAGGTATCCTGATTGAAGAGGTGTCCTGGATAAAGAGGTGTCATGATTAAAGAGCACTTAATAATACTATCATAGTGATAAAATTACTGCATCATGACTAATGATCTGATTGGATGGGGAAATCATGTGATCACTGTCAAGGTCCATTTGTAGAGATTGAGCAATCCATTTCCCTCTTTGCACAATTTTTAAAGCAAAAGAAAAAACCATCCGATTGATAAAAATGAACACACATAACTATCATAATAAAGCAAATATGCAAGTGATGCCATAATCGCTTCTGTCTCTGCCTCTTTTATGTGGTGTGACCACTGTTAATACTTAGTGATATTGGTGTCATTATAGGGGGGATTTCATTGCAGTATTTATACAAGCCATGCAAGTACTCATTATGTTATCACTAAACAGATTCTTCAAATAACATCATGTCAATATCAGGTGATGTAATTTTATCTCTGGCACGAAGATAATAAGAGGCTCAAGTTTCTAAACATACACATGAATATGTAATGAACTATACATAACTGGACAATGTGGACACTTTTGGGACCAATAAAAAGCCTGATTAGAGAGGTTTTCCTAATTTTTGGGAATGAAGAAATGCACCCATGGAACACATAGCTAAAAGTGTCCTTGAATTAGTCTATCCAGCATTCTCTTGATTATTCTATTATTATCTGCTCTAACTTTCTCAAGTTTCACATCAGCAGAAAGCTGATCACCCACTCTATGAGCTGTTTTTATTTTATTTGGAAATATTAGATTCAGTCAAGAAGTTATAGCAGTTATAATGAACGTTGTGCAATCAGAAGTTACTGATACTTCAGTGCCGCAGAACACGATATTTCCAACGAAAACTACTTCTAGTTAGCTGGTACAATATTACGTATTATCCTCGATTCCTTCCTTGTGATGGAGATGTAACCACATATGTCCAGCACCTCAGAACATCTGCTTCCAACACACATTAACACTTCTCGAAACCTTTAAAATAATTGTTGTTTTTTTTAAATGAAAGATTGAAAAGTACATAATTATGCATGTTACATTTTCTCAATAAATGTTCATTATCGACACTTCTTGGAATTGTCACTGGTAATGTCATTTGCAGGTCTTCATGGATGTCTGTCTTCTTTCTTGTCTAGTCGGAAACTTTATTATTGGTAGAGGAAAATGATGTTGTAGATGATAACATATCCTTTATCGGGCTTTGTTTTTTGAACTTGGTGATAGAATGTAAACCATGTTGGGCACAATGTTGAATGACAAGCCTGCAGTTTGATTGCATGTAGTGAACATGTAGCGGACATTCAAAGTGTAGGCACATCATACGTACATTCACATGTAGTCCTATCCCATCATTTTCATGTTATCCGACTCCGAAAAATAAATGATAAAACAGACAAACCAATAAGCAATGATACTAATGATCTGATATACAATTTATAATGTCCCCTCTCTCCCTCCCTCACTCCCCCCTCTCTCCCCTCTCCCTCCCTCTCCCCTCTCCCTCCCCCCTCCTTCGATCCTCCCTCTCTCCCCTCTCCTTCCCTCTCTCCCCTCTCCCTCCCCCCCTCCCCCTTCGATCCTCCCTCTCTCCCCTCTCCCTCCCTCTCTCCCCTCTCCCTCCCCCCCTCCCCCTTCGATCCTCCCTCTCTCCCTCTCCTTCCCTCCCCCTTCGATCCTCCCTCTCTCTCTCCTTTCAGCTGTCCTTGGTGCAGCCATCAACTCCATTGTTCATGTGGTGATGTACAGTTATTACACTCTGAGCTGTCTGGGACCTCGCGTCCAGAAATACCTGTGGTGGAAGAAGCACATCACTCACCTTCAGCTGGTACATAGATAGGCACCGGCTAATTATATGTACACATAGCTCCCAAGCCCCTCCCCTAGCCCCTCCCCTTATCCCCTCCCCAGTCTCTCCCCTGTGATGGAAGCTTAAACCTTCAGCTGGTACATAGGGCACTAACTAATCACATATAGACGTAGCCCCTCCCCTTATCCCTTCCGTAGTCTCTCCCCTGTGTGTGTGGTGCATACCACTCACCTTCAGTCAATATAGATAATTAACGATTTACTATAATGACCAATACATAGGACTGGATAATAATATTCTCTCACAGTCTAACCCAACAAAATAAAAATTTGATAACTATCTTTTTAAAAGCTCCTTGATCATACATAACTCTTCTATAATTCTGTCGTCGGATGTCATTATTCCAACATTATGAATGATGCACACCAGTTCCAACGTCTGTAGGAAGTTATTTTTGTGATGCTCTTTCGAGGAGAATTATGTAATTGAATTATGGAATTCCAAAAAAAAAAAAATATCACCTCAGAAAAGTTATTAGAATTTTTGAGATTAGTTAGTAGTATATGATGTCCATTTTTTTTCTTTCTTCTTATTTTTCTTCTTCTTCGGATGTTTCTCTTTGGGTTTCCAGAATGCTTCTGTTTTGTGCATTAATTTTTTTATGTGAGGTGGAGAGAGATGGGGAGAGGGGAGGGGGAGGGGAGGGGGAGAGAGAGGGGAGGAGGGGGGAGGGGTGAGGGGAGGGGGAGGGGGACTTGAGGATAAAACCTCCACTGCAGTTCTGGTTTACGTATGTAGCAGAGAATCACCACTTTAGACTGAATGATATAGCACAGTTTCCATAACTACCATTAGACTATAACACAAATTCTGATTGGTCAACTAGCAGGATTCTATTTACACCTTGCTACCTGTACCTGTAGGATTACTCCAGGCTTAAATCACTATTCCATTGGAGTGAGTTAATACCTACATCCTCCTGTGCTTGAGCAAGTGTTAGTGGCAGTTATTTCCAGTGCATTGCAGCTGTAAGTAACTAGGAGGTTTTGGGAAGGATGGCTTATCACAGGCTTGATCGGGGGAAACTCCAAGGGGAAGAGCTACGTACATACAGACAATATCAGTTCCCTTCTCTCTTCCTGAGCAAAGGATCTTTTTTTCAATTTTGATATAAAACATTCCACTTGACTCATTTCCTAAAAATTTAAATCTCCTGTTTAGGTGGAGATAAGATAAGCCCCGCACGGGTATGACTTCCCTTCTATCAGATAATTGTTACCCCCAAGTACCCCTTCTTCTCCTCCACGACACCAGACCAGCTTGCTTTCCTCCCCTCTTGGAGATTCAGATCTCCAGCCGCACAATAATTATATTATCAATGCTCAAAATTATGAACACATTTTCCAGATGAAGTCTATTTGTGTTCACCTTGACGCACACCTTGATCATTTCATTATAACTTTCTCAATTTTTGATCAAATTTTAAATTTCAAAAAACAAACAAACAACAACAACAAACAAACAAACAAACAAAACCAGTGAGTGATCAGCTCTCTGCTGGTGTTTAAATAAAATGTGAAACGTGAGAAAGTTAGAGCAGATTAAATGATTAATACTGACTTCTGTTTTCCCATGGAAAATTCCTAATGATTCCTTCCCATTATCACCTGTTAGCCCTATGACTGCAAGCATCTCTGTATATTATAGAGACTGGCTATGGAATGCCGTACGTACGAGGCTGTAGCATGCCATGATGCCATGATGACAGGGGCAATGAGTCTGAGACAGGACAAAATTAGCAAAATTTTAGCTTGTCTGGCCATTTCCCTGTTGCATGGTCTGACACCATCACAATAGAAAGAGGTATAGTTGAAATCGGTACAAATTCAGTGATATGCCATCAGGTGTCTGTCATGGTATGTCTGTTTAATTAAGTGCATGATCATAGGACTCTCTTTTTGAATGCCGTATGTAACTCAACACTCTATTTACGCTGAGAATAGGAATTAATAACACTTTATTTACAATCGGTAGAACCAATATCAGTTCTATATTTGGGGGGGCAGAGGAAGTGGTTTATCCTTTGATCTGCATGCTTTGCTAACCTAAGTATGCATTACATCATCATAATTTAGTTCCATAATGTAATCTGTTATTGTAGCAGAATCATTAAGTAGCTAATCACTGTTACATCCCTTAGGCTATGCAGTAGATCTATTTATGGGCTCAAAATGTTATTTTTGTGCGTGCAGTTGATTTTGCTTCTATTTATAGGCTCAAAATGTGTTATTTTTGTATCATAGTAGTAGGATAAAAATTGTGTACCATGAACTGAGCATGCTCAGATGCACATATACAATAGTATAAGGAATATGGTGTTCTACATTCACTTTTTCATTGGGCTAAACTCTCTCAATTCTTATATAGTGCAACCTGTATTAAGAGACCACAGAGAGACCACCTCTCTCCTTAAAGACCACTTGGTTATGTTCCAATAGTGCTTGTACCATTAATTTTGACCTCTAGTAAAGAGACACCTTCACCAGAGGTGATCACTATAGTGTATAGCCTGTGCTTGTCTAGCTAGAAGAGATTTGATTGAGAAGTCACAATGGAACCTCCAATAAAGGACTCTCCGAAAGAGGACAAACCTCTCAACAAAAGACAATCTAAAAGTACTTTATGGGTCTCATTATTTGGAGGTTCCACTGCAAGCAGAATAGCTATAGCAAAAGGTGAGAAACGAACAGACTTTAATGGCTTGAGGGTCAGTCATTGCATGGATATCGATGAGTACTGTATTTCAATTTCTAGCTTTTTTTCCAAGAAGTTGTAATTGGATTGAACATGCAAGGACAGAATCCTTTGTTAGTCATACCATGCAAACTAACAAGTGCTAAAAAATATGTAATTTAGCAAGTAGCCATACTTTGAAATCAATTATATGTGAGCTGTATGAAAAATAAATTGCCAATGAGAAGTATCGATGTCACTGAATAAAATTGAGCCTCTATGCTAGAAAAACACGTGTCATTATTGGGATTATTAAGGGCTCATGCATTATATTGGAATGTTTCATGCATACATTGCTGGGAGCTGGACTGTCACATTAGGCCCATAGCAACCACCAATGAAACCTTTACAATGTCCTGACTACAGAGCAATCCTCTTGATCAAATTCTTACTGGAGGGATATTAAGTTAGTATCAAGGTTTTTTAACTGACTAATCATATATCACTCAAACTTATGACCATTTCTCCTCCCCCTTCCCCTCCCCCTCCTCTCCCCCTCCCCCTCCCCTCCCCCTCCCCCTTCCCCTCCCTCCCCATTCCCTCCCTTTCCTAGATGAACCAAAATTTAGCCTCTAGGCCCTCTCGTTATTAGAGCAAATATTTACAACTGATTTGATTACAAGATATACCCTCATCCACATAATTAATATAAACCCTAGTCCTTAGCTTAGGGATATCTAATTCCCCCATAAATATTTCAGCCCCTTCAATCAACTATCATGTAATTCCCCCACTATATACTGACATAGGCTCAGACTGAGTCCCAAAAATAGATTCTCTCTAAATTTAGCCCAGCTGAAAAAACTAGCTATTGTGCACACAGCGGAACCTCAAAATGCAGACACTTTCAGGACCATAAAAAAAGTGTCCTGATTAGAGAGGTGTCCAAATTTCAGGAGTATATCAATTGACATTGCAATGGGTGTCCTGATTAGAGAGGTGTCCTGATTAGAGAGGTGACCTGATTTCAAGACATTATTTGTATTGTAATAGGACGCAGGGAAAGTGTCCTGATAAAAGTTCTATAGTAATAGGACGCAGGGAAAGTGTCCTGATGCAGGGAAAGTGTCCTGATAAGATTCTATAGTAATAGGACGCAGGGAAAGTGTCTGACAAGTGGTAATAAATGAGGTTCTTATATTTCAGGGACTGCACCATTTATACACACAATATTATTATGAGTTATTCAATCTCTGTGAGACCATGTGTGGGGGACTAGTGCTAATGGCTTTTCTTGGAAGGATACTGCCTTTGTTCAAACTGGAACTCAAGCTTGGCTGGCTTCTAATTCTTGGCATTCCTGAGGGAATTTTTAATTTTTCAGTGCTCTATAATACAATCGTGGAGTTATTTTGTATTCTCGAAAGGAAATAGAGTGTATGTCAACACGCTTGCTTGCTTGGTGTTAATGGTGATTATTATCATTTGACATGTTCACTGCTAAAGGTAATAACTCAATTTATGAAGCCAAATGCCTTAAAAGATGATAATTGGATTAATTACTATAAGGCAGACATCAGAAGCATGTTAATCAATGCAAACTCAATTAATAGTGATGATGTGTTGTATATTGTCCTCCCCTTGTTCATATATATAATGTGAGCATATGTCATCAACACTTATATATTTTTTCCAATTATCTTAATTCTCTAATAATAATTACTAGTCTGCACCCACAGAAAATCTGTGGCAATCTTATTTTGCATATGAAATTGCATGCTATTGGGGCTGGTTTCTTCTAGCTAAGCCTATGCTGTGCTCTTCTTCCTTCAGTGAGGCTTTGCCTAGCTTGCTACAGCCCTGCATTCTTCACTGGCCTAGGCTTACTGCAGTCTCAGGCCACTTGTTTCTATCTTCACCAGCTTGGCTAGGCTTGCTGCAGTCGCAGTAGCTATTGACCTTTGAACCGTATTTCTCTTTTTCTTTTTGTCCCCCCCCTCACCTCTTTGTAACGTTAGACTCTTAGAGCGTCAAGATTCATTGTTGAGTCAAGTCCATAGCTAGAAACTCGAGTGCTTGGGCGGTTCCTTGCTTTGAATTTGCATGTTGCCACAAGTTGATACGCATGTGCGTTACCAATTGACCTTTGAACCATGACGGATGGACGTATGTACGTACAAGCGTATATATATATATTATTAAGAGGGTACCTAATTGTAATCAATACTTACAAGCTTGATTATGTAATACGATATTATAAGAATCCCGTCTTAATTAAATTTATCAGACAAGTTCTGTCATGTGTTCGATAATGGTTGGATTATCTTTGCATGAAATTTCATCCCTGTTAGTAGTCATGAGTTATAAGTAATCACGAAGTGACCCAAGAGAGTAAGTACTTTATAATTTTTCGATCAATGAATGTGGATTTCTTTCGGAGGAAATCGACCAATCAGATTGCTGCTCTATAAAATAATGAACCACACGTTCTTTGTCAGGTATAACATTTAGTCTGAGCCTGAAAATCGACCAATCAGATCACTTCGTAATAGGTAGCCACAAGATCTTTTGTCTCTGGAGCAATATTTTCTCACAAACTTGTTCCTGTGATGCGATACATTATACAACCACTTCCTGACTCCATGTGTACTGTGGTTCACCTCACATGAATACGAAATAGCCCATTAAGAGGTTGACTCTTCAATCTCACTGTCTCACCTCAGTGAATTGCACTGCTGTGAATACAGCAGACAAACTTCTATATATCATTGACGTTTCATGTGGTGTACTAGTTCACACATTTAACTCCTCCTGTGGTTAGTAATGTGCACTGTAATAGTACTTCATGTTTTTTCCCCCTCTCTTTAATGCACGATGAGCCATTGCACATTGCAATTGTATGTGTTTCCAATTAAGAGGAGTAGTAATTAACAGTTGCATGCAAGGCCAGCAGCCAGAGATAAGTAGCTAAATGTCATATAAAATGTAAACATGTATGTGTTTCCATAGTAACTAATAGTTGCATGCAAGGCCAGAGATAAGTAAATGTCATATAAAATGTAAACATGTATGTGTTTCCATAGTAACTAATAGTTTCATGCAAGGCCAGAGATAAGTAAATGTCATATAAAATGTAAACATGTATGTGTTTCCATAGTAACTAATAGTTGCATGCAAGGCCAGAGATAAGTAAATGTCATATAAAATGTAAACATGTATGTGTTTCCATAGTAATTAACAGTTGCGTGCAAGACCAGCATGCCTAAACCAAGCAGAACACTTTTACACTGACATGAACAATTAAAGCAGCTTGGTTGATGTAGGGATTATTATTGAAGGCAACAGAATATAGCCCTAGAGGGGTAGGGGTTCCAGGGGAGGGGGAGGGAGAGGAGAAGGGAGGGGCAGGGAGGAGAGGGAGGGGAAGAATAAGCTAGCTAGGTGCTATTTGGACATACATGGCAGCAGAGCGGCTTTAATTAGAGAGGTGCATGGTCTCATTGCAGGGTGGTCTGACAGCTGGAATAGGTGCTGTTGGGACATGGCAGAGTGACCCTTAATAGAGTCTCAATTTTACAGGGTGGTCTGATTAGACAGTATTTTATTGCAACTTCACAGTAATTAAGTGCATTTCTGTTACATAATAAGACTAGATCTTTCCCCAATATTACCCTCCATTAATAAGGAATACATGTGATTCCACAGGATCAGCTGATAATTAGTAGCATCTGTGTTTATTTTTAGTTTCATGTGGGGGACCATACTTAGTGCACACTCTGTGTGGCCCAGTTGACATACTCACCTTTTATAACCTATAAATAAATACCTACATTCATTTTCGATACTTTAAATAGCTCTCTACATAACTCATGAGTACTGGCATAGTTATAGAAATAGTCTGAATTAAGCTAATGAAAAAGGGAAAACCAGAGATGATTAGCTAATTGTGTTTAGTTTGCATTAATATAAACGGAGAAAGATGTTCTTGATTGGTGGGGCTAGAGGTTGATTGTCAAAAATGCAGTTTATCTGGCACCTTGATAACTGCTATAACTTTCTCAATTCTTAACTATTTTTTTATGCATCAACAGAGAGCTGGTGTTTCAAATTTGGTTAAGAATTGAGAAAGTTACAGCAGGTTTGATATGATGCTGCAGTCACAGTACATGATCCAGCTAGATTCTCACTTATAGTTAACAGAGTATAATGGTAGGGCTTATCCTTCATACAGGTAGGACCATAGCCATGGGTTTCTATTAAGCTTCATACAGTGCAACCACTCAAACGTAAACTCCATCACTGAACATGGCTCCACTGCACTAAATAGAAATCTCATGTGATTATCATGTGATTATCATGTATGATTGCTTACACTTCATTGATCTCCAGCTTAAGAGAACTCTCACCTTTTAATTATGAATATTCAAGTACTAATTGTTTTGATTCTTTGTGAATTAACGACCGACAGGTGCGCAATTAACAAACATACGCACGCACACAAACAAATACGCACACATTTCCTTCTGTGTGAGAGAGAGGAGCGTTCTATCTTTGAAGTGGCTTGTCTGCAGGATACACATCGAATCCACTGGTAGACTTCACTTGAACCTTATCTTGTGTACACATGGCATTTGCTTATGGCCTATAGACAGTCACAGTGATCAGATGTACACAATAAGCCAATGGACGCTCTCAATGTCTCAATGTTGAGTCGATCCCTGAAAAATTGATATTTTAAATCCGGACACTTTTTAGACACATATTATCACGTTCATGTTAGATGCGTCGCAATGTTGATACTATTGGGAACAGAACAAAAGTGTCCTGATTAAAGAAAGTGTCCTGATTAAAGAAAGTGTCCTGATTAAAGAGGTGCCCTGATTAAAGAAAGTATCCTGATTAAAGAGATATCCAGATTAAAGAAAGTGTCCTGATTAAAGAAAGAAAGAGGTGTCCCTTATGAAATCCCCTCAAGGAGACTCCCCAACATGTGTTCTGTAATGGTTGGACTATCCCCACACCAAATTTCAGCCCCAGGAGACTATTAGAATCATGAGTTATGGGGAACTAAAGGATGCCATTCATTCCAAACTTGGACTATGTCCACACCAAATTTCAACCCCAAGGCTACTAGTAATCGAGGAAGAAGTTAAAGAGCAATATTCAATTTCCACCTGGTACAGTTGCTCATTACAATAGAGATTACAATGACGAGTACAAAAAGGTCCTACAAAGGTCCCCCACAGCTGTGTCAACTAAACTTTTCCTCCTTTTGTCTGTAGACGGAGCAATTGCTCAATCTCTTTGACCAGTTCATTTGCAGCAGGTCTTCATTCAGTCGGTGTGTGTTCTAGACACACTTAGTCTCTGGCGGACCTTGCCCTTGGTCCTTAAATAATTAATGAAACCCTTTGTTTCCATAACTACGTGTCAACACCTGGTGTGAATTAATTTGATCAGAAACATATTATTATTAATAATGTGCGTGTATTTGACCTGAGGTGAAGTGAAGCCTATGAGTTGTAGTCTTAGTGACCCTCAGATTGGTCTGAAAAGAGAGGTGGGCTTATTGTTGTAAATAAACAAAAATTAAGAATGGATGCAGTGTACATGGCTGCCACGAGGTAGGAGATCAAATTTGTGTTAATTTTAAGACTTCCCTTCCTCTTAATTGGATCGCTACTAGTTGGCCTATGGATACACACATGGCTGCTGTTCTATTAACTATTCACTCTATAACTTGCCAATTGACGCATGAGGTTAATTTTTTATGACCTTCCCTCTCGATCTAGATTGCTCTTAACTATTGGCTGGTGAGTATGGGGTGCTGTAGTAGAAAGGTCTCTGTTATTATTATTATTATTATTATTATTATTATTATTATTATTATTATTATTATTATTATTATTATTATTATTATTATTATTATTATTATTATTATTATTATATTATTATTATTATTATTATTATTATTATTATTATTATTATTATTATTATTTTATTATTATTATATTATTATTATTATTATTATTATTATATTATTATTATTTTATTATTATTATATTATTATTATTATTATTATTATTATTATTATTATTATTATTATTATTATTATTATTATTATTATTATTATTATTATATTATTATTATTATTATTATTATTATTATTATTATTATTATTATTATTATTATTATTATTATTATTATTATTATTATTATTATTATTATTATTATATTATTATTATTATTATTATTATTATTATTATTATTATTATTATTATTATTATTATTATAAACTTCCTCGCTCTAATAGCACTGGCATTATTAGAGGTTGAGGCATTCTAGACCAACCATGTCACCAGCATTATTAGAGCGTAGAGGAGAGCACCCCATGTCACCAGCATCAGTAGAGTGAATTTAGAGGAAGCATTCTAGAATACTCATGTTACCAGTGTTAATAGAGTGAATAAAGTCAAAGTGCTACCTGTAGAGACATGAATACTTTCTATGATCTTCCTTTCTACTTAGATCATTCTGAATACTAATAATCACATTTTAATGGATGTCATGGGTGACAGGTTTCGCCATAACTTATGCCATGACCTCTAATCAAGAGACATGCAGACAAGGTCATCACTCGTGTACACATGTTTACTGTAACAATAGCATGTGATATACAATGAGGAATGCAAAGGGCTATTTACGTAGAGGTCTCAGACTCTGGAGGGAGTCCTGTGACAACTTTTCCTCTTCTGTAGACACACAGACACTTTACCAGTTAATTTTCCAAGAAATTCCATTCTGTTTTGCTTTTGCTTGTGCTAGACTGTCGACTTTCATTATCAGTTGATGCTTCTTCCTCTTTTGTGAGCATTATGTCATGAATCAATGGTGCACTATTGTCTGTGGAAACCGTTCAAATTTCAGCCCTCAAAGGTCTGGTAATTATGAAGAGCTAAAGCACGAAGAACTGGCTAAAAGGATTTCTCGATGCGAAATTTTTGTGGGGTAGAATTTTTGTGGAAGTAGAAAATCCACGAAAATTGTACCCCACAAAAATTACAGTGTAGAGTTACCCTCCCTATAATGGAGTTCTTTACGGTGTAGAGTTACCCTCACTATAAAATGGAAAGGCTGTCTTCTTATCTTCCCCTCTGTGACAAGCCTTCCTCTGTCATAGACAGCGCAAATCACAACTAGGCAGTTATGATTGCTAGACTCAATACCCTATTTACGTATATTATACAGTATTATGATCGTGTCACAATGAACAGTATGATTCCAAATTCCCCAGCTTTACATAAGAGGGAGGTTTTATATGTATCTTGGCATTATTGAACAGCATTTAAGAGAGAGCTAGGCTTGCATGAGGAGTGGTTTGTGTGACATGTCCTCCTTCCCATGACAAGTCTTCCTCTGTTGTAGACAGATGCAGCTGCATTGTAGCCAAGGGGCCTGCGTAACCATAATATGTATTATAATCAAATTTTATCAGCAGTATTGAACAGACCATGAGACCACCTCTTCCTCCTTCTCAGTAGAATGGCAATGCTTCCAATTTCCAGACTGAGACAGAACTATCAGTGTTAATGGCTTCCTGTCTGAGAAGATAGACTCTTGTTAAGTGACAACACTTGGTTTCCCTTCCCTGGTTGGTTGTGGTGGCTATGGTAACAGAGTGTAGTAAGCATTCTGTCTGTCTCTCATTTGAGTGGGTGGAAGTAAATTATTATTTTTTTTAATTTATCACCACTTAGCTAAGTAATTTTTGTCACAAAGTGTGAAATATTAAGCTTGGAAAGTTGGAATGGGTGATTTAATATAATGACCATAATTATTGTGTTTGATTTTTCATTGTTTGTTTTATTTGTTAATCATCTGGTTGAGACTCTTACTGAATCAGGACACCTCTCTAATAAGGACTCTTTTATTTCTACTGGTGTCAAGCAATGGATGTTTGTCTGCGTCGATGCCATCGAGGAGTTCTCCCCCACTGTATGATTGAACTTCACACAGTCAAAATAATGTCTCAATTTCACAGCTATCTATCGGACTGATAATGGTGTCCTGATCAGAGGTGTCTTCAGGAGTGAATATCTCTACAAGTATAGCATGCATGATGGAGCACAGAAAAAGTGTCCTGATTAGAGAGGTGTCCTGATTAGAGAGGTGTCCTGACTAGAGAGGTGTCTTCACTAACTTTTGGGTATTTTTTTTTCCATCTCTAGCTACAACAATTAGAGGATTTTGTATCCAGGAAGTTAACGGGTGGTGGTTCCACTGAATACACAACTGCAATTATTAACCACGAGAAAGCCACAATTATAATAACTTCAGCGAAAAAGTGGTGGAGTCAATGGTATGCTCTTGACTGTCTCCGAGGTCAAACAATTTAGTGATTCACACCGCATACCTGTGTACAATCACCTCCACCCCCTCAAGAGCCACAATTATAATAACTTCAGCAAAAAAGTGGTGGAGTCAATGGTATGCTCTTGACTGTCTCCAGAGGTCAAACATTAATTTTAGTGATTCACACCGCATACCTGTGTACAACCACCTCCACCCCCTCAAGAGCCATAAAGATCTTTTCCTCGTCTAAGTCCTTGATCAGAGTGGCTCTGTTTGCACTTTCTTGAAATACCGACTGGGCAGACACGTTTGGGCCCACTTCCTACCCCTTCGGGGCAAAACATTCAGTTATTATTCTTCGTCAAAATACATCAACATCACTAGGCTAAGCATGTACAGTGTGTTCTAATCAATTCTCTTATACGTTTACTAAGAGTGTAAGTCTTCCCAGTTACATGTCTCATAAATAATGACTTTGATGGAGTTAATTTTGCGTCATTACAATTAATATTTGGAATTTAATTAATTGCGGTTTTGGAGTACATGATATAGCGGTGTTGATGGTATTTGGGTCCAGACATGGGGTTATGAGTTTATTTTGATGTCCTGCTGATCTGCGATGCAATTGAGTGCATTATTAGTACAGGGGGAACAGTAGTTATCTAGCCTCTTCTCCAGGCCTTCTCTACAAACAATTAATTATTATTGTGTGAGGTAAAGGGTCTAGGGACGAGGCTATAGTTAATCTGCAGCGATAATAAGGCAACTTCATTAAGCATAAAAATGTAGGTCAGTGGTGAAATGATTCTTTTTCTTTTCTTTTTCTTTTTACTGTCCATTGCATGTTGGTTGTCAGGAAGGTTAGGGGAATAGGTGGATGCAATTTGTCCTATGGTTTACATAACTGCATGGATTGTATAGGACATGAAAGGATCGGGTTTCTTAGATCCTTGTAAACCACTACCTATTTCTCATTCCTTATGGACAACCATCCTGAAATCTACAGTAAATCCAGGATGGATAGTTCCGCAGTAGTAACACCCAAGTATTCAACCTTGTATTGACCCTTAGTAAACAAAACATTGTCTTGATTATACACTATCAGGGACTGGAAACTTCTGTCTGCTCTCTGCATAATGGCATGCTTACCACAACACATCCGCTGCATAAACAGGAGGCACCTTGCATCTTGACCAGCCACATACAGAGGTCACTGCTAAATCCGCTGCAGAGGTCACTGCTATCCGCTACATGAACAGGAAACAGATGCCACAGTTACATCCTTCACAAGTAATCTCAGTTCTGTATATCTACCAATCCAGAGATGCCTTGTTATGCATATTATTAATGCAGCAAACTCTGCATTTTTTGCCCATAAGCCTCCATCTAACCCTCAGTAGGCATTTTCAGAACTCAATGACCTTCAAGCTTCAGGTGTAACCTTGCATAAGTTATGTGTCAGGAAAAGCTTATAGCGGCTAAACTCGGAAATGACCAATCAATCAGATTTTAGTATCTATAGTACTAATAGGGAAAATTAAAGTAATTCCCTCTTTGTTTGAGTCACGTTTTGCTGCGTATGCACAGACCAAGCTCGGAAGTGACTGATCATGTTTCAGTACTTTCAATAACAATAATGCTTCTCTTTGTTTGGCTCACACATTGTGATGGTACTCTTTGTTAATTTTCATATAAATATAGTGTGCACTTCTACTTTTTTTGTTTTAAAAACATTTGATTACTACGGAGGACACACAAACACACTATGAACGGAACCACGAACACATCATACGATCATACGATCGAGACTTCGAAAAAAAAACCCCTCGATAATGTTTATTATGCTTTCCAGATAAAGTTTCTAAAAGATTGGAACTCCCCACACTCCCTCCCACTCCCTCATAACCTGAAGAGTCTGGATCAATTTCAATCCATTCTTGATTTCCAAGAACATGCACTCATCCACTTTCATTAGATGCCACAAGAATTTGCAAATTATTATTCACAAAATCTATTCAGTTAATTTAGTTTCTGCATGTGCTAATTAGAAAAAAAGTAGTCTTCTCATCTCTCATCAAAGTGTTCTCATACCAGCTAAGCTTGGAAATGAACCAATGCATAAATGTATTATTGAAGAGAATTGCATGTAAGATTTATTTATTCAGAAAATTGAGAACAATTTCCTTAAATAAAATACAATGCTCTGCGTCTCTCTGCTTAATTAATTCGTTCCTTCGGGCACACTCGTACGTATGTGGCTTGATGTGTCTGAAGATCACACCTTTGAATCAATTTTCCCCAGACCAATCACAAACAGTGTCTTTCTCTCTCGCCTTTTTGAAGTCTTACGGTAGTCGTCCTACTGATTGTTTACGTGCTTTTGGTCCTGAGAGGTCCTGACCTGTTTGTATTATCATTGTTTTGTTTAATGGAGTATAAAGCATAATTTGGTTATCAGTTTGATGCATAAGCATTTGTTTATGAAGAACACGTGGGAAAAGTGTTATCGCTATGACGGACAATATAATTTATTTTTCTCTCTCCCTTGTGAAATAAATCTAGCCACAGATTAGCCACTCTTTTGTAATGAAATTACTACTCACACACAGGCCCGGGTTCTACCCACGGACAAAAGATGTCCTTTATGTCATCTGTAGTGGAAACGCTCAACCTGAAATGCAAATTAACTGTGTCCTGTAGCAATACAGTATAGTTAAAAATAGCACGCATGTCGCCACATACTTTTAACTCTTTTAACTATTAATATTTCCAGATTGATTCAAAATATTTATTCTCTTTCTCTTGATTTCTTACACCATGCTGTTAATATTAGTAGTGAGTGTGGTAGTCGATAAACCTTGTACATTGGTTTTCAATTGGGGGATGTTAATACTGAAATTACTACCAACAATGTTATTTTGCACTTTCATTGGAGTCTAAACATTTATCTAGAGAGAGTGGCTTTCAAAATACCTCTATTCTGTTGTTGATTTGATTACACAAGGTGATGTTGTTATGAAAGGTAACATTGTGCAGCTGCAAGTCTGACAAAAGGACTGGAAGATAACGTAAACTCATTAACAAGACTTAGTGTCTGGATTAGAGAGGTGTCCTGTGTCCTTATTAGAGGTGTCCTGATCAGAGAGGTGTCCTGATTGAGAGGTATCCTGATTAGAGGTGTCCTTATTAGAGGTGTCCTGATTAGAGGTGTCCTGATCAAGAGGTGTCTTGATTAGAGAGGGTGCCCTGATTAGATGTGTCCTGATCAAGAGGTGTCTTGATTAGAGAGGTATCCTGATTAGAGGTGTCCTGATCAAGAGGTGTCTTGATTAGAGAGGTGTCCTGATTGGAGAGGTGTCTCTATTTCAGGGGCATGGTTGGCCATATAGAGTTAATTCGTGGTCAAAAATTTTTAGAAGGAAATCCAATATTTCCGGCTGTGTGATAATGGTGTGGTAGAGAATGGCTAGCCATACAATGGAGTTTCCTCCATGGCTAACACTTGAGGAAAGCTTGTAATTCTCAACCACTTACTGTCACAACATGTGTGCACCGAGTGTGCACCAACTACCGGCTTGACATCCTCCTTTTCCGGAATTTACCATAACCCTAAACGTCCGCTGGTAACTAGTATTACTTTATAGTGTAAATATTTGTGAGCAAAATTTTTCACAGTTTCTGTGTGTTTCATTATAGTTTAATGAGCTTAAATTTTGTATAGAAAATTGATACATAGTCCAATCACTATAGAATACATGAGAGGAGATTAGCATGTTTGAGAATTGTGCAGTAGTTTGCAACGGGATAATATTCAATTTCTACCCAAGACTGCATCATTTCCCTTGATCACAGAGGAATAAATTCTGCACTATATTATTCAGTTATCAGGTACGTGTGTATCAAATCTCATTGTTGAACTTATTCACAGAGGAATAATTTTCGCACAATATTTCAGTATCAGGTGTATGGAATCTCATTGACTTTTTGATAATTATTATCGTGTTAGAAACATCCTGCCTGTTTCCTGACTCATTATCCACAGGATGGAAGCCACAAAAAATGGAGTGAAGGGTTGTGGGTTTATCCTGTCATTGTCCACACATCCACGGATTTCTTGGAAAAGTTAAACACTTTTTTTAACCAATAGGTTGGCCATGGCACTTTGCCTGATGCTCTTGTGTATCCAGAGGAGGAATTTATTAAAGAATGAAACCTTTTTGGAGACCATTCTTGTTTCCTGCCTTGGTATAATTATAGTGTTGAATCCTATTATAGTAAAAATACATTTATAGTGGTTTCCCTTCCTCCCTATCCCCCTCCCCCTCCCCCTCCTCTTGTCCCTCCTCCTCCCCTCCTCTTGTCTCTCCCCCTCCTCCTCCCTCCCTCCCCTCCCTCCCCCTCCTCTTATTCCTCCCCCTCTTCCTCCCTCCCCCTCCTCTTATTCCTCCCCCTATTTAAGTCCATAGTAGAGGGGAAATTATAGTTTCTCTGCCAAAGAGCACTGCAGCATTTGACAATACTGTGAATACTGTTCAGACATAACTGGTATAAAGATGTAGAAATCATATAGTTTCTTGAACATTATCACCACGAGCACTAATATAATGCTGTCAATACTTTTCAGGCACAACACCTGCTGATTACAGAATAAATGTTTATGATTTTAACGTTGTAAAGATGAGGAAATCACAGAAATTATATATACTTCTTATGCCACTGAGCACTACAGTACTTGACAATACTCTCAATACTTTTCAGACATAACACCTGCTGATTACTTTAAATGGGAAATTTTTGTTTATAATTTTTAATGTTGGCAAGTATAGAGATGAGGAAATCTTATGCCACTGAGCACTGTAGCATTTAATACCATCAGTACTTTTCAGGCATAACACCTGCTGATTAATTTAATGGAAAATTTTCAGAGTAATAATAATTTTTGTAATGTTGGCAGGTATAAAGATGAGGAAATCATAGTTCTTATGCCACTGAGCACTGTAGCACTTAACAATACTGTCAGTACTTTTCAGGCATAACATCTGTTGATTACTTCAACCAGGAAATTTTCAGAGTAATAATAGTTTATAGTTTTAAAATCAGCTCACTCTGCTTGAGTACCCCAATAAGAATAATATCTGCTCATAGCAGGAGAACTCGTATGATTTATCCAAAACCCTCAGGCCTGTAGCTATGATAAAAGGATTCTTCATGTTTTTTTTCCCCTATCATGTGCAAGAGAAGCCTACTAATATTAATAAACAGGTGTCTACCAGTTGTCAAGAAACAGCCAACAGCCATGTTTACTCCCATAGGTAGCCTTTATTATTAAAGCATGACAGACTGATAAAAGGGCTACTAATAGAATTAGGCCCAGGAAGTTAGTATTTGACACATTCATTTTTTCCTTCTCTTTATGATTATTACTAGTAGCTATGGAAGAACTGAAATCCAGTGCAGAGATAGTCCAACCATTATAGAATACTTGATATCCATTTCATCAAAGTATGTGTGAAAAATGGCAAGCATATAAAAGCAGATTTCCATCTGAGACTGTCAGTACATATTTTAGAGTATGGTACTGTAACAGTACATTGCAAGATTTATAAAATAATAATAATTGTACTTTACTTCTTCTGTACCCCTAGATCTTCACTAGAAGTGGCATCCTGCAAGCATTCTATATAATTATATGCTGATGTTGCAAAAGTTAAGATATTTTATCTGGTTTACTCTTTCTAAAAATTAATGTATTACTAACAAAATTAATGCTGTAGTTATTCCATGAAGAAAACATAATGATGTCATCGATCGTCAAGAGGTGGCTTATTAAGCAGAGGGTTAGTCCCACAGTCTTGGCCATCTTGCTTCTCTTCCTAGTTGCTTCTCATTTGCTCCCTACCTCTCCCACTAATTATGCTTCCTCTGATGTAATTGGGGACGTAGTTCTGTCAAGTATTCTTCCACTGCACATGCTCGATCAGTATGGATTGTGCATTCTATTTACTGCAAATTTCATTTGTGTTTGGGCATAGTTTTTGCATTGACCTTTAACCCTCATTACCCCCCTATAACTAGCAACACTAAAACTCCACGATAGGCCATGCATCTTTGCAGAAATGAAAAACTGGCACTATCTCAGTGTGTAGATATCCATTATACTACATAGTTAGCTATTGCGAAATTGTGAAAACTGCTCTTTAATAGTGGTTGGTCTAAAATTAATGAAAGTGCAAAGTTCAAATTTCAAACAATGATGCTGCATTCTGATATCATAATTGCTTCAATTATCGATATTATTATGAGAAACTTGGAACCTCCGAATAATGGACACATTTGGGACCCAGCCTTTTATCCTTGGTAAAGAGGTTGTCCTTTTTTATTTTTGTGTAGAGTGTACATACAAAGGACTTAGGTGGTTCTTTTAGATTGTCCTCTGTTGAGAGGTTTGTCCTCTTTCAGAGTGTCCTTTATTGGAGGTTCCACTGTATTATTATTGTAAATCATTTAGCTACCTTTTAAGTGTGGTAAAATAATAATTCATACATCATGCCATGTGTTTGACATGATCATTCCTACGGTAACTATTACGAAATCAGATGCCATTAAAATTTTTCCCCACATGTACTGTACACTAACAAGCCGGTTTGTTTATCTTCCTTCCTGCCATACATCCCTCTCTGACATCTTTTCCAAGAACAGCAGAAAAACCTGTTCTTATACCTTTGAACCTACATTCCTTTCAGGCAGTACTGAAAGATGCTTAAAAATATGATTACTAGGAAGTGAATCCTTTCCCATGCAATCTGCGTATGCTTGTATATCAGCAGAGTGGCTACAAAGTGATAACTAACATATTATTGTGCACCACACTGACAAAGATTGACCCATTTCTTTCCTTCATTTCTACCCTTGTTTGCTTTCTTGAGCAATGGTCATCCCTACATTATTTTTTTTATTTCACAAAAATGTTTTTACTTCACCAGGCAGCGTATCATTATTAGTTCAGTTACTATATAAGTATTTTGGCCAACTGGTACCGGTCACCACACTTAATAGCTAGCTACCATGCATGGCACAGTACGTACTACAGCTATGCCACCACTTAAAATCCTCAGCAGATATTTCGGCCAATAGCATAATAGTTACATGCAGCACTGCAGCTTTTATGCTTGTTAGAGCATTGATCCTTCCTTGCATGTAAGTTCACCAGTATTAGCTATAGCTAGCTGTTACGAGTTAAACTCCCTGGTAGCTAATGAATTGTGTAAATCTTTGAAATGTTTAAAATAATTGCATGTATAGCTACCCTTGCATGGAGTTTGAAGTACTCGCTATAATTATAATGCTTGAGAACTTGTGTATCAGGTGTCATTGGTGATTGGTTTCCTCAAAGCCGTGGTATAGCTTCCAAATTATCTCAAGTTCTGTAGAATCAAGACATAATTATACATTTGGAAGATGTGGCGCCAATCCCCCTCCCCTTTCTTCCTTCTTCATTTCAATGGTCTCTTGCAGCTCCAGTTCAGCACTTTTCATAATCATTCCCCTTGGTATAGCTATGAAAGATCACTGCAACTCCAATTCACCCTAGCTACTGTACCATGACTATTTCGTTCCCTTCAGAATTCTCTAATCTGCACTTTCATTCTTATCATTCAGCCTTGCCACAGTTAATTTATTCCCTTCAGAATTCTGACTTGCACTTTGCACTTCATCAAGCCTTACCATAATCCATTCTAATTCCTCTTGGTATATTATATCTCTGAAACTCCTACATTTCAGAACTCTATAATCTGTACTTCATTCTCTTCCATTTCAATAGCCTTATCATAATTGTATGCTTCTTTCTCTGCTCTCTGCAGCTCCAGTTCAGCCTTGCTATAATCCACGCTGTTCATTCCCTGTACATCGACTGCAACTTTCCAAAATGGATGCACTACACGTTGATAGGCTATGCCATATCCTTCATCATCTTGTTCACCAACTTCTACATCCAAACCTACATCAAGCGTGGAAGGAAGAAGATATCAAGTGTTAACAAGGAGAGTGCTGATGTACCTCTGGCTAATGGCATATCATCAAGTTTCAGTACTGGAATGATACCAAAAAGGAATGAAGGTTTTGGTTCTGGTGTATCTGTCTATGGCAAGAAAGAAAAATATAATTAACATAATAAACTCAAAAAGTTATAATAATTATTATTAGTGCTTAATTTATTTTTGTACTCTTATTCATAACTTTGATAATAATACAATAACATCAGGTGTTTTTAATACTCATGCATATTAGTATGACGTAAACAGAATTAAAATTCAAAGCCTATGATTTCAATTAATGACATGTTGCATTTGCTAGTTTAAGAAAAGTCCCAAATACAACTTCTCTTTCTTCTATGTTGCCATAATTAGAGTTAACCAGAACTAATGGACAGAAGCCATAACTTTCAAGTTTGCATACAGCTAATGACCGACACATTTACCCTAAGTTATTACGTAATGGTGATAGAGCTAGCACGTGCGAAAATTTCTTATTGTAGCGCATGCGCAGCGCCAGCCGAATGTGCTGTTTTGATTGAATGGCCATATGGCTTGTGGGGCTTAGGCTTCACTCATTTTCCAAGAAAAGCAATTATCACGCGTGGGCGTTCCGACATTCATATCTCCAGATTCGAGGAACTTGATATAACCACCGATTTTCTAAGAACTGGTCAGTTTATGCGAACTGCCAGTTTCTTGAGAAGGCCTGGTGCGCGCTTTTACTAGGAAATCTGTTGCTCAGCTGCTTTGGCTGCAAACGTAGCTATCTGATTACTGATTTTTTGGACAGTGTGCAGATAAATCTGCATTCTGTAAGTTTGATTACAATGTCATTGTAGGCCTATTATAATTAATTTATTTTATATTATGCGTGCAAAGGTACTGATATCCAGTGATAATATAATCAGTAGAAAATGGCTAAAAGGCTACTTAATACATCATCACCCTTTTAATTAGCTAATTTGCACGTGGGAGACCATGCAAGAATTGTGCAGTATATATTATGGCTTTCTATTAGCTGGAGAATAGCTAGTATAAAATTTAATCATCGGCTAATTTACTATTTCTGGAGGAAGTTTTTTTTATATTTAAAAAAAGAATTTTTGGGAAATCTTGTTGCTTTGTAGTTAGCTATATCAGTGATGAATTTGAAATGCTACTTCTGTTATTTCAATTTTGATAAGATTTAATTTTGCTAAATGATGTGTAGGAATTAATAGTAGATCTTGGAATTCTTATAGATCCGAAACTCCGACTTCAAAATCAATTCCTGAAGACAGGTGAAACACTTCATCCCTTCTCTCATCTGCAACCATGTCTGTACTCACTATGGATCCTATGGAACAGAGAATTCTGCTGAATAATGAAAGAAATCACCTCATTCAAGGCCCAGGTATCACCACCTTGGGTGGCTGTGAACCTCGACCACATTCTCAACAAGTAAAGAGATAAATTTTATAATAATAGCTAATAATTATAATTATTGTTATGAACCAAATGTAATGTGTCTACGCCTGACTTTAACTTTTATTCTAGTTCTTTTATGCAGGCATGTAAACCCATGAAATTTAACTTGTATTTCATAAGTCAATTTTTTTTTTAACTCCGTAAAGCAACCAAATAATTCTCTGCAAGTATAATTCTCATCTTAATGGAGAAAAATGTTTCATTTCCTATGCTTATTTTCATAATAGGAAGATGAGTCGATATTTCTAACTCCAAAAAGCAGTCCGGCCTATTCAAGTGATGGTGAGTGAATGCATGCAGCTTTATGCAATGCTATTCAACTGTGTATTGTACTGAAAATAGATTGTTTGCATTGGTCAGTCTTATTTCAATAAATTAAGTAATCCATGATTTATACCCATGAAATTAGTCCAGACACCCTGAGCTGCAGGCCTACACTTTGTTAATTTCACTATGCATAATGGGAAGTTGAATCTACTAAGCCTCTTGTGGTGTCAAAGAAAGGCCAGGGCATAAAGGATAGGCCAAGGGGAAAATGTTTCTACTCTACTAATTCTACTTCCAAGAATTTGGCAGGCTTGTGGTTCCCTGGTCACATTCCTCTGGTTTTTCCAGGAATAGGGATGTGTGATGGGGCCCCACAGGAAACTGATTTAGAAACTCTGCACTCTATATAGCTAGCTTTAATAGAATGATACCATTATTGGAATGTGAACACATAGCAGTGACAAGGAGGTTAGCACTAAATAATCCATTGGATCCATTGCACCTATTGGGTTTAGGTTTGTTTATAGTAGAATCCTCTTCAATGACTTTCTTGGAAAAAGCCATAGAAGATGGTCCCACACACAAACACAGGGCTAACCATGACTACCTGTAGTCTAGTCACTGCAAACTGTCCCCAATATGGCAGCTAAAGTTCAGTTTGAGCAAGCTATAGTGTACTTTGCAAGCTGGACAATAGGGTGTAACAGTATGAGTTCCAAGAATATATGAATATCATTAATGGTCAAAGGTAATGATATTCACGATTTCACTGGAAGGGTGAATGAAATTACCACAAATTCCATTTATAGTTGTCTGGGTAACTTCAAGGTGATACTTTATAATATTTTTGCTCTCCTTTGATATTATACAGGTAGTAGTTACCCTGGAGATATGGGGTATTTCCCAGTTCCTCATACTCCTCCTTCAATGGCTCAACATCAAATCCAGTCCTTTTCTCCTCCACCTACCTCATCAGCTGTCACTTACATAGCTCCTGGGTCACCCTGTGATGATTGTAAGCAGATCATAAAATTACTTGCTTCCATGCCTTATATTATATAGTAACCATTATCGGATTTCAAGAATGTTGGGATGTCATTAACCTTTAGTCCTCAATTCTTAGAATTTTGTAAGGTTTTCTAAACAGTTCATCTCATTTTTTTTGTCCCATAAAAAACTCTCTGTATGCAAGAACAGTAAAACCTTTTAATCTCCCAAATGAACTGTCAGGGGATTTCATAATGCAGTATTACTCATTATGTTGTTGTTTTTTTTTCAATAATAGTTTGCACATCTTCGCCCTACTCTCCTCCATATGACAACTCCAGTCCTCACTCCATTACTTGCTCCACTCCCCCTCATCACGGAAGCCCTTCCATCCCTTGTACTGATACCAACCACTTCACTCCCTTCATGGCTCCTAGCAATCCTACCATTCACGACATTCCCACCTCAACTCTGCCTCTAACATCAGCAACTTCTCTCCCTTACGACATCAATGGTGGTCACGTCACATACAGCAACGTTCCAATAACTTCGAGCGGCTACTATCCAGGAGCAATGCCATCACACTGGGAAAGTGGAAGTTCACTGCCTTCTTTCGATAGCTTCGGTTACTCAGAACCTTCACAAATTCCTCAAAACAATCCTAGGCACATAGAAGGAGAGGTTTTTATTAACATTATCGATCGTAATGGTGTCCCTGTTGATCCAGACAATACTCTAATACCACAGTTGAGATATTACCCTGATCACAGTCCAGTACCATCCCCTAATGAACAGCATTCCATGTTTCGTCACGATATGGCAGGCATGCCTTTGCCCCCAGAGCTCGCTAATGGACCATGTCCACCCTATTCTCCACATAAGCCGACAAAAAGTAAGAATCGAGTCTTATCTCTAGTATAGCTAACTATAGCTATCCCCACTATTCAAATCTTGGCTACAATATTTCATTGGCTTATTTCATATTCTTATAGCAATTCGCAAGCCAAAAAAGCCCAAGCCAGCCATTCAAGTCAACGATGAACACATCAAAGGTAGGCAAAGTAATAAATTATAGTGATAACATAGCTAAAATAAGAAGTTCTTTCACTAATCTCAAAGCAAATTCGGTTGTCCGGTTGTCATTATCATGACATTAATTGCTATAAAATAAACACCTTCCAGCTTATATTGCTGGAATCTATTGAAGCTACTATTCTTAAAGCTTCAGCTGTGGTTAGAACCAGTGATTTTTAATGTTTGCAAAATAACTTGCTGGTTTGAAAGGGATGCTCTGTGATTTCATCGTAGAAGTCTTAAAATAACTTATATAGTCTGGTGACTTTCTAATGAGCTTATTTTTTATCAAGTATCAATACTTCTTTATACAGATATCCCAACGTCAGCACAGCTCTGGGAATTCACACTCCGTGTTCTAAAGAAGCCAGCGTATCACTACATGGTCCACTGGGAGAACAGAAAAGAGGGTCTCTTCAGATTCCATGATGCTCCTGCCTTTGCTGCCCTCTGGGGAAAGCACAGAAATCGCCCAAGTATGACCTACGACAAAGTAGCCCGAGCGCTCCGATATTATTACAAGAGAGATATCTTGAACCAAGTTGGTGGCAGATTAACCTACCGATTCAGTAAGCGGTTAAGCAAGCTTTACGCCACTGATGACTAGTTTGAAATGAACCCAAAACTTTCATCCTTTGTGTTTACCATAATTATGATTCAAAGTCATGATTGACATTAAAAAATTACTTTGCATACTCAAATTTTATAGCACTCTTCACTGTTCTGTTGCACCATACCTTTTCATGCATTGCTCTCTTTTTAAGTTCTCATCAAACAACTCCTTTATGATCCTCTTTTAAATCCTCTTTTTGTTATTGTATTAAAGTAAAGTACAACTCGTATAAATTCAGGTACTTCTTATTTTTGGTTTCAAAGAAACGAAACTGTCACTTTCTTTCATAGTTATCTTCTCTATTGTCTCCCATAATCAATCTGTTATACTTTGAGTTGTACACATGTTTAACTGATACTTCATCCCTTCTTCATAATACAACTAATCTTTTTTTTAATACTTAGCTAGCATTAATAGTATGTTTATTATTTTCTTTTCTTTTTTTTTTGTTATTTGTATACTACTCATTCAACTCACATCCTTATGAGGATAACTTCATTTTCAGTGATGATAATCTCTTCCCTTCAATACTAATGGTACTGTAATACTTGGCCACCTCGCCAGAGTGGTGGTAGTAAAGTGAATGAGGAAAAGTATGAAATGGAGTGAATTTGGATCAACTTTTATTTCAGTGTGGCTATTTAATCTATGCATTGTGTTGGCCCTTTCTTAGAAGTGATATAAGCCCTGGGTAACACTTTCTTAGAAATCCGAGGCAAATCGCCGAAGTAGCTTCCGAGAAAATCATGAGAAGGCGGAGCGGCAATGCGTGTCTTTTCTCGGAATGGCCGCAGGAAATTAATCAACATTCCAATCTTGACCTGCTCTGCGCGCGCGTAACTAACTCTCTATCATGTGCTCTTCCTCCAATATCATGTGAACTGTATCGTCCAATAAGAGTTCATCTCGAAATTGGTGTCGAAATTCAAAAAAAAAGTAAGGGCCTGTGAGTTGATCATCGTCCAGTTTATCATCATGTCAGTTACGCCAGAATCAGATAAGACCATTTCGCTCACCTCTCAGCAGAAGGTAGCTCCAGGACCCACTCCCAAAAATGAGTTCAAGAAACCGCTGAACCCAAGGTATTAAGGCCCCACCTTAGCTAGCTAGCTTATTGAAATGAGGTGCCCTAAGGATCAATAGCCTATATCCTGGCTATCTGTACTATTCACTCATTGTATCATTTTTACAGGGACTATTTCAGTAGTCCTACTGATGCTTTGATGTCGCCATGCACCCAGAAGTTGATGCAGTCCAGACTACTTCCCAAAAAGACAACAAAGGCAGGGTAAGCCTTATGGTAAATCATTGCAGCCGATACTTATCGTTTGAGGTCAGACCAGTTGTTAATTGTATTTGATCAGATAAGGGCAAAAATCAACCTGACAAATGGGGAAATTGTCCTGTAATCAAGCCGTTGTTTTGAGCACTTCAATGTAGAAATATTCATGGTATCACATACACGGATCTAGAAACAACTGCTGGTCAACTGGTCATTTTCCAGTATTTTATAAACTTTATAGGGTAGGATATCTTATTTCTATCTCCATACAGTGGGCTCCCTCTAATCCGGCCACCTTTGGGGCCAGCAGGATGCAGAAGTGTCCTGATTTCATTTCAGGGGTCCTCCATGATCTATACTGTTATTGATACACATCATACAGGTTACAAAGACCCAAACTGCAAACCTACAGTGCCATTAGACAAGGCTCTGGCTTAGCAGATAAAGAAAATCGCCGTATGGCATCAAGGAAAGCACCCCAGCAGGAAAAAGAGCCTGCTAGAGAATCTTCAACAAAAGACTTGTAATTTTTGATCACAATTTTGGTGTTTTATTGTACATTGGACCTAAGAAATAAAAATTTAATGTGATTTGTAACCTCTTTCTCTTATATGTATATATGTATACTTTTCTTCCTCCTTCTTCATCAACACTAGCAGAAAGTGTAATTTTAATGACCTCCCGTAAAATTGGTGTAAAAGTGTCATTTATTGAAACTTTTTTTTTTATGTCATAAAAAAAATAGTTTGTAATTTTTACAGTTAAGACAACAATGCAATAATTATGATGAAAATTTTGTGTGAACATTGGAAGGGTATTAAACTGAATGTTAAATAACATAATTTAGTTTCTTATTTCTTCTCTTTGTTTTAAAATGTCATTGTATAAAGCATTCACAAGCTGTTTGACAGTGGGTTCAAAGCCTAGCATATCCCTGACCAGAAGATTCGGTTTGATTCCTCCCCCATAGCTAAGCATAGTGCGATACTTGTCACCACTATCTCGAGAAAAAGGATTCTCAGCAAAGCTGGAATTCCATATCAGAGATGCCACAGCCCTGGCCCACAGATACGAATAATATCTCCCTCCATATGCACAGAGGTGTGTGAAACGTAGATATAGAGCAGTGTCAGGTACATATCCAAGAGGAGAATACTGAATAGCTGTATCTTTGTATATTCCTTCACTCCATCCAGTTTTGTTTGAAGGAAAATGGATATCAGAGTGAAATTTTTGGTCCAGTATGGCATTAGAAATCTGCATTTGAGTGTCATATGCTGCAAAGAAATGACTCGATGTTTTAAATCTTTTCATGAGTCTCTCTGGAAGGATTTCGTTCGTTTTATAGTGTTTTGCAAAAGTTGAAAGAACACGTTCATCTTTGAGGAATAGTTCCATCAATGTTGATGGCACTTCGGCAAAATCAGTAGCACATCGAGTACCAGTCACATTCTGGTACTTGGCTCGCCCTAACATGGAATGGAGTGCATGACCCATCTCGTGGAACAGGGTTTCAACAGAATGTCGAACTAATAAAATTTCTTTGTCTTTTGGGGGAAGTTCAAAGCTGTAAGAGAGTGTGATGATTGGAGTTTGATAGTAGCAAGAAGATTCTTTGTTTTCCCCAATAACCTCCCGTCCACCCCTTATAGTAAAATGACAATCAGAAGCAAGCTTGTTGCTACGGTAAAACAAATCTGCATACGTGTATCCCAATAAATGCCCACCTTCATCGAAAAATCCAAATTTATACACAGAAGGATGCCATACTTCTCCCTTTTTCACGGGAAGGAGTTCCAAATGGATTCCAAAAAGCAAGTGGAAAAGCTTTCCTAGACCTTCGATGCACGCATGCAATGGGAACCACTCCTTAATTACAGCTGTCGTTTCGTCAGGTATAAAGTATTGCTGAGCTTCGGAAGTTAATAGAGGAATGTCCCAGGGATTGACATCTACATTATCCTGAAACAACTCCTGATTTTTCCTTTGGAAATTTCGCATTAAATCAACATCTTCTCTCGCCAGAGGTAAAATTTTTTCGCTGAGTCTTTCAAGAAACTCCATCACTACTTCAGGTCTTTCAGCCATTGACATTTTCAAAACACGATGAGAAAAACTCGGATCTCCCACAAGTTGAGCCAGATTCTGACGATTTGAGATCATATCTTCAAAAATCTTCATTTTCTTGTCATCAGAGGCATAATACAACAAGTAGCCATTCTTTCTAGTTTCAGACTTCAAGCTTTCATAAGGAACATAATCAACTTGGATATTATTACCATTCTCAGCATAACACTCCCTCAAAGAAGGCATACAGTCACTGCTAGACACAAGATTAGGGTCCAAAGCATTAAGGGAGAATTTGTATCCAATTTCCAATAAGAAATCATTAAGTTTGACAATTTTCTTTCGAATTGAATCTTCTAAATGGATACCGTTGATTTCAAAATCGTGCATAAACGATTCTGCCGTGCGTTTTGTGACTTCATCTTGGCTTGAAAACTCGTCACTGTTCATGAATTTTCTCAGAGCCTTGTAGAGACCAACATCAGTGTTCAATTTTTCGACATACGAGTTTATGGCAATGCAAGCATCCTGAGCAGCACTTGCAAAATCTGGGTTGGGGTGGACCTATGGAATGGAGGGAGAAATGAAAGGTTGGAGATCATAAAAACAGTCAAGCAAAAAAAATTCCATAACAATCTATCAATATTATAGTGGAACCGCAGGGTTCTCCCCAGGATTTATAGGGGCAAGACCATGATCACCATAAAGGAGAGGGCCCAATGTTCTGAGATGGCTCCTGTAATGAATAATAGGGAAGATATTAGGCATAGGGGGAAAAACTGAAGGCATAGTGGCAAGACATAAGGCATAGGGGGGAGAACTGAGGCCCGCTATATCTTAAGATGTCTGGGGAGAATCCTGTTAATGTAGACTCACTAAATGCAAACACCAGACTCTTTTCTATGTCCTAATAAACACACTTCTCTCTAATCAGGACACCAATCAAGACACCTCTTTAATCAGGACACCAATCAAGACACCTTTCTAGTCAGGACACGAATCAAGACACCTCTCTAGTCAGGACACCACCTCTCTAGTCAAAACACCTAAATTTCTGGTCCCAAAAGTGTCTGCTTCAATGTACTTGCCTGTCTGATGCACTCTGCTAGATCAGCCACACGACACAGTTCATCGGACAAAAGGTCCATGTTGTTTATGATGGACATGGATGCATTATCTGCTTTCACTGTTATCGCTTGTGCCAGTTTCCTCGATGTTTCTATACATTTCCTTGTCTCGATTACGAACCCTTCAACAGTAGAAAACTCTGGGCAGTTGAACAGGCCAGTTTCTTCATCTCCAGTTGAAGGAGTGATATCTTTGGCATTAGAATTCGATTCTGAAGGTGCATGAGATGATAATGATGGCAAGATGGGTTTATTTCTAAAAAGAGCCCACCACCTCGAGGGCTCAGGAATTCGTGAACTTCGAAGGTGCATATTATTCGCTCGAGTCTGAAGTTTGGGAGCCCTGTTGCATAGGTGGAATATCCGTGAGCTCTTCTAAAGACAGCGGTAGAAAATCGAGCTGCTTTGCAGCGCCATTATGCCTAGCCCGGGGTGCTCCGTAATAAATTATTCATTAAGTTTCTATAGCAACAAACATTTCTGCAACGTGTGCATTGAAATTGAGTGCTAAAAATGGTGAGTTAAATGTGCAGCACCGCAGCATTCATCTCTGTTCTGTCTGTTGTAGCCTCCAAAGAAAGGTCCAGTTAAGAAGAAAGAGGATGGTAAGCAGAAAAAGAAAGAGGAAGCTGAAAGGAAAGCACAGGAAGAAGGTGTGGTTCAATAACATCCATCATTCCATTAATAGTTACAATTTTTAATATCACCATTTATGTAATTTAATACCACTTATGTAAACACAGTGACCAAGATGTAATAGCAAGTCCTATGAAACCACCTCACATGCATATGTAACAAGCAAAATTTTCTGTTTAATACCAAAGGACTGAATTTAGAGCTAGTGGTGAAATTTAAATTCCTAAGTAGACACACTTTCTCTTCTTCTGTAGAGGCACAGCGTTTGCTTCAGGAACAGGCGCTCCGTGAAGAGGAAGAGCTCATAAGGATTGCAAGAGAAGAGAGGGAACGTTTGAAGGCAGAGGAACAGCGGAGATTTGTGGATGTCACAGAGAGGTTGAATCATGAGTTAGAGATCAAGGAAGCTGAGTTTAAGAACTGGAAAGTGGAACAGTTTAACAAACAACAGGTATTGTACCTTATTAACCCTCAGCACACACAGTAAGTCTTATCAGTTTTTTTAATTTTTATCATCGAGTCTGCAGCCAGTAGCGACTAGAATGCTTCAAATGCGAGAAAGAAGGCAAGATTTGCAGCCTGTATACTGTACTATAATGCTCCATATGATGCGCATGCATGCTCACTAAATTGTATTGGCCGACCATTACCTACTTATCTGATAGCAAGACTACAGGTGTGCTCTGTGTCTGTGGAACAGCGTAATGAAACTCATAGCTAGCTGGAGTGTTTTAGTGAGCTAACTAGCTTTTGCATGTATCCATGTATAAGCTTTTACATTCAAAATGAAATGCAAGACTCTTTACTCAATATATGAACATTGCCTTGTGTAAGTGTTAATATTTTGCACTCTTACTAGCCCTGTGTAACAGTAACTTGTACCTTATGTGTGCGCTGAGGTAGCACTTCAGTGCTCTTGGTACTAAAATGATAATAAAGTAGGTTGAATAATGGGATATAGTATATTAATAATGTACAGAGGTTCTTGGATTTCAGGGAGTCTAAACCACAGCTTACCCGTATTTCTCTATGTAGTGGGAACACTACATCTCCTGCAGTGAAATTCCAGACCCTACCGATGAGAGAGCCTTGAATACTTACCTCACCCTCTGCGAGGAAAACACATCCCTTTCCTTAATCGATGATGTGTTAGCCAGTGTGGAAAACTTGTTACAAGTAAGCAATTTTCATTTGTATTAATATTTGTGGGGTGTAACCCTTGCATATGTGATCTTCTAGTTATGTGGTAATATTAAAATGCTACTGACAAGTGACGGTCTGCCACAACCCTCCCCTGAGGACACTGGGAGATATGAACAGGTTTGTCATACTTGATTTTGTAACCATATCATGAAACTGGTATAGAGAATTGATAATACAATTAACCCATTATAAAACACATGATAGAATTATTTAATTTCTACGACCAATTATTCAGTAATTACATTGGGATTTTCTCTTCATTTGACTTCATCGCAGGTTATAGAGAGAATTAAATGCCTGATTCTGCATAGGCTGGACCAATCCACTTTGTTCTATATGGGCAATGCTGAGAAATATGTGGACAGCGAGACGTACAACTTGAGTGTGGAAGCAAAGCTTGATACAAGACTCACATACTGCCTCTGGGGAAATGTAGTAAAAAATCCAAGGTAGGGTATTGCGTTTTAGCTGCCTGGGAAAAAAATATCAAGGTGGGGTACTGTGTTTTAGCTGGAACAATATTAAAATCGCCTGATCAAGCCCCACAACCATTACCATTAGTACAATGAAACCTGTCTTCTAATGAGACCACTTTTCTTGTCCTATTTTAACTCTAGATCTCACTTGTCTTTCTTGTTTTTATTTCCTTTTTCACACAGATTGAAGACTTTTTCATTCCAGGAGTTGCCTGGTTTCTCCCTTGATCTCCCAAAGTCCCTCCTTCTTGCTGACATTGCAGTACGAGTTATGCGGGTGGATTTTGACACCCTGACCCCTCAAACCCGCTCATACCGTCCTATAATCTCAAGGTACACCATGTCCCACAGTAGCTAAATGAAATAAGTTTGTGGAAGCTCTGATAAAACCACTCAATAAAGGACAATCTACACTCTATACAAAATAACCTCCAAAAGCTCTCAACAAAAGACAGTCTAAAAGTACCTTTGTATATACACTCTATAGAAAATAACCTTCGAAAGAGGACAACCTCTCTACAAAGGACAAAATGCTGCCGGTCCCAAGTGATACCGGTAGTTCTAATAATCCTATAGAATTGGACCAATGGTTCCTCTATTTATTGATCGGGTATAAAGTTAGTCCCAAGTGTTCTTTGATTTCTTTCTGGATTTCATTTTTAGGGAAAATGTTGTGTCTGCTCTATCAACATCGAGTGGCTTGACTGGAGATGAAGTGGAAATTGCTGGTGATCGCCAGGAAGAGGAGGGGAAGAAGGAGGAGGGGCAAACGGAAGAACTGAAGCCTGCCAAGAGCGGGAGCCGGAATAGGAGTAGGAGTGGGAAGAGGAGCAGGAGTAGGAGCGGGAAGAGGAGTAGGAGCGGGAGCAGGAAGAGGAGCAGGAGCAGGAAGAGGAGTCGCAGTGGGAAGAGGAGTCGCAGTGGGAAGAGGAGTGGCAGTAGGAGTAGGTCTCGGAGTGAACGGAGACCATCCACCAACAAGGTCACTGAAAATCCATCCATGTGCATGAAGTCTAATATCATGTTAGTCATCAATGGAGTCATACATGTACATGTGCACATGCATGTACAAGTCATGCACATATATGTGACATGTGCAGAGGAGTCATCCACGTAATATAAGACATGCACATGCATGTGACATGTGCATATCTAATGTAGAGCAATGAAAGTCATACACATACAACATGTGAGGATGCATAATGGAGTCTTGCATGTACAGGCATGTACAGACTCGATCGTGCATGTTTTTTATTTGTTTGTTTTTGTTGTTGTTTTTATATCTTGTGTACTTGCATGCAGAGTGTGACTGATGTTATTCAAGATGGTGAGGGTGCACAGGAAGAAGAAGGTCGACCCACCACAGAAGACCATCAGAGAGAGAAATGTATGTCAAAGTCAATACAGTGAACTCCCTCTAATCCATCAGGACCCCTGAAATGAGGCCACCCCTGTATTCAGGACACTTCTGCTGGCCCCAAAGGTGGACGGATTAGAGGGAGTCCACTGTAATCACTTTTGGGGAGTGAAATTGATGTATACATCTGGCGCAGAAAAGTGATTAGATTGAAGTGAATTTAGGGTGTCTTTTATAGGAGTGATTTATTGCAAAGTGACACACATAATGACACATCATAGGTTTCAGGGGATTCCCTGTGATTACCTCCACAGATTGTATAGGGTTAAAGTGAAGACAAAAATGAAGGGCTGGGGGGATTCCCTGTGATTAGGGCTCCATAGTTAAAGTGAAGACAAAGCTAAATTGTTTTCTCTAGGATTTGCACACACTCATAGCTCCAGCTACTTCTGCCAGCAGCTATCAATTGATATTCCTTACCAACAAAATACTAACCATCTTACAGCTGTGTAATCTAATAAATGTTATCATAGAGATTTAACAGAGTACAAAGTGCTTTTATTGAACCACATCCAATCGTAAGCCTTTGTGGTTAGAAATTAGACTTGTTTGCATTGCTCAACAATAATAAAGTGTGGCTGATCATATGAAGTTAAAAGCTCTGTTAGGAGTTTCATCATGTGGATTGCAAAATTTCCCATGAGTTATGCACATGACCATCTGTGTGTTATACTGCTACCTATGTCAACCAGAGTACAAAGTGGCAAGTGTAAGACACTTTAAAAGTAAACATGGGCACAATATTATTTTGTTTATAAACGTTAAAGTTTTATTTAGGGTTTAATTCAGGATTTTGCTCGAGGGGGGTCAAATGCCTAGTGAAAAAATTTGAGGAGGGGCAACTACAAACCAGTATATGTATGTGGAATTGTATGATAATCTCATTACAAAAGCTAGCTAATCCCAAGGGGGGGGGGCAAGAAAAGGGGCAGAAGCCCCCCCCCCTCACTCCCCCTTGAAATAAATCCTGATCCATGAGGTCATGCATGCATGCATATTCTGTTTAGAGCTGAATTTTTTGCTTTTTTTTAAATTATGGTAGCTATTCCTTCCTCATCTCTTAGGGATAAATTTTTCTTTACATACTAAAAGGAGGCATGACTCGATCATTTTCTTTTTATGCATATGTCATTCTGGAAAGTGATATAATAGCGTTATGAGTACGATAGCAATACGTGGGAGCACAAGAATCGATATAACCATGCTCATAACATGAAATATTCCCCAAATATCAGCTCATAATTATTATGAAAATTAAATTTTATATCGTATCGTAACACTAAGTAAATGATAGCAGCTGCAAATACAGTGGATGGTACACCGCGGCAGGTTTGTTTGCTTTATGTATTTATTACAATGAGAAAGCAGATGTGGAGGAAATCCATTAGCATTCATTATGCACACTTGAGTAATCAGTTTTCATTCCCTTTGTTGACATTTTGCCATTGCCATTGAAATTATGGTGAAATCAGTGGTGCCAGCATGATTATTGAGGTTTGTATGGAGTCCACATTGGAGCATGAATTCTAAATAGCAATAGGACACACAAAAAAAAACATGAATTAAAAAAAAATTACCAGACCATCTGTCAGAAACTTTTCTTTTGTTACTTTTGTTGTTGTTTTTTCCTTTCATTAATGCTGTGCATACATGCATTCAAGACTCTAGAATAGTGGAGACCCTCTATCCCCTGCAAAAAAAGTTTTCTTGATATTAAGTCACCCGTGAAAAAAGGATATGTTCCACCTTGAGTATGTTAATTCAATAAGCACCTTTCTAATCAGGACATCTCTTTCTTTAATCAGGACATCTCTCTAATCAGGACACCTTTCTAATCAGGACATATCTTTTAATCAATCCGGACATCTCTTTAATCAGGACATCTCTCTAATCAGGACACCTCTTTAATCAGGACACTTCTATGGTCCCCACATCAAGAGGTTCTTAGATCAGCATTCAAGTAGATTGAATGTAGTCACAGTTTTGTTAGTGTCTCAGTAAGGATGTATAAGAGTGAGAACATTTCCTCTATTGTAAACTCCATACAATATTAAAACACACACTGAATGTATCACAATGATATATCCTGCCCACGGTTTTGCACACTGAATGTGTCACAGTGATGATAATGATTATACATATCCTGCCCACCTTTTTTTTTTTCCATGGGTTTGTATAGGCTTTCCATTTGCTTTTGTAGGTGGTCATTGTGACAAAAAAAAGAGAGGACTTTTTGAGAAAGTGAAAGAAGCTGCTCAAATTATTATAAAGGACTACAGTACTTCATGTTCCCATGAGGGGTGGGAGTAATTTATATGCAAGTCTTCATGTAGAAATTCCATTTACTGCAATTGAATTTGCAATTTCTCAAATATGCAAACTTCTGTCTGTCATGTGTTCTATAATGGTTAGACTATCTCTACACCAAATTTCCAGACCATGACCACGTCTAATATTTTATTTTTCTTGGGACTAACAATGTAATTAACATTATTCATAGTGTTGATTAGCAGAAGAATATTTGTGGTTTTGGTCATACCTAAATAGTATTGGACTATGGAAAGATGAGATCTCCCCTTAAAGAGATCTTAATTTTTGGAAAGCCCACAACTATGGAGTTGCCATGTATTCCGAAATATAACCATCAATTAATAGCATTTCTTGTAGGCTATTTAATGTATGGAGTTAATGTAGGAGAGCTGGATAGTAAATGTAGAAAATAATTCCTTCACTGGAATACTGAATACCAAAACGCATCCCATTCTAATGATCACATGGCACACTTTAAAAAATAAAAAAATAACAGCCACCCACTTCATTCTGACCACTATCATCTATACTTTCACAATATCCATAACAACTCTGCTGAAATCCACTTGATACCTTGATCTATAACTGCTATAACTTTTTTCAATTTCAAAAACCAGCTTGTAGAGGCTCGTAGAGTGGGTGATCAGCTCTCTGCTGGTATTTTTGAACGTTAAATTTGGTCAAGAATTGAGAAAGTTAGAGCAGATATAGCGAATGATCAAGGGATCGAGTGAATGTAAATAAACAGTAAATCCTCACCTAACTTTTTGTTGAAAATGAAGTTAGTAAAGACCTTTTAATTCTTTAACCTTGAAATGCAGCACTTCCCTGAGGCCTTTTTTTAGCTTCCAGAACATGAAAACAGCAGATGGTATTTGTCATAAGGACTGTTCCTGCAACACTCAATGTCTTGTTATTAACATGGGATAAAACAGTTCAATCACATCAAAGTACTATTTGAAGTTGATGCATAGGTACATGAAGAATTTAAGTGTACAGATGTGATACATAAATGACCCCTCTACTATTTGAAGTTGATGTGAAGAACCAAGTATACAGATGTGATACATAAAATAATGACCCCTCTACTATTTGAAGTTGATGCATAGGTACATGAAGAATTTAAGTATACATAAACGACCTCTGGATGATTTTGACCCAGCTTTTTCTAATGGTACTTTTCAGTACGTGTGCTTTTTCTGGATCAATTCATTTTAGCCTATTAATCTTTAATCTACTGTTTGCCAAAAAAAATTAATGATTTCCTTCCACTGCACTTTGACTACTTAACCTTTTTTTCCACTCAGCAATGTTTGCATTGAAAACTAAGATTAGCATACTTGAAATTATACTTAAATGGTGTTTCACACACAATCCATTACATTTCAGCGATGGAATGATTAGAGGTACTGATATATAATATTTACTATTGGTTTCGAATCGATGTTTCAATTTATGTCATTTCTTCTCTATACACACTGTAATAAAGAATATTGATTTTGAAGGATGCATTTCAGCTTTCCATTAATCTCTACTTGTGCACTTGATCCCTTGATCATTCACTATATTGCTTTAGTTTCTCACAATTTAAACACCAGCAGAGAGCTGATCAACCAGTTTTTTTTGAAATTTGGTTAAGAATTGGGAAAAAGTATAGCAGTTATGATGAATGATCGGGGATCAAATAGATAGTGGTACTATTAATTCACCCCCGAAATAAAGACATCTCTAATAAAGACATACATTCATCCTCTAAAGCTTCCTTACAATGAATACATTATTTGTTATTTTAAAATCACACTCCATCAACAGAAGCTATTGACGATATTGCCATGAAAAATATAAACACTTGTTATGCATTATTACTATTACAATGGAGTACTAGAATCAATAATAAATTATTATGTTATATTCAGTTCGATTGTTATCAGTTGATCAAGTAGTGAATAAAGTTTTTATCGCCACTCTATATCATAGTGTAAGAGGCATAGTGAAAGAATAAACAAGGGAGCACATGGACTCATTGGCAAAATTATGTTTATTTGATGCGTTTCCTTCTTTCAGTTGAGTTGTGCAAGCAGGAGAGATCTCTCACTGCATTGTAAAACCTGGTACATCTGATAAATTAAAGTGAGTGCGCTTTTAAAGAGGGGAATCTCTGAATGCAGCACGTTTGGGACCAAATTATTTCAAGGGTGAATTAATGATTATTGAAATAATGGTGCCTATTTGAATAAATAATTTCGTTTATATTTAATTTTTATGTATTTAGTATGTGCTTGCTTTATGGAAGGTTAGCTGTGTGTATTATCTTTACTAGTTAGGTACCCACCTACTTTGTATTCAAGGCCTGAGGTGGTAGGTATAGAATGTGAAATAATCATGGCATCAGATTAGTATCAACATCAAGATTAGGTGGTTTTTGGCGTAGTGATAAGTGAAGTGTCAAAAACCATGAATGGCTCACTTTTGATAAGTTTCCATATTTGGGTTGTACTTATACAATTCGTGGAAACTCATGATCTGACTGTGTCATTGCATTGCCTAAGAATTGTACAACAGAACTTTCCCCTTAGAGTAGTCACACACAAACTTTTGAACATTATATTCCTAGAGGAGGAGAAGGGATTAGAATAATGCTAGCTATGATAATTATTATGAATATGCATAGTAGTCAGAATCTTAGAACAGGTTCGATAAATTTGCACAGTCCAAACGTTTTGATATCCCATGCATAATGCTGTCTCACTGTCATTCACCAGCTTGCTATGCTGCAAGGATTAGCTAACCAAAATTTAATGATGCAATATTTTATTGGGAAATATAAATTATTCTTGTTTAACTACATGTATCAGCTCCACAGGTCACTGAATTGGAGGTATGGTTTGTTGTTGTTGCTACCTGATCAGCCTCCATGTTATAAGACCATGGAGTGCTCTTACCTATGCAGGTACATACCAATGCTTAGAGGTACGCTGGAGCCATTCACTATGGATTATCTGAATTCAAAAATAATCAGGACACATTTTTCCCTTTCCGCGTTCCATTCCAATAATTACTCCTCCTTGAAGTTAGGACACTTCTCTAATCAGGACACCTCTTGAATCAGGACACCTCTCTAATCAGGACACCTCTCTAATTAAGGCAACACAGTTGAGAGGTTCCAATAGTAACTCAGTAACTTAATAGATACAAATTACTTTCGTCATGTGATAACAAAGTAACTGGGGAGAATACAAGTTAAGCTCATGAACTGACCCTAAACTTTGACCTTTATGCCTGATAAAGGCCGACTATATATGGAAGCTTAGCATGGAAAATTGTATCGACTAAAAATCAGAGGAAAAAAAAAAGGTTCCGCTAAACTACTTCACATTCAAACCAAATACCGTTTATCTTTCTTTAAGTAAATATATGATATGGCTATGATCATGCTGATACTCTTCCGTCTGTGACCAGAGAAGGTGGAAAGGGCTGAGAATGAGTATCTTGTGGATCTAAATGTATACAATCTTTAGAAAATTACAACCCAAAAAGCAGGATTTATCACTTTGGAAGTTTTTACATCCGCGCACGATGAAGCACTGGTGTCAGATTTTAATATTCTTTTCCCCCCTCCCTGAATAGGGTGGTAACATAAATCTCTCTGATCATGTTTATATATTACCAACTAACAACTAACACCACACTAGGAAAGAGATGCCTGAATTTTTTTTACATGCACCTGAAAAACTTTTTTAGAATAAGGGATAGTTTTCACTATCAAGTAAGCATTCAATAAACACCTTCCTTCACTAAGGAGTGAAATGTTTGTTTAATTTTTGTTTTATATATGACTAAGTTGATAGAGGCTCATTTTGCCATGATTGGATCTTTAGTTCCTGTATAGTGGTGATTGAAAACACACTGAAATGCGGGTGGAAGATATATTTCACAGTTTTTCTACACTAAAGGAAAGAGATTCCATTATGGATATGTATTTCTTTTCCTTTATGAGACACATTTTTAGATCAGCTGTGGGAAGAGGCATTGTTTTTTTTGAGAAAAATTCCTTTGTTCCAAATATATGTATTATGAGTGTGGTGTTGGATTTCTATAGAGCCTGATTCAAAATATTGACTGAAACTGTTTGAACCTCTCTGATCAAGAGATTTCATAACTGCAGTATTGCCATTAAAGGTAAAACCGTGGTACTTATGCACTACTTCTAAAGTCTCAAAGTTAAAATGTGCACTTAGTGATTTATATCCCATAGAATTGGATTCAAACTCTATACATACATAAGTAATATTATTTCAAAAAAAAAAATCAAAGGTGGTACTTTTACATCACATAAGCTGTAAACAACAGTAGTTGGACATCTGCCTTAACAGTAAGTATGCTTTATTAGTGTTGGCTTCACATGTGCGTACCTTACTTCCGAAGTTTAAAAACAAGCTGAATTAGGGGCACTTTTTTCTTACACTTTCTGGTGAAAACAGTGTATGTGAAACCATTTGATATACCTCTCTATGATTAGTCTGATCAGTAATAGGCAGGTTTTCTAATGCTGTGAATGTGACTAAAGCTTATTTGCATATACTTGATCCCTCGATAACTACTATAACTTTAAATTTCAGAAACCAGCTCATAGAGTGGTTGATCAGCTCTCTGCTGGTATTTAAATGTGAAATTTGGTGAGAAAGTTAGAGCAGTTTATAGCGAATGATCAAGAGATCAGTAAATATATAGCTTGCTACATCCTTTGTGCATGTGACATTGACAACTAACCATAATTATGAGCAATCTCTAACCACACATTTCGCAATGAAGGTATACCTATTGCAAGTTGTAATCTGTGACTTGGTGGTTTATATTCCTACCTTAGACTATATTCCCCACAGCTGGAGTTCAATAGTACAGGCTATAATTAGAAGTTCCTAATACTGGTGGTAATACCTAGTATTCCTTATAGGCTTTATGAGTGATTTTCTGGGAAAAAAATTGTCATGTGTATACTGAGACTTGTGATTAATAGTTGTAAAGAACATGTAAGATTTTACTCCTGTTTTTGGGAAGGTGATGCTATATATATTTAGCACTAGCACTTTAAACTTTCCAAATTTTAGATCTTGGAAATCCCTTTTGTGTTGAGGTTATTTACTACTACTATACTTCCTTATTTGCACATTTTCTTTTTAAGACCTGTTACCTTTCCTGTGCTTTTTGGTTCCCAGATAGTGGGAAATTCACTGGAAGCATAATTTGATGAGTCAAGGCAATACCTCAAATCTAAAGAACCAACACATTATCATTAATAAATATCCAAACCTTTTAATTAATTGTTCCCCTGGGTATAATTGAGCTGTGATACCTCTCTTGTGCTTTTTGGTTCCCAGATAGTGGGAAATTCACTGGAAGAATTCTCACATAATTTGATGAGTCAAGGCAATACCTCAAATCTAAAGAACCAACACAGTCATTATTATTAATAATTATACCTGGACCTTCTAATTAATTGGGCCCCTGGGTATTATTGAGCTGTGATCAATTTTGTTGATGCAGCTGGATTAGAAACGGAGAATAAGGAGATGCTGTTTGAGGAAGGGGAGGTGGACATGAGATCGTTCCGACCTGCTGGAGGACCCATCCTCTTGAATATCCTGGAACTTCCCCCTCAACCAAAAGTCATCAATAATTGGACCATCAAGAATGGTATGGAATACAGGGGGCGTGGCTATAAGTATGTGGATAGCTAGCAAGGGAGAAAGTAGTCACTGCTAATTTGGTAAAGGGTCATCAAGTATTATGTGGCACTGAGTAAAGGGTCGTCAAGTAGATATACTTCACTTACTCATTATAGAGAGAATAATTGTTATTATGGTGACCTTTTACCGAATCGTCCACAGTTCTCTCCAAGACCCTACCCACATTCAAGTACCCAGTGGAAGTGCAGCGCCCAATATCTTCACATGTGGGAGAGACAGAGGAACCAGCACCTCCCGCCCCTGTACCGGGATCTTCATCATGGCAACCCATCACTATTAGCATGAAGTAAGCAGAGTTTATAAGCAGAATTTTGATTTATCCTCTTGTAATTTCAATTATCTTACAGTGGAACCTCCGAATAATGGGGTCCATCCTTTTGCCCTTTATAAAGAGATTATCTTCTTTTGTATAAAGTGAAGGTTGTCCCCTTGTCCTCTTTCGGAAGGTTCCACTGTATACATTATACTTACATATACTATAATATATGGTTCTACAGTTTACCAGATCAGTACATATATCCAGAGGATCCTCAAGTGGCTCGCTGGGATGATGAGAACAAGATGTGGCGGACCAATGGAATGCAGCACATTAAGTTTGAAATGAGTAGGTCATACTGGTACAAGTATGTATGTACTCTTCAGCATGCTTTATAATGGACTTTGCACCTCAGCCCATGTGATCTGCTTAATGCTTCTTTTTTTTTTTGGGGTGAAAATTTTAAAGGTTCATCCACAAATTTCATAATATATAACACTCCCCCCCCCCCCCCCCCCCCCTTCATGTAGATGAGGATTCAAAGACAGTGTCATTTCAGACTTTCTACTTCAGTCCATTTGCCATCATGGTGGTGAGTTCCTTATTAGTTTCCTCTGGCCAGCCCCTTCATGAAAATGGGCATAGACTATTTACCACATCAATCATTTGAGCAGCATGTTTCAGTTCTTAGTGGTGATCAGTCCCTCAACCTATAGTTCCATATTAGGAGGTTGAGGTTTCCCCCCTCTACCCAAGTGCACTCCATGAATCTGTGTGGGTGATGACAGGAAGCCAAGCAAGATCTGCTCAGCTATAAATGTGTGACCTCTTGTTGTAGGGTACTACTGCCCTATTAAGCATTTATGTTAAAAATAGAAACCAGTGATATTTTATTCTGTATCTATTTATAGTAGCCAATAAAACACACCTGAATTGTAAATTTAGAGTAACAGATTTCCTGCTTTTGTGACACTACAATGTGAAATGGGTAACTGATTTTTAACTATAATCTCGGGTTTTGGTTATGGAATGGTTGAAGTGTGCATTCTATGATGACTGATTTAATGGTTATTTCATAGTAACAACCATATCCATTTTGTCAGATCATTTCAAAAGAGTTATAATCCTCACTGGGCTTTGTTACGGAGTGGTTGGTTCTACATAATTCAATAAGGAAATGCTTTAGATTGCTGTGGCTTTGCTTCATTGGCTTCTTGCTGTGTTAAATACACTCATCAAAACTGATATTCCTATTCAGTTTCATCTTAACTGCTTAGGTTGTTAGCTTATCTACAAGAACTGGTATAAAATTTGGCAAAAATGGCTGAAGAAGCAGTCAAGAAACTTGAAGAGCAGCTCAATTGTGCCATTTGTCTTGATACCTACATTGACCCTAAGCTACTCCAGTGCTTCCATGTCTTCTGTAAGCAATGCCTCGTAAAGCTTGTAGTCCGAGATGAGGAGGGACAACTCATCCTCGATTGTCCGACCTGTCGTCAGATCACGCCCATTCCAGCCCGAGGGGTTTCTGGTCTTCTATCAGCATTTCATATTAATCACCTCCTGGAGATTAAAAAATCTTTAAAGAAAGTAGAAACATTTGAAATGGGTCCAAAAGCGATTAAAGGTGACACGACACAGAAAGATATAATTTCCTCTGGTCAATGTTCGGTCCACAATCTGAAAGAGTTAGAGCTGTATTGTGAGACGTGCGAGATGCTTATCTGCTCTCACTGTGCACTCCGAGGCCAGAAACATCACAGCCATCAGTACGACATGATCAGCTCGAGCTATGAACGCTATAAGGAAGATTTAACTGCCATGCTAGAGCCTATGGAGAAGAAACTCGGTACTATCGAACGATCATTGGCACAGTTGGATAGGCACTGTGGTAAAATAACCACTCAGCAAGCTACTATCGAAATGGATATATCCAACACTATCAAGAAAATTCAAGAGATTTTTGATGCAAGGAAAGAGGATTTGATCAAGCAGCTGGAGCAAATGACCCAGGAGAAGTTGAAGGACCTTGCCATTCAGAAGAATCAGATGGAATCCATCCATGTTCAATTGAGTAGCTGTATTGGTTTCTTAAGGGAGAGTTTACAGACAAAAAAGTTGGGAAGAGCACTAGAAATGAAGGCAACCCTAGCAAGACAAGTGACAGAACTAGCTACTGATTTTCAACCTGATGTACTGAGACCTAGTGCTGAAGCCAACATCAAGTTTTCATCTTCACCAAACTTTCCATCTCTTTGTCAGAATTTCGGTCAATTATTCTCACCGGGATCTACAGATTCTTCGAGGTCATATGCCACTGGGAAAGGGTTGGAGGTAGCAGTGGTTGGGGAAAAATCTACTGTTATTCTTCATGCTGTAAACTTTAAAGGCAAACCATTAGGGAAGCTCGTCAAATCGTTAGAATGTGAGGTTGTATCTGAGATAACAGGTGCCACAGTGAGTGGTATTGTTACTAAACAAGAACAGAGTCAGTATGAATTAAGCTATCAGCCTATTGTCAAAGGAAGGCATCAGTTACACATTAAAGTCGACGATCAACACATCAAAAGTAGCCCATTCACTGTAACAGTGAAGTTACCAGTTGAGAAAATTGGTACTTCAATTCGAACTATTAGTGGACTGAAAAGACCATGGGGAGTGGCTATCAACCTGAGAGGAGATTTGATAGTAACTGAATGGGATAAGCATTGTGCATCTATCTTCAGCCCCAATGGAAAGAAGCTTCAGTCATTTGGTAAATATGGTACCAAGAACGGACAATTTATTCATCCTTGTGGACTGACAGTTGATGGCGAGGGAAATGCTATAATCGCGGATAATTATAATTGTCGTATTCAGAAGTTCACGTCAGATGGTCTGTTTCTTGCTGCAGTTGGTACTGAAGGTAATGGACCATTGCAGTTTGATCATCCCAAGGATATTGCATTCAATGCTAGTAATGATAAGATATATGTAGTGGATAAAAACAACCGTGTTCAAGTTCTGAATCCCGACCTTACCTTCTCCAGCACTTTTGGGAAAACAGGAAACTCTAAAGGGCAGTTCAATGCACCTTGGGGTATTGCCTGTGATAGCACTGGGAATGTTTATGTGGCTGATAGTTCCAACAATCATATTCAAGTCTTCACGGCTGATGGACACTTTTTGAGAAAATTTCAGATTTACGATCATGCTGAGAGCGAGGCAGTACACAGACCAGTTGGTATCACTATTGATGCCAATGATTTCATTTACATCAGTGAGAGTTGGAAACATCGTGTCTTCGTTCTCACTTCTGAGGGTCAGTTTGTGACGTCACTTGGTCAAGAAGGGACTGAAGTGGGCAAGTTTGAGTGTCCTCGTGGACTTGCAGTGGCTGATGGTGGAGTTGTTTACGTGTGTGACAGAGATAACAATCGTATTCAAATATTCTAGGCCAAAAAAAAAAAAAAAAAAAAAAAAAAAAGAAAGAAAAAGAGCAGATATAACAATTCTTTTCTTTTTATATGTACTCTCTTCAATGATAATTCAATTTTTATGCCATTACCACAAACACAGGATGTAATCATGATATCCTGTTTTACCTGTAGGACCAGTATGCTAACATGCCCTACCAGTCATGGGGGATGCTACCTCTTGGGGAGGGCCACACCCTCTTTAGCATTGAAGGGGGTATAGCTGATATCGAAGTAGAGATACAAGTAAGTCTGGAACTGAATCCAAAACCATGACTACTCTCCCATGAAGCCTGTGGCTATTATATGAGTCAGCACTAGAGCAATAATAGTTCAATTTGATGCAAGCATTCTGGCATGCCATCCTAATGGAGTGGAACCCCTCAATGTGAACTCCTTGAAGTGCACATATTATTTTATAGTTAATATGATCAGGACAGTGTTAATTCACCTTTGTAATGAGGATATTTCTAGTGAATACTCTATTCTGGTGTCCTACATTAAGGGTAGAGTACTTCTGAATAATAATTGACTTCTTTGCCAGGGGGACACAAGTACTCTAGTGGGTCCTCTTGAACGACCTCCTCTGACACACCTCCTCAACCAACCAATGACTACATTACAACTCATGGCGGCCCTCACCAAAACGGGTGCCAACTTCTTCCCCGAAGGAGATGCAGCCAAGTATGTCAGCATTACCAAGAAGCACCACTTTGTGGAAGAGCAGATGTATAGGAGTATGGCATTGGCTAGTTGTGGTTTTGGTTTTCAATGGAGCCAATGGAACAGTGATGTCAGTCCTGGGAAAGTGGTGATTAGAGTGGCCAAGGGTAACACTGAGTCTGACAAGCAGAGTCCTCAGAATGTATGTTCATCTAGCAACTATAGATAGTCTATTAATTTTGTATTCAGTTAAACCCTTGATCATTTGCTATAATTATCTGTACCAACTTTCCCAATTCTTCACCGAATTTCACAAAACACCATCAGAAAGGCTCCCTCAATGAGCTGGTTTTTGAAATTTGAAATTTGGTTAAGAATTGATAGCGAATGATAAAATTTTGTTTAAGTGTGTCTGGACGAAGAAATGAATTAAAATGATCACATAAAGGACAAAGGTTTACAATAATTACCCCCCCCCCCTTTTTTTTTTAAAGTTGAAATGGAGAAACTATGTTGGAGGCAATCACTGCTTCAGGCTACAAGTCTCAGAAGAAGACGAGCGTTTTTCATTGGACATGGATAGTAATTGCTTGGTAAGAGACTCGATCACATCATAATTATGTTGTGTATCTGAGGCTTCCACTTGATAACTGAACCCTGTAATAAGTTTCGGAAGCAGAAAAAAGTGTTTTCATTAAAGGGGTGCGCATTCTGGGATGAATTGATGTGATTTTCAGGAAGAGATTCTTGTCTGTATAACCTGTCCTGTATTATATTATAATTATAGACACATCCTGATGTTTATTCTGCCTTGGAACATGAGGCCTCTCCTGCTATCAAAAAGATAATGAAAGAAACTTCCTCTGTTCACTTTGAGGCTGTCAAAACATGGCTCACTGCTACTAAACCACTCACATTTGCTTAATTAAATCCTCATCATGCAAATAGTAAAATAATGACTAATACTGGTATATGATCTGGATATTATTATTATGTGGTGAATTAGTTATGTCTTGGGCTTTGTGACAGTGGTTGAACCTTTGAAATCCCCACCCCCTTTAAGATCCTTTGATGTTTGAATATCCATCCTCCCCATTTTAGCTGATGCATACATGCATAGACTGAGTGACATGTCAATATATTGGGGGGTGGAACAGGCTCATTGCACTTTATAGTTGGGGTGGAAAAGATACATGTAACAAACAGTACAGCTACTACAGTGTCAATCATGGATGTTATTGAGTGGTGGAACTCTGTGAAGGCTAGCTATGAAGAATCAGTGTACAGAAATGGAGGTAAACTTTAGTTTGCATACACAAAAATAGCTACTGGTTTCTGTCCCTCTAGCTAAGGTTAGTTTTCTAGTGCTACTTTGGGCTATAGCTGAAATAACATTTCATTTCCAGATAAGCGTGTAGAGAACTGGATCTTTGTCCACTCCCCCTGGCCAACCATAACTCTCTGCTTGTCCTACCTCCTCATGTGCACTGTTGGACCCAAACTCATGGCACAGAGAGAACCCTTCAACCTAAAGCCATTGCTGGTGATCTACAACTTCTTAATGGTCTGCTTATCTTTCTACATCTTCATGGAGGTAGCGAACTACTCCTACTGTTGTTCAAGTAGTAGTAGTCTGGCTTCATACTTGTTTTTGTTTTTTTGAACAATGCAGCTCATTATTTGTGCCAGACTCCTGGGTTATAACTTCATCTGTGATAAACTGGTGTACAAAGATGATCCGACACACATGAGGGTACAGTCATTATCATTCACTATAGGCAGTTACAGCCAAAGAATGCCAAAATTTATATTTACTTACGGGGGGGGGGGGGGGGGGGGTTGTAGTTTGTAAGCCCTGTTCAATCTCTCTGCATGGTCTTTTATACAGTTAGCAGCAGCAATATGGTTGTTTTACTTCTCCAAATTCATTGAGTTTCTGGACACACTCTTCTTTATCCTGCGCAAGAAGAACAGCCAGATTAGTTTCCTTCACATCTACCACCACACCTCCATGCTCTTCATCTGGTGGATAGCAGTAAAGTGGTATGCTGGAGGCACATGTGAGTCAATAAGTAGCTAGCTAGCTGGCTGGCTAACATCAAAATAACAAAATTGATGCTAGAAAATTTTATGAGAAAGATGTGCCCAATATCCCAATCAAAGATTTAAATCCATGATACTATGCTGGTACAGTAGTATAGAGGTGTCCTTTTATATTCGGAGGTCATTTAATACACAAAGTATGGTGGGACAGCAAAGGTGGAGGTGTCCTTTATTCGGAGGTTATAATAGCCAGAGACATCTTTTTGCCTTTTTCTGTAGCATTTTTTTCTCCGATGCTGAACTGTGTAGTGCATACATTCATGTACACCTACTATGCCCTCTCTGTGTTCCCATCACTCCGCAAGTACCTATGGTGGAAACGATATCTCACAATCTTGCAACTGGTAAGGGATCATATTGAGCTCCCACCACCTTGAATCCTGTACATTATAGAGCCATATTAGAGCTATGAGGCTGCATGACTAGCTATTATGAAATCCCTGTAACAATAGCTACTAGTAACCACAAAAAGTGGAAGGTGGACTCGAAATTTTGAAGTGGTCTTTAAGAAGGTGGTCTCTGGTCTTTAATTAAGGCAGGTATATTTTATTTTTGTCCGATAGAGCCAATTTCTGCTTGTGATAGTTGTATGTGTCTACAACCTCTACACTGCCTGTGACTTTGACAAGAGAGTGCTCTGGTCAGCTGTCATCTACTTGACTTCACAGTTCCTCCTCTTCTTGAATTTCTACTTGAAATCGTATTCCAAATCCAATAAAAAGAAAACCGATTCCAATGCTAATAACTTTATAAAGAGTGGAGATTTCGATAACCAAAAGCAAGATTAGTAGCTATATGAACTTTCAGACTGATTTGAATAAACCATTTTTTAATTAATAATAACATTATTAAATAAGGGAAGGGTTTTTTCTTATTACAGCCTGTACAAAATATAGAGCAGCGTGATAAAAATAGCTATTCTCAGCACTCACTGTTTTTCTTTGTTCGTTTGTTGTTTTGTTTTTTGTTGTTTTTTTAAAAAGGTATTGTTACAACAAAAATTTTGTACCTGTGATCAGCTAGCTGCCATATATTTAAACACCCGAAATTTTAAGCTATTATTCTTTACAAATCCTCTGATTTTCAGATCATCATGACGCATAAACTTCCCTTTCCCCCATGGTTTGGACATCCTCCCATCCTCTTTGACCCGTCCAGCACTAGCATTTGGAGTACTGTCATGATATTTGATAACCTCCGTATGATGAGACTCGTCATCCCTTAGGTTCAGCAATTGAACGTAAATTGAACCTCTAAAAGGCCACTTTAGTTTGGAATCGTATTCGCCCTTAGTTAGACTTATGAACACAGACATGTAAATTCCTTTGCCTGGACCATTTCCTCCAATATCGACCCAAAGACACATGCGATAGCCTTGATCGTGAGTATAAAACAGGGGTGAGCTCCAACCCATATCACCTTGAGTACGGCGATTCTCGTAATCATCGAGTACAAAGGTCAGAGGAATAATTGACGAATATGCTTGAAGAACTTCAATGGATTGACGATTTTCGTCCTGTCTGGTTTTAAGTTTGTCAAATTCCGATCTAAGTTCTCTGATGTCCTGTACTTCTTTCTGGAATTGTGCCTGCATTTCTTTCTTCTCTTGTAGCAACCTTTCAATGAATTTATCGTTTTCATCGAGATGGTTTTGCTGTTGGATGAGTCTCTCTCTTAAGGTGATGTAACTACTTGCCATCAGTGAGAGATGAGATTGCATATTAGACTCTAGATGCTCCTGCAGTCGGTCAGGAGGTATCTGTTCCATACATCCAGCAAACTCGAATTCACAAGGTATGGGATCAGGGTGATTACATTTGCAGTCATTTTCGATATGGTTTTCCAAGTCACACTGTTTTAATGACAATCCACAACCATTTGGACAAGAAACTGGTCGAGATAAGCATTCTGGTTGGTGCTCTTCGATGACATCAATATATTTGCCTTTATATTCTTGACAGAATTCGCAAGTATATGGTCTAAATGCGCACAAGTTAGATTCATGATTCTTGAGAGTTCTTCTCAAAAATGAAGATGTGTGACATAAGAAACAATCTACTTCAGCATATTCGCAACCCAAAAAACGACGTTCGAAAACTGGCTTGGTATTGAGATGCGCTTCCAATTCTCCCAACTCTCCTGACCAGTTGCAGCCTTCTTCTCTTAGACTGCACCAGACTTTGAAACTATACAGACTTCGATGTAACCTTTTATCAGAGAAAATATCAAACTCAACCCTATTGCAAGTGGGACAAGGCTTTCTACTGGATTTGATACGCTCTATGCAGCTTTTGCAGTAGATATATCCGCAGCAAGTAGCTTGGTAAGGCTCACGGAGAACGAGAAGACATATTGGGCAGTTAGTTTGAAGTTCCTTAGGTGGTTCTAGGAATTCACAATCGAAGCCAACTTCTGCGTCTTTCTTTGGCTGAAGGGATGCATCGAAGGCTGGGGGTGGTAGGTCTATTCCAGAGTCTTCTTCGATACGAAGTTTGTCTTCCTTCTTTAGCTTTGCCATCATTCAATTTTACTTATCCAATTAAGAGAATAGTTGACGTCATCATTGTTATTAAAATTAATGTCAAACAAGAAGATATACCAGTGATAAAAAAATTTTAAACAGTGTTCTAAAAGCACACACTTGATACAAAAATAAGGGGGATCACATCTCAAGAGCAACATTAGATACTCTAAATTTAAGAGTATCATTCAAAACGAACTCATCTGAGTTCAGTTTCTCATGACTAATGAAATTTACCTTTCCCCATGGCCTAGACGTCCTTCCCTCTTCCAGTACCCTACCTGAAGTTGCAATGGGAGTAGTGGCATGGTATTTAATCACTTCTTCATACAAAGAACCCTCGTCTCTTTGATTGAGTATCTGTATACTAACGGTTCCCCTAAACGGCCAATTGAGCTGACTATCGTACTCTCCTTTAGTGAAATTAAGAAACACAGACAAACAGGATCCTCTTGTTGGTCCTCCTCCTCCAACATCCACTAAGAGGCACATGCGATACCCACGAGGGTGCGTATAGAAACCAGGTGAAGTCCATCCCACATCTAATTGAATCAAGCGCTTTTCATAGTCATCCAACGTGAAAACGACTGGCACTATTGATAAGTGGGTCTTCAGCATGTTGATAGTATCATGATCTTCAGCTTCACGTATTTTCATTGTCTCTAGTTCACTTCGTAGAGCTTGTGTTTCTGCTCGTAGAAATTGTACTTCTTTACTTGTTTCACCTGGTGGAGTTTTCTTAAAGTAATCAGCAATCAAGCTGGATACTTTTGTCTTAACAGCTGCTTCTATATACTTGTGGACTTCACTTAACGGCACCATCTGGGATGAAGATTCAGATATATGTACACGTAACTCACATTCGTAATTCAGGTGGTAATCAAAGTCTTTACGAAGGGGGCATACCCCACACTCATTAGCACAAGGGACAGCTCTAAACGGACACTCGTTCCAATGCTTCCCCACGACGTCTTCACAAGTTCCAGTGTAGTTATTACAATACTCACATGTGTACGGTCGCTGTAGACATTTCTTCATCTCGTGTTCTTCGAGCATTCCACGGGGGTACGGTTGCTTACATAGAATGCACATCTCTTCTGAAAACTCACATCCAAAGAAGCGATGTTCAGGTTGAGGATTGAGATTCAAGTGCTCGTCAAGATGCCGCAATTCGCCTATCCATTCACACCCTTGCTCTTTATTGGTACACCGAACTTTGAACCCATAGAGGGCGTTTCGTAGTCCCCTATCCACAAAGACATCAAAATCAACATTCCTGCATGCTGGACACGGTTTTTTATCGGTATGGACACGCTCGATACAAAGACGGCAATAGATGGTACCACAGCAGGTTGCCTGGTACGGTTCCCTCAGGATATAGAGACAAATAGGACACTCTGTTCTCAGTTCTCTTGGCGGATTGATGAAGTCACACGCAAAGCCAACGATAAATTCTCTTCTTGGGTAGCCGGGAGCCTTACTTACTGGAACTGGAGGAGGTGGTGATCTGTATAGGTCTCCGCCTTTCGTATCGGAAGAAGAGCCACAGCATTCTGCCATTCCCTCCTGTGGTTTTTTTTTTCCTTCCTCACCTCTCTTTCTAAATTTTCTCTCTAATTAACCGTAAGCCTATGGATGGACGATCTTTTCCTAATGAAAACGCAGTACATGTGAAGAGTAGCTGTACAGTTGTTGTTACTAAAAAGGTACGAATGAAATAGTAAACATAATATTGAAGTTATGCATTATCCAAATTTCTCAGATCCTTGATTTGCCTGTGAGGAAAATTTTTTTCCCTCCATCACTGAAATAGCTAATGGCATCAAATACACCAGCTAAAAGAAGCTTTGATTCTTCTTCAGCATCAGATGCTGGACCCTCTGAGAAGAAGGCTAAATCAGATGACTTTGATGCTTCCTTTGAAATATCGTCTTCTTTGATTGATGAAATGGAAGAATTGGAACAAGAGGAGGAGTTGTTGTGCAGTTCTAATATGCCGAGCTTGCAAACTGCTAAGGATGTGGTACGGAATAGCAGTATAAAAACAAAGCAGAACTGGTCCCGTCCCTCTCCTCCAGATATCAACCCTGCAAATGATGTAATTTCCTTCCAGCAAATCGACATTGATCACTACCAGGACCGTCCCATTCCTGGGATGCCGGGACTGCAGAGCGGGCAGGTTCCCATTCTGAGGATGTACGGGGTCACCATGGAAGGGAACAGCGTCTGCGCTCACTTGCATGGCTTCCTCCCGTATTTCTACGTGCCCCTTCCATGCGACCAATTCAAAGTAGAACACTGCAACGATTTCCGCCGAAGTCTTAACGATGCGGTGCTTTCTGACAGGCGTTCAAAAATGGATGAATCTATTGCCGTGGTGTCTGTTGAAATCTGCCAAAGGTGCTCCCTTTATGGTTTCCACTTTAATAAGATGTATCCCTTTTTGAAAATCACTATGGCATCGCCCAAACTGGTGGCACCTGCTCGACGGATCGTTTGCTCGATGGAGATGGACCCATTTAATACTGTGAGTTTCCAGTCATATGAGAGTAATATTGAGTACGAGATTCGTTTCATGGTGGATTCAGGAGTCGTTGGATGCAACTGGATAGACTGCCCACCAGGTAAAAAAGAGTATAATTAATTTCATAGCGCAGAAAAACATTCATACTGGGGAAAATGCAAGCATTGATTCTAATGTCGCAGCTTTTTTCGTGACAAACTTGAGTAAAACTGAGCATGTGTGCTCATCCCACAACTTACGAAATATACATTTTAATATATAACTTGACTCCTGGTAGAATAGGATGTATGACCCAATTTAGCTCGTGACCAATCAAAATTGGATCTGTTACTTCTACTGTTGCTACAGGTAAATACACTTTGAGATGTCCTTCACCAGTGATGTCATCCGCTACCATATCAACCCAGAATGGCTTCACTACTGTCGGCCAGGGAAGTGGTAGCCTCGCCCCCAAGACAAAATGCCAAATTGAGCTTGACATCTCATGGGAAAACATCGAGAGCCACACCGCTGAGGGGGAGTGGCAGAAGATCGCTCCTGTTCGGATTCTGAGTTTTGATATCGAGTGTGCAGCAAGGAAGGGAATCTTTCCTGAACCGGAGAAGGATCCTGTGATTCAGATTGCTAATATGGTGGTGAGACAGGGAGAGAAAGAGCCGTTTATCAAGAATGTCTTCACTCTGGAGGAGTGTGCTCCAGTTGTGGGAAGTGAGGTCATTTGCTTCGTCAAAGGCAGTAAAGAAGCCGAGCTTCTGAAGGTAAAATATCCTTGCATTCTGCTCTCTTAATGTACTTCAAGGCTTCAGGATTGATCATACACATTTTTGTTTTCTGACTAAATTTCAGTATTTCAAGTGATATAGGATGTCCAAATTTGCCCTTTCAGTGTAACAGGATTTCCAATGAATATACTAATAATAGCATTATCAGGTGTTCTTTAATTAGAAATGGAGTGAGTTTGTACAGGCAGTGGACCCTGATATTATCACAGGCTACAACATTGTGAACTTTGACCTTCCCTACTTGATAAACAGAGCCAAGAAATTGAAGGTATGATGGTTCTTTCAGAGGTGATGTTGGAGACACGTATCACCCACCCAGTAGACCTGTAGAAGATAAAGAGATGAGGAGAACATTGTTCCATTCCATTAGGGAAGGGTGGGCTAGGGGAAGTGATTAATTGTCTGTATGTATAATAATAACAGGTGAATGATTTCCCATATCTTGGACGTGTCCATAACTCCATGACTACAATGAAAGACAGTACCTTTGAGTCCAAAGCCTACGGCAAGAGGGTTAACAAGATCATCTCCATCGAAGGCAGGGTGCAGTTTGACCTCTTTCAGGTTGGTCGGGACTTATTAAATTTGATATATGCTCCTGGGGATTTGCTACATAATAATAATTATTCTAATTAATGGGGAAGTGCCAGAGGGCCATTAATCAAAATCTCACTCAGCTCTAAAAGCACATTACTTGCTTGCTTGCTTGCTCGCTCGCTCGCTCGCTGTCAAATGTTGCACAGTCATTGCTGTGGTAAATATCTCAACATATGCCTACGTATGTGAGCGCTATCAGGTTATAGATTATTAAGTGCCTGTACCATGCATTAAAGGTAAGTATTCAAATGCAATTAGGGATGTTGAGGATACAAGGATGTTATTAAATTTGTATATCTGTGCATGCTGCTCACAATTATTGAACAATGCAGAATTTGTTATTATAGCTATCATGCTCATTACAGCTCCACCTTCTTAGCATAATACTTGCATGCAGCCCCTCCTCTTTTATATAGAGAGGACAAACAGAAAGGTGTAATACCTCCACTAGATGACACACCCCCAAATTGTGTTTTTGGAGGGAGATCTCTATCTTTGCTATGCCCACTTTTAGTAAACATTAAGCCCCACCCATTTCTGCAAAGTAATATATTGTGTATGCAGTTATGAAGCAGCCCCACCCACTTTTCTCTTAGTAGTAAACAAAGGGTGTAACTTTAACAAAGGGTTGCTAATTGTTGACGGTTACAATTGCTGTCTTTAACAAAACAAGGGAGAAGGATGTCTTTTATTATACCAGGCTTCGAATGCGAGTTTACTGAACAACTTCCAAGTTTTGTGCGTTCTCATTGTCCTATTTGTCTCCTGGTCCTCCGAGAGCCGTACCAAGTCACCTGCTGTGGGAAGAGCTTCTGTAGAGCATGTATCCATCGAGTTAAAGAAGATAGTGTACTCTGTCCTGCTTGCAAGCAAGATGAATTTTATGTTTATTCAGATAAAGGACTGAAGCAAAGCCTTTATAGCTTCAAAGTTTATTGCTGTAACAAAAATGAAGGCTGTGATTGGCAGGGAGAACTCGGGCAATTGGATCAGCACATCAACTCAAGTCCTGACCGAAATAAACGCTTGGAAGGATGTGCTCATACTAAAGTAAGATGTTCTTATTGTTCCAAACGTCATCGAAGATTCAAGATTGAGCGTCACGAGGGTACCCAGTGCGTCCAGAGACCCTTTACCTGTCAAATGTGTAAGGAGTTCGAGTCCACATATGATGACGTGACTAAGAACCATGCACCTTCATGCAAGTGCAGACCTGTGGAGTGTCCTAACAGATGTGGAAACACTTTACAACATCAAGAGCTTGAAGAGCACCTGTCAAGTACATGTCCTTTGTCGATGGTTGAGTGTGAGTTTAGCCATGCTGGTTGTGATGTCAAGATGCACAGGAAAGACCTTCCTTCCCACTTGAGTGAGAGCATGGTCAGTCACATGTCTCTACTGGCCAGAGAGAATGAAAATTTAAAATTTCAGCTCCGGAAACAGTCTGAAGATTTAACACTGATTTTTGAGTCACGCTGTGATGTGGAAAGCAAGAACCTGAAGTCCCTACTCCAGAAGCAATCTGGTGTGATTCATGCCTTGAGGAAAGAAATGAAGAAACAGCCTATCTCATTTAAGCTTGGAAAGAAAATAGCGAGAAGACGCTTATCTAAACTAAGGAAGTAGAGTATCTTATGGCAATATAGCTCTCTTGTAGCTAGATCTATTATATTTGATTTCATTTTGAATGTATCTTTCATTAGTGCATGCTTCTTGTAGTAAAAGTTTGAATTATTCATTAGCTCTGTATTACCATATTCATGAATAGCATTTTATGCCCCGCCCTAATTTTTAACCCAAGATTCTATTAAGCATGGCTCTTGAAGTGACAGGTTTTGATTGCGCATTTGTTGAAAAACCTCCCGAGTTTTTTCAGACCTCTTGCCCTATCTGTCTTCTAATCCTCAGAGAGCCTCACCAAGTGACTTGCTGTGGGAAGAGCTTCTGTAGAACATGTATCCAGAAGATAAAGACCAAGAAGAACCCCTGTCCTACTTGCAACAAGGAGAACTTTACTGATTTTCCCAATCTTGGGCTACAACAACCCTTGTATGGTTTTAAGGTTCACTGTTCTAATAAAGATGAAGGCTGTGATTGGCAAGGTGAGTTGGGGCAGTTAGACAAGCACCTCAACTTGAATCCTGACAAAGATAAACAAGAAATAGGCTGTGCTTATACCAAAGTCAAGTGCTTACACTGTAGTGAACTGTATCAGCGACGTTTGATAAAGCACCATCAGACTTTAGAATGCTTATTGAGACCATTCAGCTGTGAGATGTGTAATGAGTTCAAGTCCACTTACGATGACGTGACAAAGAACCATGCACCTTCATGTAAGTGCAGACCTGTGGAGTGTCCTAACACATGTGGAAACACTTTACAACATCAGAAGCTTAAGGACCACGTATCAAACATTTGCCCGTTATCAATGGTCGATTGTGAATTTACTGGTTGTGAGATCAAAATGCACAGGAAAGATCTTCCTTTGCACTTGAGTGAGAGCGTGGTCACTCACTTGTCTTTACTAGCCAGAACGTACGGGGAGAAGATTGCAATGTTAGAAAGAGAAAATGAAAATTTGAAATTGGAGCTGCAGAACCAAGCACGCATAACTAAATCGTTTCTTCCTCATTTTTACGAACCTCCGTTTGACATTACATGTGTGAAAAGAAGCACTGGATGGGTATCTGAACCATTCTACAGTCATGGAGGGTACAAGTTGCTATTCACTCTGAAAACTAATAATTTCGGAAGTTCTGAGAACTCTTACTTCTTTTGTTTTGATGTGCTAAATAGTGAATATAAAGTGAAGACACCATGTACTCTCTCCATCACTGCTGAGATCATTGATCAACTCGAAGGCAAGGCTAATATTGCTCGTGCTTTTGAAGTGTGTTATCCCTCGGTAACAGGCAAGACATGTACACTGAGTCTTACTGGGAAGAAATATCTGAAGAATGATCGTTTTATCGTCAGAATAACTAATATCACAAGTCCATGACTAATGTATTTGGGGGGAAGAGTACTGTAAGTATATTTATTTTGGGGGAACATGTGTCTAAAATGTGGCTATATCTGACAAATAATCATTGTGGTTATTATACCAGTACTGTGGTTCATTTGTTTTAAGTGGCTACCGAGTATAACCACACTGATGTATGTTTTTATCACTCCCAGAACACTCACTCCATGAGCGCTAATTGGCCAGTCTCAGAACCTTTATTGTATTGTGGCCCATGAAACTCATATCTTGCTCAGCTTAATAAATGTACTAACTACTCAAATACCAGCTGGCTATGTTCACAGTTATCGCCATTGATTTTTAGTTCTATGGAAATTAATTATATATGGCAAAATTTGTTTTACATCTATAAACTTCACCTGTTCCTAGCTATCAAGCGCTTCTCTGGCCCATCATTTAATTAAGATGATGGGTGCATGTGATTGGGGTGGAGAACCTTCAAATATATTAATTAGGCACCCATAGCTGTGTTCTCTCACCCTGTGGCTATAGTAATCATATGAGTGGGAAGATCCTTATGTGGTAAAACATATCACATGATCTGACAAAACACAACTTGTGGTGGTATGTCTCTAGTAGCAATGTGAATTTGTAGAAAAAAGCCCCAAGAATAATTATTTGCAGTCTTCTTGCCCTATTTGTCTCTAATCCTCCGAGAACCATACCAAGTGACCTGCTGTGGGAATAGCTTCTGTAGAGGGTGTATCCAGAAGATAAAGACCAAGAACAAGCCCTGTCCTACTTGCAAACAAGATAACTTCACTTTCTTCCCTACAGCAATCTTTAAGGTTTACTGTTCTAATACAGATGAAGGCTGTGATTGGCAAGGTGAGTTGGGGCAGTTAGACAAGCACCTCAACTTGAATCCTGACCAAGATAAACAAGAAATAGGCTGCAGTGAAGTATATCAGCAATGTTTGATAAAGTGCCATCAGACTTAAAGCTCTCTGTATTTCATTAATGCATGGTAAATATTCATGAGCTCTATACTTGAATAGCAATTTTATGCCCCGCCCTAATTTTTCCCAAGATTCTAAACATGGCTCAAGTGACAGGTTTCGATTATGAATTTGTTGAAAAACCTCCAGAATGTTTTCAAACCTTGTGCCCTATCTGTCTCCTAATCCTCCGAGAGCCTCACCAAGTGACCTGCTGTGGGAAGAGCTTCTGTAGAGCATGTATCCAGAAGATAAAGTCCAAGAACCAGCCCTGTCCTACTTGCAACAAGAAAAACTTTACAGATTTCCCCAATCTTGGCCTACAGCAACCCTTGTATGAATTCAGGGTGTTTTGTTTTAATAAAGGTGATGGCTGTGTGTGGCAAGGTGAGTTGGGGAAGTTAGACCAGCACCTCAACTTGAATCCTGACCAAGATAAGCAAGAAATAGGCTGTGCTTATACCAAAATCAAGTGTTTACACTGTAGAGAACTGTATCAGCGATGTTCTATAAAATACCACCAGGCTTTAGAATGTTTACTGAGACCATTTAGCTGTGAGATATGTAAGGAGTTCAAGTCCACATATGATGATGTGAGTAAGAACCATGCACCTTCATGCAAGTGTAGACTAGTGGAGTGTCCTAACACATGTGGGAGCACTATGCAATATCAGAAGCTTGAAGATCACTTTTCAAGTTTATGTCCTTTATCGATTGTTGAGTGCGAGTTTAGTCATGCTGGTTGTGATGTCAAGATTAAAAAGAAAGATCTTCCTTCCCATTTGAGTAAGAATATGGTCACTCATTTATCTCTGCTGCTGCAAAAAATTCCGTCATTAGAATCGGAGCTACAGGAAATTAAAAGTGAAAATAAGAAATTAAAATTGGAGCTGCAGGACCAAGCTAATGTCACAAGATCGTCACTGGAAAAGATTTCCTTGTTAGAAAGCGAAAATAAGAAATTAAAGTTAGAGTCACAGCTATTTCCTTCTTTCTCATGTGTGCCTCCTATTGATATCACATGCGAAGCCAAAGGAAATGGACTACGTCTCACATCTTGTCCTTTTTACAGCCACACTTGTGGCTATAAATTTGAAATAGAAGTTCACAGGGCAGGTCATGTTCTTGATCGTTCAACCTCCGTATTGTATTCGCTGATTTTCACTGTATTAGAAAGTGAATTTGTTGTGACATCACCTCGTACTTTTCAGATCACTGCAATTATTCTTAACCAATTGGATGCTAAGAAGAACATTACTCATGAATTCAAACTTTCTTATCCTTCGAATAAATATGTAACATTTAAATTTCATCTTTCTGCTAGGGAGTACATATTAAAAAATAATAGTTTGATAATCAGAATAGCTAAGATTTCTATGATGTAACAATGTATTTATTGAATTTATATTAGCTACAGTCTATTTATTTGTATATCCAAGTAACAGATGATGAGATTATGAACTCTCTGAGTTAGGCCTCAATAGTACAAGTTTCGTTTAAAAATCCCTATCTAATATCTGCATGGGAGTGTAGGAACATAATGTCTCAAATGTATAGGTACCAGAAAGTATCACTATTTGACAGACATTGTGGTCACTGATAGAGTACAGTTGATAGAGTACAGTTTGTGTACGTTGGCTAACCACATATAATCACACACAGACATGTTCTTATCATTGTGTACATCTCTGAATACTCTATATTGTCCGCATCGTCATCCTGCACTATTTGTCTCTTTACCAAGAGCCGTACCAAGTGACCTGAGAGAATAACAAAGCCATAAAAATACTGCCCCCATGAAAACCTTTGACCACATCAAGAGTTGGCTGGAGAAGGAAAGCCCTTTTTGTTCCTAATGGACAAGTCTTTTGTCCTCTGTCAACATGCAATGCGGCCAATAATCACCTAGAAGTGACACATGCCTATCTTAGTGTATAGTTGCTATACATGGTAACAGTTTGGTCAGTGCAGCGATAGTGACTCCAAGTCTTAGTGTACAGTTTTAATATTTTTTACTTTGTAGCTTGTTTAGTTTTTTGTCTGTCTCTACAGCCTAGTGCAGCTGTAAGTGGCAGTGACTCTGTATCTTAGTATAGAATCGTTTACTACACAGTCACTTAGTATCTCTGATAGTGCAGCTGTAAGTTGTAATAACTCTGTGTACAGTTTCCATTACATAGTAACTTACTAGCTCTGCACAGTGTTAGTGCAGCTGTAAGTTGTAATAACTCTGTGTACAGTTTCCATTACATAGTAACTTACTAGCTCTGCACAGTGATAGTGCAGCTGTAAGTTGTAATAACTCTGTGTACAGTTTCCATTACATAGTAACTTACTAGCTCTGCACAGTGTTAGTGCAGCTGTAAGTTGTAATAACTCTGTGTACAGTTTCCATTACATAGTAACTTACTAGCTCTGCACAGTGTTAGTGCAGCTGTAAGTTGTAATAACTGTGTACAGTTTCCATTACATAGTAACTTACCAGTGATAGTGCAGCTGTGAGTTGTATGTTAGTGTACAGTTTTCATTAGACATAGACTTATAGTGTTGAGCTCTGCACAGTGTTAGTGCAGCTGCAAGTTGGTGTGACTATCTTTGTGTACTGTTTTCACTACATAATTACTACGCAGTAGCTTGTTTTTGTTAGTTTTTTTTCTATTTCTGTACTACTGGGTATACATTCAATGGTAGTTTATAGGTAGTTTGTTATCGGACTATGACATTTCCCAACTGAAAACCAAATTATCTCTCTTTTAATAATCAGGTCTTGGGAAGACATTTCAATCACTGAAAGTTTCTAAAAAATAATCTTCATGTTTGTGTGCCATTGAAGCTAGTACTCTTGCAGAGAAGAAAGAGATTGTACTCTGGTTGACATGTCTCTTGTGGTGGGAGGTTTCCAGTGTGATTTTGCAAAAGAACCTCAAGAGTATTTGCAGTTTTCTTGCCCAGTTTGTCTCCTAATCCTCCGAGAGCCGTACCAAGTGACCTGCTGTGGGAAGAGCTTCTGTAGAGGGTGTATTGACCGGATTAGGACTGTGAACCAAGTCTGCCCTACTTGCAAGCAAAAGAACTTTACCCATTCTCCTAACATCAGTCTACAGCAATTCTTGTATGGTTTCACGGTATATTGTTCTAATAGAGATGAAGGCTGTGATTGGCAAGGTGAGTTGGGGCAGTTAGACCAGCACCTCAACTTGAATCCTGACAAAGATAAGCAAGAAATAGGCTGTGCTTATACCAGAGTCAAGTGCTTACACTGTAGTGAACTGTATCAGCGACGTTCTATAAAATACCACCAGACTTCAGAATGTTTATCAAGACCTTTTACTTGTGAAGTTTGTAAGGAGTTCGAGTCCACCTTTTATGATGTCACATGGAACCATGCACATTCATGCAAGTGCAAGCCTGTGGAGTGTCCCAATAGATGTGGATATGCTCTAAAATATCGAGATCTCGAAGAGCACCTATCAAGCGTATGTCCATTGTCATTTATCAAGTGTGAGTTTAGCCATGCTGGGTGTTCCGTTACCGTAAAGAGGAAAGACCTTCCTTCCCACTTGAGTGAGAGCATGGTCACTCACATGTCTCTACTGGCCAGAGAGAATCAACGACAGGAGTCAGAACTTCAGAAGCAAATATCTTTACTTACTAAAGAGAATAAGAAATTAAAATCGGAACTTCAACTCACTAAGTCCTTCATTTCAAGCGTACCACCTATTGAATATGTTTTTGAAAGATGGGAATTGTCATCACGGTTTTTTTACAGCCACATTGGTGGCTATAGACTTCAGTTGAGTGTCGATCTACTGTTCTCTCAAGCGCTAACCTTCACTGTTGTGGACAGTGAATTCCAAAAGACACGCCCATTTTCTATCTCAGTCTCTGCAACAGTTATTGATCAAACTGACAACAAAGATCACATCACTTACGAGATCAAGTTAACTCATCCTTCAAGAAAGAGTGAGCCACGTACTTTAGTCGATGTCGAGAAATATCTTAAGAATGACTGTTTGAAGATCAGAATAGATAGCATTAAGATAGATTAGACATGCATTTAGAGTACATTTGTACATATATGGCATGCTGTCTAGTAAATGTATGTGTATCCTATTGTTACTGTCATAACATCAAAGTACTATTAATGTACATCATTACTACAGATAATTTAAGTGCATGTAGTGTAACAGATATCCTTATTATATTACGCAATGCTATACACTGTTCCCTTGCGATATGCTTTAGTGTTGTCTAAACATTAGTATTACGTATTGAAAGTTTTTGCTTCACTTCAACGTAAACGGCTTTGTTTGTTCATAAACCTTCACGTGATGCTCTACGTGGGCAGATTGAGTGTATGTGTAGTTTACTGCATGGTTATCATGCTGGATCGTTGAACTTTCCTATAAGACTTCATATCCCACTGAGACTCACTCCATTGGCTGCAAATAATCCAAAGAATGTGGAGGATGACTTCCCACTAGATAGGAGTCATTGATAGCACTTGTGTATCTAAGGTATAGGCTATAGGCTAGTCAAAAGATGTCTTTTATTGTACCAGGCTTTGAGTGTGAGTTTACTGAGCAACTTCCAAGTTATGTGCGTTCTCATTGTCCAATTTGTCTCCTGGTCCTCCGAGAGCCGTACCAAGTCACCTGCTGTGGGAAGAGTTTCTGTAGGGCGTGTATCCATCGAGTTAAAGAAGATAGTGTACTCTGTCCTGCTTGCAAGCAAGATGAATTTCATGTTTATTCTGATAAAGGACTGAAGCAAAACCTTTATAGCTTCAAAGTTTATTGCTCTAACAAAAATAAAGGCTGTGATTGGCAGGGAGAACTTGGGCAATTGGATCAGCACATCAACTCAAGTCCTGACCAAAATAAACGCTTGGAAGGATGTGCTCATACTAAAGTAAGATGTTCTTATTGTTCCAAATGTCATCGAAGATTCAAGATTGAGAATCATGAGAATAGCCAGTGCATTTGGAGACCCTTTACCTGTCAAATGTGTAAGGAGTTTGAATCCACATATGATGACGTGACTACAAACCATGCACCTTCATGCAAGTGCAGACCTGTGGAGTGTCCTAACACATGTGGAAACACTATACAATTTCAAGAGCTTGAAGAGCACCTATCAAATGTGTGTCCTTTATCAATGGTCAAGTGTGAGCTGAGTCATGCTGGTTGTGATGTCAAGATGCACAGGAAAGACCTTCCTTCCCACTTGAGTGAGAGTGTGGTCACTCACATGTCTCTACTGGCCGGAGAGAACAAGAAGCTAAAGTTGCAGCTTCAGAAACAATCCAATGAATTGACAAGAAGTCATAAAGAGATCAAGTACTTGAAATCTCTGCTTCAGAAACAACCGGGAGGTATACAGAAGGAGTTGAAAAAGCCAGCTACAAGATTCAAGTTTCCAAGAAGAAAGATAGCAAGAAGACGGTTAAAACTAAAAGCTTATCAATTTTTGTGATTTCATGCCGGAATAACATATTTTCTCCAGCTGTTTAACATTAGCCTCTTCTCTTTCCTTTGCAACTCTGACAAGTTATACACATCACACAATATAATTTTTAGTCATACTTTCATTCTAAATATATTCCTATGTATAATTGCGTTGCTATGTATGTTGCTATGTATTATGTACAATGTATAATCATTTATGATACTTATGCTTTCTCAGATTCTGCTTCGAGATACAAAACTTCGTTCGTACACTTTGAACTCTGTCAGCTACCACTTCCTGCAGGAGCAGAAGGAGGACGTCCACTACTCTGACATCTCTAAACTCCAGGTAGGTACAAGGTTGTAAGGTAGCTACAAGGTTATAAGAGTCTATGGCCTGTCAGGTAGCTACAAGGTTGTAAGAGTCTATGGCCTGTCAGGTAGCTACAAGGTTGTAAGAGTCTATGGCCTGTCAGGTAGCTACAAGATTGTAGGAGTCTATAATGTCCTGTCAATATTTCTTACATTAAACGCTCATCACATGCTTTAATTGTGTTGTTGTTGTTGTTGTTGTTATTGTTGTTATTGTTGTTGTTGTTGTTTCCTGCTGCTATTATTACTGTTCAATACTTACCTAGAATGGAAACATTCACACTCGTCGCAGACTTGCAGTCTACTGCATGAAGGATGCCATTCTTCCCTTGAGACTGCTGGACAAGCTCATGTGCTTGATCAACTACATGGAAATGGCTCGTGTGACAGGCGTACCTCTCACTTACCTCCTCTCCAGGGGACAACAGATAAAGGTTGTTTCTCAACTTCTCAGGAAGGTATGGAAAGCATCATTTTGTAGTGTCCTAATCAGACCAGAAAGGTATCCTGATTAAAGAATGAGGTCCTGATCAAAGAGTGGTGTCCTGATCAGCGAGATTTTTGTCCTAATCCTAATCTTACCAGAAAGGTGTCCTGATTAAAAAGAACGATGTCCTGGTCAGAGAGTGGTGTCCTGATCAGTGAGATTTTTATCCTAGATCTAGATTGGACTGAAACACGGCATATTACTCTCTTTGGTCACTGTGATGATCTCTGTATCATTTCATAGTGTGACCATAGCTTGTGCTATTTATACTTTAAAAGACTATTTTTAGAAGAGGCCATTACAGATGGCCTAGAGGTGCATTTCACTTGCCCCACCATTTTCTGTATTACAGAGAGTTCACATTGAGGGCAGCTATAATGAGACAGTACAGTGGAACCTCCAAATAATGGTCACACTTGGGACCCATCCTTTTGTCCTTCGTAGAAAGATTATCCTCTTTTGGAGGTTATTTTGTATAGAGTGTATATACAAAGGTACTTTTAGATTGTCCTTTGTTGAGAGGTTTGTCCTCTTTCAGAGTGTCCTTTATTGGAGGTTCCTCTGTATGATGTTACATACATGATTGCAATATATCTTCAGGCCAAGGAGTATAATCTGATCATGCCTGTGATGAAACCGGAAGCAGGTGACGTCTATGAAGGAGCCACAGTGATTGAACCCGAGAGGGGCTACTATGACGTCCCCATTGCCACCCTGGACTTCTCCTCTCTGTATCCCTCCATCATGCAGGCACACAATCTCTGCTACACCACTCTTCTGCAGAGGCCTGCTGACCGAGAAGCTCTCTCTGCCGATCAGTTCATTAAGACGCCCTCAGGGAATTACTTTGTCAAGAGCAGCGTCTATAGAGGGATCTTGCCTGAGATATTGGAAAGCCTGTTATCTGCCAGGAAGAAGTAAGTGTTATCATGTGGGATAGTGATGAAAAGGTGGTCAAAGGTCACTGCATTGTGGTCGCACCTTTCTAATTTGATGACCCTTTACCAGGAAATTAGTTACAGCTATAGTTTCTCTTTCATTCATTCAGGGCCAAAGCAGATTTGAAGCAAGAAACTGATCCATTCAGAAGGAAGGTAACTCAATGTAGCCAAACTGTATTGTAGTTTCCAAACCTTCCAATCACCAGAGTATAATACATAGCATTCAATAGGTTTTAGATGGCAGACAGCTGGCCCTGAAGATCAGTGCTAACTCAGTGTATGGGTTCACTGGAGCCACAGTGGGGAAGTTGCCCTGCATCGAAGTGTCACAGGTAAGGGAAATCCTGAAGTGTATGTTCTCTGTATAGGATTTTGAAGTTCTGCTCTGTCTTTGTTTTGTCTGTTTGTCTGTTTGTTTGCTCATTTGTTTGTTATTTCTGCCCCTTGTTTTTATGACTTCCTTTAGAGTGTGACAGCTTTTGGGCGTATGATGATCGAACAGTCTCGCCAGCTGGTCGAGGACAAGTACTGCATGAAGAATGGCTACAAACACGATGCTAAGGTCAGTCAGAGTACATATGTTCTTCCAGTTCCATCCTTTGCATGCAATGCAGTGACGTCATTGGCTAACTGAGCATGCGGGCTCAGTATTCTCCCTAAAAAATAGGGGTGTGGTTTCATACATCAAAGGGTATTTGTGGCTAATCAGCATTCTATCGGCCACATCAAAGCAAAGATGTATTTGAAGGCATAGTGGGCCCCTGCATTCTATTGGCCACATCAAGGCAAAGATGTATTTGAAGGCATAGTGGGCCCCTGCATTCTATTGGCCACATCAAGGCAAAGATGTATTTGAAGGCATAGTGGGCCCCTGCATTCTATTGGCCACATCAAGGCAAAGATGTATTTGAAGGCATAGTGGGCCCCTGCATTCTATTGGCCACATCAAGGCAAAGATGTATTTGAAGGCATAGTGGGCCCCTGCATTCTATTGGCCACATAAAGGCAAAGATGTATTTGAAGGCATAGTGGGCCCCTGCATTCTATTGGCCACATCAAGGCAAAGACGTATTTGAAGGCATGGTGGGCCCCTATGCTTAAGGGTATGTGGGGAGAACACTGGGGCTCATAATAAAGGTATTCTGATTATGGAGGTGTCCTGATTATAGAGATGGGGGGGGGGGGGGGGGGGTGGGGGTTCCACTCTACAAGATTATATGATTTCTCCCCCCAAATCTAAATCTGTATGCATATAATAATGAACCCTTCCCTCTAAGTTTCCTTGGACTTGTGGTGCCTGCAGGTTATTTATGGAGACACCGACTCAGTGATGGTGAGGTTTGGGGTGAATACAGTGGCAGAGAGCATAGAACTGGGCAAAGAAGCTGCTGACTACATCTCCCGTACTTTCCTTCATCCCATCAAGCTCGAGTTTGAAAAGGTATTGTTATTTTTAAAAGTTGTGAGTAAAAATATAAAGTTGTTGAGTTTTGCGTTTTTGGGGGGTTCACACTTCAAGCCATGAATTTTGCCACATGTGTGATGCAAAAGTAAGAGACATTCCCCTCTTTTGTAAGGACAATGCATGATTTAGCACAGGAAGGAGATGCCACCCCCTTTTTGCACTGCCACGCCCCTTTCATCACATAGGGAATCTTGAAAACTGGAAGTGGAAAACCCACTCAAGTGACCCTTCCTACTTCTCTAACATCCCATCAATCAATGCTTGATACTAACAAAATTAAATATGTCATTTAGTAACTGAACAATTATAAACACCTAATCTCCAATACTCTGAGTATATAAAAGCCTTCCTTAATACATTGTACTAATGAAGAGGATAGTTTCTGTTCTATTATTGCAGTCCTTGAAGGACAAGCAATAATCATTACATGATTGAAGTGTTTCTTATCGTCCTCTTGATTTATGATCTTTATAATTATGATGAGCATTTTATATGGAGGCTCTGTCTCATCCTCGAGTTCATATTCCAGCATGGTAAGAGTAAAACGAACATAAGGGATCTGAACACTGCTTGATAATTGAAGTTTGTAGCCTCCAATGTGGCTATAAAATGGCTGAGAGATACCTGATGTTTCTAATTTGATATCGATAGGAGGTACATGCACAGAAGATTTTACGAGTACCACCTCTTTTTTTAACTCTTTATATGAATATTTTTGCTTCTGTAATTCTGTGTTCAATCTCTTATTTTCTCTTGCCAGCAGAGACATGTGAGTGACCATGCTTTCACTTATATGGGAAGGAAGGTCTTTCCTGTGCATCTTGACGTCACAACCAGCATGGCTAAACTCACACTCGACCATCGATAAAGGACACGTACTTGATAGGTGCTCTTCAAGCTCTTGATGTTGTAAAGTGTTTCCACATGTGTTAGGACACTCCACAGGTCTGCACTTGCATAAAGGTGCATGGTTCTTAACCACGTCATCGTATGTGGACTTGAACTCCTTACACATCTCACAGCTGAATGGTCTCAGTAAGCATTTAGAAATCTGGTGGCATTTTATAGAACGTCGCTGATACAGTTCACTACAGTGTAAGCACTTGACTTTGGTATAAGCACAGCCTATTTCTTGTTTATCTTGGTCAGGATTCAAGTTGAGGTGCTTGTCTAACTGCCCCAACTCACCTTGCCAATCACAGCCTTCATCTTTATTAGAACAATGAACCTTAAAACCATACAAGGGTTGTTGTAGACCAAGATTAGAGTAATCAGTAAAGTTCTCCTGGTTGCAAGTCGGACAGGGCTGGTTTATGGACTTTATCTTCTGGATACATGCTCTACAGAAGCTCTTCCCGCAGCAGGTCACTTGGTATGGCTCTCGAAGGATTAGGAGGCAGATAGGACAGGAGGATTGAAACATTTCAGGAGGTTTTTCTACAAATTCACACTCAAAACCTGTCACTAGAGACATGTTTAAGCTTGGATTATTATAAATACCTAATATGGAAGTTATCTGAGTCATGTGATCTCTTATGAATATATAGCTATGGAGGCTCTTAAGCTAAATCATAGCTTGTCTGGATATTCACCTCATAGCACATGTATGTCTTCCTCAAATGCTTCATACACAATACAGCAAGTTCCCTCACCTTTGCCTTGCAAAGCCAGAGGTCTTAAAACCACAGTTGATACAAACCTTTAGTTCTATACTGAGTCACAGTGTACAGATTTCTTTGAGCTTGGTCTAAAGGCTCTAGCTGAGTAGTGGCAAAAGTGATGAAACTTACTGTACTATAGTCCCGTTTTTCCTAGTTCTTGGGAGATCAGCGACCGTAGATAAGTCCTCCACTGTGGTCTTTGTAGCTTATCTCTGCAAGTGTCGGTAGTCTCGATATCAGTCCCTAGCAACCTGCACTCACAGGTCCCACCCTTTTCACTACGGAAAAGAGTGGACTCCACAAGACTAACACAATTGACATAATATAACGACACCTCCCTTCTCTCTCCCTCCCTCCCTCCCTCCCTCCCTCCCTCCTTTCAGGTTTATTTCCCGTATCTCCTGATCAACAAGAAGCGATACGCAGGTCTCTTCTTCACCAAGCCCGACACGTACGACAAGATGGACTGTAAAGGGATAGAGACTGTACGTCGAGACAACTGCATGCTCGTGGCCAACCTCATCAACACCTGCCTCCACAAGATACTCATCGACAGGTACAAAAATAATTCAGACAGGATTTAATTTGTATGAATCATTATAATCACAGTGGAACATCCGAGTAATGGACACACTTGGGGCCCATCCTTTTGTCCTTTGTAATTATTTGAATATTACTTCAAAAAAAGGTACTTTTAGATTGTCCTTTGTTGAGAGGTTTGTCCTCTTTTGGTGTCCTTTATCAGAGCTTCCACTGGTGGTATCCTTATTAAAATCCTATGGTACCATTGCACTGCCTTAGTCTCATTCCCTTTCAACGTGACATTGAGACAAAACCAAGCTAGGCCATTACTGACAACATTACATCAATACAGTTGTAACATCGATGCAACCATTAAGTTCTCTTCTTCGTTTCTTCTTCCCTCAGAGCTCCAAAGGAGGCTCTGTTGCATGCTCAACAGACCATCTCCAACCTGCTGTGCAACAGGATAGACATTTCCCAGCTGGTCATCACAAAGGAGCTCACCAAGACCAGCAAGGACTACACCACTGGAGGGGGACCGAGGCTCGCCCATGTGGAGTTAGCTGAGAGGTGAGAGAGACATTGGAATATATGAGGTGGTTCATTCCACTGGTGGGTAAAATATATCATATGAAAAAATTCAATCCCACAAAAATTTTTGGTACTAACTATACTTAATATCATTCAGGATGCGTAAGCGTGATCCAGGCTCTGCCCCTAATCTTGGAGATCGTGTGCCATATGTGATAGTAGCAGGAACCAAGGGAGCTGCGGCTTACATGAAGTCTGAGGTACGTATGTACGTTATCACCTATATTTCCATGTTTCAATTCTGTACATGTGGTCACATGAAACTGTACATGTAGTCACATGCATGTTTCAATGCTGTGCACATAGTCACATGCAAGTTTCAATGCATGTACTCTCAGGATCCCATTTACGTTCTGGACAATAACATTCCGATTGACACCTCCTACTATTTGGAGAACCAGTTGGCAAAGCCTCTACTGCGAATCTTTGAGCCAATACTAGGAGATGCCAAGGCCAAGCAAGAACTCCTCAGTAAGTGGGGAGTCTAATAAAGAATTTTCAGCACACCAAATCTTTTATGGGCCAATTTATTGTTTGCTTATATCTCTTGGACATGTTCATCACAATGTTGTCTCTAGATTATACCTCTCCAATCAGGACACTTTTTGTGGTCTGCATTAAGGGTTGTACCATATCTCTTGTCCAAAACAATTGTTGTATAATTCACTCCTGAATTGAAGACACCTCTCCACCTTTTGAGGGTTTTACTGTATCTCTTTACAAATGCTGGACTATTGTGTGACTCACTCCTGAATTGAAGACACCTCTCCACCTATATTGAGAGTTTTACACTATCTCTTTCCTTTATTGTATAATTTACTCCTACACCTCTCTAATTAGGCAGTCCACGTTGAGGGCTTGTACTGTATATCCTTATCCTTTATTGTACAAATACTCGTCACCTTGGTCTGCCCCTGTTAATTATTTTAGAGGGGAGTCACACCATGTCCAAGACAGTGGTCACATCTTCGGGAAAAGCAGCTGGGATGTTATCTCGCTTCACCAAGAAGAAGGCTACATGCATTGGTTGTAGAGCTGTCCTGGACAGAGATGGTGAGGCCCAAATATTATACTGGGGTGGAAGGGGAGGGGAGAAGTAGAGGAGGAGTTGAGTGGGGGAATGAATAGAAGATTAACCAGTTTCAGCCCTTCTCTGTCCTCTAGATGCAGCTTTGTGCCAGCACTGCAAGTGCAGGGAGTCTGAACTCTATCAGAAGGAGATGTCTCACTTCTCGTCCCTGGAGGAGAAGTTCTCCCGCCTCTGGACTCAGTGTCAGCGCTGTCAAGGAAGCTTGCATGAAGATGTCCTCTGCTCAAGGTATAAGGTCACATGACCTATAGCCAATCAGATCTCCCAAAATTGATGACACCAGACTGTATGTAAAATTTAACGATTCTTCTTATAGCCGAGACTGTCCGATATTCTACATGAGGAAGAAAGTACAGAAAGACCTTGCAGATCAAGATAAGCTGATACAAAGATTTGGAACTTCAGATTGGTGAATAACAAGTCGCAATAATGTGCTTTGTACTCCAAAATGATTATAATTTGTACTCTGTACTCCAACATGTGTTACTGTACTTTGTACCCTGTACTACAACATGTATTACTGTACTTTGTACTTTGTACTCTGTATTCCAGCATCCATTGCAATACACAATGATGCTTTGCGTATCATTGCAGCTAATCTTAAACATGATCCAACATCAGCAGTATAATAGCTCCTAAAGTGTTGGTATTGCCTTAATTACAGTTATACACAGAGCTCAACAATGTACACATTTAACTTGAAGCTAATCATCGAGTTCATCCACTTCCTTCAGGATCTTCTTGTGTCTTCGTATCTTCTCTTTGTGTCTCTTGATCTGGTCTTCCAGGTCTCTGATAGCGTCCTTGTGCTCGTCAATCTCTTCCTCATGGTGCTCCGCCCTCTCTTCTTTCAGTTTCCTCAGCTGGGCTGCCTCCTGGAAATTCGTTAGGAAAAAGTCATGAATGGACACAAGACTAGCCGAAAGCAAATCTGGTCTGGTACCAGTGTCGTGCAGTTAGACATAAGACATTCAATTTGATTGGTCATTTTGGTCGGACATTCAGTATCCTGTAATACTTAAAATATTGAAATTTGGTTGGCCATTTTGGTTGGAAGATGAGCAGTGGCCAGCAGTTTAATATTTCACAGCTCTGAGTGTGCATTAAATAGAAGTCCACCCACCAAATTCTTGAAGTACTGGTCTTCCTGAGCTTTCTCCTTCTTGCTGAAAGCGCCACCAGCATCTCTGATAGATCCAGCCGTGTCCTGTATCGGAATGAAGAACAAGCAGTTAAATGTACAGATGCTAGCACTGTTGTTTTTTTTTCTGTTTTTTTTTGTTTTTTTTTTTCATCTTACATGGCCACTGGAGAAGCATCTGGCATACCACAGACGACCAGACTGCAAAAGAATCCTTGCACGGAGAGCCATGGCTGATCTGTGTCTGGATAATGGTCACAGAGTCACTCGCTGTCAAACTGTAGGAAGGTGAAGGATCGAATTTACTAGAACAAAAGTGCAGAGGTCAAACTGCACGATCAAGATGAACTTTGAACTGTGATCTGAAATATAGAAATTTTTGAAGTGTCTAATGGAGATGGTATGGCTAGAAGAGAAGTTTTGAAACTGTATAAGCAGGTAACATTACGTGAAAAATAAGTCATGGGAGGCCTAGGGTTGTGAAGGAATCCTCTATGCATATTCAGATCTTATAAAAGTTAATTATTGCGAACCTTTTACCTGATTGTTTTAGAACCTTGTTATGTTTATGTTTCAGATGCTTTTTATGGGGCGTGAATGGCCTCAGGGTTATGAAGTCTTCAGAGAGAGAACGAAGAGGGTATTCCTCAAGAACAGTACTGAGACCGATCCAGAGAAGATAAGAAAATCCATAGACCTAGGTAACTATGTACTGAAGGAAATAGAAGCTCTCTATAAACTTAAGAAATACAGAACACTTAAAAGAAGATATTATAAATAGCTGCTTGATTGCTTGTTTTACACAATGTGCTATCAGTTGACTTTTTCATCTGTCACACCATCATCATGGTTTTTTTAAAAATTCTGGCTACATAATGTAACCTGCTACATGCACTGTTATGAAAATGGCAGTGTTCATGGAATAGTCTTCTTAAAAATTAGAAATTAAGGTTTTGCCAACGATTTCCATATGATTTTCTCCAAATCAAATTGAGTAAACGATTGGTAAGAAAATTTCTACCAAAAAATAATTATAAAAGCTGTCAAAAGTGATAATAAAATTTATAATTTAGATCCTATAAATTCAAGCTGTACTGTTGGCTACATTTTTAAAATAATAAAATGATTATTATAATGATACATTTCTGATACTTCCTTCATATCGAAAAGACATTTAAAAAAAATATTGCTTCTTATAAAGGTTCAAAGTAACTGATGGGAACATATCCATATTTGTCAGCCATGGAGCCCTCTGCCCATCCATCTTCCCCCTCGTACATGATCCTGACCAGATCCCCTTCCTTGAAGGCCAGGTCGTCATTGGACTGGCCCGTATAGTCATACAGGGCTCTCATGAGCCTTCCCTGTGGTTCCTCACTGCTACTACGACTCCCACTAGCAACATCATCAGTGTTCACCTAAAATGATAATGGGGTAATGATAGGGAAGGTATCACATAATTCTACTCTCCTGTAACTAAGAGGTATAATGGGGTTGGTGACTCTGTGGTCTTCTGGTGGATATTAGTAATGGTCTCCTATAATTGAAAGGTGCTTATGTAATTAATTAAGAGGGTAGCTATCTGTGCTCTCCTGTCACAGGGAATGCTAAGAAGGTGATGGTCTCGTATAATTAAAACGTGCATAGCTCTCCTGGGAATGCAGTAATTATATTAGTAGTGGGTTCTGTGGTCTCTCCTCCAGTGAACAGGGGTTATGACTGTAATCAGAGGCAATGGGTATTATGGGATGGAGTGAGATGGAAATAATGCTAGCATGTGTGAAATGCAATGCTTTTTACCTCTGGAGGGGGAGGGTCCAACCATTCATCTTCCTGGTCAAACGATTCTGGCAGATTCGGTCTCCCAGTGGAAGTGATGAAGGCGGGGCTGCTGGAGCTGCTATTGCTGTGTTCAGATGTATGCGAGAAGGTAGCACTGCTCCCACTAGATCCTCCAGCATTGTGTGCCAGTCTGGGGGAGGGCCGGGGGGAGATCCCGAGAGAAGATGTCTTTGTTTGACCTGGGGTATACGCCTAGAATGATAAGCAACACAGCAGCAATGTTTATTCCCATCACAGCTATTTTGCATCAATTAACAGACTTTTTTGGGAGTCTAATCTATCTGTAGATCAGATGGACATTCAGTGTACAGTAATTGTGTCATCCCTGAAATATATATTCCAGATAGTATAGCGGGGAGAACCCTTTTAATTATTTCAGTGGAACCCTTAAATGTAGACTCCTTGAAATGTATATTTCAGATGGTATTGTAGTATTGGGGGAGAACCCTTTTAATTATTTCAGTGTGAAACCTTTAATGTAGACTCCTTGAAATGTATATTATTTCAGATGGTATTGTAGTATTAGAGGGAGAACCCTTTAATCATTACGGTGGAGCAAACATCTCTAGTTATTCGAGACACTTTTTGGGACCCCTGAATTATAGGGACGCCTCCATAATCAGGACACTTATCACTGGTCCCCAAAGTGTTCACATTTAGAAGTTCCCACTGTGTATGAGTTGGAGCCTTAAATTCCAATCAGTATTCTGAAATTCATTACCACTGAAATTTTAGGGGGAGAATTTTCTGTGAATAACGAACCTCATATTCAGGCCAGCCATAGGAATTTCCAGTGCCATAGTTGATAGCGTACCACCTCAGGTCATCCTCCGGGCTAATCCTGTCCAAGCTTTCCACAAACTCTCCATAAATATTGTTCAGTCTGGAAAATGAATAAAGAAAATAATCTCTCGTATGGAAGATGGAAGTGTCTCTCTCTCTCTCTCTCTCTCTCTCTCTCTCTCTCTCTCTCTCTCTCTACAGTGAAACCTCTAAATAAAATAAGAGTGTCTATTATAGAGGGTGACCTCTAAATAAAGGACACTTGTTGAGAGTCAATCATTACAATGCAGCACCTCTTGGTCCCATGACAATACTATTTTCATAATGTTGCATGGTTTCATTCATGCAGTGAATACTGAGGACAAACTCCATTATATAATCATGGAAAGAGTTCCAGCACAATAGGCAAGTGAAAGGAACTCTATGACCAGATATTTGTTGTGTCTGATAGGAATCATTGTTAAAATTCCTACTTGGTAAAATGTCATTATGATTGTGTTGAAGAGCAATTCTCTAATGGCTACGCGAGTCCCAGGGAATTGGTACATGGCTGCACAGACATACCAATCTAAAGTGACATACCCATAATTATTATCAGCTAGCTCTTAAAAAGATATGGGCTGCCATCATTATAAAATTAAATCGAAGCATTTATCATGTATCAAAAAATAGAAATTGCCCAAGGGGGGGGGGGGGGGGGGGGGGGGGGGGGGAGGAGGGAGGGTAGGCAAGTGTGCGTCATTAGAGTTGATAACGTCATTACGTAATTTAGAGACTTTAAAATGGTGAGCCTGCACTTTGAACTTCCATGTTTTAACTGATGTTGATATACTTGTACAAGCTTTGGGAACTTATGTTTTCTCTAATGTATACTGTGATATCAAAAGTGTGTAATATAGTACTGTGATATCAGCATAGTGTTGTCACTGTCTTGAGAGGGTTATCTTTCATTGTATTAATGTTCTTATTGGGGAAGCCAAAACTATTACAATAACCTGTTACTCCACTAGATTAAGATTTCATGTGTATTTGTATTTAAATGGCAATGGGACACCAAAGTGTCCTGATTATAGGGGTGTCCTGATTATAGAGGTGTCCTGATTATGGGAGGATGGGGGAGGAAGGAACACTATACCTCTTTCAATTCAAACTCCCCTACCTGTTGGTTTTGATGATGTCTAGTATGCCTTCCATTTTATAAAAGGTAGTCTTGAAGAATTCCATCCGTGCCATCTCAGCCTCTTGGCATTTGTTGAACTGCATGGTCATGTCTTCTTCATACCTGGAGAAGTCAAAACAATAAACTCTTGAAAATACAGCATCAAAAATTACATATTCATAGCCAAACTGGCTGGTAACAAACAGGCTCCTTGTTAGAAGAAAAAAAAGCTAATTTTGCAATGTATATAGGGATAATTACATACCAAGTATTAAAAACAAAAACAAAACAAAAACATATTTTAAGGAAAGGTACTAGCCGATAGGATAAGATTTATTATAATGTTATCATTCCAAAATAACAATTGATCCAAAGGCTGTTATTGATTATTGAGATAAAACTGAAAATGTACATAGTCCATAAACAGCTTCCGCTGGTACCAAAACAATCCCTTTGTTGTAACTTCAATTTCCTGGCCTACTATCGGCTAGTGAATTAACAAATCTGTCTGAATGCTCATTAATATTAATTTTATGTGCTTAGGAATAACCTTGTCCCCAAATGTTATCAACATGCCTTGGTATCAGGTACAGAGTTATCATGCAGTCTCTACAGTACGTGGAACCTCCAATAAAGGACATTCTGAAAGAGGACAAACCTCTCAACAAAGGACAATCTACACTCTATACGAAATAACCTCCAAAAGAAGACAACTTCTGACAAATTCTGGTTCCCAAGTGTGCCTGTCCATTATTGGCGGTTTCACTGTATACGTCTTTCATCCTATGCCCATATTTGGTTCCATTTTTTTTTGATTATTATCTCAGTTATATAAAATTAACTACATCATACAAACCTGCTTCTGTATCTCTGGGTCTCACCAAGCCTGTCTTTATACTTCTCCAGAGCTCTATCACGTTCTCCTTCGGCTCTCTCGTGCTTGGCACGAAGCTTCTGACACTGCTCAGCACTGATCTCTGGAGTCACATCAGCAGTGTGCACCTGGTTAGCCAGCACCTCCACTTCCTTTGCACTCTGATGGTATGCTTTCTTTGCTTTGATGCACTTGAAGAGTTTTTTTGCCCATGGTTTCTGAGAGGAAGCGAAACCTTCTTCTGCCCTTTTTGTTTCTTTGAGATGAACAATGGATTTATGATAATGACTATTTTTCCACGATTGTACTCCTTCTACAATCTCATCGGACAACTTCTGACTGATCTCCATGTGGATCTCAGCAATTTTTATAGATTCTTGAAGACCGGCTTTCCAACCAACTTCCAATGAGCCGTATTCAGGACCTTTGGCCACCAGATCTTCCCACTTCTTTGACCAATGCTGCAGACTCTTTGCATACTTTGACTCGATTTCTGCTCTCTCCTGGGCCATTTTCATCAAGTCACCACAGAGTCGGAGGCCATCTTCAATGCGCTTTACTACTCTCCTGTAATTTCCAATATCCCAGAAGCTGTCTGTTTTTGGTTCATCATACTTGCTTAGATCATCCTCACTCTTAAACATGCCACTGGTATTCATAGCTAGTCAGATAGTAAATGGATTTCAATGAGCTCAACACAAAATCGTTCTAGTGCTGTTTTGCCCATAGCCATCAGTTTATCTAGCCATTGGCTATCAATCTGTAACGTAGCTATCTAAGCTTCGAGCCAGCTAGGAAAACTTTTTTGTGGTACTGTACCTACTTACTTCAAATTTCTGACCGGAGAGCCTATGTAGGATATGTATCTTGGTGGACCCAGTGCTTCGCCTCTACTTCCCTGGAGTATGCTTGCCCGATCTGAGCGGTAGACAGACACAGACTGGAAGTTATGTAAACAGTAATGCATGCAGGCTGCAGCTATAAAAGGGTGGGCGTGTCCCTCGTTGCTATAGAATCCGCCTTCTAAACGCCGTGAGTCTGCGCATGCTCAAAAAGTAATTCCCTTTACACGTGGCTCCTCCTTTTGGACATCTGTCTTCGAAGAAGTGAAGTAAGTTAGCGAATCTTTATTAATCTCCTTTTATATGCCTACTATACAGCACTAAAATTGTCCAAAGTAGTAAGACATTTAATTTTAACTTTTATGGTATTTAGGATGTTGATTCCGAAGAAGAATAGAAAGCTGATATACGAGACGATATTCAAAGAAGGAGTCCTTGTTGCCAAGAAAGATTTCAACAAGCCAACGCATGACGAGATAGAGAGTGTTCCCAACTTGCAAGTTATTAAGTCTATGCAGGTATGGGAGTTTAACAAATCAGAAGGAATTCTAATTAATGCCCACCCATTATATTAATTAGTCACTGAAGTCAAGAGGGTATGTCAAAGAGCAGTTTTCATGGCAACACTACTACTGGTATTTGACTAATGAAGGCAAGTTACAGATCAAAACTTGATTCTTTTTAAAGAGCACCTTTCCCATTTCCTTATTGTCGTTATGCCCAATGGAAGAAGGAAGTATCTTGGCTTCTGTCACATGTCGCTTTCCTAGTTGCCTTATTGATTGTGTTTTTATTTTCTTCTACTAGGAATTCAGTATCTGAGAGAGTATCTTCACTTACCACAGGAAATAGTCCCAGCCACTCTTAAGAGGCCAGTTCGTACAGACAACGCACGACCACGTCCTAAAGGTACACCACCTCCTCCTTGTCCCATAGTTATTGGGTCCCTGAATCATTGGTCAGTTTGACCATTGAATTAGACAACCCTGTGCAGTGGAACCTCCAAAAATTGGACACACTTGGGACCAATCCTTTAGTCCTTGTGAAGAGGTTGTCCTCTTTTGGAGGTTGTTAGCATACCGTGTAAATACAAAGGTACTTATAGTTGAGAGATTTGTCCTCTTTCCGAGTGTCATTGGAGGTTTCTCTGTATGTATTCCAAACTGTTATCATAAACTGATCAACTGTAACATAAATGTTATTCTACCTTCACTATAAAAGCACCTTGCAGTAGTTGGGGCCCCCGAGTGTGTCTCTGGGCATGCTCGTTGGCACCGGCGAGGACAGCCAAGGTTGTCACGGTGAAGGAGAGTGAGATCGGCAGTGGTGGGTGTGGTGCTAGAGGACCGCTTTCATAATGTCCGCTGATAGAGAGCTACAATTACCACTGCTACATTACGTGTTGATTTGATGAACTTAAACTTTCTTAGCATATTTATTGCAAGCTTCATTGGATTTGTGTGTTAATTAGCGAGGGTTTCTAAACTAATTATGAGGGTTTCTAAACAAAGTCTTTAAAGTCTTTCACCTTGGTTTTGGGTGTGTGTGTATCAAGTGGCTCATTCCGATTGTATTAATTTATTGCTGACACTGCAGGATTTGGTGAGGGCGACAGGTCAGCACGAGAGGACAGAGAAGGCAGAGAATCTTACAGAAGGGACAACAGTGATTGTAAGCGCGATATTCGTCAATTGTGTTACTAATAAAGACCCAATTCAGTGCGTTGGGAAATTTAAGCATGATATATTCCCTTGCAGTTGAGAAGAAAGTGGAGACGGGTGCTGGTACAAACTTTGAGCCCACATTTGTGAGTACCTGTTTGTCTTAATTGTATGGGGTAACCCCTGTGGTTATGATTTATAATCAATGCCTTAATTATCACAACTTATTCCCAATTTAGATTGGCTTCATACCATTATAACAAGCCCAATTTCTTGTTGTCAAACGGGCCACTATAGGGACCAGCCTTTTCGTCCTTGCCCTCATAGGAAATTAGTGTAGTATCCTTCATTAGAAGTAACATTGGGACCAGGCTTTTTTCGTCCTTTGAATTGTCCTTATTCGGAGGTTTTGTCCACTGTACCCTCCCCCCTTTGCTCCAAAAGCATCTCTTCCCAGTCAGTGTCTGTAGCAGCAAGCACAAGTGGACATGAACGATCATAATGATCCCATATCAGCATGTTCCAAGGAGTCCACCATGGCGATGCAACCATTAGCGATTACTGGGTAGGTATTTCACCTACTTTTGCCTCACATTGAGGCATTGGTATCTTGCTCCTGGTGTACTCTCCTGGCAGACTCCTGGAGCTCCTTGGTAGTGGTATTATGTATCAGCATGGCTGCTCTGTGTTGCAGCTGCTTGGATGCTGGCAGTGACGGTTGAGGTTGTCATAACAAAGGGAAATCAAAAAATAGCAATTTAGGTTGGGTAGTGGTTTTTTGGAGGACCGCTTTCTGAATGTCTGCTGATATTAATCCACTCCTGCCATTTGCTACATTATTATTACGGTCGGGTACCTCACCTTTTGGGACCAGAAAGGTTTTCAACTTATCAGAGGTTCAATTTGTAGTATGGTTTGGTTCTTTGAAAAGGTTTGCAGAGCTTATGATAACAGCCTGTGTCCAGCCAATATTGGCATATGTCTGGTCTGTTAAATGAAACCTGCCACAAGTTTTTCCCTGGAATTATGTGCATTGAAAATATTCTTTAATCTTTATTATAAGTATCTCTTCTTTACTGTATTCATGTTGTTCTCTTTCTCTCTGACAGCGAGGAGGATTTGGTCGCGGAAGAGCCCCTCCTGGTGGTGGATTTCAATAGAGAGACAGCAACTGTTTTACTGTTTTCATATTTTCAAAATCTTATTTGCGTCTTGTGATTAAATTTTTAAGGGTGGGATGAATAAACAAAAATTAATGATTACTGACCATCAGGAAAAATGAAGATACCTGAACTGACCAACGTTTGTTGAATAACTCTGATTGTAACACTGGCCATTCAGAGGTAAAGCTGAATTTTGTGCACGTGGTTGGTGTTTATGGTGTGTTAGCTAGGGACTGTTGGCAGTGAGGGTGTCCTTTTAAGGTAAGCTGCAGCATGCATGCAAGCATGATTATTTTAAGCATCAGTTGCTGTGTGGTCCAATCCTGCCTTGTCTCTTTCTGTGGAATAGTGTTAGAGATGCGACTGTCTTGTCCAAACTTTCATTGGCCATTTCTCCATACTTGACCTCTACTAAATAGTAGCCTTGGGTGGGGTGTGGAAGTTTGGAACTATTGAAATGGGATTACTATTTGAATTAGTATTGTCACATTACTAGCGAGGGAAAACCATAACTTACTGCCTGTGATATAATTATAGCTAAATGAGGATGCAGAAAATTAATTCAGATCTCACTAGCTACAACACATGATAACATTAATAATATTCATGACCTGGACACTCCATATAATATGTTTCACTCCTCTTCATATTTCAGTCTCACCCCCTTTATAACATCCAGTTTAAAACATGGCTCTTGCAGTAACAGGTTTCGAGTGTGAATTTGTTGAAGAACCTCCTGAAGTTTTGCAGTCTTCCTGCCCTATCTGTCTCATGATTCTCCGAGAGCCTCACCAAGTGACCTGCTGTGGGAAGAGCTTCTGTAGAACATGTATCCAGCAGATAAAGACAAAGAACAAGCCCTGTCCTACTTGCAACCAGAAGAATTTTTCAAATTTCTCTAATCTTGGCCTACGACAACCCTTGTATGGTTATAAGGTCTACTGTTCTAATAAAGATGAAGGCTGTGATTGGCAAGGTGAGTTGGGGCAGTTAGACAAGCACCTCAACTCGAATCCTGACCAAGACAAGCAAGAAATAGGCTGTTCTTATACTGAAGTCAAATGTTTATACTGTAGTGAACTGTATCAGCGACGTTCTATAAAATGCCACCAGATATTCAAATGCTTACTGAGACCATTCACCTGTAAAATGTGTAAGGAGTTCAAGTCCACATACGATGACGTGGTTAAGAACCATGTGCCTTCATGCAATTACAGACCTGTGGAGTGTCCTAACACATGTGGAAATACTTTAAAACATCAAGAGTTTGAAGAACATTTATCAACTTTATGTCCTTTGTCAATGGTTGAGTGTGAGTTTAGCCATGCTGGTTGTGATGTCAAGATGCAGAGGAAAGACCTTCCTCCCCACTTGAGTGAGAGCATGGTCACTCACATGTCTCTACTGGCAAGAGAAAATAAGAGACAGAACTCGAAAATTACATCATTGGCCAGAGAAAATGAAAGACTGAACTTGCTAATCGCTAGAGATCAGAGCACAGAAATACAAAAGCTGAAGTCAGAGTTACAATTTATGAGAATAGTATCTGGCCCACGTGTACCTCCTATAGATTTTAAATTATTAACAGGGGAATCTTCTCAGCCATTTTATAGCCACATGGGTGGCTACAAACTCAAATTGACTATTGACATGAAAATATATATATTTTTAACCTTCACCGTATTACGAAGTGAATTTGAAGTGAAGTCCCCATACAACCTCTCAATCACTGCAATGGTTATGGATCAAGTCAACAATAAAGACCACGAGACATGTATTGCAAAGATTTCCCACCCTTCAACAGCTGCAAGTAAAATCTTAAAGGTTCCTTTCTCAGTATATGGGAAAGATGGTTATTGTATAACCAGAATAATCGACGTTGCAATAGAGTAGTACAACATTGTTTAGCTACGTAGTTCTCATGCAAAGTCTGTACATTAACATTACACACATTCTTGGTTATAAATAGAAGATCCATGGAGATGGGAGTGGCACTTCCTGTACTACTTGTAAATGCTGTAATCACAACTTCACCCTACATCACTCAACATTTTGAAGACGTGGGACTTATATATACAGTATTTTGTAAAAGAATGTGATGCACAATAGGGCTATGGAAACATTTCATTGTTCCCAAAGCCACAAATGCTTCAAGGCCCACCACCTATCCCTGCCTGATGGATGACAATTGTTCTGCAAACTACTGTATGGAGAAGGAAGCAGTCATCTTTACATGTGTAGTACTCTACTCTTATGTTATTAGATAGTTTTGTATCCCTCTCCCTTCCTCAAATGGTTACTGATCATCAATTTTATGGTGAAATGTTTTTGCTAATTTTGTGCCGGGTGGTTGCTTATGGCGGTATATCTTCAGTAACTATTTCAGTCTTTTTAGCAAGATGTGCAGCAGACAATTCAGGGGTTGCTAGTGCAAAGATCATAATAGAGTATTTTAATTAAGTACATGCTGAACGCAGTTCCTGTATGTGGTTCAATGCCTTGTCTCTTTCTGTGGAATAGCCAATAGCATTATAGAGATGAGCCTGCAGAGGGTGGATGAGAAAAACAATGACAAGGAGTCTTTAACAGAGCTAGCTAGTTTTTTCACCTACAGAATCAGAGTAAAACACTGACAAGGACCCTTAAAAGAATTAGCTAGTTTTTTAGTTTCTTTTTCCTCGTTTTCATTTCACCTGTAGAATCAGAGTGTCCCTCAGGTGTCCATTGGATGAGCACTCTCTCAGATCTGCTACTGCACGTGCTACCAAAGGAACCACTGACAGAATGCCTAGAATAAGACAATCAACACTAGCAATGTGAGCATGCGCTGAAATTCGTACTGAGCACGTGCAGTGGATAGTGGAAGTATTATTGTTTGGTGGACTATACATTAACTTACTTTCTTTGGTAAGAGGTGACTTTTCCTTCACTTGAATGAGAGTAGCTTGTGCCATGAGTGAGTGCATTATTCCTCTCTCCTCCACTGACCCTGAAACAAAAAATGAGCATAAAGCAAACAAGAACATGACGTGATACATTAATGATATTATACCATTTGATAGGATTTGTAGACAGTTATCTTTGAGGATGTCCAGACACTCCATTGGAGATCCAAACTGAAGCTGGAAGAAACATAAAAGCTCTGTATTAATTTGACACTCCGAAAGAGGATAAACCTCTCAACAAAGGACAATCTTTGCAATATAAAATAGGATAACCTCTCTGCAAAGGACAAAATTTTGAGATTCCACTTACCAGTATACGACAGAGGGTAAGGTTGGTCCTGTGTGAAGAGAAGTGGTGTTTCCTGCACACAGCGAGGCACTCCACTATGTGGGGCAGAGACGTGGACACTAAGCCAAGGTCAGAGTTCAACCCAGCCAGCAGCTGCAAACATCTGAGGTCAAAGTGCAAAATGCCATACAATACCTCGTCCAAACTTCAAGATCCTTACCTTGAGTAAAGCTCAGGTGAGATTTCAGATTTGGATCTGCATGTAAAATAATAAGCATCAGTACATAATCCAAACTGTATGGACTAGCCAGCTAACTTCATCATGTCGTGAAGGTTTTCCATGGCTTCGTGAAATTGTCCTTTTCTTCCTGCCAAAACAGCTGTCCTGGATATAAGACAATCATTAAAGTGAGTAGTGCTAAAATAACACCATTTGCTGGTCAAATTCCAGAACTACTAGCCCAGACAATACTTATTGCCTTATTTCAAGCACTGGTCTCACAAAAGAGTCTCACATAAGAGGTCTCGCACAAGGGTTCTAACAACTGGTCTCACATAAGAGGTCTAACACAAGGGTTCTAACGACTGGTCTCACATAAGAGGTCTAACACAAGGGTTCTAACGACTGGTCTCACATAAGAGGTCTAACACAAGGGTTCTAACGACTGGTCTCACATAAGAGGTCTAACACAAGGGTTCTAACGACTGGTCTCACATAAGAGGTCTAACACAAGGGTTCTAACGACTGGTCTCACATAAGAGGTCTAACACAAGGGTTCTAACGACTGGTCTCACATAAGAGGTCTAACACAAGGGTTCTAACGACTGGTCTCACATAAGAGGTCTAACACAAGGGTTCTAACGACTGGTCTCACATAAGAGGTCTAACACAGGGGTTCTAACGACTGGTCTCACATAAGAGGTCTAACACAGGGGTTCTAACGACTGGTCTCACATAAGAGGTCTAACACAGGGGTTCTAACGACTGGTCTCACATAAGAGGTCTAACACAGGGGTTCTAACGACTGGTCTCACATAAGAGGTCTAACACAAGGGTTCTAACGACTGGTCTTATAATTATAATGGTTATTACTACAACCAAAATTGAGGGTGCTTACCTGAAATGACCTTCTTCCTTGTCCAAGGTCTGTATGTTATTGAGGTGGATTCCAACGGAGGAAAAATCTCCAACATTCAAGGCTCGATCAAACTTCAGTTCCTGCTCAAACTTGCTAAGTATCTATGGAAATTGTATAGAGAGTGATTTTGATGTTTCATCAAGAAAGTGTCGAGATTTATTAGGATTTCTAGTAAGATAAGTGGCACTTACCTTGAATGGTAACCCAGTCTTTTTGAGTCGAGCGATGGAGTATTTCAGCAGTAATAAAGACTTATCCATGTTACCCTAAAACAATAATTAATGTTAGATTTCAACTAGGCATGCTCACGTGCAGTGCTTCTGTGCAAATTTGACTTTTACGAACTCACGGTTTGTTGCAGATGTTTGGCAATGATAACTATGGCTAGAGCCACACCTTCTTGCTCTTCTGCACTCTGTGAGAGGAGATCACATGATGTCATGTGACACACCACCTGAGCATAGTGTAGTGCAAGCAACCTACAGTAAAATAATAGGCTAAGTAGGTATGGCTGGTGGTTGCCTTATAGGATGAACACCCTTTACCAATTACTGGAGTAGGAATGAAATGTATATTATTAGTAAATTCGGACACACCCACCTGTGTCCATAGTACTCCCACGTGGTTGCCAGGAGTGACAAGGCAGTGATGTGGAGTGCCGATTTCCACTTCTCTTGCTGACGATTGGACAGGCGATCCATTTCACATGTCAGGAGGGTCTGCAAAACTCTGCAATATTATTATTTACCAACTGTCAATAGTATCTTTCAAGGGGTACACACTAAGGGATTCCATGGTCTAGGTAAACCTAAAGATCATTGATTATGAACTCACGTTTTAGGTGCTTCGGATAAAGATATGAGTGTCTTCACTTCTTGCAGTCGACCCCATAAGCCTAGCAGCTGCATAAATAGAATTGTAGAGGTTTTGGTAAGAAAATAAAAGGTAAAGGGTCAACTTAATTCCAGGTTACAATAGCTTATGACTCACTGGGACTTTAAGATCGTCTGCATTCTTCACAAAAGTCTTTAGAATTACGAGACTGTCCTTTGCATCAAAAGACTCCAACTTCAGTAACCATGCCTACATACAAAACCGTATTGGGTGCAATGGTATTTCTTACCAATCTTGCTCACTCACTAAGGCATGCTCTAGAAGGAGAGAGTGGTTATTTTGCTGGGCCAACCGAATAGCTTCTTCCAGAGCATACAGTCCTTCCTTGCTGTGAGGAGAGAGAGGGAGGGAAGGAGGGAGGAGATTATGTCAATCTCTCGATAAATTAATTGATGTATGGTGAGCAGGGCGATTTTAAACAGTGGGACAATTTGGAATACTTGAAATTTCTCCTGAGGATAGAGAAGATTAATCCCACTAAAAGGATTAATCACATGGTAACATTAATAGCAGAGCTGGTAGGAGTAATACCCTCTAATATGTTCCACCCCTTTTTCATCCATATTAAGCTCAGGACTAAGTGAATAACAGCATTAGTAGCATTCATGAGCTGGTAGGAGTAACACGTTCCACCCCTTTTTCATCCATATTAAGTCATGTAGTCCTTACTTAGTCTCCAGTCCCACCCCCTTCTACAGTTTTAGCTAAACATGGCTCTTGCAGTTACAGGTTTTGAGTGTGAATTTATTGAACAACCTCCTGAAGTTTTGCAGTCTTCTTGCCCTATCTGTCTCCTAATCCTCCGAGAGCCTCACCAAGTGACCTGCTGTGGGAAGAGCTTCTGTAGAACATGTATCCAGCAGATAAAGACAAAGAACAAGCCCTGTCCTACTTGCAACAAGAAGAATGTTTCGAATTTCCCTAATCTTGGCTTACAACAACCCTTGTATGGTTATAAGGTCTACTGTTCTAATAAAGATGATGGCTGTGATTGGCAAGGTGAGTTGGGGCAGTTAGACAAGCACCTCAACTCGAATCCTGACCAAGATAAGCAAGAAATAGGCTGTTCTTATACCAAAGTCAAGTGCTTACACTGTAGTGAACTGTATCAGCGACGTTCTATAAAATGCCACCAGATACTCAAATGCTTACTGAGACCATTCACCTGTAAAATGTGTAAGGAGTTCGAGTCCACATACGATGACGTGACTAAGAACCATGCACCTTCATGCAAGTGCAGACCTGTGGAGTGTCCTAACACATGTGGAAACATTTTACAACATCATGAGCTTGAAAAGCACCTGTCAAGTGTGTGTTCTTTATCGATGGTCGAGTGTGAGTTTAGCCATGCTGGTTGTGACGTTAAGATACACAGGAAAGACCTTCCTTCCCACTTGAGTGAGAGCATGGTCACTCACATGTCTCTACTGGCAAGAGATAATAAGAGACAGAACTCGAAAATTACATCATTGGCCAGAGAACAGCATTTACAAATTACTCAACTAGTTCGAGAGAATGAAAATCAGAGTGTAGAAATAAAGAAGTTGAAGTCAGAGTTAGAATTAACGAGATCATTCATCTCACGTGTACCTCCTATTGACTTTAAATTAAGATTAGGGGAATCCTCTCAGCCATTTTATAGCCACATTGGTGGCTACAAACTAAAACTGACTATAGAAAAAGAAACATTTTGGGATGGTTTTGTCATCACTATGTTAGAAAGTGAATTTGAAGTGAAGTCCCCATACAATCTCTCAATCACTGCAATGGTTATGGATCAAGTCAACGATGAAGACCACAGGACTTGCAATGTAAAGCTTTCCTCCCCTTCTAAGACTGCAAGTATAAGTATATTTGATATGAAGGATGGTTATTTTATGATCAGGATAACTGATATTGCAATTGAGTAGTATACGTATACACACATTATAGTGAGGTAGTTATCATGCAAGGTCTGTACATTACACACATAGATATGGATGTATGTCAGTTACTGGCTATGTATTATCATTATCATGCACATCAGTCATTGATGATTATAGTGGTTGCAATATCATGGGGGTGGGAGTGGACAGGATGTAGATTCCTCCTTCATGTGACTCACATATGCAAAGAGAACTGCTTCCTTCTCTCAGGGTGTATCAGCCATTAATCCAGTCTCATTCCCATACATAAGAGAGGGAAGTCTGTGGAGCAAGACTAAAGTTAGTTATCAAAAATTGCCATGTGGAAGTACTGACCTCCACAAAAGTGCATATTTCATAAGACACAGATTAGAGAGTGAATCAGAATATTCTCCACTCACGAATCATTTGGAGGGATGGGTCAAAAATAAGAATAGAAAAGTGCCCAGAGAGATTAGGAGTAAATATTTTGACCACTTGTGAATGATTAATTTTATTCCCTTTGATACTGTCAGATACTAAGACCATGCACCTTCATGCAAGTGCAGACCTGTGTGTGTGGTTTCCTAACGGATGTGTAAATATTTTATAGCATCAAGAGCTTGAAGAGCACCTGTCAAGTGTGCGTCCTTTATCGATGGTTCAGTGTGAGTTTAGTCATGCTGGTTGTGCTGTCAAGATACCTTCCTTCTCTTCAACGATTGCAAGTACAGAAATGGTATAAGAGTTTACTAAATATTGGAAGGATGGTTATTATATGATCAGGATAACTGATATTCCAATGGAGTTGCTGTAATTTGTGTGTTAATAGTTGGGATTATAAAGAATTCTGTCCAAATCATTCGAATAGTACACACATAGCTATGCAATAACTATAGGTCTGAGTACATTACTAGGGCAATATGGAACATTTCACAGCAAGCGAACGAGCAAGTATTCCTATAGCTAGGCTCTAATGGCTACAAACTTAAAGTGGCGATTGAAAGGAACAATTCTTTCTTTTTTATCTTTACTATGCTAGAAGTAAAGTTTCCGTATAAGCTCTCAACCACTGTAATGGTTATTGATCAAGTCAAATTGAAATCCTACTCCCAAATCCATGGATTGATAAGTCTAGACCAAAATTTACAAATATTAACTAGCATGTGATTTCTTCCATATTAGGTTACTTCCTGCCTAGTAAAAACATGGCGATGGGTTTTGAGTGTGAATTTGTTGAACTACCTCCTGAAGTTTTTCAGTCTTCTTGCCCTATTTGTCTCATGATCCTCCGAGAACCGTACCAAGTGACCTGCTGTGGGAATAGCTTCTGTAGAGCATGTATCCAGAAGATAAAGACCAAGAACAAGCCCTGTCCTACTTGCAACAAGGAGAACTTTTCTAATTTCCCCAATCTTGGCCTACAACGACCCTTGTATGGTTTTAAGGTTTACTGTTCTAATAAAGATGAAGGCTGTGATTGGCAAGGTGAGTTGGGGCAGTTAGATAAGCACCTCAACTTGAATCCTGACAAAGATGAACAAGAAATAGGCTGTGCCTACACCAGAGTCAAGTGCTTACACTGCAGTGAACTGTATCAGCGATGTTCGATAAAATACCACAAGACTTCAGAATGCTTACTGAGACCATTCAGCTGTGAGATGTGTAATGAGTTCAAGTCCACATACGATGACGTGACTAAGAACCATGCACCTTCATGCAAGTGCAGACCTGTGGAGTGTCCTAACAGATGTGGAAATACTTTACAACATCAAGAGCTTGAAGAGCACCTGTCAAGTGTGTGTCCTTTATCAATGGTCGAGTGTGAGTTTAGCCATGCTGGTTGTGATGTCAAGATGCACAGGAAAGACCTTCCTTCCCACTTGAGTGAGAGCGTGGTCACTCACATGTCTCTACTGGCCAGGGAGAATGAAAGACAGAGCTCGCAAATTGAAAGACAGAGCTTGCAAATTGAAAGACAGAACTTGCAAATTGAAAGACAGAGCTTGCAAATTGAAAGCCAGGACTCAGAAATTAAGAGACAGAATAAAGAAATCATTTTGCTGAAGTTGCTGGTTAGAGGGAAGAAAGAGATGAATCTACAAAAGATCTCATGTGTACCTCCTATTGTTTTTAAATTAAGAACAGGGGAATCCTCTCAGCCATTTTATAGCCACATGGGTGGCTACAAACTAAAACTGACTATAGAAAAAAGAGTACTTTGGCATGATTTAGTCATCACTATGTTAGAAAGTGAATTTGAAGTGAAGTCCCCATACAATCTCTCAATCACTGCAATGGTTATGGATCAAGTCAACGATGAAGACCACAGGACTTGCAATGTAAAGCTTTCCTCCCCTTCAAAGACTGCAAGTATAAGTATATTTGATATGAAGGATGGTTATTTTATGATCAGGATAACTGATATTGCAATTGAGTAGTATACGTATACACACATTTTAGTTAGGTAGTTATCATGCAAGGTCTGTACATTACACACATAGATATGAATGTATGTCAGTTACTGGCTATGTATTATCATTATCATGCACATCAGTCATTGATGATTATAGTGGTTGCAATATCATGGGGGTGGGAGTGGACAGGATGTAGATTCCTCCTTCATGTGACTCACATATGCAAAGAGAACTGCTTCCTTCTCTCAGGGTGTATCAGCCATTAATCCAGTCTCATTCCCATACATAAGAGAGGGAAGTCTGTGGAGCAAGACTAAAGTTAGACTAAAGTTTAGTCACAGTGGCTATTGAAGGGAACATATTCCTTTTTTTAACCTTCACCATGCTAGAAAGTGAATTTGAAGTGAAGCCCTCATACAACCTCTCAATCACTGCAATGGTTATCGATCAAGTCAACAATAAAGACCATGAGACTTATAATTTAAAGCTTTCTTATCCTTCAAAGACTGCAGAAATTTATCTCTCCTCAATGTATATGAAGGATGGTTGTTATATGATCAGGATAACTGACATTACAATTGAATAATAAACACACATACAATAGCTCAAGATGCAAGGCTTGTACATCCACACATAACTAAAAATTTTTAAATATGTGTATCAGTTGTTGGTTAAGAAACGTGGGAGTGACACTTCCTGGAAGGCTAATTCAGTATACTTGGGTTTACAAGACACCTCTTCTCTGTCTAGAGAACTTTACAGTATTCACCGTTATGACTTATGTAACCAAAAAAGGTATTTTGTGCACTTCAGAGAGCCCAACACCATTGAAAGAGTTCTCTGCAAGTTGATTGGGAGAAGATCTCTGAGATCAATAATCAGGTTGGTTGAAGGACACCCATGCACACTTATTAAGTATACACGTGTGATGATAAAATGATATAGGTAAATAAAGCCACAGTTACTTACTTATGGTCTAGTAGAATAGGACTTATCAACCACAGCTAGACATGTGGATAAGTAAAGTTTATAGAGTGATAGTATTCTACTCACAGTGTGATGATCAAATCATTGGTCATGTGACATCCGGTATACTTCCCAGTTTTAAAACATGTCTCTAGATCTGGCAGTGACAGGTTTTAAGTGTGAATTTGTTGAAAAACCTCCTGAAGTTTTGCAGTCTTCCTGCCCTATCTGTCTCCTAATCCTCCGAGAGCCGTACCAAGTGACCTGCTGTGGGAATAGCTTCTGTAGAGCATGTATCCAGAAGATAAAGACCAAGAACAAGCCCTGTCCTACTTGCAACAAGGAGAACTTTACCGATTACTCTAATCTTGGTCTACAACGACCCTTGTATGGTTTTAAGGTTTACTGTTCTAATAAAGATGAAGGCTGTGATTGGCAAGGTGAGTTGGGGCAGTTAGATAAGCACCTCAACTTGAATCCTGACAAAGATGAACAAGAAATAGGCTGTGCCTACACCAGAGTCAAGTGCTTACACTGCAGTGAACTGTATCAGCGATGTTCGATAAAATACCACAAGACTTCAGAATGCTTACTGAGACCATTCAGCTGTGAGATGTGTAATGAGTTCAAGTCCACATACGATGACGTGACTAAGAACCATGCACTTTCATGCAAGTGCAGACCTGTGGAGTGTCCTAACAGATGTGGAAACACTTTACAACATCAAGAGCTTGAAGAGCACCTGTCAAGTGTGTGTCCTTTATCAATGGTCGAGTGTGAGTTTAGCCATGCTGGTTGTGATGTCAAGATGCACAGGAAAGACCTTCCTTCCCACTTGAGTGAGAGCGTGGTCACTCACATGTCTCTACTGGCCAGGGAGAATGAAAGACAGAGCTCGGAAATTGAAAGACAGAGCTTGCAAATTGAAAGACAGAACTTGCAAATTGAAAGACAGAGCTTGCAAATTGAAAGCCAGGACTCAGAAATCAAGAGACAGAATAAAGAAATCATTTTGCTGAAGTTGCTGGTTAGAGGGAAGAAAGAGATGAATCTACAAAAGATCTCATGTGTACCTCCTATTATTTTTAAATTAAGAACAGGGGAATCCTCTCAGCCATTTTATAGCCACATGGGTGGCTACAAACTAAAACTGACTATAGAAAAAAGAGTACTTTGGCATGATTTAGTCATCACTATGTTAGAAAGTGAATTTGAAGTGAAGTCCCCATACAATCTCTCAATCACTGCAATGGTTATCGATCAAGTCAACGATGAAGACCACAGGACTTGCAATGTAAAGCTTTCCTCCCCTTCAAAGACTGCAAGTATAAGTATATTTGATATGAAGGATGGTTATTTTATGATCAGGATAACTGATATTGCAATTGAGTAGTATACGTATACACACATTATAGTGAGGTAGTTATCATGCAAGGTCTGTACATTACACACATAGATATGGATGTATGTCAGTTACTGGTTATGTATTATCATTATCATGCACATCAGTCATTGATGATTATAGTGGTTGCAATATCATGGGGGTGGGAGTGGACAGGATGTAGATTCCTCCTTCATGTGACTCACATATGCAAAGAGAACTGCTTCCTTCTCTCAGGGTGTATCAGCCATTAATCCAGTCTCATTCCCATACATAAGAGAGGGAAGTCTGTGGAGCAAGACTAAAGTTAGACTAAAGTTTAGTCACAGTGGCTATTGAAGGGAACATATTCCTTTTTTTAACCTTCACCATGCTAGAAAGTGAATTTGAAGTGAAGCCCTCATACAACCTCTCAATCACTGCAATGGTTATCGATCAAGTCAACAATAAAGACCATGAGACTTATAATTTAAAGCTTTCTTATCCTTCAAAGACTGCAGAAATTTATCTCTCCTCAATGTATATGAAGGATGGTTGTTATATGATCAGGATAACTGACATTACAATTGAATAATAAACACACATACAATAGCTCAAGATGCAAGGCTTGTACATCCACACATAACTAAAAATTTTTAAATATGTGTATCAGTTGTTGGTTAAGAAACGTGGGAGTGACACTTCCTGGAAGGCTAATTCAGTATACTTGGGTTTACAAGACACCTCTTCTCTGTCTAGAGAACTTTACAGTATTCACCGTTATGACTTATGTAACCAAAAAAGGTATTTTGTGCACTTCAGAGAGCCCAACACCATTGAAAGAGTTCTCTGCAAGTTGATTGGGAGAAGATCTCTGAGATCAATAATCAGGTTGGTTGAAGGACACCCATGCACACTTATTAAGTATACACGTGTGATGATAAAATGATATAGGTAAATAAAGCCACAGTTACTTACTTATGGTCTAGTAGAATAGGACTTATCAACCACAGCTAGACATGTGGATAAGTAAAGTTTATAGAGTGATAGTATTCTACTCACAGTGTGATGATCAAATCATTGGTCATGTGACATCCGGTATACTTCCCAGTTTTAAAACATGTCTCTAGATCTGGCAGTGACAGGTTTTAAGTGTGAATTTGTTGAAAAACCTCCTGAAGTTTTGCAGTCTTCCTGCCCTATCTGTCTCCTAATCCTCCGAGAGCCGTACCAAGTGACCTGCTGTGGGAATAGCTTCTGTAGAGCATGTATCCAGAAGATAAAGACCAAGAACAAGCCCTGTCCTACTTGCAACAAGGAGAACTTTACCGATTACTCTAATCTTGGTCTACAACGACCCTTGTATGGTTTTAAGGTTTACTGTTCTAATAAAGATGAAGGCTGTGATTGGCAAGGTGAGTTGGGGCAGTTAGACAAGCACCTCAACTTGAATCCTGACAAAGATAAGCAAGAAATAGGCTGTGCTTATACCAAAGTCAAGTGCTTACACTGTAGTGAACTGTATCAGCGATGTTCGATAAAACGTCATCAGACTTCAGAATGCTTACTGAGACCATTCAGCTGTGAGATGTGTAAGGAGTTCAAGTCCACATACGATGACGTGACTAAGAACCATGCACTTTCATGCAAGTGCAGACCTGTGGAGTGTCCTAACACATGTGGAAACACTTTACTACATCAAGAGCTTGAAGAGCACCTGTCAAGTGTGTGTCCCTTGTCGATGGTTGAGTGTGAGTTTAGCCATGCTGGTTGTGATGTCAAGATGCACAGGAAAGACTTTCCTTCCCACTTGAGTGAGAGCATGGTCACTCACATGTCTCTACTGGCCAGGGAGAATAAAAGACAGAGCTTGCAAATTGAAAGCCAGGACTCAGAAATCAAGAGACAGAATAAAGAAATCATTTTGCTGAAGTCATCGATTGCTTTGCTGGTTAGAGGGAAGAAAGAGATGAATCTACAAAAGATCTCACGTGTACCTCCTATTGTTGTTAAATTAAGATTAGGGGAATTCTCTCAGCCATTTTATAGCCACATTGGTGGCTACAAACTCTTACTGACTATAGAAAAAAGAGGACTTTGGCATCATTTAGTCATCACTATGTTAGAAAGTGAATTTGAAGTGAAGTCCCCATACAATCTCTCAATCACTGCAATGGTTATCGATCAAGTCAGCAATAAAGACCACAAGACTCGCAATGTAAAGGTTTCCTATTCTTCAAAGACTGCAAGTATAATTTCCCCACAGTATATGAAGGATGGTTATTTTATGATCAGGATAACTGATATTGCAATTGAGTAGTATATGTATACACACATTATAGTAGGTAGTTATCATGCAAGGGCTGTACATTACACACATAGATATGGATGTATGTCAGTTACTGGTTATGTATTATCATTATCATGCACATCAGTCATTGATGATTATAGTGGTTGCAATATCATGGGGGTGGGAGTGGACAGGATGTAGATTCCTCCTTCATGTGACTCACATATGCAAAGAGAACTGCTTCCTTCTCTCAGGGTGTATCAGCCATTAATCCAGTCTCATTCCCATACATAAGAGAGGGAAGTCTGTGGAGCAAGACTAAAGTTAGTTATCTCTATCATCAAAAATTGCCATGTGGAAGTACTGACCTCCACAAAAGTGCATATTTCATAAGACACAGATTAGAGAGTGAATCAGAATATTCTCCACTCATGAATCATTTGGAGGGATGGGTCAAAAATAAGAATAGAAAAGTGCCCAGAGAGATTAGGAATAAATATTTTGACCACTTGTGAATGATTAATTTTATTCCCTTTGATACTGTCAGATACTAAGACCATGCACCTTCATGCAAGTGCAGACCTGTGTGTGTGGTTTCCTAACGGATGTGTAAATATTTTATAGCATCAAGAGCTTGAAGAGCACCTGTCAAGTGTGCGTCCTTTATCGATGGTTCAGTGTGAGTTTAGTCATGCTGGTTGTGCTGTCAAGATACCTTCCTTCTCTTCAACGATTGCAAGTACAGAAATGGTATAAGAGTTTACTAAATATTGGAAGGATGGTTATTATATGATCAGGATAACTGATATTCCAATGGAGTTGCTGTAATTTGTGGCAAATTGAAAGCCAGGACTCAGAAATTAAGAGACAAAATAAAGAAATCATTTTATTGAAGTCATCGATCACTCTGCTGGTTAGAGGGAATAAAGGGTTGAAGTCAGAGCTACAAAAGATCTCACATGTACCTCCAATTGGTTTTAAATTAGCAGTAGGAGAATCCTCTCAGCCATTTTATAGCCACATTGGTGGCTACAAACTCAAATTGACTCTTGAACAGAGCACATTATGTAGGAATTTAGCTGTCACTTTGCTAGAAAGTGAATTTGAAGTGAAGTCCCCATACGAGCTCTCGATCACTGCAATGGTTATCGATCAAGTCAACAATAAAGACCACAAGACTCGCAATGTAAAGCTTTCCTCCCCTTCAAAGACTGCAAGTATAATGTCGTTTCCTATCTCAATATATATGAAGGATGGTTATTATATTATCAAGATAACTGATATTATAATTGAGTAGTACTGTAGTTATGTACATTACTCACACAGTCGTTAGGTAGTCTTATAGTGTGTGTAATATCCAATAAAAGTATTAAAAGAGGGTGACGATGACACTTTCTGTACTGGACAGGAAGTAATTTTTTTCCCTTGAGGCTGATATTTCTAGCAGGTTCTCATATACGTCAGGTAGCTTCAGATTGTAATGCAGTAATGTACGTAGATAAACAAGAAATAGGCTGTGCTTATACCAAAGCACCTCAACTTGAATCCTGACTGAGATAAACAAGAAATAGGCTGTACCTACACCAGAGTCAAGTGCTTACACTGTAGTGAACTGTACCAGCGATGTTCAATAAAATGTCCAAATGCTTACTGAGACCATTCAGCTGTGAGATGTGTTGTAAAGAGTTCAAGTCCACATACGATGATGTGACTAAGAACATGTGGAAACACTTTACAACATCAAGAGCTTCAAGAGCACCTGTCAAGTGTGTCCTTTATCGATGGTCGAGTGTGAGTTTAGTCATGCTGGTTGTGATGTCAAGATGCACAGGAAAGACCTTCCTTCCCACTTGAGTGAGAGCATGGTCACTCACATGTCTCTACTGGCCAGTAATAAGAAGCAGAACTCAGAAATTTCTTCACAGCATTTGCAAATTACTCAACTAATAAAAATCAGAGTGTAGAAATAAAGAAGTTGAAGTCAGAGTTAGAATTAATGAGATCATTCATCTCACATGTACCTCCTATTGACTTTAAATTGAGAAGGGGAACCCTCTCAGCCATTTTATAGCCACATTGGTGGCTACAAACTCAAACTGACTATAGAAGGAAGAGGATTTTTCTATGATTTAGTCATCACTACATGTATGTTAGAAAGTGAATTTGAAGTGAAGTCCCCATACAACCTCTCAATCACTGCAATGGTTATCGATCAAGTCAACGATAAAGATCACAAGACTTTAAATATAAAGCTTTCCTATCCTTCAAAGACTGCAGATAGAATGATAACATTACTTAGTTCCTCACGATATATGAAGAATGGTTATTATATGATCAGGATAACTATTGAGTAGTAGGCAAATATAGTTTTTATGGACACACGATTATCATGTACATTATATTAGTGGTTGGTTATTTATTATCATTATAGTGTGTGATAAACCATTGGAATGGGAGTGGCACTTCCTGTACTGGACAGGAAGTAGATTTCAGAAGTACAGTAAATAGATTCCTCTTTCATGCACATGTAACTTATTCCTACAACTGAGTGCAAAAAATTTCTTCTGAATAAAATGTTAAGTAGGGATGGCCCCAAAATTTAGCTGGACTATGACTGCAGCATCATGCTGGTTGTGATGTCAAGATGCACAGGAAAGACCTTCCTTCCCACTTGAGCAAGAGCATGGTCACTCACATGTCTCTATATTGGACAGACAAAATAAGAGACAGAACTCAGAAATTGAAAGACGGAATACAGAAAATAAAAGGTTGAAGTCAGAGAGCTAGGTAGTTGCAAAACAAGATCCATACGTTCCATAATGTCCAAACATAATTATTAGTTCTTGGTTATATTATAATTATAGTGTGTGTATACTGAATAAAATTATTGAAAAAGATTAGAATAAATTTTCACAGGGTTCCTGTATACTGGACAGGAAGTGTATTATTTTGAACGGGAAGTAGATTCCTCTTTCATGTGACTCACACTTGCAAAGAGGACTGCTTCCTTCCCTCAGGGTGTAAATAAGTAACTTAAGAAAAGGGAAGTCTGTGAGTGAGACTTATTCTTCTGCCATCTAAAGTGCCTTATGGAAATACTGACTGATCTCCATAAAAGTGAAATGCTTCATACATAAGTAAGAAACTGCAAGGGTCAGAAAGAAGTGTTCAGAGAGGTGTCCTCCTTTTAGGAGAGAATTAGTACAAATTGTATGACATGACTAGGGGAAATGGGTGCATTTGGAAGTAGAATATCATGGAACACTTTCTTGATTATTTTGACTCAGTGGATTTCAAGAGAGTACCTCATTGTTCGGCAATATATATCCCCATCCACCCTATATCTTGTAGTAGTGACACTAGGAGACCTGTTGGTCATCATAAGAGCATACACTGTTTATACTGTTGTCAGATCACTCCATGAGCAACTATATATTTGGGTTTACAAGACACCTCTTCTCTGTCTAGAGAACCTCACAGTATTCACCGTTATGACCTATGTAACCCAAAAAGGTATTTGTGCACTTCAGAGAGCCCAACACCATCGAAAGAATTGCAGTTCTCTGCAAGTTGGTTGGGAGTAGATCTCTGAGATTGATAATCAGGTTGGTTGAAGGACACCCATGCACACTTATTAAGTATACACATGTGATGATAAGATGATAGGTAAATAAAGCCACAGTTACATACTTATGGTCCAGTAGAATAGGACTTATCAACCACAGCTAGACATGTGGATAAGTAAAGTTTATAGAATGACAGTATTCATAATCAAATTCATAGAATATTTAGGTCATGTGACATCCGGTATACTTCCCAGTTTTAAAACATGTCTCTAGACTTGGCAGTGACAGGTTTTGAGTGTGAATTTGTTGAAAAACCTCCTGAAGTTTTGCAGTCTTCCTGCCCTATCTGTCTCCTAATCCTCCGAGAGCCGTACCAAGTGACCTGCTGTGGGAATAGCTTCTGTAGAGCATGTATCCAGAAGATAAAGACCAAGAGTAAGCCCTGTCCTACTTGTAACCAAGAGAACTTTACTGATTACTCTAATCTTGGCCTACAACGACCCTTGTATGGTTATAAGGTCTACTGTTCTAATAAAGATGAAGGCTGTGATTGGCAAGGTGAGTTGGGGCAGTTAGACAAGCACCTCAACTTGAATCCTAACCAAGATAAACAAGAAATAGGCTGTGTCTACACCAGAGTCAAGTGCTCACACTGTAGTGAACTGTATCAGCGACACTTGATAAAATGCCACCAGACTTCAGAATGCTTACTGAGACCATTCAGCTGTGAGATGTGTAAGGTATTCAAGTCCACGTACGATGACGTGGTTAAGAACCATGCACCTTCATGCAAGTGCAGACCTGTGGAGTGTCCTAATACATGCGGAAACACTATACAACATCAAGAGCTTGGAGAGCACCTATCAAGCGTGTGTCCTCTATCAATGGTCGAGTGTGAGTTTAGCCATGCTGGTTGTGATGTCAAGATGCACAGGAAAGACCTTCCTTCCCACTTGAGTGAGAGCATGGTCACTCACATGTCTCTACTGGCAAGAGAGAATAAAAGACAAAGCTTGAAAATTGAAAGCCAGGACTCGGAAATCAAGAGACAGAGCTTGCAAATTGAAAGACAGAGCTTGACAATTGATAGCCAGGACTCAGAAATTAAGAGACAGTGTTCATTAATTACTTTTCTGGTTAGAGGTAATAAGTCAGAGCTACAGAAGATCTCATGTGTACCTCCTATCGATTTTAAATTAAGAGAAGGGGAATCCTCTCAGCCATTCTATAGCCACATTGGTGGCTACAAACTCCAATTGACTATAGAAAAAAGACTGTTTTCGTATAATCTAGTCATCACCATGCTAGAAAGTGAATTTGAAGTGAAGTCCCCATACAACCTCTCAATCACTGTATTGATTATTGATCAAGTTGACAATAAAGACCACAAGACTTGCAATGTAAAGCTTTCCTACCCTTCAAAGACTGCAAGTGAAGTAGTAATTCAAGCAATTCTACTAAGATTTGTATTACGTTCCTCACAATATATTAAGGATGGTTATACTATGATCAGGATAACTGCTATTGCAATGGAGTAGTAAGCAAATATAGTTTTTATGGACACATAATTATCTTAGTGGTTGGTTATTTATTATCATTATAGTGTGTAATAAACCATTGGAATGGGAGTGGAATGGGAGTGGCACTTCCTGTACTGGACAGGAAGTAGATTTCAGGAAGTACAGTAAATATAAATTCCTCTTTCATGCACATGTAAACTTATTCCTACAGGGAAGCAAGTTTTTGTCATCAAAATTGCCACTGATTTTCACAAGTAAAGCTTTAGACTCGGGGCTACTTAAAAGGAAGCTTTGGTTTGGTGTTCTAAATTTCATGTTACAAGATTACTGCAATCCACTGTATACACATGCAATGATAAGATGATAGGTAAACAAAGCATACTTATGGTCTGAGTAAAATACCGCAGTATAGGACTTATCAACCACAGCTAGACATGTAGAGTGATAGTATTCACAGTCTGATAATCAAATTCATTGAATATTTAAGTCATGTGACATCCGGTATACTTCCCAGTTTAAAGCATGTCTCTAGATCTGGCAGTGACAGGTTTTGAGTGTGAATTTGCTGAAAAGCCCCCAGAATATTTGCAGTCCTCCTGCCCTATTTGTCTCCTAGTCCTCCGAGAGCCGTACCAAGTGACCTGTTGTGGAAATAGCTTCTGTAGAGCATGTATCCAGAAGATAAAGACCAAGAACAAGCCCTGTCCTACTTGCAACAAGGAGAACTTTACCAATTACTCTAATCTTGGTCTACAACGACCCTTATATGGTTTTAAGGTCTACTGTTCTAAAAAAGATGAAGGCTGTGATTGGCAAGGTGAGTTGGGGCAGTTAGACAAGCACCTCAACTTGAATCCTGACAAAGGTAAGCAAGAAATAGGCTGTGTCTACACCAGAGTCAAGTGCTTACACTGTAGTGAACTGTACCAGCGATGTTTGATAAAATGCCACCAGACTTCAGAATGCTTACTGAGACCATTCAGCTGTGAGATGTGTAATGAGTTCAAGTCCACATACAATGATGTGACTAAGAACCATGCACCTTCATGCAAGTGCAGACCTGTGGAGTGTCCTAACACATGTGGAAACATTTTACAACATCATGAGCTTGAAAAGCACCTGTCAAGTGTGTGTTCTTTATCGATGGTCGAGTGTGAGTTTAGCCATGCTGGTTGTGACGTTAAGATACACAGGAAAGACCTTCCTTCCCACTTGAGTGAGAGCATGGTCACTCACATGTCTCTACTGGCAAGAGATAATAAGAGACAGAACTCGAAAATTACATCATTGGCCAGAGAACAGCATTTACAAATTACTCAACTAGTTCGAGAGAATGAAAATCAGAGTGTAGAAATAAAGAAGTTGAAGTCAGAGTTAGAATTAACGAGATCATTAATCTCACATGTACCTCCTATTGACTTTAAATTAAGAGAAGGGGAATCCTCTCAGCCATTTTATAGTCACATTGGTGGCTACAAACTCAAATCGACTATAAAATTTGGGCTTACATATGATTTAGTCATCACCATGTTAGAAAGTGAATTTGAAGTGAAGTCTCCATACAACCTCTCAATCACTGCAATGGTTATGGATCAAGTCAACTATAAAGACCACAAGACTTATAATGTAAAGCTTTCCTATCCTTCAAAGACTGCAAGTACAGCGATAGCATTATTTGGTTTCTCAGTATATTATATGAAGGATGGTTATACTATGATCAGGATAACTGATATTGCAATGGAGTAGTAGGCAAATATAGTTTTTATGCACACATAATTATCATGTACATTATATTAGTGGTTGGTTATTTACTATCATTATAGTGTGTGATAAACCATTGGAATGGGAGTGGAATGGGAGTGGCACTTCCTGTACTGGACAGGAAGTAGATTTCAGGAAGTACAGTAAATATAAATTCCTCTTTCATGCACATGTAAACTTATTCCTACAAGAGAGGGAAGTCTGTGAGCAAGTTTTTGTCATCAAAATTGCCACTGATTTTCACAAGTAAAGCTTTAGACTCGGGGCTACTTAAAAGGAAGCTTTGGCTTGGTGTTCTAAATTTCATGTTACAAGATCACTGCAATTCACTGTATACACATGCAATGATAAGATGATAGGTAAACAAAGCCACAGTTACATACTTATGGTCGAGTAGAATACCGCGGTATAGGACTTATCAACCACAGCTAGACATGTAGAGTGATAGTATTCACAGTCTGATAATCAAATTCATTGAATATTTAAGTCATGTGACATCCGGTATACTTCCCAGTTTAAAGCATGTCTCTAGATCTGGCAGTGACAGGTTTTGAGTGTGAATTTGCTGAAAAGCCCCCAGAATATTTGCAGTCCTCCTGCCCTATTTGTCTCCTAGTCCTCCGAGAGCCGTACCAAGTGACCTGTTGTGGAAATAGCTTCTGTAGAGCATGTATCCAGAAGATAAAGACCAAGAACAAGCCCTGTCCTACTTGCAACAAGGAGAACTTTACCAATTACTCTAATCTTGGTCTACAACGACCCTTGTATGGTTTTAAGGTTTACTGTTCTGATAAAGATGAAGGCTGTGATTGGCAAGGTGAGTTGGGGCAGTTAGATAAGCACCTCAACTTGAATCCTGACAAAGATAAGCAAGAAATAGGCTGTGTCTACACCAGAGTCAAGTGCTTACACTGTAGTGAACTGTACCAGCGATGTTTGCTAAAATGCCACCAGACTTCAGAATGCTTACTGAGACCATTCAGCTGTGAGATGTGTTATGAGTTCAAGTCCACATACAATGATGTGACTAAGAACCATGCACCTTCATGCAAGTGCAGACCTGTGGAGTGTCCTAACAGATGTGGAAACACTTTACAACAACAAGAGCTTGAAGAGCACCTGTCAAGTGTGTGTCCTTTATCGATGGTCGAGTGTGAGTTTAGCCATGCTGGTTGTGATGTCAAGATGCACAGGAAAGACCTTCCTTCCCACTTAAGTGAGAGCATGGTCACTCACATGTCTCTACTGGCCAGAGAAAATAAGAAACAGAACTCAGGAATTTCTTCACAGCATTTGCAAATTACTCAACTAGTTCGAGAGAATGAAAATCAGAGTGTAGAAATAAAGAAGTTGAAGTCAGAGTTAGAATTAATGAGATCATGTGCCTCACGTGTACCTCCTATTGATTTTAAATTAAGAGGAGGGGAACTCTCTCAGCCATTTTATAGCCACATTGGTGGCTACAAACTCAAACTGACTATTGAGGCAAGATTTGGGGTTCAATTAGACATCACTATCATAATGTTAGAAAGTGAATTTGAAGTGAAGTCTCCATACAACCTCTCAATCACTGCAATGGTTATGGATCAAGTCAACTATAAAGACCACAAGACTTGCAATGTAAAGCTTTCCTATCCTTCAAAGACTGCAAGTACAACGATAGCATTACTTAGTTTCTCACAATATAGGAAGGATGGTTATACTATGATCAGGATAACTGATATTGCAATGGAGTAGTAGGCAAATATAGTTTTTATGGACACATAATTATCATGTACATTATATTAGTGGTTGGTTATTTATTATCATTATAGTGTGTGATAAACCATTGGAATGGGAGTGGAATGGGAGTGGCACTTCCTGTACTGGACAGGAAGTAGATTTCAGGAAGTACAGTAAATAGATTCCTCTTTACTGCACAAAAAATTTCTTCTAAATAAAATATTTAAGTAGGGATGCCCCAAAAATTTAGCTGGACTATGACTGCAGCAGCATGCTGCTGTTGTGATGTCAAGATGCAGAGGAAAGACCTTCCTTCCCACTTGAGCAAGAGCATGGTCACTCACATGTCTCTATATTGGACAGACAAAATAAGAGACAGAACTCAGAAATTGAAAGACAGAATACAAGGTTGAAGTCAGAGCTAGGTAGTTGCAAAACAAGATCCATACATTCCATAATGTCCACACATTATTAGTTCTTAGTTATTATTATGTGCATCTATATAATACTTATAGTGTGTGTATATTGAATAAAATTACAGGGTTCCTGTACTGGACAGGAAGTGTATTATTTTGAACAGGAAGTAGATTCCTCTTTCATGTGACTCACACTCGCAAAGAAGACTGCTTCCTTCCATGAGCAACTATATATTCGGGTTTAAATTGCAGTTCTCTGCAAGTTGGTTTGGAGTAGATCTCTATGCACACTTATTGATGATAAAATGATAGGCAAACAAAGCCACAGTTACATACTTATGGTCCAGTAGAATAGGACTTATCAACCACAGCTAGACATGTGGATAAGTAATGTTTATAGAATGACAGTATTCATAATCAAATTCATTGAATATTTAGGTCATGTGACATCCGGTATGTTTCCCAGTTTAAAACATGTCTCTAGATCTGGCAGTGACAGGTTTTGAGTGTGAATTTGTTGAAAAACCTCCTGAAGTTTTGCAGTCTTCCTGCCCTATCTGTCTCCTAATCCTCCGAGAGCCATACCAAGTGACCTGCTGTGGGAATAGCTTCTGTAGAGCATGTATCCAGAAGATAAAGACCAAGAGCAAGCCCTGTCCTACTTGCAAGCAGGAGTACTTTACTGATTACTCTAATCTTGGTCTACAACGACCCTTGTATGGTTTTAAGGTCTACTGTTGTAATAAAGATGATGGCTGTGATTGGCAAGGTGAGTTGGGACAGTTAGACAAGCACCTCAACTTGAATCCTGACCAAGATAAGCAAGAAATAGGCTGTGCCTATACCAGAGTCAAGTGCTTACACTGTAGTGAACTGTATCAGCGATGTTCGATAAAATGCCACCAGACTTCAGAATGCTTACTGAGACCATTCAGCTGTGAGATGTGTAATGAGTTCAAGTCCACATATGATGATGTGAGTAAGAACCATGCCCCTTCATGCAAGTGCAGACCTGTGGAGTGTCCTAACACATGTGGAAACACTTTACAACATCAAGAGCTTGAAGAGCACCTGTCAAGTGTGTGTCCTTTATCGATGGTTGAGTGTGAGTTTAGTCATGCTGGTTGTGATGTCAAGATGCAGAGGAAAGATCTTCCTTCCCACTTGAGTGAGAGCGTAGTCACTCACATATCTCTACTGGCCAGAGAGAATAAAACACAGAGTTCACAAATTGAAAGACAGAACTCAGAAATCATATCACTGGCCAGAGAAAATGAAAGACTGAATTTGCTAATCAAAAGAGATAATGAAAATCAGAGCATAGAAATACGAAAGCTGAAGTTACAATTTATGAGATTAGCATCTAACCCACATGTACCGCCTATTGATTTCAAATTAAGATCAGGGGAATCCTCTCAGCCATTTTATAGCCACATATGTGGCTACAAACTCTTACTGACTATAGAAAAAACATTATTGTTTGAATTAGACATCACTATGCTAGAAAGTGAATTTGAAGTGAAGTCCCCTTATAATCTCTCAATCACAGCAATGGTTATGGATCAAGTCAATAATAAAGACCACAAGACTTACAATGTAAAGCTTTCCTATCCTTCAAAGACTGCAAGAATAGCAACAATGATAGTATTATTTATTTCCCCACAGTATATGAAGGATGGTTATTACATGATCAGGATAACTGATATTGCAATGGAGTAGTAAGCAAATATAGTTTTTATGGACACATAATTATCATGTACATTATATTAGTGGTTGGTTATTTACTATCATTATAGTGTGTGATAAACCATTGGAATGGGAGTGGAATGGGAGTGGCACTTCCTGTACTGGACAGGAAGTAGATTTCAGAAGTACAGTAAATAGATTCCTCTTTCATGCACATGTAACTTATTCCTACAAGTGAGTGCAAAAAATTTCTTCTGAATAAAATGTTAAGTAGGGATGGCCCCAAAATTTAGCTGGACTATGACTGCAGCATCATGCTGGTTGTGATGTCAAGATGCACAGGAAAGACCTTCCTTCCCACTTGAGCAAGAGCATGGTCACTCACATGTCTCTATATTGGACAGACAAAATAAGAGACAGAACTCAGAAATTGAAAGACAGAATACAGAAAATAAAAGGTTGAAGTCAGAGCTAGGTAGTTGCAAAACAAGATCCATACATTCCATAATGTCCACACATTATTAGTTCTTAGTTATTATTATGTGCATCTATATAATACTTATAGTGTGTGTATACATTGAATAAAATTACAGGGTTCCTGTACTGGACAGGAAGTGTATTATTTTGAACAGGAAGTAGATTCCTCTTTCATGTGACTCACACTTGCAAAGAGGACTGCTTCCTTCCATGAGCAACTATATATTCGGGTTTAAATTGCAGTTCTCTGCAAGTTGGTTTGGAGTAGATCTCTATGCACACTTATTGATGATAAAATGATAGGCAAACAAAGCCACAGTTACATACTTATGGTCCAGTAGAATAGGACTTATCAACCACAGCTAGACATGTGGATAAGTAATGTTTATAGAATGACAGTATTCATAATCAAATTCATTGAATATTTAGGTCATGTGACATCCGGTATGTTTCCCAGTTTAAAACATGTCTCTAGATCTGGCAGTGACAGGTTTTGAGTGTGAATTTGTTGAAAAACCTCCTGAAGTTTTGCAGTCTTCCTGCCCTATCTGTCTCCTAATCCTCCGAGAGCCATACCAAGTGACCTGCTGTGGGAATAGCTTCTGTAGAGCATGTATCCAGAAGATAAAGACCAAGAGCAAGCCCTGTCCTACTTGCAAGCAGGAGTACTTTACTGATTACTCTAATCTTGGTCTACAACGACCCTTGTATGGTTATAAGGTCTACTGTTCTAATAAAGATGAAGGCTGCGATTGGAAAGGTGAGTTGGGGCAGTTAGACAAGCACCTCAATTCGAATCCTGACCAAGATAAACAAGAAATAGGCTGTGCCTACGCCAGAGTCAAGTGCTCACACTGTAGTGAACTGTATCAGCGATGCTTGATAAAACACCACCAGACTTCAGAATGCTTACTGAGACCATTCAGCTGTGAGATGTGTAAGGAGTTCAAGTCCACATACGATGATGTGACTAAGAACCATGCACCTTCATGCAAGTGCAGACCTGTGGAGTGTCCTAACACATGTGGAAACATTTTACAACATCAAGAGCTTGAAGAGCACCTGTCAAGTGTGTGTCCTTTATCGATGGTTGAGTGTGAGTTTAGCCATGCTGGTTGTGATATCAAGATGCACAGGAAAGATCTTCCTTCCCACTTGAGTGAGAGTATGGTCACTCACATGTCTCTACTGGCTAGGGAGAATAAAGGACAGAGCTTGCAAATTGAAAGACAGAGGTTGAAAATTGAAAGCCAGGACTCAGAAATTAAGAGACAGAGGTCATTAATTACTTTTCTGGTTAGAGGGAATAAGTCAGAGCTACAAAAGATCTCACGTGTACCTCCTATTGATTTTAAATTAAGAGCAGGGGAATCCTCTCAGCCATTTTATAGTCACATTGGTGGCTACAAACTCAAACTGACTATAGGAAAAAGAATGCTTTGGTATGATTTAGTCATCATCATGCTAGAAAGTGAATTCGAAATGAATTCCTCATACAATCTCTCAATCATTGCAATGGTTATCAATCAAGTCAACAATAAAGACCACAAGACTATTAACATAAAGCTTTCCTATCCTTCAAAGACTGCTACTATAGCAACAATGATAATTTTCTCACAATATATGAAGGATGGTTATTTTATGATCAGGATAACTGATATTGCAATGGAGTAGTAGGCAAATATAGTTTTCATGGACACATAATTATCATGTACATTATATTAGTGGTTGGTTATTTATTATCATTATAGTGTGTGATAAACCATTGGAATGGGAGTGGCACTTCCTGTACTGGACAGGAAGGAAGTACAGTAAATAGATTCCACATGTAAACTTAGTTCAGCCTCATTCCTATAAGAGAGGGAGTCTGTGAGCAAGGCTCAGTGACTCGTTCCTATAAGAGAGGGAAGTCTGTGAGCAAGGCTCAGTGACTCATTCCTATAAGGGAGAGAAGTCTGTGAGCAAGGCTCAGTCATTAAAATTGCCATTGACTTTCCATTGAAAGAAACGTGACATTATCCAAGCTCTGAGATTATCAGGTTGGTCAAAGACACATCATGCAAGGTCTGTACATTATACATACATAAAGATATAAGTTATTATCATGTAGTAAAAATATCCAGCACAAAGGGTGGGTGGGTTCATGCACTGGATGTCAGGATTTATTTTTGAACTGGAAATAGATTCCTCCTTCATGTGACTCACACATGCAAAGAATTAGACTGGTTCCTTCTCTCAGAGAACATTAACAAACTTCATTCTCACAAGAGAGGGAAGTCTGTGAGTGAGGCTAAAGTTATCTCTACCATCAAAATTGCCATATGCATATGGAAGTACTGACCTCCACAAAAGTACATACTTCATAGATCAGCAAGAAACAGCAGAGTAAGAAATAAGAATAGAAAAGTGTCCATAGAGGTGTCCTCATTTCAGGAGTCATATCCATAAATAGAATATAATTTTGACCACTCATGATTTATTTGGGGAGACTGATGTCTTATGGAACAGTGGAATATCATAGAATCACTTTCTTATACAGTGGAAAAGTGGATATTCAAGAGTCTTCCTGTCGTGGTCTTGGATCTGGCCTTCTATCAGTTCAAATAGCCTAACTCCCTATTCCTGGATCAATCAAAAGTGCAGTCATTTCATCATCTCCCTCAACCACAAGTCCTTAGCCTGGCGTAGCCATACCCCGAGCACAAAGTGCAAGGTGCATATAACCACGTGTTATTTTATTACTTACCGCCATGACCACAAGCTGAGAATTGCCATGATCATGAGCTGACCATAAGGGAAATTCCAGCCTTACGGCTCACATGTTACCAGACTACACCAGTAGTGACTTTGAGTACAAGATCAAAGGGTCTGTGTTGGGCCGTCTGTCTCTGAGGTGGTGAAAGTGACCATATCATATCCTGCATGCCAATCAAAGTTTAGTTCATAATCTGATAACAGAAATTATAGGTCATCCATTTCCTACTCGGTTGAAACATGTCCCTTGCAGTGACAGGTTTTGAGTGTGAATTTATTGAACAACCTCCTGAAGTTTTGCAGTTTTCCTGCCCTATCTGTCTCCTAATCCTACGAGAGCCGTACCAAGTGACCTGCTGTGGGAATAGCTTCTGTAGATGGTGTATCCAACAGATAAAGACCAGGAACAAGCCCTGTCCCACTTGCAACCAGAAGAACTTTACTGATTACTCTAATCTTGGTCTACAACAACCCTTGTATGGTTTTAAGGTCTACTGTTCTAACAAAGATGATGGCTGTGATTGGCAAGGTGAGTTGGGGCAGTTAGACAAGCACCTCAACTTGAATCCTGACCAAGAAATAGGCTGTTCTTATACCAAAGTCAAGTGCTTACACTGTAGTGAACTGTATCAGCGACGTTCTATAAAATGCCACCAGATATTCAAATGCTTACTGAGACCATTCACCTGTAAAATGTGTAAGGAGTTCAAGTCCACGTACGAAGACGTGACTAAGAACCATACACCTTCATGCAAGTGCAGATCTGTGGAGTGTCTTAACGCATGCGGAAACACTATACCGCATCAAGATCTTCAAGAGCACCTGTCAAGTGTGTGTCCTTTATCAATGGTTGAATGCGAGTTTAGTCATGCTGGTTGTGATGCCAAGATGTACAAGAAAGATCTTCCTTCCCACTTGAGTGAGAGCACGGTCACTCACATGTCTCTACTGGCCAGAGAGAATAAGAGACTGAACACAGAAGTTACATCACTGGCAAGAGAAAATGAAAGACTGAACTTGCTAATCATAAGAGATAATGAAAATCAGAGCACAGAAATACGAAAGCTGAAGTTGGAGTTACAATTTACGAGATTAGCATCTAACCCACGTGTACCTCCTATTGACTTCAAATTAAGAACAGGGGAATCCTCTCAGCCATTTTATAGCCACATTTGTGGCTACAAACTCAAAGTGGCTATTGAAGGGAACATATTCCTTTTTTTAACCTTCACCATGCTAGAAAGTGAATTTGAAGTGAAGTCCTCATACAACCTCTCAATCACTGCAATGGTTATCGATCAAGTCAACAATAAAGACCATGAGACTTATAATTTAAAGCTTTCCTATCCTTCAAAGACTGCAGAAATTTATCTATCCTCAATGTACATGAAGGATGGTTGTTATATGATCAGGATAACTGACATTACAATTGAGTAATACAATAGCTCAAGATGCAAGGCTTGTACATTCCACACATAACTAAAAAATTTTTAATATGTGTATCAGTTGTTGGTTAAGAAATGTGGGAGTGACACTTCCTGGAAGGCTAATTCAGTGGGCCCAGAAAAATAAATCCATTCCATTACTGTTATGTATAGGCATGGTTACTGAAGTTGGAGTCTTTGATGCAAAAGACAGTCTTGTAATTCTGTGAATGAAAGAATCTACTTCCTGTCTTACACATTCTACATCCTGAAATCTACTTCCTTGCTGTGAGAAGAGAGAAAGGGAGGGAGGGAGGGAGGGAGGTATGTCCTATACTTCTGGATTTAAGTGTGATACTATAATTTTAATTTCTCGGTCTTCATCATTGAAAATTCAGATTAACAAGACAACTCGAATAATGGAGCTAGCACGTGGCTATGAATAACATCATTAACCTAATACATAAAGGTAAAGGTATTGTGCACTTCAACATCATTGAAAGAAAATTTCTCTGCATGTTGATTGGGAGTAGATCTCGGAGATTGAGGACACCACTTGTTATTCAGTAAAGTAATCTTGCAACATGAAATTCAGAACACAAAACTAAAATTTACATAGCCTCCTTTCAAAGGTGGCTTTAGAGTTGGACTAAAGGAAGCTTTGGTTTGGTGTTCTAAATTTCATGTTACAAGATCACTGCGATTCACTGTATACACATGCAATGATAAGATGATAGGTAAACAAAGCCACAATTACATACTTATGGTCGAGTAGAATATGGGACTTATCAACCACAGCTAGACATATGGATAAGCAAAGTGTATAGAGTGATAGTATTCACAAATTCATTGAATATTTAAGTCATGTGACATCCGGTATACTTCCGTTTAAACATGTCTCTAGATCTGGTAGTGACAGGTTTTGAGTGTGAATTTGTTGAAAGGCCCCAAGAATATTTGCAGTCCTCCTGCCCTATTTGTCTCCTAATCCTCCGGGAGCCATACCAAGTGACCTGCTGTGGAAATAGCTTCTGTAGAGGGTGTATCCAGAAGATAAAGACCAAGAACAAGCCCTGTCCTACTTGCAACAATCCTAAGTTTACTGATTTCCCTAATCTTGGCCTACGACGACCCTTGTATGGTTTTAAGGTCTACTGTTCTAATAAAGATGAAGGCTGTGATTGGCAAGGTGAGTTGGGGCAGTTAGACAAGCACCTCAACTTGAATCCTGACAAAGATAAACAAGAAATGGGCTGTACCTACACCAGAGTCAAGTGCTTACACTGTAGTGAACTGTATCAACGATATTTGATAAAATGTCATCAGACCTCAGAATGCTTACTGAGACCATTCAGCTGTGAGATGTGTAAGGAGTTCAAGTCCACATACGATGCCGTGACTAAGAACCATGCACCTTCATGCAAGTGCAGACCTGTGGAGTGTCCTAACACATGTGGAAACACTTTACAACATCAAGAGCTTGAAGAGCACCTGTCAAGTGTGTGTCCTTTATCGATGGTCGAGTGTGAGTTTAGCCATGCTGGTTGTGATGTCAAGATGTACAGGAAAGACCTTCCTTCCCACTTGAGTGAGAGCATGGTCACTCACATGTCTCTACTGGCAAGAGATAATAAGAGACTGAATACAGAAATTACATCATTGGCCAGAGAAAATAAGAACCAGAACTCAGAAATTTCTTCACAGCATTTGCAAATTACTCAACTAGTTGGAAAAAATGAAAATCAGAGTGTAGAAATAAAGAAGTTGAAGTCAGAGTTAGAATTAATGAGATCATGTGCCTCATGTGTACCTCCTATTGATTTCAAATTAAGAGCAGGGGAATCCTCTCAGTCATTTTATAGCCACATTGGTGGCTATAAACTCAAAGTGGCTATTGAAAAGAACATACTCCTTTCTTTAACCATCACCATGCTAGAAAGTGAATTTGAAGTGAAGTCCCCATACAAGCTCTCAATCACTGCAATGGTTATTGATCAAGTCAACGATGAAGACCACAAGACTTATAATGTAAAGCTTTCCTATCCTTCAAAGACTGCAAGAATAGCAACAATGATAGCATTATTTAGTATCTCACAATATAGCAAGGATGGTTATACTATGATCAGGATAACTGATATTGCAAGGCAAATATAGTTTTTATGGACACATAATTATCATGTACATTATATTAGTGGTTGGTTATTTACTATCATTATAGTGTGTGATAAACCATTGGAATGGGATTGGAATGGGAGTGGCACTTCCTGTACTGGACAGGAAGTAGATTTCAGAAGTACAGTAAATAGATTCCTCTTTCATGCACATGTAACTTATTCCTACAAGTGAGTGCAAAAAATTTCTTCTGAATAAAATGTTAAGTAGGGATGGCCCCAAAATTTAGCTGGACTATGACTGCAGCATCATGCTGGTTGTGATGTCAAGATGCACAGGAAAGACCTTCCTTCCCACTTGAGCAAGAGCATGGTCAATCACATGTCTCTATATTGGACAGACAAAATAAGAGACAGAACTCAGAAATTGAAAGACAGAATACAGAAAATAAAGAGCTAGGTAGTTGCAAAGCAAGATCCATACGTTCCATAATGTCCAAACATAATAATTATATAATAATTATAGTGTGTGTATATTGAATAAAAATATTGAAAAAAGATTAGAATAATTTTTCACAGGGTTCCTGTACTGGACAGGAAGTGTATTATTTTGAATAGGAAGTAGATTCCCTTTTCATGTGACTCACACTTGCAAAGAGGATTGCTTCCTTCCCTCAGGGTGTAATTCAGTAATTAAGAAGAGGGAAGTCTGTGAGTGAGACTTATTTTTCTGCCATCTAAATTGCCTTATGGAAATACTGATTGACCTCCATTAAAGTGAAATGCTTTATACATAAGTAAGAAACTGCAAGGGTCAGAATGAAGAATAGAAAAGTGTTCAGAGAGGTGTCCTATTGTAGGGAAAATGGTGCATTTGGAAGTAGAATATCATGGAACACTTTCTTGATTATTTTGACTAAGTGGATTTCAAGAGGTTCTCTAGACAGAGAAGAGGTGTCATGTGAACCCGAATATATAGTTGCTCATGGAGTGATCTGACAACAGTATAAACAGTGTATACTCTTATGATGACCAACAGGTCTCCTACTGCCACTAGCAAGTGGTTACTACAAGATGTAGAGTGGATAGGGATATATATTGCCGAACTATGTAACCCAAAAAGGTATTTGTGCACTTCAGAGAGCCCAAAACCATTGAAGAATTGCAGTTCTCTGCAAGTTGGTCTGGAGTAGATCTCTGAGATCGATAATCAGGTTGGTTGAAGGACACCCATGCACACTTATTAAGTGATGATAAGATGAAGCCACAGTTACATACCTATGGTCCAGTAGAATAGGACTTATCAACCACAGCTAGACATGTGGAGTTTATAGAGTGATATTTTATTCACAGTGTGATGATCATGTGACATCTGGTTTACTTCCCAGTTTAAAACATGTCTCTAGAGCTGGCAGTGACAGGTTTTGAGTGTGAATTTGTTGAAAAACCTCCTGAAATTTTTCAGTCTTCCTGCCCTGTTTGTCTCCTAATCCTCCGAGAGCCATACCAAGTGACCTGCTGTGGAAATAGCTTTTGTAGAGCATGTATCCAGCAGATAAAGATCAAGAACAAGTCTTGTCCTACTTGCAACAAGGAGAACTTTACAGATTACTCTAATCTTGGTCTACAACGACCATTGTATGGTTATAAGGTCTACTGTTCTAATAAAGATGAAGGCTGTGATTGGCAAGGTGAGTTGGGGCAGTTAGACAAGCACCTCAACTTGAATCCTGACCAAGATAAACAAGAAATAGGCTGTTCTTATACCAAAGTCAAGTGTTTACACTGTAGTGAACTGTATCAGCGACGTTCTATAAAATGCCACCAGATATTCAAATGCTTATCGAGACCATTCACCTGTAAAATATGTAATGAGTTCAAGTCCACATACGATGACGTGGTTAAGAACCATGCACCTTCATGCAAGTGCAGACCTGTGGAGTGTCCTAACAGATGTGGAAACACTTTACAACATCAAGAGCTTGAAGAGCACCTGTCAAGTGTGTGTCCTTTATCGATGGTTGAGTGTGAGTTTAGCCATGCTGGTTGCAATGTCAAGATGCAGAGGAAAGACCTTCCTTCCCACTTGAGTGAGAGCATGGTCACTCACATGTCTCTACTGGCCAGAGAAAATAAGAGACAGAACTCAGAAATTAAAAGACAGAACTCAGAAAATGAAAGACAGAACTCGGAAATTGAAAGACAGAACTCAGAAATTGAAAGACAGAATTCAGAAATAAAGAAGTTGAAGTCAGAGCTACAATTTATGAGAATAGTATCTGGCCCACGTGTACCTCCTATTGACTTAAAATTAAGAGAAGAGGAATCCTCTCAGCCATTTTATAGCCACATGGGTGGCTACAAACTCAACTTGACTACTAGAAAATTATTTCATCATTTTGACTTTAAACTAGAAGAAAAATTATCATTAACCTTCACCATGTTAGAAAGTGAATTTGAAGTGAAGTTCCCATACAAACTCTCAATCACTGCAATGGTTATCGATCGAGTCAACGATGACCACGAGACATGTATTGTAAAGCTTTCCTATCCTTCAAAGACTGCAAGTATTTCCTCACAATATAAGAATGATGGTTATCATATGATCAGGATAACTGATATTGCAATTGAGTAGTAGGCAAATATTATAGTTTTCATGCACACATAATTATCATGTACATTATATTAGTGGTTGGTTATTTATCATCATTATAGTGTGTGATAAACCATTGGAATGGGAGTGGCACTTCCTGTACTGGACAGGAAGTAGATTCCAGGAAGTACAGTGAATGTAAATTCCTCTTTCATGCACATGTAAACTTATTCCTACAAAAGAGGGAAGTCTGTGAGCAAAGCTCAATTTATTTTCGTCCTCAAAATTGCCACTGACTTTCACGGGTAGCTAATGCCATTGAAAGAACATTGTAGCTACAGGTCTCTGGTGTAGGCACAGGTCTCTGCAAGTTGGTTGATCTCTGAGATTATCAGGTTGGTCAAAGGACACAGTTATTTTAGTACACGTGATGACAAGATGATGTATGATATCAGAGAGTGCGGTAGCACTCTCTATGTAGGGTTAGTCCGGAATGGGTGTGGCTTCTCTCATTAGAATAATACAAACTAGACTCTCTGTATCTCTTCTATTCTTGCTACAGGCTCAACTAAACTTCTTACATCTGAAAAACAATGCAGAAGATGATGATATGACCACTCAAACTCCTCCAGAACAGCGTCAACGATCGGCACCAGCCGCCGCCTAAATCTAAAATTTTTATGATTCATTCATCATCATCATCAGATTCAATAAAATATGATCCTTACACATATGACAATCAAATTCATATCAACTTGTGCAATTAGCTATAACCACACAATGTGGTTTTACCATTGTTATATCCACAGTTTCCCTTCAAAATAATCACTCACAGTGCCTCCAACCTGTGAACTTTGATTTCAGTATAAATTGTCTCATTTTCAGTATTTTCAGCAATTTTTAAGTAATACCAATATAAAATGTGTATGGTTGGAGGCTCTGCACTCATATCAAACGAATCTTCATTATAACTATGTCAGCCATTTAAAATGACATCATTTGTCATGCACGCGCGTCTGTCACTATTATGCGTGCGCATATGTGCACGTAGGCACGTGCCAACCAGCTATTTTTCAATATTCAACCTTTAGGTCATACAAAAAGTAAACAAACAAGTGAAAAAAATTTATGCTAAATAAAAAGGCCATGTAGGGTTAGTCTGTACTTTAACAGTTTCTGTCAACAAAAATCAAGCCTTCAATAATAATCCTTACATCACTGCCTAAACCAAGCAGAACACTTTTATACTGACATGAACAATTAAAGCAGCTTGGTGGGAGGCAGTGATGTAGGGATTAATATTGAAGGCAGCATAATTTTGATTTTTGTTGACAGAAACTGTTAAAGTACAGACTAACCCTACATGGCCTTTTTATTTAGCATAATTTTTTTTCCTTTCACTTGTGTTCTAATAAAGATGAAGGCAAGATAAGTTGGGGCAGTTAGACCAGCACTTGAATCCTAACCAAGATATGCAAGAAATAGGCTGTGCCTACACCAGAGTCAAGTGTTTAAATTGTAGTGAAGGGTGCCAGCTATGTTCTAAAGCCACAATGAAGTCCTTTGAAAGGAGGCTATGTGAATTTCATGTTGCAAGATTACTGTACAGGAATCTGAGTGTGCATTCTCGCGCATGCTCAACTTTTGAGCCTCGAAATCTCACCGGAGAAGGTGAATGGCATGCTAATAGGTTAGAACTATACTAGAACAGTCAATAGCTAGCTCTTCAAAGCTTACTTCTCTAAGTCCTTTCCAAATCTGAGTGCAATTTCGAAAATTCAAGCAGTGCGCATGCGTAGTAGTCGGACGCCTGACGACCAATTTTTGCAAGATTCCCTAAAAACCTCTGTACAATCCATGAAGTTGTGTAAACCATAGGACAAAATGTATCCACCAAACCAAGTACATGCACATGCGATGATAAGATGATAGGTAAACAAAGCCACAGTTACATACTTATGGTTGAGTAGAATAGGACTTATCAACCACAGCTATAGACATGTGGATAAGCAAAGTTTATAGAGTGATATAGTGCAGAGTCTGATAATCAAATTCATTGAATATTTACACTGTAAGAATGAAAGTGTGTACTGCACACTAAATTGTCCCAATACACACACTAAAAAAAAACCGGTGTGTGTATTGGGACAAAATGGTGTGCAGTAAACACTTTCATTTTTACAGTGTAGGTCATGTGACATCTGGTTTACTTCCCAGTTTAAAACATGTCTCTAGATCTGGCAGTGACAGGTTTTGAGTGTGAATTTGTTGAACAACCTCCTGAAGTTTTTCAGTTTTCCTGTCTCCTAAGGATGGTTGTCATATGATCAGGATAACTGACATTGCAATTGAGTAATAAACACATTTACAATAGCTCAAGATGCAAGGCTTGTACATTCCACACATAATTATCATGTGTATCTGTTGGATAAGAAACGGAGGTACAGGTGGGAGTGACACTTCCTGTACTGGACAGGAAGGCTATAATGATGAGGTATTCAGTTGGCCCGTTATGTAGGCACGGTTACTGAAGTTGGAATCTTTTGATGCAAAAGACAGTAATTCTGTGAATGAAAGAGGAATCTACTTCCTGTCCTACACACTGTACTTCCTGAAATCTACTACCTAGCTGTGAGAAGAGAGGGAGGGAGGGAGGGAGGGAAGTGGGTACTGTAATTAAGAGGGAAGTGGGGTACTGTAATTAAAAAAGTAGAAAGGTTTCAGTAACAGTTGGTCTTCATGAAAATTCAGAGCTAGCACATGGCAATTAATAACAACATTAATAGCATTCATTAACTGGTTGGAGTAATGTTCCATATAAAGTCATGTATAGTCTTTTCTTAGTCTCATCCACCTTTAAGTATGTCTCTTGCAGTGACAGGTTTCGAGTGTGAATTTGTTGAAGAACCTCCTGAAGTTTTGCAGTCTTCCTGCCCTATCTGTCTCATGATCCTCCGAGAGCCGAACCAAGTGACCTGCTGTGGGAAGAGCTTCTGTAGAACTTGTATCCAGCAGATAAAGACCAAGAACAAGCCCTGTCCTACTTGCAACCAGAAGAATTTTTCAAATTTCTCTAATCTTGGCCTACAACAACCCTTGTATGGTTATAAGGTCTACTGTTCTAATAAAGATGAAGGCTGTGATTGGCAAGGTGAGTTGGGGCAGTTAGACAAGCACCTCAACTCGAATCCTGACCAAGATAAGCAAGAAATAGGCTGTTCTTATAATGAAGTCAAATGTTTATACTGTAGTGAACTGTATCAGCGACGTTCTATAAAATGCCACCAGATATTCAAATGCTTGCTGAGACCATTCAGCTGTAAAATGTGTAAGGAGTTCAAGTCCACGTACGATGACGTGGTTAAGAACCATGCAACTTCATGCAAGTGCAGACCTGTGAAGTGTCCTAACACATGTGGAAACACTTTACAACATCAAGAGCTTAAAAAACACCTGTCAAGTGTGTGTCCTTTATCGATGGTCGAGTGTGAGTTTAGCCATGCTGGTTGTGATGCCAAAATGCACAGGAAAGATCTTCCTTCCCACTTGAGCAAGAGCATGGTCACTCACATGTCTCTACTGGCAAGAGATAATAAAAGACAGAGTTTGCAAATTGAAAGACAGAGCTTGCAAATTGAAAGCCAGGACTCAGAAATTAAGAGACAGAACAAAGAAATCGTTTCTCTGAGGTCATTAATTACTTTGCTGGTTAGAGGGTACACGTCAGAGTTACAAAAGATCTCATGTGTACCTCCTATTGATTTCAAATTAAGAGCAGGGGAATCCTCTCAGCCATTTTATAGCCACATTGGTGGCTACAAACTCAAGGTGGCTATTGAAAGGAACACATTCCTTTTTTTATCCTTCACCATGTTAGAAAGTGAATTTGAAGTGAAGTCCCCATATAAGCTCTCAATCACTGCAATGGTTATCGATCAAGTCAACAATAAAGACCACAAGACTTATAATGTAAAGATTTCCTATCCTTCAACGACTACGAGAATTCCTTTCTCAAAACATGAGAAGGATGGTTATCATAAGATCAGGATAACTGATATTGTAATTGAGTAGTACACACATATAGTAGACAATTATCATGCAAGGTCTGTGCACTACACACATAATTATCAGTTAGTTATTAAGTATAGACATATATTATTAATAGAGTGTATAATCTTCAATGAAATCAATGGAAACCTCACTATTAATGACCTATACAAAGGTAAAGGTATTTGTGCACTTCAGAGAGCCCAACACCATTGAAAGAAATTATTAATACAGTTCTCTGCAAGTTGGTTGGGAGTAGATCTCGGAGGTCGATAATCAGGATACCCGTGCACACTTGTTATTTAGTACAGTGATCTTGCAACATGAAATCCAGAACACCAAACCTAAATTTACATAGCTTCCTTTCAAAGGACTTAATTGTGGTTTTAGAGTTGGGAAGGAAGCTGTATGTAAATTTTGGTTTGGTGTTCTGAATTTCATGTTGCAAGATCACTGTAATCCACTCTATACTACACTGGATTTCTGGATGGTTGTCAGTAAGGAATGAGGAATAGGTAATTGCTTACAAGGAGAAGGACCTAAGAAACCTGATCCTTTCTTTCATGCCCTATACCCAGTTGTGTAAACCATAGAACAAACTGTATCCACCTATTCCCCAAACCTTCCTGACAACCAACCTGCAATGGACAGTACACATGCAATGATAAGATGATCTGTAAATAAAGCCACAGTTACATAATTATGGTCTAGTAGAATAAGACTTATCAACCACAGCTAGACATGTGGATAAGCAAAGTAGAGTGATAGCGTTCACAGTTTGTTTTAGGTCGTGTGACATCTGGTTTAGCTACTTCCCAGTTTAAAACATGTCTCTAGATCTGGCAGTGACAGGTTTTGAGTGTGAATTTGTTGAAAAGCCCCAAGAATATTTGCAGTCTTCCTGCCCTATTTGTCTCCTAATCCTCCGAGAGCCATACCAAGTCACATGCTGTGGAAAGAGCTTCTGTAGAGCATGTATCCAGAAGCTAAAGACCAGGAACAAGCCCTGTCCTACTTGCAACCAGGAGAACTTTATTGATTACTCTAATCTTGGCCTACAACAACCCTTGTACAGTTTTAAGGTTTACTGTTCTAATAAAGATGAAGGCTGTGATTGGCAAGGTGAGTTGGGGCAGTTAGACAAGCACCTCAACTTGAATCCTGACAAAGATAAGCAAGAAATAGGCTGTTCTTATACCAAAGTCAAGTGCTTACACTGTAGTGAACTGTATCAACGATATTTGATAAAATGTCATCAGACCTCAGAATGCTTACTGAGACCATTCAGCTGTGAGATGTGTAAGGAGTTCAAGTCCACATATGATGACGTGACTAAGAACCATGCACCTTCATGCAAGTGCAGACCTGTGGAGTGTCCTAACACATGTGGAAACACTATACCGTATCAAGATCTTGAAGAGCACCTATCAATATCAATAGTTGAATGCGAGTTTAGCCATGCTGGTTGTGATGTCAAGATGTACAGGAAAGACTTTCCTTTCCACTTGAGTGAGAGCATGGTCACTCACATGTCTCTACTGGCAAGAGAGAATAAAAGACAGGACTCAGAAATTTCTTCACAGCATTCACAAATTACTCAATTAGTTAGAGAGAATGAAAATCAGAGTGCAGAAATCAAACTGTTGAAGTCAGAGCTGCAATTTATGAGAATAGTATCTGGCCCATGTGTACCTCCTATTGATTTCAAATTAAGAACAGGGGAATCCTCTCAGCCATTTTATAGCCACATGGGTGGATACAAACTCAGATTGACTATTGAACCAGGCATATTACATTCTTATTTAGACATCACCATGCTAAAAAGTGAATTTGAAGTGAAGTCCACATATAACTTCTCAATCACTGTAATTGTTGCTGAAGATAATAAAACTTATAACGTAAAGCTTTCCTACCCTTCAACTACTACAAGAATAAATATACTGCGGTTAACATTTACTTCCCCGTCATATGAATTTTCGATCAGGATAACTGAGATTGCAATTGAGTAGTACAGATAATAGCTGGTACTTATCGTACACATAATCAATTCTTGGTTATAAATAAATATTATCATTAAGCGCACAATGATAACTTCCTGTACTGAACCGGAAATAGTAATGTGACCCACACATACAGGGTTCTCCCCAGTGAAACTGATCAGAGCGCCATATTAAAGGATTTGATATTCTTGTGGCTATTAAAGTACATTGCATGAAAGGAAAATGGGCCCCATCAGAGTAGTGCTGGTCTATGAATGAGGCTAAAGATCCTCCCCTCCTCCCCCCCCCCCCCCTCCTCCTCCTTCTCCCTATCTAGAAATGATCTTACTTGTGCCCAAACTTTCCATGTAGCTCGGCCAATAGCAGTGCCTCACTGCCAAGTTCAGTCCTGCCTGGTGCTGCTTTAGGGAGAGCCGTTGACGGTTCCTTCAAGAACTTCTTCTCTTCCCACCACTGCAACAGTCCTTTCAACTTTGCAGTGAAATCAAGCTCTTTCAACTCCTCAGTTTCCCCAACCTAATTGTGTGCATGCAATGAGAATCAGTACCTCAGTCAGAAAATTCTACATGCTCCTTCAGCTAAGCCTTCCATCTTAGGGCTAAATTATAGGAGGTGCCCCTTATTTCAGGGGTGAATCAATACATGACAGCCTGTCAGGCTGTAATAATGAGACAGACAGAAAAGTGTGCTGGTTTGGAATATTATCCTTACTCGTTAAACACTCAATAAGACTGATTAGAAAGGCTCTTCCTACTAGTATAAGGGATAAACACAATGGGAAAGACTTTTTGGATTTCAGCAGGTCTTTATTGAATTATTCCACTGTACATTATAGTGAACCTGTGTGGAGTCTTGTGGTGTGTCCATGAAGAAGCTGTCCTCTCCAAGTTTGAAATACTTCTGCAAGTCAGAATGAAACCTCATAAGCTGGGAGAAAGTCAGCTTCTTGTACTCCAGCACACATTGTCGCACGTATATTCCTGGAGAGAAAAAAAGAAGGGAAATCATCAGCTACGTGGCTAGCTAGCATGACTGAAGTCATGACAATTCACTTATTGTGGGCAGATGTGGATTAGCTACAAATCATGCAAGTTCAACCATGTAATAAATTAAAACAGAGCCCATGTAAATTCAACCCTTCTCAGTAATAATATGCAGGTTGGTTGTCGGGGAATGGGTGGAAACAATTTTGTTCTATGATTTACACAACTGCATGTTATTCTGCGTAGGACATGAAAGGATCAGGTTTTGTGGTCCTTGTAAGCCACTACCAATTTCTCATTCGGTTCCTTATCAGTGCATCCCAATAATTATATAATAATCATTACCTATGATGCTATTGGAGCAGTCGACATCCAATAAGTGAGGGACAAAGGTCGCGGTTCCTGGGTTCCCTGAGGAATGTAACAGGTTCCGCAGGTTGTCAAATAAGTCCATAAACATCTTCAAGTCTCTCAGTACACCATCAAAACTGGAAACAGAATCAGAATTGAAAGAAACAAGTAAATCTAAAAGTATACCTTTTGGTGAAGATAGACTTGAATTCAACGTCTTCTATTGCATCCAAAATATCCTTTATTTCCTGCATAATAATAATAATAATAATAATAATAACATTCATTATCTGGTAAAGGGTTTGCAAGTATTCTGAATAATGCTCACCAATCCATGCTGAAAGCTTGCCAATGGCTGAATCCCTCGAAGAATCAGGAAGATTATGTCCGTGCGGGAATAAGCATCTTTTTGGTACCTGCCCCATTCCTTGATCAACACAAGGAGAGGAACGGTCTGAGGCGATCGCACTACGTGAATATGCCTGTAGTCGATGTCCAGATTCATTCTGGAAGGTGGAGTACTAGAATTCTCATGAACGTGCAACAATTTCTCTATCGCGTGTAGTTTACTGTAGCCCAAAATGCAAAGCCACTGGCAAAAAAAATAAAAATGCAGAAAGCTAATCTGTACGCATGCGCAGCACTGCACATGCGCCTGATTTTGGAATGGAGGCGTTACTTCCATTGCGCCAAAACTCACTTCCGTTCCATGTTTTATGACGTGATATTTCCGTAAAACTCAGTAATCTCGGGACACAACTGGTACCAAGATTTCATGTTGTTGTTGGTTTGGAAGAAGACTTGAGAAAAGCCTCAAGATTCGTTCACGAATGGAACCGAGCAGCGTGTCTCAAGACAGGTAGTTGACAAAGTAGTACTTGTCTGGGCCGTGTAGATCAGTCCCTTAATCGGTACTGTTGCTGACCGTTTTAGGTCGATTGCTAGCGATATTTATCTCTCTAGCTAATGTTCAAAAGATAGCAAGTAGCTTTATAGTCAAGCAAGCTGCTAGCTGTGAAGCTGGGTCAAGATTAGGCTCTAGTTAGCTAGTTAGTCAAAAGTTGTCGACAATTAGCGGTGGTTTAATAGTGATCAGGTTCCTAGAGTCTAGATCCTATTATCACGAAGGTGGCCTGTATCTAGCTCTAGTCAAGTCCTCAGTCCAGTGTAACATGTAATAATCATAGCTTGCTTGATCTAGTTATAAATCATTGATATGGCCTTATAGTTAGCTATGATGTGGTTTAGCATTAGCTATACATGCATACAGGATACCACTGGAAGTCAATCTGCTCATTGCTGCTAAAATTACTTTTCTGATCATACTTAGTGGCTTATCCATTGTACTTAAAAGTTATACTTCTCTACCTAGTGAATTATCACACATGATGTGCTGTTCTTATCCATTATACTCAATATCATTATATGCTATCCTTATCTATCACACATGATAATGCTTGGGTGACTGTTCTCTATCTGCCTGGTCTTTATCCATTATACTTATCACACATGCATACACAGTGATCATCAAGTGCAGTCCTACATTGTGGAACATGCCAACCAGACGCAACTGCAAACCAGCGATTGGACAGAACTCATCAATGGCCTTCGCTTTGTTAGCAATGGGAAATATGTTTCTGGTTATGTTGATTCCAGTCAAGACTTGGTACGACTCTTAGAAACGTACCAAGCTGCAACTGATACGTCCTTCTCTACAGGACAAAATTTGATTCATGTATTAAAGACCATCGATGAAGGGCAACTCCAAATGAGATTCATGTCACCGGCGTCAAGACCACGCCTCTTTTGGCAGATGAATGCAGGGGAACCTACTATTCCATATGATGGAGTCCCCTTCATGTCGATAGGACATGGAACTGACCTCACTTGTGTTCGTTTTGGTGGACGGCGTAAGAAAAGTGAACAAGTGTCTCTTCCTTCTGGAGATATGGTTCCTGTTGATTATCGGATGAAGACTGGATGTGAGGCGAAAGTTACAATTCGTCGAATCTTAAGATACCCTTGTGCGGAATACCACGAGACTATGGTTCAAGGAATAGCTGCAGTTCGACGACATCGGAAACAGAATCTCGATGCTCTTGTACAGCGCATCATCACAGGAACGGCCAAAGCCCAGGAAAGGATTCATTTCCTCTTGCCTACCCCCGTGGCTCACATTGGACACATTGTCCCCGAAATAGATGGTCCGGCACCCATCGATCAACAAGTTTTGGATCAAATTATCCACGAGCTTGGTAATGGAGTAACAGGCATTGTACAACTGCGAGATAGAATCAAGAATTTCATCATCACAAGAAGCGTTACAGATTCCTCCATCCATAACATGACCAATCAGATGTACTGCCCAACAGAATTCGATATTTTCCGGCAAGTGTACTGGCTCTACAAGATGGGGCAGGTTATCGATCAAGACACGACGCTCAAAAACTCGATGGGTTTGGGCATTGAGCAAACGTTGAGCCAAGCCGTCTCTCAAACCACTACCAGTTTAGGAGTGACAGAAAGAAAACCCTCTCTTCCAACAACCACGACTTCATCTTCAGATGTAATCACCAATGTTTATAGCATTATCATGGACGAAAACCCAGCTGATGGGGCCAGCCCTCTCGATCAACTCAATGATCACCAGATGTCAACTGACCATGAAGTGGAGCTTAACTCCAGTGAGAACGCACATAATTTGGGCGTGATTGAAGAATCACCCATGGTGAACCAGATGCAGATTGGAATCTCCAGCTCAACCATAGCCCCCAGCGTACAAGTCCAAGTCAGTGGAAGTGGCAACCATGCCCACATTATCAAGCGTCCCATGTCGCAGGGTAATCTAACTCCTATGAAAGTCATTTCTTCTAAGCCGATCACAGCCAGCGTTAGTAATCTGAGAAACACGACAGCTGGTATGGAAGCATCTCTTGGGACTACAATTAAGTTGGAGGTCAGTAATATTATAGTAATCTATGTAGTAATTAATTGCAATGGAACTTCACAATGTGGACACTTTTTAGAAAAGTGTGTAGAGGTGTTTCACACAGAAAGAAATGCTATTTTTTAAATTTTGAGTCAGTGCATTTTGTGCTAGGGATTGTAGTGGTGTCTCTGGTAATATTAGTGTAAAGTTATCAGCTATTCTTCTCTTTATTCAGGATGATAATGTAACTCAAGCACAGACAGAGGTCCAAAATATGCTGAAGATCATCGAAAACCAAAGTCATGCCTGCAGAAACTTGTCAGCTCTGAACAACCTCCGCAGACAACTAACAGAGCTGTGTGGACAGTTCTCCATGTTCCTTGCTGGAGTGCCTTCCAGTGAATTCGGATCCAATGCCCCTCCAGCTAAACGCTCAAAAAACAGCTAGTTAGTTAGCTATATAGCTATTAGCAGTGTAAGAATATTATGGGCATTATTATTATTATAGCAATTTAAGAAAAAGCAAAAATTAATAACATCGTAAATATTATTAGGGTATACAAATAATGAATGCAATCAAAATCCAGCCATAAAATTTATTGTTACTATTGTTACTACATTATCATGTACACACTCAACAATAATTATTACATGTATGATGATAAAACATAAGTCGGTGGAATAAGACAGGAATTAAACATATTTTTCAGTAAAATGTATTTCTCTTTGTAGGACTCATCGAATTGGGAGATAGCAAAGGTCTTCTCTCATCAGCAAGTGCATGTGCATGAGGTCGAGACCTGTCATCTCTTCTTGTCGACTTAACTTTCACCTATTATAATCACAGGGAGATAGTTATATCACTTCAGCGAATTAATATGACAATGTTGAGAGACCAGTCAAGATGCTATGTTTAATTTTCATGCCTCATTGTGCGTTCTGGGATTCAGCACTAAGTTAGCTACATTATGGAATCCAGTTTTTAACTGGGATTGTGGCTTATAGCAGCTAGCCATGAAGAGCAGAGATACTGAATTTAGCTATAGCCATGCTATGACTGACCAGTGACGATGATTGTGACCTTTTCTTGAAGTACTTCTTCAATTGGAAGAACAGGCTTGAAGATGGAAAGGGGTTGTAGCGTCTTTCATAGGGCTCCCTATAGCCAGAGAGAAATTCTCTCCTAAGACGCTCACTTCTCTTGAAAGATCTCCTCCGAAAGATCTCAAGAACCACTTGAGTGATAATACTCATCACAAATAGGAAACCCCATAAGCATGAGAGGATCAACTCTGTGTGTGAAAGAAGAGAAGAGGAAGAAGAAGAAGAAGAAGAAGAAGAAGAAGAAGAAAGAAAGAAAGAAAGAAAGAAAGAAAGTAAGAAAGGAAAGGAAAGGAAAGGAAAGGAAGAAAGAAAGAAAGGAAGAAAGAAAGTAAAGAAAGAAAGAAAAGTGCAGCTATACCTAGGATAGATAGCATAATAGGGTTCATAATTCAGGGATGCATTATTGCAGTGGAATAAGTAAGGGAGGGATTCCACTGCAAGACTTGTAGTTTATAGGTAAGTGATTTGAGATGCATGTAATGTAGTTACTAAACAACATACAGTACCTATGGTGTCTAGTTTGTCACAGCTATCTCCACCAGCAGAGAGGAAGCCAGGGATAGAAATAGTCTTCAAAACTCCCAAAATGATGTCGTTTAGAATCGAATCAACAAACATGCCTATACCTGTAGTAGTATAGTACAATATAATGTCTTTATGATCCAGTTTAACAGGGTGGCTAGATCAACATGGGGCATGAGACATAATGAAGGCTCAATGCTTTTGTTAATCACTATCTGCATGAGTTACTTACTGAATATCACAGCATAGCTTCCAATGAATGATGATGCCATAATGTTTAACTGGAATAATACAGTCATAATGGATAATACTGCAATATACAAAATCACCAGGGTGATCACAGCTTAGTGCATGCAGCTTACAAAAGAGTCATAACTCTCATGGGGAGCAGGTAGCTAAATGTGGATATCAGGAGTAGCTAGCTAGTAGGCTCTCTTGTTCATGGGCCATTCCTTGGATAATACAAGATCACAGCTTATTATATATACATGCATGCAGCTTACAAAAGTGGGGACAAATATAGGAAGAACAAAGAGAAGCATTCCACATAGAAGGAGTAGTGCATATACATAAGGCACTGTCAGTACAGAGTAACTGCCTGCAAAAATATAATAAACAAATATAATTAAATAAATGAGAGCATTACATTAGGGTGATCTTCTTAATGGGATCCTTTATTTTAACTTCCAGAGGTCTCTCTACTGAAGCTAAAAGCTGTGTGCTTTATTTCATTGTATATTGCCCTATACTGCTCACCTAGTGGTGTGAAGAGGACAGTGGCAGCCACCACAAAACCCATGGAGCTGGCGAAGAACATGACAAAGAGGTAGTACCAGTTGGTGAAGAACCACAACACAAAGAACAGGAAAGTCAGAGTAAGTCCAAGAACCACTGTTCCAACGGTGATTTCTGCATATGGAAGAAAGCAGCTACTATAGAAGTAAGTATTATTATAATAAAAACTAGTGTGTTCAATTCTTGGAATTTCTGTACGGATGCAAAAGAACCTTCACCAGTGTCATGAGCATTAGCCTCGTCCCCAGGCTCTCGCGTGCGCATGGAAGGGGGGAGGGGAAGAAAGAGAGCCTGGTACATAGTGATCGTAAATTTTATCACGTGCGACTTCTGCCGCCTGGCGCGTTATCTAATTATGATGCGCAATGATGCTTTGATGTGCTACAATGGATTATTCGATCTGGGGAGAAACTACCAGTACAGCGCAACTCTTGGAAGTGTCAAGTTGGTTATACGGTGTTCCATCACAAAAGGGAAACATAGGCTCTTCCCAAAGCCAGTAAGAATATGCTGCTTCCTTCGTAAACGGCTTTGATCGACAGATGCTGCTCATCCTTCAAGGAGAGATCGCTAAAACCTAACCTTCCAAGTCCGTCTTCTTCAAACTAGCATTGCTACTAGCACTAGGAACACTAGACACTCCATTGTAGACATTATGAATCAATGACATCATCTATATTTGTACGTAGAATGAACCGAAGAATTACGGAAGAATACAAAATTCACAGATTTCTGTGAAAAACCTGAGTATGCGCAGTCAGTGTGTACCAGGCTTTCTTTCTTCCCCTCCCCCCTTCCGTGCACGCGAGAGAGCCTGGGGACGAGGCTACATGAGCACTCACTATAATTATCTTCAATAGACATATAACTGACGTTTGCTGAATGTATTACAGCCATTGCCTTGAGTAAACACACCATTAGCACCTAATATACATGCTACGTGCATATATATTGTGAACATAGTACTAGGGCAATGTGCAACATTTGACAGCGAACGAGCAAGCAAGGATATCCTATAACAACACATAGCTACATGCACAAATTATTTTATGGTGAATATTAATTTCATAGCACATACAGACAGTATAGCTAGTGGATCTCTTCCCAATAAGTACACATCTAGAGTAAGGACACCATATTAAGTTGCACCGGAGTTTAGCTACATGTAGCCACGTATATAAAGAAGTAATTCAACGCTTCATATCACACTTTTGCTGCTACAAAAAGTATACATATTTTGAGATGGAACTTCGTGTGTGTTTGATCTTTTTCTCTCTGGTCTCCATTTCAATGGGACTACCAATTGTAAGTGTAATGCTGCATGTGTAGCTACTAGCAGTTTAATCTTTCTGATATATATACAGCTAAAATCAAGGAATCTTTTCTTGACTCCACATAATCTTCGATATTATGCTTCTAAGATGGATCCTAAAGTTTCAATCAACAGTAAACTCATGCACGTTCCTGCTGGGACAGCCAATGCAAGGTTCCTGACAGTCCCCCTAGCTGGACCGAGTGAACTGACAATCGACACTGTGATAAGAGTCACAGTTGGCTTAAAACCAAAAAGGGTGGATAGTGACCCTGCTATTGGTATTTCTGATGGTACTACGGTCAATGAATTTTTTGTAGTTGATACAAGAAATTATGCGAGCTTGTCCCCTTGCTATGTCATCAATGGAGCCCATGAAAATACGCGAATTCCTACAAGTACTCCTCCATATTCAGAAGTGACCCTGACCTTCCAGCCTTATCGGAGGTATGGAATCTGCCGCACAGTACAAAATGGAGGGTATACGAATGCCGGGACCTTCAATGCACAGCTGGACATCACAAAGGGTCTCAGTCTCGTAGCAAGAAGAGATGATGGTGGGGAGGTATACGACTTTTACTACTTTCACGTGGAGATCATGAACTAGATAAGTGGAGTGGACTTATATCTAGGATTTGTAGAAATTTATGATATTAAAAAAAAAAACTTTGAACAATAGTCTGTATCGATTTTTATAGTCTATTTTTTACTTCATGTTGAGATCACAAACTAATGATCAGTTTTGTGATAAGTATAGTGCAAAAGTTATCTTGCTTGCTTCATGAACATTTAGTATGTAGCTTGTGAACTTTAAGGGTGGTCTGACATAGCATGCAACAACCACCACGTGGTATACATTCATCTTATGAATAATTCATGAGTTAATGAGTGCACTGACTATGAGAGGCTGTCATAGCATCTCCTTGGAAGCAAGAACTCTGTATATTAACTAAAGAAATGTTAGCCAAAATCAAAACTTATTGGTAGAGTAACCTGATTGAGTAGCTAGTGAACCTCCGACCCTTGCAATAGTCTGAGAGTAATAAAAAAAGTGCATGCAGTTTCCAAAATATATGCACGTGCTATTGTAAAAGAGCAGATGTGTAAAAACAACTCATTTAAAGGTTATCTGAGTTGCAAATTGGAACTCAAATACCTAAAATGGGTTGTTTTTACACATTTGTTTTTACAGTGATATACGTACAGTCTGTCAGGTGAATAGTTACATACAGACAGTACAGCAGTAGATCTCTTCCATATAAGTAATTGAGGATACACATCCAGAGTAAGGACACAATATTAAGTTGCATTGGAGTTCATGGTTCACTATAGCTAGCCACATATATAAAGAAGCAACTCAACACTTCATATCACTCTTTTGCTACAAAAAAATATACGGAGATGGAACTTCGTGTGTGTTTGATCTTTTTCTCTCTGGTCTCCATTTCAATGGGACTACCAATTGTAAGTGTAATGTAATTATTTTAGCTACATGGCTCAATTTTTATTTTTTATTTTCAGCTAAAATCAAGGAATCTTTTCTTGACTCCAAATAATCTTCGATATTATGCTTCTAAGATGGATCCTCGAGTTTCAATCAACAGTAAACTCATGCACGTTCCTGCTGGGACTGCTAATTCAAGATTCCTGACAGTTCCTCTAGCTGGACCGAGTGAACTGACGATTGATACAGCAATAAGAGTCACAATTGGTCTGAAACCAAAAAATGTAGATAGTGACCCTACTATTGGTCTCACTGATGGTAACGTAGTCAATGAAATTAGCTTAGTCGACAAAACAAACTATGTAAATCATTCTCCTTGCTATATCAGAGATGGAATCCAGGAAAACACGTTAATTCCTAGAAATACTCCTTCATATTCAGAAGTGACACTGACCTTCCAGCCTTATCGGAGGTATGGAACCTGTCGCACAGCACAGAATGGAGGGCATGTGAATGCCGGGACCTTCAATGCTCAGCTGGACATCACCAAGGGTCTCAGTCTTGTGGCAAGAAGAGATGATGATGCAGGGGAGGTATACGACTTTTACTACTTTCATGTGGAGATCATAAACTAACTATTAGATAAGTGGAGTGGACTTATTTCTAGATTTTGTGGAAATTTGCATTAAAAAAACAACAAACTAATCTGTATCAATTTATTATTATAATGAATATGAGCACAAAATTCTCATCCAATGTAGTTGGATCCTATGAACTGTTACAGTTAATGGGAACCTTTCATGGAAGAAAAACTTCTTTCATGAAATTTCTCATCATGTCATGTGTTGATGTATCCCTACAGCCTAGCACCAAATATACATGTGACTAAGGTTCTACTTCACATATTGATAGCACCTGGAACACTAGCTAGTCTCCGCCATTTCGAAGCTAGCGCACGTGCACTAGAGGCCTGCATATGGGCGGGGCCACGTAGGATAGCACCTGCTTGTGCATGTATGTGGCCAGCTACAGAGGTAGCTCTTCACTTACAGAATGGAAATAAGTGAGCGCAAAAAATTTCTTCTAAATAAAAAGGTTAATTGCCTAAAGTTTGCCACACACAAAAAGTTTTTAAGTCATAAGGTCCATATATGCCAGTAACATGTTCAAACATTAAGATAGGTATTCATGGCCATAGATCTGGCTAAGTTGGTAAGTACTGTGGTTTTAGTAAGACTAATTATATTATACTGCTGTGACTTTGAAAGCCTTACCACTACTATACTATTATTTTTGCTTGGAGACGCCTTGACTTTCCTTGGTGTGTACCATAAACCTCATTTAAGACTTCATGGTACACAAAAAAAGCCACTTTTGGGCTATAAGGTTAAGTGTTGGTGTCTTTGTGACTTCTCACCTACTGAAAGCCTCACCACTACTATTCATCTGAAACATCAAAAACACTTTAGCTATTTGGAGACACCTCAACTCTTCCTTGGTGCCTATTGAAAACCTCATTGGTGAACCAAATACTTCTTTGGGGTACCACAGTTAAGTGTTGGTGTCATTGATGCCTTCCTACTCAGTGGTGGGCAATATATGTACCGTTAGCCAGCGGAATGAATGGTTTGCTATAAAAAGAAGTTACTGTGTAGCTCTATACCAGCTATAACTCTATAACCATATAGCTAAATTATACAGCTTTTGCGACACATCGTTCGTACTTACATTTGAGATGGAACTTCGTGTATGTTCGATCTTTCTTGTTCTGGTCTCCATCTCGATGGGACTGCAAGTCGTAAGTGTAGTGCAATAATTCAGTTCAATAGCTGTAAATTTTTTGTTTGATTTTCAGCTAAAATCAAGGAATCTTTTCTTGACTCCAAATAATCTTCGATATTATGCTTCTAAGATGGATCCTCGAGTTTCAATCAACAGTAAACTCATGCATGTTCCTGCTGGGACAGCTAATTCAAGATTCCTCACAGTCCCTCTAGCTGGACCGAGTGAACTGACGATTGATACTGCAATAAGAGTCACAATTGGTCTGAAACCAAAAAATGTAGATAGTGACCCTACTATTGGTCTCACTGATGGTAACGTAGTCAATGAAATTAGCTTACTCGACAAAACAAACTATGTAAATTATTCTCCTTGCTATATCAGAGATGGAATCCAGGAAAACACGTTAATTCCTAGAAATACTCCTTCATATTCAGAAGTGACCTTGACCTTCCAGCCTTATCGGAGGTATGGAACCTGTCGCACAGCACAGAATGGAGGGTATGTGAATGCCGGGACCTTCAATGCACAACTAGACATCACCAAAGGTCTCAATCTCGTGGCAAGAAGAGATGATGATGCAGGGGAGGTATACGACTTTTACTATTTTCATGTGGAGATCATAAACTAATTATTAGATAAGTGGAGTGGACTTATTTTTTGTGGAAATTTATGATTAAAAAAAAACAAAACAAAAAAAAACTAATGAGATTTATATTTGAGGGTCAAATCACAAATTCAAGCTCTGATTCTATAACTGTTACAGTTAATGAGAACCTTTCATGGAAGAAAAATTTTCATGGTTTATATAGAAGTATGAAAAATTTCTTTCATGAAATTTCTCACCATGTCATGTGTCCACTTGTATCCCTATGGCCTAGCACCAAATACACATGCTACATGCATATATATTGTAAACATATTGTACAACATCGTGACCCTTATTATTGTACTATAGTCAAATATGCTATAGCCAATATTGGATCCTCCTCCCTTAGTTCCTACCAATACTCCTCCTGACCTTCTTATCGGAGGTATGGAACCTGTCACACAGCACAGAATGGAATGCACAGCTGGACATCACTAACAGTCTCAGTCTTGTGGCAAGGAGAGATGATGATGCAGGGGAGGCATATGTATATATGACTATTACTACTTTGTGATTTAAGAAAACAACAAATAAACAAATCTTTGAACGATTGTCTGTATTAAATCTCGTAAGACTTATGAATGTGAGCTAGGGTCAATTATAAAACTCTGCTAGCTGTTGTATATTCATGGAAAAAAACTTTCATTTGTCTGGTCCACACCATGCTTAGCTTAAATCCACTTTTTAGCAGAGAGGACAAAGTGCACACACAAAAAGTTTGATGTCATAAGGTCCATAATTATGTGCTAGTGGACAACAACATGTTTACACATTTATAGAGTGCTAATACCAGGTAATTAAATTTTAATGGCAAAGGTAGCAGATCTATCATTAGATAACATAATTTATATTATTGTTATCTGAAGACATCATTAAGCGCTAGCTGGTGTCTTTGATGTTACATCATGGCACCTGCTGAAAGCCTCACCACTACTACTTATCCAAAACATCAAAGACACCTCAACTCTTCCTTGGTGCCTATCAAAAACCAATGAAAATGTATCTTTTGGAGCATCACAGTTAAGTGCTGGTGTCTTTGATGTCCCAACCACCCACTCAGTGGCGAGCAAGATAAGTATGGAATGAATGGTTTGTTATATAAAGAAGAAGCTCTACATCAGCTATAGCTATACAACAGTACTACTAAAAATATATGTAGACTTGTCATTGAATTTATATTTGAAATGGAACTTCGTGCATGTGCTATCTTTCTCATGATGGCCTCCATATCATTGGGACTGCCAGAGGTAAGTAGTTGTGTATTAATAATGCCATTATTATTAATGTGGCTGTATGATTGAATTTCAGTCTAAATACAAGAATATATTTCTCTTTCCACACAATATTCGGTACTATGCTTCCATGATGGATCCAACAGTTTCGATTATAGGCAGATACATACATGTCGCTGCAGGGACAGCTAATCAGCAGCTCCTCACAGTCCCAATAGCCAGACCAGGTGAAGTGACTGTGGATACAGTGATAAAAGTCACAGTCGCTTTCAAACTAAGGAGTGGAGACAATGATCCTATCATTGGTCTTACTGATGGTACTGCGTCAATGAATTTTACCTGAGAGACCCAAGTGATTATGGTGGTCCTCCCTGCCGCATATATAGTGGAAGTTATGAAAGCACAAGAGTTCCTACGAACACTCCCCCTTATTCAAAGGTGACCATGACCTTCCAGCCTTATAGAAAGTATGGTTCCTGCTATACAGCACAAAATGGAGGATATGAGAATGTTGGTACTTTCAGTACCCAGCTGGATACTACCAAGGGCCTTAGTCTTACAGTGAAAAGAGATAACAGAGCTGAAGTATACAATTTCTTTTACTTCAATGTGGAAATCATAAACTAACTTTTAATCAGTCAGTATTGTACTATGTCTTGTATATTTACTAACACACTTTATAGCTGTTATATTCTGAGTGTGTCATAAATATTAGACATACACATGGTGTTCAGGCTGCATGCCTGTACATACATATATGTACATGTATGCACTACATGCATGTATAAAAAGGATATCCTATAATATGCACATACATGCACACACTATATAATAGTTAGACAATGAGACCAAGGGATCTACGGTCTATTTAGAAACCTGAGAGCCCTGGGCTGTAGCGTCCCGAGTGCCGCGAGGGTGCTACTAAGGGCCCGAAGGTTTCTAAACAGACCGTAGATCCCGTTGTCTAACTTATTTAGACTATAGCCAATCACTGGAGTTGTTTAACTTACCTCAACACGCACTTGGAAACAATAACCATGGTTTTAAAATGCAACAAACATGAATCAGAGCGCACCTAGGAACAATAACTGTGGCCACCGCGATGCGTTGCTAGAATTGGACCAATTGGAATGACCATCTTCATCGGGTTTTCATCCTAGGGCAAGTGAATTCTAAGTGCCATAAGGCATGATTCAAAGTGAATAGAAAAATGGACCAATGAGATTCCTTGATTGTGACTAGCTGTAGTCTGATTTATGGTGAATATTAAGTTCATAGCAGTATAGCTAGTAGACACATCTAGACACATTAAGTTGCACTGGAGTTTAGCTAGCCATGCAAGTATATAAAGAAGCAACTCAACACATGATGGGTCAAATTCTCATTAAGCTCTAATGCAGCTGGATCCTATAACTGTTACAGTTAATGAGAAATTTTCATGGAAGAAAATTTCATGGTTCAGAAGCCCTTAGTTCCTAGAAATACTCCTCCATATGTGACCCTACTTCCAGCCTTATCGGAGGTATGGAACCTGTTACACAGCACAGAATGGAGGGTATGTGAATGTCGGGACCTTCAATGCATAGCTGGACATCACTAAGAGACTCAGTCTCGTGGCAAGAAGAGATAATGAAGCAGGGGAGGTATATGACTTTTACTAAGTACTTTCATGTGGAGATCATCAACTAAGCTGAAATGGACTTATAAAAAATAAATAAAACTTTGAACGATTGTCTGTATCAATTTATCTCGTAAGACTTATGAATATGAACTAGGGTCAAATCATAAAACTCTGCAAGCTGTTGTATATTCATGGAAGAAAACTTTCATCATTATCTCGGTGTCTGTTCCATACCATGCTTAAATCACTCTTTAGCAGAGAGGACAAAGTGCACACACAAAAGTTTGATGTAATATGCTAGTGGACAACAACATGTTTACACATCTATACAGTAATTGCTAAGGTCAAATCATGAGTTATATACCATAAGGTATTTCAATTTTAAAGCACATAGCTAGTTACTACTACAACACTTAATTAACTGTGGTACCCCAAAGAGGCACCAATGAGGTTTTTGATAGGCACCAAGGAAGAGTTGAGGTGCCTTTGATGTTTTGGATGAGTAGTAGTGGTGAGGCTTTCAGCAGGTGCCATGACGAAAGTCACAGTAACATCAAAGATACCAGTGCTTTCGTAATTAAATTTTAATGGCAAAGGTAGCAGATCTATGATTAGGACATCAAAGACACCAACACTTAATTAACTGTGGTACCCCAAAGAGGCACCAATGAGGTTTTTGATAGGCACCAAGGAAGAGTTGAGGTGCCTTTGATGTTTTGGATGAGTAGTAGTGGTGAGGCTTTCAGCAGGTGCCATGATGAAAGTCACAGTGATACCAGTGCTTAATGACGTCTTCAGATAACAATATTTTTTATCTCCCAACCACCCACTCAGTGGTGAGCAAGATATGTATGGAATGAATGGTTTGTTATATAAAGAAGAAGCTCTACATCAGCTATAGCTATACAACGTAACTACTAAAAATATACGTAAACTTGTAGAGCTCTTACAACACAGCATTGTATTTATATTTGAAATGGAACTTCGTGCATGTGCTATCTTCCTCATGATGGCCTCCATATCATTGGGACTGCCAGAGGTAAGTAGTTGTATATTAATAATGCCATTATTATTAATGTGGCTGTATGATTGAATTTCAGTCTAAATACAAGAATATATTTCTCTTTCCACACAATATTCGGTACTATGCTTCCATGATGGATCCAACAGTTTCGATCATAGGCAGATACATACGTGTCGCTGCAGGGACAGCTAATCAGCGGCTCCTCACAGTCCCAATAGCCAGACCAAGTGAAGTGACCATGGATACAGTGATAAAAGTCAGTGTCGCTTTCAAACTAAGGAGTGGAGACCATGATCCTTATATCGGTCTTACTGATGGTATTGCAGTCAATGAATTTTACCTGAGAGACCCAAGCAATTATGGAAGTAGTCCTCCCTGCCATGTATTTAATGGGAGTCATGAAAACACGAGAGTTCCTACGAACGCTCCCCCTTATTCAAAGGTGACCATGACCTTCCAGCCTTATAGAAAGTACGGTTCCTGCTATACAGCACAAAATGGAGGATACGAGAATGTTGGTACTTTCAGTACCCAGCTGGATATTACCAAGGGCCTCAGTCTTACAGTGAAAAGAGATGGTGGAACTGAAATATATAACTTCTTTTACTTTCATGTTGAGATCATCAACTAATGATCAGTTTTGTGATAGATTCAAGTATAGCTGTACAGTGCAAAAAATTTATCTTGTTGCTTCATGATATATTTGTCTCATGAATAATTCAAGTTAATGAGGCAGGTAGTTACACTAATTTACAACTGAGTGCAAAAGAGACACTAGAGCATTACCATTGCAGGGAAACTCAACTGCTAAAGCAGCTATGACTCGATTGATTTTTGGCATCAAGTTTTTTGTTGACTGTCTCATGCTCTCATGGGGAGTGAAGTATGGTTAAGTAGTTGGGGTGTGGTTATTGAAGTTATCTCTTGTTCATGAACTTTTTGAACCCATCCCTACTTGTCTGCTTAATATTTTATGAGATTTATGAAAAAGTATAAAGATGGACCTTATGACATCAAACCCTGTGTGCATTTTGTCCTCTTTATAAAAAATTTAGCAAGAAAAGATAAGGAAGTTACTTTGTACAGTAACCTTTTCCTCTATAAGTGCAGTATTAATGGCAATGTTTATCATTATACTTGATGAATAGAATTAACTAACTCACATCATACCAATGAATGATATATCATTGTAGCTGATGAATTTCAGATTGGCTGCTATATAAAGAATCAAACGCCACAAGTTTTTATCACTTCAAAATAGCTACTTCATTGAAATACTGAAGCAAACTTGACGAACTTACATCTTGTAATACTTTTTTTTGGAAATGAAACTTTGTGTGTGTTCGATCTTTCTCATTCTAGTCTCCATTTCAATGGGACTGCCAATGGTAAGTCATTGAAATTACTGATAATGACATTTACTTTATTAAATAATTTCTGATTTCAGCAAAAATCAAAGAATCTTTTCTTGACTCCGAACAATCTCAAATTCTATGCTTCCATGGTTGATTATAGAGTTTCAATCATCAACAGTAGAACCATACATGTTGGTGCAGGGACAGCCAATGCAAGGTTCCTGACAGTCCCTCTAACTGGACCGAGTGAACTGACAATGGACACTGTGATAAAAGTCACAGTTGGCTTAAAACCGAAAAGGGTGGATAGTGACCCCTATATTGGTCTTTCTGATGGTACTACAGTCAATGAATTTATTTTAGTTGATACAACAAATTATGGATTCCATGCCCCTTGCGCTCATGTCCGTGGAATCCATGAAGATATGCGAGTTCCTACTAATACTCCTCCATATTCAGAAGTGACCCTGACCTTCCAGCCTTATCGGAGGTATGGAATCTGTCACACAGTACAGAATGGAGGATATACGAATGCTGGGACCTTCTATACACAACTAGACATCACCAAGGGTCTCAGTCTTGTGGCAAGAAGAGATAATGATGCAGGGGAGGTATACGACTTTTATTACTTTCATGTGGAGATCATAAACTAAACTACTACTGAGATAAGTGGAGTGGACATACTTATATCTAGGATTTGCAGAAATTTGTGATATTAAAAAAAACTTTAAACAATAGCCTGTATTGATTTATATCACGAGATTTATGAACATGAGTTATTTGAGGGTTAAATCATAAAACTAACTCAGCTAGCTGTCATTCCAATGTAGTCGGATCTTACTACGGAAGTGCAAAGCATTGTGGTGAGCGAAGCCTTAGCCGATGATGTCACCGTATTGCAAAGGATGGAACTGGAAGAACGTACGAGATATATATATATTAGTGCCCTCTCATTCGACCCCCTCGCTTTGCTCGCAATAATTTTTTCTAGCTACTGTATAGTGAGATACTTTCATAGAAAATTTGCATAAATAATCCATGAAAATCATTTACCACTTTTACCACTGCTACTTATCTGAAACATCAAAGACACTTGCTACTACTTAGAGACACCTCAACCCTTGTTTACTTCACTGGTGGACAAAAATGCCTCTTTGGGGTTATAAAATAAAATATAGTGTCTCTTTGATGTTATCTTGGCACCTGCTGAAACCCTCACCACTACTACTTATCCAACAAAATATCAAATACACTTACTACCGCATGGAGACACCCTTTGGACCTATCGAAAACCTCATTGGTAAACAAAAATGCATCTTTGGGGTACCACAGTTAAGTGCTGGTGTCTTTGATGTCCTCCCACTCAGTGGTGGGCAAGATATGTATATATATATTGTTAGCCAGTGGTTTGCTATATAAAGAAGCAGCTCTATACCTATGCAACTGTACCATTTACTGATACAGCTCTTGCGACACACCGCTGTGCTTACATTTGAGATGGAAATTCGCATATGTTTGATCTTTCTTGTTCTGGTTTCTGTCTCGATGGGACTGCCAGTTGTAAGTGTATTTACAATTATTATTAAAATTATCATTATAGTTAATAATGACTTTCAGCAAAAATCAAGGAATCTTTTCTTGACTCCAAATAACCTTCGATATTATGCTTCCATGATGGGTCCTAGAGTTTCAATCAACAGTAGAATCATACATGTTGCCGCTGGGACAGCCTATACAAGGTTCCTGACAGTCCCTCTAGCTGGACCAAGTGAACTGACAACTGACAGTGTGATAAAAATCACAATTGGCTTAAAACCTAAAAGGGTGGATAGTGACCCTATTATTGGTATTTCTGATGGTACTACAGTCAATGAAATCGTTTTAGCCGATACAGGAAATTATGGATCCAGTCCCCCTTGCCGTCTCAATGGAATCAATGAAAATGTGCGAGTTCCTACCAATACTCCTCCATATTCAGAAGTGACCTGACCTTCCAGCCTTATCGGAGGTATGGAATCTGTCGCACAGCACAGAATGGAGGGTATGTGAATGCCGGGACATTCAATACACAGCTGGACATCACCAAAGGAATCAGTCTTGTGGCAAAAAGAGATGAAGCAGTGGAGGTATATGACTTTTACTACTTTCATGTGGAGATCATAAATTAGACTATTAGATAAGTGGAGTGGACTTAATTCTAGATTTAGTGGAAATTTATGATAATCATAATTATTATGATGCGCTATGAATCCCACAGTGGGAAAATTATGAAAAATTTTCATGAATTATTCAAAATTCATGCAGTAGCTATTAACAATCCAATAGTACTACATCGGATTGAATAACAGCTAGCAGCGATCATGTGATGCAGTGTGATGCCCTATGATGTCTTCTGCATATTTTTCTGAGTGTGTATAAACGAAACCATCATGTGAGTTTGACCAGACACTTCCATGAGAAAACAACAAACAAACAAATCTTTGAACGATTGTCTGTATCAATTTATCTCGTAAGACTTATGAATATGAACTAGGGTCAATTATAAAACCCTGCTAGCTGTTGATTATTAATGGAAAAAAAAAATTTCATTTGTCTGTTCCGCACCATGCTTAGCTTAAATCACTTTTTAGCAGAGAGGACAAAGTGCACACACAAAAAATTTGATGTCATAAGGTCCATAATTATGCTAGTGGACAACAATATGTTTACACATTTATAGAGTGCTAAGGTCAAAGGACTCATAAACTATGAATATACCAGGTATTTGAATTTTAAAGCACATAGCCAGTTAACCAAGAAGTGCCTTTGATGTTTTGGATAAGTAATTAAATTTTAATGGAAAAGGTAGCAGATCTATAATTAGATATATTATTGTTAATGCATCTTTACATGGTGAGCCAGTTGTACTAGTTGTGGACAGGTAAATCCTCATGCATCTTTCAGAAAGATACATGGTGAGCCAGTTGTACTAGTTGTGGACAGGTCAATCCTCATGCATCTTTTAGAAAGGATGCATGCAAGGTGAACCATGTTATACCAAATGCATGATTTAACTAGATGTGGAATATATGGCTTGGTTTGCTATATAAAGAAGCAATTCCATACCAGCTAGTTTCAGAAAAGATGCATGCAAGGTGAACCATGTTACAGAGCTAAAAATAACAGGCGGACATCGGTCATTTTCCGAGCAATTATCGATCAATTCAGTTTGCACTGCCACAATGTCCTAACAACAGTTTCAGACTAAAATGATCCTTGAACAAACTTCTAACCAAGCTTTGGAACTTAGACTAAAGTAGAAAGGCTTCAAATGAAGCGCTAAAGCTAGCTAGTCAGTCATGAAAGCTTCGTGCATCCAGCAGCTGCAATCACCAGAACTAAGGTAGGCTTTCTAGCTTATGCGCTTGGAAATATGAACTTACTAAGCTATTTACGCTACCTTCAGTACCTTGTTACTTTTATCTAGGCTTCAGTTGGCACTGCTTAGAGTCAGGAGGTGAAAAACTAACTCTAGTTCGAGACTCCGCCCACTTCAATGTAGTGAGCGCACTGCGCATGCTCCACGTGGACAGCGCGCGCAGTCCTGCCTTTTTTTTTTTTCCCGCTGTGTGTCCGACCAACTTTACTGAATGACCAATCAAATCTCATTTTGCTAGGACAAGTTGTCCTGGCAACATTGAACCCTTATTTTTAGCTCTGTGTTATACCAAATGCATGATTTAAAACCCTTTGCCTACCAAAAGCGTGCAATTTTGCACATTAGTCGTTTAAATGGGAAAACTCACTTAAATAGATGTAAAATTGGAATTGGTGGCATTTGGCGGCCTTATCTATCTCAAAAAATCTCTGAGAACAATAGAGCGGTCAAATCGGAACTTTGAAGTGATGAGTCATAAGTGGTTTTGCTTTGATCAAACTTTGATCTTTGCTTTCAACACTCTTTTTTTAATTTTTTATTTTTATTATTTTTTTAAAGAAGAAGACACAGGAGGGCATGGTGAGTGTCTTGGGTGACGAGCGGATCCAGCTCGGGCTCTGTCTACTGAGAACGGAGACGAGAAGAGGCTGCAGGGGACTGGAGCACTATAGTGGGCGTGGCCTATCGGTTGCAAGCATAATTAATTAAGTGCGACTCTTAGCGTGATGACCCCTGCCCATTCGATTTTGATTTCAAAATCTAAATGCTATTGCAGGCTAAGGGTTATAGCCCTTTGCCTACCAAAAGCGTGCAATTTTGCACATTAGTCGTTTAAATAGGAAAACTCGCTTAAGGGACCATTTAACCTATTTACAAATTGGTACAATACTGTTATTACATGGTGTACATAAAGAAGTAGCTCTACCATTATTGCTACCAAGAAAAAAAAACACTGAACATCGAAGATATGGAACTTAGCTTGTGTGCTGTATTTGTTGTCCTGGTTTCTACTTCGATGGGACTAACAGTTGTAAGCAAAGCTGACAAAATTATACTACTAATTATTATTCTTTCTAATTTTCAGCCAAAATCGAACTACATATAATCTTCGGTATTATGCTTCTATGATTGATCCTACAGTTTCGATCAACAGTAGAGTCATACATGTTGCCGCAGGGACAGCCAATGCAAGGTTCCTGACAGTCCCTCTAACTGGACCGAGTGAACTGACAATGAATACTGTGATAAGAGTGACAGTTGGCTTAAAACCGAAAAGGGGGGTGGATAGTGACCCTAATATTGGTATTTCTGATGGTACTACAGTCAATGAATTTTTAATAGTTGATACAGGAAATTATGCAAACCTCTCCCCTTGCCATCATGCCAATGGAGTCCATGAAAATGTGCGAGTTCCTACCAATACTCCTCCATATTCAGAAGTGACCCTGACCTTCCAGCCTTATCGGAGGTACGGAATCTGTCGCACGGCACAGAATGGAGGCTATGTGAATGCCGGGACATTCAACGCACAGCTGGACATCACCAAGGGCCTCAGTCTCATGGTAAGGAGGAGTCATGCAGCAGAGGTGTACAACTTCTACTACTTTCAAGTAGAGATCATAAACTAAACATACGTATTGGTACAGTTTAAGATTTTTCTATAACGTCATCTTATATTTGTACATCAAGTTAAAAATATTTTTACTTTAGCTACTTGTTCAATATCAGTTCCAATGCATTTGGATCTTATGATTTCAATATAGTTATAATAGAGTGCAAATTATCATGGAAGAAAATTTTCAAAAAATTAAAAGGAAAATTTGTTTAGAAAGGATACATACGTAAGCAACTGCTGCTGTGAGTGATGGGGTATGATTAGTAGCGCATGAATTGATCAGGCAGAGAAATTCCCATGCATGCATCCAGTTATACTGGTTGTGGACAGGTCAGAAATGCATGGATAACTAGCAGATGGTAGGGTACACAGAGTTGCATAGGTTCCAAGAACCTAATTCTTGGCTAGACCACGCATTCTGTCCAAGAAGATAATTCTAATTCTCCAAACCCTACCATCTGCTACCTTAAGGCAGGGGGTTCTCATTTTAGCAACTATCACTAATAAAATGTATGTAAATTAGTCATGCACTGTTGGGCCAGCACCACCCACTACAGCTGACCCAACTAGCCACACCCACTACAACAGCCGGAACCAAGCACGGCGCAGGAGGCGGAGACAGGATGCAAGGCAGAGGATATGAAGCAGGAAACCACACCCAACTATATAAACCAAATGCACACGCTCTCTAATTCAGTCTAGCCACGTGATTTATTCTCATGCATGACTCCATGCTCTGTGTTGTTATAAGATTTCTTCGTAACAATTAATCTTTTGCTACTTAGTTCTCTGAAGCACATAGAGCACTGTGCTGCGTCTAGGAACAGCCTGAGCCTGGGCACAACATGCACAACATGCATGACTCAACTTTTTAGATCTGCAACTTTGCTGTCAATTATTATAGTAGAGAATTAAATCTACATGTATGTTGCAGTAAATGCTTGAAGCTGCTAAAATTAATACTTGCTAAAAATACCAGGCTAGGGCTGTAGTTAACCATGCATTTCCAACCTGCCACAACAAGTATAACTGGCTACTTGTATTTACGACCAGTATAACTGGCTACCCAGTGTATTCCTTGATTTTTGCCCATTATGATGTGTTATTTATTAATCTGGGTTTTTCCCTATTAATTTTTATTGGGAGCATATTGCAGCCACCTAAATGTGTACTATGCACTTATCAGAAAACTAGTAGCCCGCATGCATCCTCATGCATCTTTCAGAAAGGATGCATGGTGAGCCAGTTGTACTAGTTGTGGCATCTTTCAGAAAGGATGCATGGTGAGCCAGTTTACTAGTTGTGGACAGGTCGGAAATGTATGGATAACTAGGGTATGACCAGTAGTTATACAAGTATATCTTGGCTAATCATGCATCTTTCAGAAAGGATGCATGGTGAGCCAGTTGTATACTAGTTGTGGACAGGTCGGAAATGTATGGATAACTAGGGTATTACCAGTAGCTATACAAGTATGAGTTACATAGCTTCTTGGCATCCTTTCAGAAATGTATAGATAACTAGCAGATGGTAGGGTATTCTCAACTAGTTAACCACACATCTTAAGGATGCAAGGTGAGCCATGTTATACCAAATGCATTAGATGTGGAATATATGGCTTGGTTTGCTATATAAAGAAGCAATTCCATACCAGCTAGCTAGATAACTACAGACAACTACCTACGAAGAATATAGACGAATATCTCTTGCGACATAAGTACATCTGAGATGGAAGTTCGTGTATGTTTGATCTTTCTTGCTCTGGTCTCCATCTCGATGGGACTGCCAGTTGTAAGTGTAGCTATTTCACTATTTTTGTTGTCTAGTTGTAATTTATTTTTATGACTTTCAGCAAACATCAAGGAGTATTTTCTTGACTCCAAACAACCTTCGATTTTATGCTTCCATGGTAGATCCTACAGTTTCGATCAACAGTACAGTCATACACGTTGCTGCAGGGACACCCAATGCAAGGTTCCTGACAGTCCCTCTAGCTGGACCGAGTGAACTGACAATGGACAGTGTGATAAGAGTCACAGTTGGCTTAAAACCAAAAAGGGGGGGGGGTGGATAGTGACCCTCATATTGGTCTTTCTGATGGTACTACAGTCAATGAATTTATTTTAGTTGATGCAAATAATTATGGAGGCCTCTCCCCTTGCTCTCCCTTCCCCCTCAATGCAACCCATGAAAAGACGCAAGTTCCTACAAGTACTCCTCCATATTCAGAAGTGACCCTGACCTTCCAGCCTTATCGGAGTTATGGAACCTGTCGCACGGCACAGAATGGAGGGTATACGAATGCTGGGACCTTCGATGCACAGCTGGACATCACCAAGGGTCTCAGTCTTGTGGCAAGTAGAGATGATGAAGCAGGGGAGGTATACGACTTTTACTACTTTCAAGTAGAGATCATGAACTAAACTACAGAAAAAGTATTGGTACTGTTTAAATAGTTATAGTTATACTTCTGGACATTGAGTATAGTTGAGTAGTATGTTATTGTGTAGCTTTTATGTATGAAAAAGAGTGCTATTAACCAGCTAGAGATGTACAGTGCTGCTGAAAGAGTGCCAATAAGTATGTGTAGAATTATAAGACACATAATCACAATGTGGAACACTTCAAACGTATATTATCTTCTGTATTATAGAATATACATAGATCATAGTGCAGTGACTAGCCTAAGGGAATTGATTGAGGGGCGCTACTAGCTATACATTATACTTATATGTCGTATGTACATTCTAATGATGCAGCTTCTTTGCATGGTAAACCGAGCATGTGCGCTCGGTAATATAAATGTATTACCATACCACCTTATTACCATACCAGATCATAATGTATGTATGTACGTGCATATGTACCACATACCTGTATTACTCCAAGTAGTGGCACTGGAGAGGACACCGTACATGATATAGCTTGAAATCAGGAGCATGAAAAAGATAACTTCTGCATGTTAGAGAGTTAAATTTAGTAGCTAATATGAGAAAATTTCATCACTAGATAGGGAGGTGGTCTCTTTAGAAGGTCTATTGGGGTATGATGGAGTGGCCATAGGGTGGTCTGATCAGACAGGTTAGATTAGGAGTTACTTAATGTTAACAGATATGTACCATCTCACCTGCATGGAAGAATCTATGAGCAAAGATGCAGAGGATGAGGCCAACAATGCCAATGAGTGGACCACATACCATTGTGGTGACAGGAATTGGATAAGTACACTCTTCCAATTGTTGGTCACACCCATAGGATACAGCTAGGGGGTGGGGCAGGAGAGAGGGGAGGAAGAGGAGGGGAGATGGAGATGGAGGGGGGAGGAGGAGAAGGAAGAGGGGAGGAGGAGGAGGAGAAGGAGGAGGAGGAGAAGGAAGAGGGGAGGAGGGAGGAGGAGGAGGAGAAGAAGAAGAGGGGAGGAAGAGGAGGAGAAGGAGGAGGAGGGAGGAGGAGGAGGGAGGGAGGGAGGAGGAGGGGGAAAAGGAGGAGGAGGAGGAAAGAAAGGAGGAGGAGGAGAGAAGGAAGAGGGGTAGTAGGAGGAGGCAGATAGTCTATGGCATGTACTACTATTATGAACCAACTATGTGCTTACCTGGTATGTATGCTGAGATGTAGTTGCTATTATTATTTTGCAGAGCTATCACATTGACAATCATCACTTGCTTTCGTGTCATGAAATATAGGACCCTCTTCGCATCACTGTATGATAGTTCTTTAGCAGAGTATAACTACACGATAAAACAAGTGCATAATGTATGTCCAATTTGATATGAAATTCCCAAGGTAAACTAAGCATACACAGTACTACATCATGATAAAAGAAATGTTTGATTGGAGGTTCCCTCTGTAATCATGTACACTGTAGCTATACACAGCCATCCCCATTTGCCTGTTTTATTTAGCCTTTATCTCACTGGTTTATCCTTGAGTATATCTTGAGCGGTTAGCATGGATTCAACAGTGTTGAGTATTGCATCTGTGCTGGGATTGACCAGACACTTCCGGTAGACTTGGTACTTCAAGCGAGTGATGAAGTGGAAAGAGTCAGAGCATACAGGAGGGAGAGAGATCAGAGGGTCATAGCCAATATCAGAGTCCTGAAGTGTGAGTATCAAAAAAAGAACAGACGTATATCATATTCAATACAAAAATCTGGTTTTCGAGCATACAGAAGCCAGGGAGAGATTATGGGTCAGATATTAGAGTCCTAGAATATGTATGTAATAATCAAAGTCTGGCTCTACTATAGAGCTTTGTGCAAGGAGCATGTGCACTGTACACACCTGAAAAGTAACAGAAGAAGAGATAGAGTTTCTGGTTATGGTGAGATGAGCATCCACTTCAAGAGCAGAAGTCAGAGAACATCCACCAGGAACAGGATCTATATAAGTGTGAGGTTTTAGCATGTCTTTTTAGTTCAGACAGAGTGTGGGATCAGGACAATGTACTCTAATAGTACACATTCATATGATAATTATAGTGACTACATAGTGACCTCTGTAGTATGGGCTCACATAAAGATGCCTATTATCTAAGGCACTTGGAAACCACTGAGACTTCTGATCTTAAATTGGAGGATATAATATTATATAGCTGATCTCAGACGTTTCAACAGTGTTGAAAGTACTCATACTTGCTAGTGATGCCTACATGATAAAATTGGTACGAAATGTGTACATTGGCAAGAAAAGTGCCATACATACATACATACATACATACATACATACATACATACATACATACATACATACATACATTTGCATACTGAATTCCTATTGGCTATACCAGCCACGGCCACCAAAACTTCTTGTTTGGTTGAGCAACCACTATTATTTGTCGCACAGGAATAATAAACAGAGAAATTTGCAATGGGATTGACACCGCTGTAGAGAAGTTGTACTAATCCCACATTCTTTCCATTCTGCTGACACTCGCGAGTTATATTACATGCCTTTGAAGTGTTTGTCAGGGAAACGTTATGTATATCAGCATGAATTTGGAATACGAAAGACGAGTTTGCTTTAAAAGCATTGGTGGCATCTACCATGAAGTTGTAAGTGATACCTTCCGTTAAGTTCATACGCTTACGACCTCCTATTTTCATATTAGTGATTGAGTCTGCATTTAAACATTGCAAAAGTTACTCATAATGCAAGTTAAGGAATAAAGACAGTGTGCAGAGAGAGAGAGAGAGAGAGAGAGAGAGAGAGAGAGAGAGAGAGAGAGAGAGAGAGAGAGAGAGAGAGAGAGAGAGAGAGAGAGAGAGAGAGAGAGAGAGAGAGAGAGAGAGAGAGAGAGAGAGAGAGAGAGAGAGAGAGAGAGAGAGAGAGAGAGAGAGAGAGAGAGAGAGAGAGAGAGAGAGAGAGAGAGAGAGAGAGAGAGAGAGAGAGAGAGAGAGAGAGAGAGAGAGAGAGAGAGAGAGAGAGAGAGAGAGAGAGAGAGAGAGAGAGAGAGAGAGAGAGAGAGAGAGAGAGAGAGAGAGAGAGAGAGAGAGAGAGAGAGAGAGAGAGAGAGAGAGAGAGAATTTCAGTTTGATAGGCGACCAAATCCAACTTTTGATTGGAATTTGCTGGAAATAGCCAGTCAGGTCAGCAGTAATTATTGCACACTGTCATTTAGCTAAAAGGTACAATTTTTAAAATTTATGTAAGCCCTGATGATGGCTGAGGCATTTCAGCCGAAATATGTAGGCAATATCCATGTTAATAGCTATCTGTGTTGTTTATGATTGAAAAATAAATAACAATTATAGCTAGTTAATATGTATACTGTTTAGCTAATAGGTTTAAATAGCTAATAGGTACTCAATTTCTCATTCTCCACATGCTGCTGCAATGACTTAGCTTTGTTATGGCTATTAATTATAAGAAGCCAGGCTTATCAGCAAGCTAGATATGCTCTTCCAGCTGTGGTATGCCTCAGAAGACATCTTACAGCCTACTGTTATCTGCAACACAGTTTACATAGGATAGGCTTACCTCCATTGCAGTAGAGCACTGTCAATAGTATAAGAAGGGGAGTTTTGATTCTTCCGAACTCCATGGCCAGGCAAAACATCGCTAACCTTTTGACCTTTCGTGATGTCTCCTACGGTAGGGGAATCCCCTCTCAGTCTTCTTCTAATTTAACGAAAGTAGGAAATTTCGTAAGTGGAAATTCGAGGGCGGTACAAGATGTCGCTTTTTGATAGGATCAAGAGTGCAGTGAGGGGCAACCCTGTAACCAGGGAATTTGAACTAGGGAAACATGTAGCCAGTGCTGGTCCTGGTCTCATGTGGAAGGTATTAACTAAACTGCTTAGGCTAAGTGCATCACAAAATTAACATAAATGGTGTAAACATGTACTGTATGTACATTAGTGTAAAGTTGGTTTTCAATGGTGTGATTACAGTCAACAGTTCATATTTCATACTGTTCGCTCTGGAATGTGTCTCTCCTTCCCCCTCCTTTACTCCTTCTCTTCCCCTCCCTGCCCCTTTGCTCCTTCCCTCCCTCCCTGCCTCCTTTACCTCCCTATCCCTCCCTCCCTGCCCCCTTTGCTCCTTCCCTCCCTCCCTGCCTCCTTTACCTCCCTATCCCTCCCTCCCTGCCCCCTTTGCTCCTTCCCTCCCTCCCTGCCTCCTTTACCTCCCTATCCCTCCCTCCCTGCCCCCTTTGCTCCTTCCCTCCCTCCCTGCCTCCTTTACCTCCCTATCCCTCCCTCACTGCCCCCTTTGCTCCTTCCCTCCCTCCCTGCCTCCTTTACCTCCCTATCCCTCCTTCCCTGCCCCTTCCTCCCATGCTAGTTAAGATATATAGGGTTCTCCCCAGGATTTATTGAAGGCATAAGGGGCAAGACCATGAAGGAGAGGGACCCAGTGTTCTTAGATGGCTCCTGGTGTAGAAGCCAGCCACCACGAAGAACTGAGAAGGCATAGGGGGAAGAACTGAAAGCATAGTGACCCACTATGCCTTACGATGTCTGGGGAGAACCCTGGTATTAGAAACTTGTACAAAACCTCTAGCTGGGACTGCCAAACACTTCCTTTCAGTACTAAGTTCACTTTGTGCCTTGCAGATACACAATGGCATCAAGAAGACCACAAGACAGGAAGTGTCCATTTTTATCTTTGACAAGAAGTCTCCAGAATTTGAGAAGTTGCCAAGGAAACAGAAGGAAGCCGTTTATGAAATGTTGAAGAAGGTGGGTGGGGTCATTTGTTGTTTACATATTGAAGAAGGTGGGTGGAGTCATTTGGAGGGAATATTGTCTGGAATAAAAATATGATTGTAGTGTGAACCATTTATGCATAACCAAAAACAAAACAAAAGAAACAATACGTTCTCTTATTTCAATATTTTAATTTTAATATTTTACATAATTATGTGATATTTATTGTTTGTGTTATTGTTGTTATTGTTGTTGTTATTAGGGGCCTACTAACCTCATCAAGCTTCGTCATCCACGCCTGCTGACTGTAGAGCATCAGGTGGAAGAGTCCGGAGACTCTCTGGCATTTGTGTCAGAACCCGTGTTTGCTTCCCTGGCCAATCTCCTGGGTGACTATGACAATATGCCCTCACCTCTTCCCTTAGTAATCAAGGTAAGTGAGTTTTAATTAAAAAATAATTAAGAACTTTCTTCATTTTGTTGGACTGTGGTACAAACTAAAACTTTATTGCCTTCAGTAGAGCAGGGCTCACAATAACAGTTAGCCATAGCACATTTTCCAGTCAATTTCTTTGTTTGTCCAGTCATTTTCTGCCTTTGTCCGACCAATTTTCTATTATAGCTATACTGCTATTAGATAATCATGTCTGGACAATAATAGAGTATTACTCCCTCGAGCAATCGTAGAGCATTTGAAATGCTTCACAATTGTAGATATTTCAGTGTACAATAATTTTGTTATGCTCTCTCTACGGAGATTGTGCAATAAAATGGCCGCCATTGGCATGGTAAAAGATGCATGCAAGCCCTCTATTTATGCCTGCAAATCCTATTTTGTACTATTCATGCTGACCACCCCCCACAGGAACACCTGCTACATCCCATTGAGGTCCAGTGCGGTCTACTGCAAACAGCCGAGGCACTTAATTTTCTCCATTCCGATGTCAAGATGATGCATGGGAATTTGAACCCACGGAACATTGTCGTCAACTCTGGTGGATCCTGGAAAATCATGGGCTTCAACTTCTGCTGTTATTCACAATACCAGACTGAAGCACAGGTACACAGTACATGGATTGGACATCCAGTGCCCTTTGACAAGTACCTTTTTAAAAAATAAATACTCAGAACACTGGATTTTTGGTACCGTATCAGTGACGGGGCAGACTTTTGGCTAGAGCTAGGCTAGGGCCAGGGCCAGGGCTAGGCAACCAGATTCCAAGGCCCCCCTCCCTAAATGAAACCCTGGAAGGTCAAGGGAGTCTAGAATTACGTAGCATGCAGAAACCATGTCATTGTATGCATGTACATGTACAAGTATGCGTATTCACATGTAGACCTCATTTGCCTTTCGAGAGTGGGACTCCCGTAAGCCCCTTCACACCAATCCCTCTTTAGACTTTCTGGCCCCTGAGTACATCATGAGCAAGAGCTGCAACACCCTCAGTGATGTCTACTCCTTCGGGATGCTCAGCTATGCAGTGTACAATGGAGGAAAACCTCTCTTCGAGAACAACAACAACATGCTCACCTTCAAGCAGAATGTAGAACTGGTAAGGAAGAAAGTTATTGCCTTAGAAATATAACTTAGGACACTTAACGACATACTTATATCACAATGTACTGTCAAGTAGCCCTTGGCCATGAGATCTAACAAAATATCCACTTCTTCACACTCCATAACTCATGGTTACTTGTAGCCTTGGGGCTGAAATTTGGTGTGGAGATAGTCCGACCACAATTTCATCAAAGCATATTGAGAAAATGGCTGATAAAAATGATGGGATTGGATTTCCACTCTCATGATGGTCTCTATTGATTAAGTGTATACATGTGTGTGCAGGTGAGTCGTATTAGTGAGTCAGCTCTGGGAGGAATCCCGGTGGAGTACAAGCCCCTCGTGAGGAGTATGTTGGTGGTAGAGCCCAACGTTAGACCCGATGTCCTTCAAATAACAAAGGTACATACATGCATACAGTGTTATAGCTACATATCATGCATAAGCAAATGAAATGTCACGTACTGCCTCTTCTCTTGTTTCTAGCATTCTTTCTTTGAGGAAGTAGCCATAAGCACCCTCAAGTACCTGGACTCACTCTACGAGAAGAAAGATATGGAAAAGTCGCAGTTCTTCAAAAAGAACTTGGCAAGAGTCATCACTAAACTTCCCAAAGTGAGTACTGACATTGAGAAGTATGTAGCATTAGCAGTAAAATGTACTTCTACTCTGTTTGTACCTTGACCTTTCAGCGTGTTGTGCACCAGCGTGTCCTTACTCCTCTCACTGCCGAGTTCCGTAATCACAAGATGATCCCATTTGTGTTGCCGTTGGTCCTTATGATTGCTCAGGACTGCAACCTCAACGAATATTCCTCACTCATCCTCCCAGTGCTTGCCCCTGCCATGAAGATACAAGACCCTATTCAGGTGTGTTAATACATATGTATGCACGTATGCACCTACGGAAGTCAGTCTGCATCTTGAGGGCATGCTCATCTCTTCCTCCTCTCTCCCTCCCTTCCCCCTCCATCTCCCTCCCTCCCCTCCCCCTTCTCCACCTCTCCCCCTCCCCTCACCCCCCTCACCCTTCTTCCTCTCTCTCCCCTCACCCTCCTCCACCTCTCTCCCCTACCCTCCCCCTTCTCCACCTCTCCCCTCCCCTCCCCCTTCTGCACCTCTCCCCTCCCCTCCCCTCCCCCTTCTCTCCCCTCCCTCCCCCTTCTGCACCTCTCCCCTCCCCTCCCCCTTCTGCATCTCTCTCCCTCCCCTCCCCCTTCTCCACCTCTCCCCTCCCCTCCCCCTTCTCCACCTCTCTCTCCTCCCCTCCCCCTTCTCCACCTCTCCCCTCCCCTCCCCCTTCTCCACCTCTCTCTCCTCCCCTCCCCCTTCTCCACCTCTCTCCCTCCCCTCCCCCTTCTCCACCTCTCTCCCTCCCCTCCACCTCTCTCTCCCTCCTCAGATCCCACTGATCTTCCTTCAAAAGATGGATCTGTTGTTGAAGATGACGCCCCAGGACGATGTCCAGAGACACGTTCTCCCAATGATCATCAAGTCATTGGAGGCCAGGAACAATCGGGTTCAGGTACGAAGTACATATCGTACATGCACATTCTTTCTTTATGACATGTATTACATATTGCATGTATGTGTCTAAATAGTATTCAGTTCAGTTTCTATTGGCATTAAATAAAGTACATAGTCCTACCATTGAAAAGTATGTAGGTGATGGAAAAATATTATGATACTGTGATGTGCGCATTACTGAAACTGAAAGTGTGTCGAGCTAGTGGTACAGCTTTTGGTACTTCTAATCTTCATGCATCCTCAGTTGATCTCTCATGTAGCAATAATAATTATTGTGGTAATTGCAGGAGCTGTGTGTGAGTATCCTCCCTTCATTTGCCAATATGGTGGATTACTCCAGCATGAAACACTCGATCGTGCCCAGAATCACTGCACTTTGTATCGAAAGCAAGCAAGCATCGGTAAGATTTTTTAAAATTAAGGGTTGCTTATACTAGAGGGCCTTGGGGGTTTGATATTCAGTCAGTGACACACGTACGTAACAAATGCAGCTGTGTGTGAAGTGTTTGGTTTGTCTTGCTCAATTGCTGGACATTCTTGACAAGCACATTGTCGTGGACCAGATTCTCCCCATCCTCCATCAGATATCTTCCCGGGAACCTGGCGTACTCATGGCTATGTTAGGTATGTATGTGTCTTGACAATGATGGGAGAAGTGTATACAGTGAACTCCCTCTAACCAATCAGGACCCACCACCCCTGTATTCAGGACACTTTAGAAAGAGTGTGTACTACATAATATATAAATCCACCCCTGAAATGAGGCCACCCCTCTGATCAGGACACTTCTGCTGGCCCCAAAGGTGGTCGGATTAGAGGGAGTCCACTGTACTCTATGCGGGAACTCATGGCTATGTTAAGTATGTCTTGACATTATAATATTTCCATCGATGGGATAAGAAGTGCATACTCTATGCTAAATTTTCCCGGGAACTTGGCAAACTCTTGAAATTTAGCATTCATATCATTATGACTTATCATTTATTTTTAAAATTCAGGTATTTTTCACCAAACTCTGAAGAAACCCAAGCTTGGCCTTGACAAGGAAATTCTTGCTGAAACAGTTATTCCTTTTCTCTTACCCCTTTCCATCGAGCCTTCCTTGAATCTGAATCAGGTGGGCAATCCATATAGCTATGTAACATGGTTGTAACTTAAGTGTGGATATTTTCCCATGTTCATGGATGATTCATGGATAGTTCAATTAACTCATTGTCACCGGAGCTCAGTTATACTCGCCAACAAATAGATCTCTAATCTGCCATACTATTCAATTGCATAGTAATTTGTATCTGCCACAACAGTAAATAATATCTCTACTATTCAATATACAGCAGTATGTCTTTAATCTGCTGTACAGTGCGTATGTATATCTCTAATCTGTTGACTATTTGCATATATCAATGTTTACTTTTATGCTGATACACACACACAGTTCAATCAGTTCATGAAGGTGATTCGGGAAATGCTATCGAAAGTGGAAGAGGAGCAGCAGACACACCTCGACCAGCTCTCTAAGATGGAGGAGCAAACAAAGTAAGCTGATCAAGTTCTTCATCAGGCAGGAAATTGTGTAGTTAAAATCAAATATGGACTTTCTGAAGTGCAAAGCAAAACCCCTGATCATAATTGTAATGGAGGTTCAGTTCCATTAACATGGATCTCTTCATTATCCTTTCTCTGATGTTCTCTCACTTATCCAGGTCTACTGTGGCTTTTGCCCGGGAAGTAGATGAGGCCAAGTCCATGGACGATGCCATTAACCGCCTGGAGGACATGTTTACTGGGTCCGACCCGAGAGAAGAAGTTTTGCCTGTCCGAAAAGGGACCTCTTCTGGTAGCTTCACTGGAGCTAAGCCGGGAATCAGTAGTGAGGTATGTACGCATGAAGTATTGTATATACACACTTGCTTGTAATACATGTGAGTGAAGTTTTATCATCAATATGATGATGATAGACTGAAAGAAAATTAAGCAAACAATCAAACAAACACAATCAGGAGATCAACTGTGTCCCATCTCAACAACAGTGTGTAGATATGTTGTAATTCAAACCCAAAATGAGGGTATTCCCCCTCCTCCCCCCCCCCCCCCCCCATAATCAGAAATCAATGCATAAGAGAAATAAATATCATTTACAGCTTTAAAGCTAAAGTTATCAATTTATCAATTATGTCAAAAACTTGTTTATTTGTTTGTTTGTTTGTTGTTGTTGTTGTTTTTTCTTTTCAGAATTCAAATCCAAACTTCCTTTCTGGGTTCGATCTTGCTGAACTCTCCTCCAGCTTCTCCAGAAATTCTACTTTTCCTGCAGCATGTACTCAGTCCTCCATCACGTCCCAGAGTACCTTGACGAAGCAACCCAGTCCCTCTGCCACTCACAAGCCCAAATCATTGCAGTCCACCTACCAAGCTCCACCTGTGATGCAACCCTCAAAGGCTGATAGTGGACTGATGCCTGGGTCTGAGAACAAAACAGGTTTGACAGGTATAGGTGTGAGTTCGAGCCAATCAATAGGGATGCTTAAACCTACTGCTGTTAATTCAGCGAAAACAGGATCGATTTTATCGCCCAATATTCTCAGCAATTCTTCCTCTCCTTCTGTCGATCAAGGCTTAAGCTCAATCTTTAATGGAACAACCGTTGACTCCAAGTCCCCGAAATCAGCCAGGCAAAATCCACCTGGAATTTTTGGAGGCATGTCTATGAACCAAATTCCTACTATCCCTCTAGGCGGAATGCTGAATCAGCAAAGTGGTGGGGGCATGGGTAGTGGCAGTGGTGGACTGGGTCCGCCCCTTGTACCAACACAAACGAATAATTCTTCATCCTTACCTCTCAGTGGTAGCAGCAATACTGGTACTGGTTGGTCTACTGGAATAGGAATGGGACCTGGACAGAATCAGAATGTGAATACAGGAATGGATTCCCGTGGAACACAAGAAGCTCAATCTTTTCAAGCTTCTGGATGGTCTGGTAACATTGGTGGAATGGCACGGAATTCAGCCAATTTAGGTTCCAATTCTGCCTCTGGGTGGTCACCAAATATCGGAACCAGACGAGTTGATGCATCTCAACAAATTGGTACTGGTAGTATGGGAATGAACCCACAGCAGATTGGTCAGCAGAATAGATATGGAATGGGAATCGATCCACAGCAACACTCCCAGTATGGTTCTGGAATGAAACAGCATAACAGTGGGGCAAACTGGTCATCCAACATTCAACCTCAACAAAGCTCTCAACCAGTTGGTGGAACTAATTTCATATCAGGGGGAAGTCAACCATTGGTTCCCTCACCTGCACCCGGGGGTCTTGCAGGGGGATACCAGCCACTGATCCCCTCACCTGCACCCGGGGGTCTGGCAGGGGGAAGCCAGCCACTGATCCCCTCACCTGCTCCAGGGGGTCTGGCAGTGAGTATAGCCAGTGGGACAAACTTAAATAAGCCTGCACCTGGTGCAAACCCATTTGCCGACTTGAGTTTCTTGAGTTAAGAGTCTAATTAGGTACTACAATTTTTTGCTATGTGTAACTTTAAAATTAAAATTTGTGTTATGATTTTTTCAGTGTATGGAGAAATCTTATCAGTTTGCTCATTAGCTACAGTAATGAATTCATGTCTTGACTGTATCACTCGTGATCCAGTTTCAAATGAGGAATTCTTTAATATCTGATCACTCATGATTGAGGAAGAGTCTCATTACTCTTGGTATCACTCTTGATTGAAGAAGAGTCTCAATTCTTAGCTGTATCACTCGTGATTGAGGAAGAGTCTCAATTCTTAGCTGTATCACTCGTGATTGAGGAAGAGTCTCAATTCTTAGTTGTATCACTCATGAGGAAGAGTCTCGTTAGCTGTATCACTCGTGATTGAGGAAGAGTCTCAATTCTTAGCTGTATCATTTGTGATTGAGGAAGAGTCTTAATTCTTAGCTGTATCACTCGTGATCCAGTTTCACATGAGGAAGAGTCTTATAGCCGTATCACTCGTGATCTACAGTAGTTTCAACGGATGAGTGCCACTCTTGATTCAAAGTAGGGAAGGATCTTTTTATAAGATGACAGTTCCTTCACTGTATATATATCGGTAGCTATGACTTACATGTATGTATGGATTAATTACCAGTACATCCTAGTAACACGAAACGCCTTTTTAACAATATTAAAGATCTGCTTATTATTCTCAGCTAACATGATAAAAATTGTTTCATAAGCTAATTTTATGAGAACTAATTCTATTGAATATTAAAGATGTAGCTAGTTTCTTCCATGAAATTGATAGCTATTCAGAAATAGCCCGCCTGTAGTGTGTCACTGGATGTGCTATAATATAATCACCATGCAGTTTATACCACTATGAACTATATAGAAAGTGGAGGAGGGAAACACCTCAGTATACCTCAGTATACCCATGCAATCACAATAATTATATATTTATAGTGTTAAATCCATGGTACATATGTACGTAGTTAGGTAGTCAGTGTGTGGATGTTTGCAGTATATCAGTCCTGAACTTGCTACACATATCGATCAATCAGTGCTATGGCCATTACCAAGATAGCCTGCATAAACACAACCAACATAGTATTTAATATACCAGTAAGCTTATGCTTCTATGTATATGTACCAAAGAACTTCCTACAAGGGGTCATAACAGCTTAACTTTATTAGTGCATAAAATCCTGTTATTATATCGTTCCAGGAGAAGAATTCTTGCATACATATTTAAAAATTCAATACTCCTATTATTGCCTGTAGCAGTAGCTATATACTATAGCAAAATAACCTGTGCCAGTGCAAAGGATGAAAACAGAAATGCAGTCAGTGGGAACGAAGCCACAGTCCTTAACACTCCTCCAAGCAAGGATCCAAAGAATTGACTGCATTGTTTGAGAGAGTTGAAAGTAAACTCAGCTAAGTGTGTTAATGCTTTGCTCTGTATCCTTATATACTGGCGCAATGTTTAAAAATTGATACATGGTTTTCAAGAATAGATAGCTACATGTGTAGCTTTACAGTGGAAACTCCAATAAATTCTGATGTAGCTAGCAGCATGCAATAAGCTAAGCATCATTATATTATAGAGTCAAAACTCCTTACCCAATGCTGAAAGAAGTGGCAACTATTCCAGAGATAAATGGAATGATCACCTCTTTACTGTGCTCAGCAGAGGCGTACCTTCTATAAAGCCATCATTAGTGTGCAAGAGATATTATAGTGAGAGGTAATAATATTAACTTGTTCTTGTTATTAGCTTCACTTACCCAATTATGACAAGCATTTCTGGGTAAATGGGCACAACTGAACAGCCAGTACCAACACCAATGATGATAAATCCAACTGCTATGTATGCGTAATTCCTATAATATATATATAACAAGTTTTATTTTGCTAACTTTTATTATTAAGTTACATACGGTGTTCCTGTGAAGTATGGAAGAGATACCACAAAGTATCCAAATGCAATCGAGAACAAACCAACAATAACGAAAACTTTACGATGCCCCTGAATGCAATAGAAATCTCAGTTCGATGGTGTGTGTCCTTCAAATAATTCAGGGGGGGTCAATATTAAATGAGAGGAGAAGGAAATACGGTGGAAAGTGGACAGTGAAAACTCCAAGTAAAGGATATTCAGGTCCTTTGTAGAGAGGTTGTCCTTTCTCAAAGGCATACATAGGTGTATTAGCAGTTATCTTTCAGAGTGAGGAGGTTTCACTGTGGTTGTCCTACTTCTCCTTCCCTTCTTATTGTTACCCCTTCCCATCCCTTCTCTGCTAACCAGGATAAGGAACTTGTGCATTAGCTACTAACTCACAATTTTGTCTGTGATTAATCCAAATGGTAAGGAAGATACAAAATAGGAGAAGGCAAGGATCAGGATTGTCAAACCAACAATTGAAGGTGAATAATGAAACTGTATGGAAGATAATATGCATTGAATTTGTGTAGCTACCACAATGATATATTATATATAATGTCTTTTTGCATTCACCTTCATTGTTATAACCTTGACCAAATTTCAAATTTGAAATGCTGGCAGAGAGAGTGGATAATCAGCTCTCTGTTGATGCTTTAAACTAGAAATTTGGTTAAGAATTGAGAAAGTTATAGCAGTTAGCAATAGTGAGTGACCAAGGAGTCAGGTGAATGCAAATAGACTTTAGCCATGCAGGTAATGTACTCACATGTTTCACAATATAAGGCTCAAGGGTAGGGAACATGAAACCAATAGCAGCCATTGCTAAGAGCAGTGTTAAAGCTATTGAAAGAGAGAGAAAATAATTGCAGTGTAGCATTTTCTAAAGCCAGAGAGTTGGTTTCATTGTAATACCAATAATATACAGAGCTAAATCAATGACACACTGGGAGTGCTTATGATAAGGAATTGATATTGACCAGATATATATTATATCTCCACAAAGTATAGTTTATCCTAACATTTAACTGGACATTGCATCAGTGCATATGCATTTTAACCAGTACTTTTGTCCTGAATAATGACCAGATATATGCCAATATTGGCCGGAAAATATCAGGTGTCAGGCTGTTATCATAAGCTCTGTACTGGTAGGCTGCATTACATCACATAGCTAACAGCGTTTTACCTAGTAGCATGAAGTAAACATTTGTCAAGATCCTTACTGCAATTTTGAAAGGAGTTACTTTTTTCTCCTGCTTCTTAGCTACATGTATTCAGAAATTAGTGTGGAAGTAATAAATTAGACATTAATGAAGACTTGAAGCCCACAGTGTTGTGTCAACTATAGGGGCCTATAGGAGGGGGGTCTCCTCGAAGATGATAAATCTTTGCACATTTCTTAGAAAAAGTGTTTAGATAGAACCCTGTCAGACTAGTTATGTGCGAAAAATAACAACAAATGAACAAAAACAAAATAACACGACAACAAACTTACCTGCTGTTCCCACCAATAGTACAGCAGGTATGACAATCGCCAGCACCATTATCCCTGTTACTATGAATGGAAGTTTATATCCACCAAGCTATAATACATCACAAAAAAATAATGATAATCTGAAGGTTCGAGCATAGTGCTGCCTCCCTTTTTAGTTAAGTAAATGGCAATTAACAGCAAGCCATCAGGTTCCAGTGAACTGAGAATTTGACTTAGACTATGGTTAATCAAGCCCTATGTGCTAAGTCCCCAATTCATTGAATTTTGCAACTGCTGCTACGTATTATGCAGAAAAGTTTCCTACACATACATACGTACATCAAATAGCGCAGATCCAAAGGGTGCCCCCAGGACAAAGCCTAATCCACCTACCAAGTCAAAGACCCCCTGCAAAAAACAACAATAAACGACAAACAAACAAACACCATATATATCTATTAGCTTCATTGATGGCCAGGCTATGCTTGTTATAAATACTCTAACATAGTTAAGCTGACCTTCAGGTATGGTACAATGGTACAATGTTATAGCTCCACCAATAGCTACATAGATTGCTGTTGAACGAACACAACTTTCATGTTTGGCCACAAAATTAATTTTAGCAATGAAGTTAGGTAACAAAATTAAGCCACAAGATAATTATAATAATTATAATGGTAGCCATAATAGCTAATACCAATGAATCAAACCAGCAAGCTAGCTATTGTAACTGCTTACCATGACAGTTCCGACATTTTCAGGATAGAGATTTGGCATAATGATAAAAGCTGCTGTTACATACATGGCAGTGCCTACCCCCTCGATGATTCTCAGCAAGAAAGCCACCACAATGAAGATCCAACTTATGGGAATGTAAACTAGGAACCTGCATTGATTGTACTTGATCCTACAAATTCAGCTATCTACATTAGTTGCTAGCTATAAAGATAATATTTTTATTGATAAGCTAGCTAACTAGTAACTACATTGTTTAAGCGCTAAGGTGTATAATTCTAAATAAGGTGTAGCTATAGACCTTCAGTAAAATGACTCAGGCATAGCTATATATGTCCCTGCATACATTTGGAATAGTAATTTGGCAACTAGATAACTGCTCGATCGATACGTACGTAGGTGACCAGATCTAGGAAAAGGGAAAACTTAATTACAAGCTACGTAGATAAAGTGAAATTTACGAACCACCATAACTATGGAACCAAACGAGTTATGAATTTATTTTTATTCGAAAGCTTTAGATGAGAGGGTCGATAATTTTTGCTCCCATGAGGTCCTTTTTCTTAGATCCGGTATTTTAATTTTTAACTAGCTAGCCTACCCAAATAAGAGGCATGAAATTCCAACTTGAAGTAGTCCAGCTCCCACCATGACTCGTATTCCAATATAGTTACCCTATAATTCAATTTATTAAGTCCACCCATTTTGATTATAGCAATGCACATGTTTATACTAACTTCCACCACAATCATGTAGATAGCTAGGCTATGCACATTGAGAGAATGTGGATGCTTTTGGACCTGTTTAGAGACTGAGGTGTCCTTATTTCAGTATAGTGTCTAGATTTCATAAAGTCTATATATACAGTTACTCCAAAAGAGGACAAACCTCTCAACAAAGGACAATCTAAAGGTACATAGCTATATATACACTCTATATGAAGTAACCTCCCTCTTTAAAGGCTGGGTCCACACTAAGGACAATTGAAAAAAGTACATACATTCTATATAAAATAACCTCCAAAGACTCTTAGAGGAGAACCTATCTAAAGGCTGCATGGGTCTCCCAAGTGTGTCCATTATTTGGAGGTTCCACTGTTGCATGCGCATACATCATTGAGTGAATTATTACTGTACCAGATATCCGAATACTGGTGACAAAATAGCAACAAAAAGAGGAGCACAACTGATGATGGCACCAACGACAAAAGAAGAGGCTCCCTTTTTCTTGGCCTGCACACACACACACACACACACACACACACACACACACACACACACACACACACACACACACACACACACACACACACACACAGTCACACAGTCACACAGACATGTACACGCAGACATACACAAACACACATACAAGCACACACATACCCATGCACACACACATACACACACAACAAAATGTTTATTTAATGGGGGCTGCTAGCTATGGGTTATAATTATTATAGCTAAAACCTATACTTAGTTATGTAGGTATGTTGGGGTATCCATGAAAATGTATGCATAGAATAACTTGATAAGCAATTAGCCAAGACTATAGTGTCTTCATAAATATAGCTAGTAGCCATGCTGGCAGCAGGGGCTGATCCAGAGTTTTTGGAAAGAGGGGGCCGGCCAGAGAACCCTGCGCACTTGCACCATGGTTGGAACCTTCACTACAGCTGGTACGTTTCAAAATACTTAATTTAAAAAATATTGTTTATGTTCAACTATATTATACTAAACCTTAATTCAGTAGCTATGTAAGTCCTTCATAATATTTCAGTTTCAGATGCATATCATGCTGGATCAGCCCATGATAATAGTTATCCAAAATGCCTGCCACTCAGAGACTAGCATTCTCAAATAGCTATATGGATTATCCTTAGCTAATTACCTGAGAACTACAATGAATCAAATGCTTTGAATAACCTAATGGTGCTGTGGAAAAATTTTTGCTCACTTTTGACCAACCACTGTGGCTCATTCACAATATTATCTACAGCTATATTGCACCAATGCAGTGAGTACTGTGGCTAATTGTAATGAAAAAAGGGGGGCCCAGGTCCCTTAGGCCCCTACCTGGATCAGCCCCTGGGCAGAGGTTGCAGCTGTATCTTATGCAGTAACCACTGCTGACATACGTACCTCATCTGGAAAAAAAGGTGCAATCAGTGAGAATTCTAGGTTTACCATAATCTCAGCTAGACAGAAACAGGATACTGCGGCTATTTTTTTCAATTTTTCCTTTCTCTTTGACTTAGTAGAATCCGGTTTTTCCAGTTCAGCTACTTTTTCTGGCAGAGGTGGAGGAGGTGAAGAAGATTCATCTAGCTTATCGCCACTAGGTATAGTTTCTAGTGTAGGACTCTTTGGTGAGGCTTTTGCCAAATTCTGCAGAAAAACGTCCTCTTCTTCATCCTTGTGATGTGGTAAACCGTCTCCTTCATCTATGCTAACAGTCTTCAAAAATGTAATTGAATCTCTCCTAGTAAACATGTCTTAAGGATAGCTATAACTATATAAACTACTAGTATAAATGATATTTATAATAGCACTACTTGCATTATATTAGCTAGCTAGCTATACAGTGTATAACTAGCTATATTAAATTCTGAAAGTGTCTTTTCATATCCCCAAGCAGTGTAGTTTGGCTTCCTTCACTATACACTGCTAATTAGCTGCACTCATTTCTCCTCCTTAGACCTACTTCTTTATTATTCAGCGAGTGGGGGGGGGGGGGGGGGGGGGGGGGGGGGGGGGGGGGCTCGCCAATTAGTAGCGTTGCGCGTGCCTAATAGCCGATCCCCAGGTCCTCCGCATCCGCGATCCGAGGCTACGTGCATAATGAGCTAGATTGTTTTCAACTACTACCTATCTCTCTAAGTGGATTGTAGGCACTTGGCTTATTTATTAACTCTCCACATAATTATACTTACCTATTTAAAACAATATCATATAAAACACACAGGGTGCCACAATAATTATAACAGTTATAACCTTAAAGAAAGAACTTAGAAAGTATGTAAGAGTTCTTTTAGTCACACAAAATGGTCTATAAGTGCAGTTGCCATGACCACAATTGCCTGCATTTGGGTAGGTGGGGAAGGAAGAGGAGTAACTAATCATATATACTGATTGACAGACTTAAATAATTGGTCTACCTGTGCCAAGATACAACTCGCAAACAAAAACGCAGTGAGTGGAAATGACACTATAGAGCCTAGTGCTCCTCCAAGCATCGATCCAAAGAATTCACTGCAAATTAAATAAATTTATTTTATTTGAGAAAACGTAATGATTAGCTGAAGCGGACTCTCCATAGCTATATATGTGGTGCCAAGAAGACATCAAGAAGTATATATAACCTTGCCATTCTGACTCCTTCTGGGAGGAGGGATCCTTTCTAGAAGTGTCCTTTTTAGAGGCAAGGTTTTCCTTATTTATTAAAAAATTAATGATGGCAGTCATATTCATGATTATGAGCAAGTTTCACTTGTTTGGCCAACTCTATTGAGGGGAGGCTTTCTAAGCTAATGGTATAACACTTGATAAACTAGTGTAGACATTAATCTTCTCCTTACCCCAAACTTAGGGCAGTAGAAGTGATGCCAGATATGAATGGAGTAATGACATCACGATCATACTCAGCAGTGATATACCTCCTGAAGAAGGGTAGAAATCAGCTTTTTATACGTAACGTAGAATAACTTAATAGGAGCCTTCTACTTACTCTGTTGTCTTGAGCATCTCAGGATAAATGGGGACGACTGAACAGCCTCCACCAATACCGATGACGACAAATCCAACAACTATGTAAGCATAGTACCTAATTATTGGGAAAAAAAGGCTTTAATACATCATTATATTATGTTACAAATTTAGTATCTATTTCATGGCATATTAGGTCAGATGATTTTCAACCTCTCTCTCCCTCTTCCCTCTTTCCCCTCTCCCTCCCTCTTCCCTCTTTCCCCTCACCCCCAGCTTCCCATTTCCCTGTTTACTTACGGCTCTCCTGTGAAGTATGGAATTGAAATGAGGAAATACCCAACACAAATGAGGATCAATCCAACTGTAATGAAGACTCTCCGATATCCCTATAGGAGAAGGGAGGGAGGGGAGGGAAGGAGGAGGGGGAGGGAGGGGAAGTGGAGAAAGAGAAGGAGGAAGAGGAGGAGGGAGGGAGGGGGAAGTGGAGAGAGAAAGGAGGAGAAGGAGGAAGTAGAGGAGAGGGAAGGTGATGGAGTGGGAAGAGAAGAGAAGTAGGAGGAGGGAAGGGGAATGAGATGGAGAGGGTGGGGAAGAGGTATGTACTTACAAGTTTGTCGGTGAGTACTCCAAATGGCACAGATGATAAAAAGTAGGAGAGGGCAAGAATTAGGATAGTCAAACCGACAATTGGAGGTGAATAATGAAACTATAAAAGAAAAATAAAACTTGTTCATTTAAAAAATACTTATTTGTGGATTACTTCCAAGTAGTTTCTACTCACGTGTTTAATCATGTACGGTTCAAGGGTAGGGAATAAAAATCCCACGGCTCCCATTGATAAGATCAACGTTAGAACTGATGGATAATAATTATGTAATAAGAGTCATAGTAGCATGTTATTGTACAGTGGACCCTCCCGATCTGTCACTTTCATGATAGAGATTAGAGATCAGAGAGAAGTATCACAAAGTTATGACATACTAAAAGTGCCTTGATTATTGAGGGGTTCCACAAATTGAGGGGTTCACACATTTGAGGGGTTCCATAGCCAAACCATTCCCACTTGACTTACTCAGCAACATGAAGAAAACATTTGTCAATATCCTCAAGACAGTTTTGAAAGGTATTATTTTCTTCTCCTTTTTTACATCTGCAAAGTATTCATAAATAGCTATGGAAATACTGCACTCCTTTCATTTGTGGTCAATACAGTAAATCATTGGAACTTACTTGCTTTGCCTACGAATATTACACAAGGTATGACAATTACCAGCACCATTATTCCTGTTACTATGAACGGGAGTTTATATCCTCCAGCCTGTAATGATTGTAATATAATTTAAAGTTACTCATAAAATGTAATATGCAAGACATCATAGGTAGTGGAACAGGGCAGGCCAGTCAGGCCCAGGCCTGACCAATATTTTGGGAAAAGCAGGTTAAGTAGCTACGTATCAATCAAAAACAAAAGAAAGATGCTCAAATATAACAAATTGTAGAGCTTTCAGTTGTCTGTGGGATTAGGTACTCAAGCTTCCAACACCTCTGGACATTGATATTCATACTTTATAATCAGGTTATCCAATGATGTTATAGGTTATCCAATGATGTTATAGGTTAGCTAATGATGTTATAGGTTAGCTAAAACAATGCTAATCATAGTACCTGGTAAAGCGCAGATCCAAAGGGGGCTCCCAAGACAAATCCAATTCCACCGACCAGATCAAAAATCCCCTGCAATGAAAATAAATTCATTACAGCTTATCACTATATTAGTAAGCTGACGTATAAGGTGAGTACTTTAGCTAGGTACTTACTATAACAGTCCCGACAGAGTCAGGGAAAATGTTGGGAATAACGGCAAATGCTGCTGTTACGTACATGGCAGTGCCTATCCCCTCGATGATTCTCAGCAAGAAGGCCACCACAATGAAGGCCCAGCCCACAGGAATATAAACTATGAACCTGTAGTTATAATCAATTAAGTAGCTAGCTTCAAAATAAAGTGACTAGCTGTCAAGACTGTATCACATTTTGTCCAGTATCAACTAAATAGACCAACATGAGTTTTAGGTGGCAAAGTATAAAGAGATTTCTTTCCAATTGTAAAGAGGTTAGAGAAGTATATGTGGTAACTTATTATGTTGGCAAGTTATTTCAATTATGCCCTCATAAGAGGTATAGATAGGCTATATATGTAGCTAATGATCTATGCTGCCATGAGGATGAACTGATCTCAAAGATATCAGTTAGCTGAAATATTGTCACCCAGTTTAATTTTTGAATAAGAGATATCAGCTAACATTGTTACTGAGGTTAAATAGGTTAGGTAAACAGCAAGCTGACATACATGTGACACAAACTAGTTACTACAGAGCCGATATTTTTGATATTTTGATTTATTAGAATAATAATCATGATTAATAATACTAGCCTACCCATATAAGAAGCCTGAAATTCCAACTTGAAGTAGTCCAGCTCCCACCATGACTCGTATTCCAATATAGCTACCCTATAATTAAATTTATTAAGTCCACCCATTTTGATTGTAGCAATGCACATGTTTATATTAACTTCCACAAAATGCACAATCATGTAGATATGCACAATGAGAATGTGGACAGTTATAGCTAGTACTTCAGTAAGTCTAGCTATATACTGTCACAGTGGAACCTCTGATAAGGACACTCTGAAAGAGGACAAACCTCTTAACAAAGGACAATCGATAGTTATAAACACTCTATATATAAAAACCTCCCTCTCTAAAGGCTGGGCCCACACTAAGGACAATTGAAAAGTACTATATAAAATAACCTCCAAAGACTCTTAGAGGAGTGGAGTTCATACTATACCAGGTAAGAAGTGCCTGTCCACTAACTAGATGCAAAAGAACTGTGACCTTTGCTGTGAGGGTGAGAACCTATCTAAAGGCAAGTGTGTCCATTAGCTATTTGGAGGTTCCACTGTTAGTAGTAGAGAGGTATAATTATATGAATAGCTACATCATTGAGAGAATTATTATTACCAAAAATCCGAATACTGGTGATAAAAAAGCGACAACAAGAGGAGCACAACTGATGATGGCACCAGTGACCAAAGGAGAGGCTCCCTTTTTCTTGGCCTGGACACACACACACACAGACAAGCACACACATATGCATGCACACACATACACATGCAACAAAATGCTTGTTTACGCTGATTTAATGGGGGCTGCTAGCTATGGTCTATAAAATCTACATTAGTAGATATAGGTATGTTTCTATAAAGCTAGGGTATACACATTGTCCATTCAGAGCCATGAAAGTGCACATGATAACTTGATAAGCAATTAGCTAAGGGGCATGAAGTGTAGTGTCTTCATAAGTCAGCATAAGTATAGCTAACTATGCTGGCAGGTAGCAGCTGTAGCTATAACTAAATAAATTTTATGTGGTCATACGTACCTCACTTGGAAAAAAAGGTGTAATCAGTGAGAAGTCTAGGTTTACCATGATCTCAGCTAGACAGAAACTGGCTATTGCGATTATTTTTTTCAACAACTCCTTTCTCTTTGACTTAGTAGAATCTGATTTTTCCGGTTCGGCTACTTTTTCTGGCAGAGGTGGAGGAGGTGAAGAAGATTCATCTGGCTTATCACCACTAGCTAGTGTAGGACTCTTTGGTGAGGCTTGTGCCAAATCCTGCAGAAAAACATCCTCTTCTTCATCCTTGTGATGCGGTGGTAAACCGTCTCCTTCATCTATGCTAACACTCTTCAAAAGTGAAACTGACTCTCTCCTAGCAAACATGTCTTAAGGCCATATAAACTAGTAGTAAAAATGATATTTTTTGTAATAGCACTACTTGCAATATATTTGCTAGCTAGCTATATAGCTTTTAGCTGCATAGCTAGCTATATTAAATTCTGAAAGTGTCTTTTCATATCTCCCAAACAGTGTAGTTTGGCTTCCTTCACTGCACTGCTAATTAACTGCACTCTTAATCATCATGCTTCTTGATAGACTAAGTGATAGGTTTGAGCTAGCCTCGTCCTCAGGCGATTCCATGCAATAATTGTGCATGGAATCGCCTCTATCTTGATAACAGTTACAGAGCACCCCCAAAGAAGTCATAAATTCATCAACTCTCCATATTCTATTTTTATAAACGCACAGAGTGTCATGGATTTAATAAGAAATTGGAGCAATATAGCCATAAAAAAGAACTTAGAAAGTAAGATAAAACTTATGTGGCTACATAAGAGTTCCATTAGTCACACAAAATGATCTATAAGTGCAGTTGCCATGACCACAATTGCCTGCATTTGGGTAGGTGGGGAAGGAAGAGGAGTAACTAATCATATATACTGATTGACGGACTTAAATAATTGGTCTACCTGTGCCAAGATACAACTCGCAAACAAAAATGCAGTGAGTGGAAATGACATCATAGAGTCTAGTGCTCCTCCAAGCATCGATCCAAAGAATTCACTGCAAATTAAGTTCATTATTAATGATTAGCTGAAGTGGAATCTCTATAGCTATGTCTGTGGTGCCAAGAAGATCAAGATCAAGAAGTATATGGAACCTCTACATGTGTCTTTCAGACTCCTTTCTAGAGGTGTCCTTTTTAGAGGCAAGATTTTCCTTATTATAATAAAGCAGTCATATGAAAGGTTCACTTGTTTGACCAACTCTATTGAGGGGAGGCTTTCTAAGCTAATATATAACACTTGACAAACTAGTGTAGACATTAATCTTCTCCTTACCCCAAACTTAGGGCAGTAGAAGTGATGCCAGATATGAATGGAGTAATGACATCACGATCATGCTCAGCAGTGATATACCTCCTGAAGAAGGGTGGAAGCCAGCTTTTGATATGCGGTATTGCTTAATAGAACCTTCTACTTACTCTGTTGTCTTGAGCATCTCAGGATAAATGGGGACGATTGAACAGCCTCCACCAATACCGATGATGACAAATCCAACGACTATGTAAGCAAAGTACCTACATTATTATTATAGTGCTGGGTATCCATTTCATGGCATATTAGGTCGAATGATTTTCATCCTCTCCCTGTCCCCCCCCCCCCATATACATACGGCTCTCCTGTGAAGTATGGAATTGAAATGAGGAAGTATCCAATGTGAATGAGAATCAACCCAACTGTAATGAAGACTCTCCGATATCCCTATAGGAGAAGTGTGAAAATATTCACTGGGATGGGGGGGGGGGGGGGTAAGAGGAAGGGAGGGGAGGAGGAGGAGGAGGAGGAGGAGGGAAGGAGGGAGGGAGGGAGGGGGGTACTTACGAGTTTGTCTGAGATAATGCCAAATGGCACAGATGATAAGAAGTAGGCAAGGGCAAGAATTAGGATAGTCAAACCGACGATTGAAGGTGAATAATGGAACTATAGGAGAAAATAAAACACGTTCATTTTTCACTTGTTTATCAATAGTTTCTACTCACGTGTTTAATCATGTACGGTTCAAGGGTAGGGAATAAAAATCCCACGGATCCCATCGCCAAGACCAACGTTAGAGCTATGAAGTGCAATGATAACATTATGTAATAAGAGTCATAGTAGCATGTTATTGTACAGTGGAACCCCCAAACCGTCACTTCCATGATAGTGAGATCAGAGAAGTATCATAAAGTAACTTATGACATACTAAAGTGTCCAGGATTCCACACATTGAGGAGTTTCACACATTGAAGGGTTTGGCACATTGAGGGGTTCCACCATTGAGGGGTTCCACACATTGAGAGATTCCATACATTAAAGGATTCAATATTGAGGGGTTCCACACATTGAGGGATTCCATACATTGAAGGGTTCCACACATAGAGGGGTTCCAGGGTTCCACATTGAGGGGTTCTACATTGAGGGATTTTATATATTGAGGGTTCCACACATTGACCACATTGAGGGGTTCCAGTTCCACACATTGAGGGGTTCCACATTGACGGGCTCCACACTGCAGGGATTCCACACATTGAAGAGTTCCATACGTTGAGGGGTTCTACACATTGAGGGGTTCATACATTGAGACATTCCACACATTGAAGGTTCACACATTAAAGAGTTCCACATTGAGGGGTTCCACACTCTGAACTACACATTGAGTGATTCATACATTGAGTGGAGGGTTTCACACATTGAGAGGTTCCATTGTATCAGCTAACTACTATTCCCTCTTGACTAACCAAGCAACATGAAGAAAACATTTGTCAATATCCTCAAGACAATTTTGAAAGGTATCATTTTTCTCTCTTTTTTTACACCTGCAAAGTATTCATAATAGCAATGTATGGAAACACTGCACTCCTTTACATTTGTGGTGGCTACTAATGAATGCAGTAAATCATTGGAGCTTACTTGCTCTGCCTACGAATATCACACAAGGTATGACAATTGTCAGCATCAGTATTCCAGTTACTATGAACGGGAGTTTATATCCTCCAGCCTGTAATGATGTAATCATTACTATGATTGTACTATATTGTGTGCCTAGCTGCGCCAGTACCCAGGCTATGATGGTACGAAGCTATGCCCTACACTGAAAATTGTTTTAGCTAACTCATAGGATATAGCTAAAGTATGAGTGTCAGTATCTTGCATTATCAGTGTACCTGGTAAAGGATGGACCCAAAGGGGGCCCCCAAGACAAATCCAATTCCACCGACCAGATCAAAAAGCCCCTGCAATTAAGAACAAATTTATTACAGCTTATTGAGCTGACATAGAAGGTGAGTGCCTATAACATAACTACTTACTATAATAGTCCCGACAGAGCCAGGGAAAAGGTTGGGAACGACGGAAAATGCTGCTGTTATGTACATGGCAGTGCCTATCCCCTCGATGATTCTCAGCAAGAAAGCTGCCACAATGAAGGCCCAACTTATGGGAATGTAAACTATGAACCTGTAGTTATAATCAGTTGAGTACTTAGCCAGAACTTCAAAATAAAGGGACCAGCTATCAAGGCTGTATCACATTTTGTCCAGTATCAGCTAATCGCCATTAATAATCATTTGGACTGCATGAGAATAAACTGTGCATGATCCCAATAAAGCCCTGTTATATACAGAGATATCAATATTGTTGCCCAGTTTAATTATTGAATAAAATTGCTACAGAGATATCAGCTAGCATTGTTGCCGAGGTAGGTAAACAGTAAGCTGACATGCATGTGACACAAACTACGTAGTTACTATGTAGCCCATAACTAGCCAACATGGCTATGTATACTGATTACCCTGGACACTGTTGGTAATGTTTGTGGCAGCTAACATACCCCATTAACAAACAGGTGATTCCAACTTGCATCAATCCAACTCCAATCATAACTCGCACTCCAATCAAATTGATCTATTATTATATGAATCCAATACTTATACAGTGAAACCTGTATCAAGAGACCACCCTATTCAGAGAGCACCTAGTGCTTGTACCATTGATTTCAACCTCTGTAAAGAGAGTCAGACCACCTCCATTAAGAGACCATTTTTTGGTGGTCAGTATAGACAGGTTTCACTATCATGTTGGCTAACATAATGGTATAGCTATAAGCCATATTTATAATGCAGCTTAGCTAACTATTTTATGCATGCATTCATTATGAATCATCCAAAGCAAAGTTACAATATTATAATGTAGGAGTATTCTACCAATATTCCGAATACTGGTGATAAAATTGCCACAAGAAGAGGAGCACAGCTGATGATGGCACCAGTAATGATAGGAGAAGCTCCTTTCTTCTTGGCCTGCACCGAAAATAATGTAGCTATGTAGCTAGCATATTGGATCGATTGGCTACATGTTAGCTTGGAGAGTATACTGTATAGCGAAAAATTTTCGTGGGTCAAATTTTTTCGTGGTTTTACAAATAGATGTATGAACCATATAGACTCCCTTATTCTCGCATATTATTTTTTTCAAAACCACGAAAAATTTGCGCTATATGGTGATTATATCATCTGTAAAAATATCCCATCCCTATCTCTATCACATCTCTGTTTATCTATTAATATGACATCCCTGCCATTAGCTATTTGTAGTTATGAAATGTACCTGTTCTGGGAAGAAGGGGGATATTAATGAGTAGTCCAAGTTCACCATGATCTCAGCTATGCAAAAGCTTGCAATGCATACTATCTTTCTCCATTTTCCCACAGATTTCAATTCAGATTTATCAGCAGCAGCTGCATTGGGATCAGACTCTGGAAGAGGTGATGATGTTTCTTGGTGCTTGTCATTCAAAGTTATTTCAGCTTCTGGTGCGACCTTGTTGCTGCTTGATGGTGCAGCTTGTGTCAAATCCTGGAGTAAGATCTCTTTCTCTTGATATGATGAATTATTATCACTTTCCATAATGATAGTGGATTTAATCAACTAACTGATCTCTAAATCAATAGCTGCTGTATTGTTATCTATAGCTATAGCTTCTTTGTACATGGCCAGAGTTCAGTCAAGAATAATTATGCATTCAACCTCCCTTGGCGTGTAGCTAGCTGGTTGACTACACTGCTGGCTAACTAGCTAGCTATATTAATAAAAATATATTCTGTGGTTTATCTTATGCAATAAACATGCATGCTGACATGCTAAGGAAGCATCAATTCACCTGTCCTTTCTGCTTCCTTTACTGGCTGCATGGTGCCTCACTATACGTGAGATGACATGGATATAGCAGCAATGGGATAGAACTCACACCTACCAGAGTGGGAGGGGCTGGGGCTGAAACTAACTATAAATGGACCATTGGACAGTGGAAGGAGGATTCAGTGGCACTTCACAATGGGCATAGGCTCCAACTGTCCTTAAATCTGAAGGACAGTCCTTAATTTTTAGACTTCCATTTATTCCATTAATGTGGGTGTGATTGGGGCGTGGTTATGTTAATTAGGGGCGTGTTGATTAAATTATAGATGGGTGTGGTTTGTGTTCAGTTGGAGCCTATGAATGGGAGACCTTTCAGCACTTGAGGTCTGACAGTGATGCTTGGGTGGAACACAATTGTGCTGCTGCAGTATATTATGGAGGAGCCTGGTTGGTACGTTCAGTTGCTGCTTAGAACCGGAAAGTATAAGTACTCCAAAAGGTGGTGGAGATGTTGATCACAGAGTAGCTAGCTAACTAGCTAGACTTATCTGGTGGATTGGATTGGATCTAGCTATAGCTAATAGTCTCAATACATTAAAGTTCACAACAAGATAACACATGCAACTAAACATACATCCAGTTTGTATACTAATCCTTAGCAACATGTTGTCAAACTTTCCTTCTGTATTAAATGTGTTGGTCAAAAAATGAAATGGCAACCTCATGGATGGTAAGCTCATTATAGTAAAGAAGCCTCATTGATAATTATAATCATACGTATCATTACCAGTCCTAGCTATGTCCCACTGAAATTCACTGCTACTGAGATCATTACCCAAGTGGCTAGCTATCACATGATTATCACATGATTTCCACAGTTGGAGTCAATTATAGTAATTGATTATTAGGTGTGCATTACATAGGAAAAAGAACACATACGTAGAGCAGACAGACCACACAGTAAAAATATAATGACATGAACGTAAGGATAAATAATTAATTACAAACAAAGTGCAATCCATTTCACATGATCCAATGTAAATTGATTATTACTGGTGACACAGTGATACAGTCATAAAAATAATTCTGACATTCATTTTTTATTTTATGAAGTGGTCAATAACACTTATGGCCGTCAGCATAATTGTCTGTGGAAAAGAAAAGAATAAAGGAAAATGATAAGATACAGAATGCAATACCATCCAGGCACAAGTATACAATCCATGAATAGTTATACTGCCTCTGAATAAGGACCAGCCATTTTGAGAGGTTGTCCTCCCTTTTGGATGATTAATATAGGTTATGTCTCTGTTATTCACACACCAAAGGTCACAGGCCTGAGGCTATTATGACTGTGTAAATTGCACAGTTATTCAAATACATTAATCACCTTAGAGAGTGCAGCTAATGAATTTTTTTGTAGGATTCTCCAATTTTATCGACCTCAAATGCAACAATTCTATTGGCTCCCTCCCCCATCCCCCACCCCCCAATTTCTAGATGAACCCTGGCATATTCATATCACTTTACCTGAGCCAATGCCACTTCTGCAAATACCAGCGCCATGAGAGGAAAAGATATGAACTCTGTGAGTATTCCTCCAAGCAAAGATCCAAGGAATTCACTATATGGAGGGAGAAAGGAAGAAGAAAGAAAAAAAAAGAAAGAAAGAAGAAAGAAGGAAGGAAGGAAAGAAGGAAAGAAGGAAGGAAAGAAAGAAGAAAGAAAGAAAGAAAGAAAGAAAGAAGGAAGGAAGGAGGGAAGGAAGGAAAGAAGGAAAGAAAGAAAAAAGAAATGAATGAGATACAACTGAATGAAAGAATTTTTTTTACCCAAAATTTAATCCACTAGATGCTAATCCAGATACGAATGGAGTGAATATTTCTTCATCTACTTCATTCTTTGTTTTTTTCCTGCAGTATTATTTATGAAAACATGATCAGCTGGCTACAGTGATACTTATGTAAGTGAGGTAAAAATCCATTGTTTTGTGTACAAAAGAGTGAATGAACCGTGGTGAGAGTGAAAAGAGGATCGTGGATCCTTTATCACATGTGGTGGGAGTGAAGTGCCCCTTATCAGATGTGGCGAGGATGAACAGATTTTCATCTCACCACGCTGAATAATCAAAACATCTGCTATGCACTACTTACACTTATACCCAAATTAAAAACAAAAAAATAACAACAAAAAACAATAAAAAACGACAACAAATTTTTGCTATGGAATGGGAAAATTTCATTGTTAAGTTGTTGTCCATTACCCTATAATCATAATTACAAGTAAGCTGCTGAAGAAAATCATAAAAAATTGTTGCTACTTCTCTCAGCTAGCTGCACATGCTATGTAAAACTTCTCTAGATAGTTACGTACTAGCTTAGAAATGTGAAAAGAATTTTTAAAGTTAGTATCTAGAGAAGTTTTACATATGAATGACCAATATAGGACTGCAACACACACTCAACTAAAAATTGAGTTATTGATTGTTATATACCTGGCTCGATTGATCATATCAGGGAAGACGGTGATCATCCCGAAAGCCATTCCTATTCCCATGATGATGAATGATGCGATAATGTACCAATACTCCCTGTACATGTGATAGACATAATATTGTCACATGAAATTTTAATTCACTATCACCTCTACTACTAGGGAAATGCAAGCATTGTGGGGCAAGCGCGCATGCTCAACTAGCCATCTTTTGGTTGGGGAGGGGAAACAACTTAGCTAGAAGATTTGCATGAAATTTCCCAGTGTCCATTATGGACTTGGGACCCAGGTTTCTGTTCTTTAAGAGGTTATCCTTCCTTTGGAGGTTATTTGTATCCAGTGCCTTATAGGAAGTTCCAAGAACCAATATGAACATACGATTCTCCTGTGAAATATGGAATAGATAAAATGAAACAGCTCAGGACGATCAAGAACGTTCCAGTGATGCTGAAGGTCCTGCGATGTCCCTATAAGATAAGTTGAGTACTCCAAGGAAGTACAACATGCATAATTATTGCATGTCATGCTTGTGATAACCACACAGGATGTATAGTCAACAATTCTTCAGCTAACAGTGTACCAAGTAGACAGTTTACCAAGATGATGCCTTGTTCTAACAGTGTACTAAGATGATGCCTTGTTTGGGTGGGCAGACATTTTTAGGGGAGGTGGGGGGTGAGTATTTTAACTTGTAGATGAAGTCATGCACATAAGTGTGGTTTTATAAGAATCTCTGGCCAAGTGGCTTACCATTCGGTCGGAGATTAGTCCTACAGGAAATGCTGACAAGAAGAATGTCAGGGCTGCTATGAAGCTGGTCAAACCAACGAGTGCAGGGGTCAGGTTGAACTGGATGGAAACAAGAGAAAATAACATCTTGGTGTGCATGCTTCAAATAGTTTACAACTCACATTTGCTATAAGATATGGTTCCAAAGTTGGTTGCATGAGAGCCAAGCTTGCAAAGGCAAGGATTGCATTGATAACTAAGGAATGAATAGAGTATTAGGTTCAGAGGAACTGTATAACTCATCTCTCTCTCTCTCTCTCTCTCTCTCTCTCTCTCTCTCTCTCTCTCTCTCTTCTCTCTCTCCACTGCATTTATTTACTAACATAGAAGAATGAAGATGGCATCAGTTAAAATACTGCACATGCTCTTCATTGGGACCACTTTACTCTTCATATTTGTGGAATCTGCAAGAATTTTGAAAGAAAGGGAAAAGTAGTTCGTTCTATAATGAGCTGGACTTACTACTTTTCCTCAGCAGTAGGACACATGGAATTATCATCAACAGTATTGGTATTCCAACAACAAAGAAAGGCACGAGGTAACCTCCAAGCTATAATTATAAGTATTAGCATAATGATTGATACACACACAATCAGCTACAATAATGTATGTAGATTGCTAGCCACATGCAGCAGCAAATTTAACTGTCAGTGTATGCTACAGGGGAGCACCACATTGCACAAGAATATGCATAAACAAGTGTGTTACTGTACACCTGTTCTTTCCTTTTCCTTACTAGTCCCAAAAATGCCTACATCACTGCAAACAAAAGGTGTAAAAACACCCATTTTTAGGTTATCTGAGTTGTAAATAGTAATGCAGATAACCACTTTTAAAAAGTGGTATGATTCCTTAGTTACACAATCTTAGCTGGATCTATATGCTAGACCGCGGCTTCAGTTCCTAACACAACCTACTTCAAAGAGGGCTCCACCTAAGGGGAACCCCAAAGAAAATCCAATTCCTCCAGCCATGTCAATCAGCCCCTGCATGTGCATGGATAAAACTGTCATGAAATACACTAGACATACATGCAGCCAGTAAAACTTGCTTTGCTGCAACTGCCTATCCATGGACCAGGAACAAGTGGCCTTTATTAATAGGGAGGTGTATGGTCTCTTGTATATAATTATGGAGTTTGAAATAAATATTTAACTGGAAATATGTGTTGTTGGGACATGGTGGAATGACCTTAATTACACATAATAGGTGCATGATCTCATAATAGAGGAAGTATAGCTAGATAGCTGTAGTTATTAATCCATGATAATTCCAGCTATAGCCTATAAACATGTGTAATCCTTGAGCTGCTGCAATCAAAAAGCATACTATAATGGTTCCTATGGATTTTGGGAAGAGGGCAGGCAGTCGTGAGAAGGAGGCAGTCTTGAACATGGCTGTACCAACTCCTTCAACTGTTCTTAGCAGAAAAGCTACCAGGATGAAGAGCCAGGGATTAGGAATATAAATTATGAAGCTAGGAGAGAGAGAGAGAGAGAGAGAGAGAGAGAGAGAGAGAGAGAGAGAGAGAGAGAGAGAGAGAGAGAGAGAGAGAGAGAGAGATTGCATGTAGCACACATATATAGCTATAGAGAAAGATGGTGTTACTTACGCAAGGAGTATATATGCTGTACCAACAAGAAGTAATCCCAAGAAAACAACGAGTCTTGCTCCAAGTATGTTGAACTGGAGGGATGAGTTATAATCATACAAAAAGCATGGAACTATAACTTATAATTAGCACAGATCAACTAATAGTATATAGAATTTTCTGCTTTATTAATAATAACAAAAACAACAATGAATAAATAAATTCGAAATTCGAGCTAGCAATCATGTTAGCTATAAATTTCATTAAAATGAAAAGATAATTAATCGATTGATAACTGTATATGTGTGTCTGTACTGCAGAAGTAGAGAGAACCTGTTTTTCAAATGAGCAGTTGCATACAGTTAGAGTTAGGGACATGCAATTTATGCTTTTTCTCTCACTAGTATGCTATGCTCCAATGCCAGAATGCCTACCCCATTTATGCTCAACAAAAATATGCTGATATGAGTTGTTATTCACAACTGCAGCTTCTTTTAGTCATCCATTGTTTATTGTAACAACATTATTGCAGCATCTAAGACTAAGTAATCTTCTAGCAAGTTAGCTAGCTTGCATGCTTGAGTAAAGAAAACAGCAGCAGGAGATGATCATTTAGTAAAGAAAACAGAAGCAGGAGATGGTTGTGCTTGAGCATTTAGTAAAGAAAACAGCAGTAGGAGATGGTTGTGCATGTGCTGAGCATTTAGTAAAGGAAATTTAATAGCAGCAGGAGATTGTTGTGGTGAGCATTTAGTAAAGGAAATTTAATAGAAGCAGGAGATGGTTGTGCTTGAGCATTTAGTAAAGAAAACAGCAGCAGGAGATGGTTATGCTGAGCATTTAGTAAAGGAAATTTAACAGCAGCAGGAGATTGTTGTGGTGAGCATTACAGTAAAGGAAACAGCAGCAGGAGATTGTTGTGGTGAGCATTTAGTAAAGGAAGCAGGAGATGGTTGTAATAATTACCGACTTCCAATTAGGGCTGCTCTTGCTACATTTTCATCCAACAATTCAAAACAGCAAGAATCAACATCATTATGCCAGCATTAATTATGCCGGCGTCAACCCATTATGTCCCAAAACTATGCCTGCATGTCCTTAGTCAGAGTAATGATTATTACATTATCATGTTCAGTGCATTGATAATAGCTAGCTACATGCAAAAGAAAACTGTGTTTTGACAATAATTGTCTAGAGCATAGATTAATTTCAAAAGCAGTGTAAAAAGAACAGGTAGCTATTAGTTATTGTGCATGCAGCAGCAGCAGCAACAGCAGCAGCAGCAGCAGCAGCAGCAGCAACAACAACAACAACAACAACAACAACAGCAATTACTACTAGGGAAATGCACAGCATTGTGGCGAGCGAAGCTTTAGCCAATGACATCACCTTATCACAAAGGATGAATCCGGAAATAGAAGAACATAATAGCTTAATATAGACTATTACGACATGACTATAAAATATCACCCTAGTTGTGATACTACTATTCTCTATGGGACATGCTCAGTAGCTACATAATAATAAATAATAGCTAATATAATAGCACTCTCTCGACATTGGACCCCCTATAGTGGCAAATAGGAAACCAGATACCCTAAAAGTGGGTGTGATTTATCTGATTGAAGTTGTCATGGAATTGACTATCAAAAGGAAACCACTATCAATGAGGCTCCAGCCCACACAATAGCAGGGCTAAAACTTTTTTTTTGTTATTAGCATGCTCGTGTTTGGCATGCAGGTATTTAATTACTACTGCATGTCATGGTAGCTTTGTGTGGATAGCAAAGGTGGTTAATCATGAACCTATGAAATCATTATCACTATATTAGTAGTGGCCATCTTTAAAATTTTGACGCTTTTTGTGTTAAAATTGTTATATTTCATAGGCTTAGCCTAGAGTCTAGCATCTCAACGAAGAGTTCTATGAATCCACTTGGCACCTATGTAGCTGCCACATAAACAAGTATAGTTACCAGTACACATGATATACATAGCTACATGTTGAGTCTTGATTGAATGGAAAAGTATGATTCACTTGATACCTACATGCATAGCTTGATCATTTACTATATCTACTCAATTGCTCAATTCTTGATCAAATTTCACACCAGCAGTGAGCTGATCACCCATGAGCTAATTTGAAAATTGAGAAAGTTATGGCAGTTATAATAATTATAATGAATGACCAAGGGATCAAGTGAACACTATATTAATAGACTCTACCATCATAAGTATGCACATAGGTCTTTAACATTTACACACTCAAGAATTGATAAAGTAGTTACACAAATGCTTTAATTAAGTGATAAGATGCTCAATGTTGTAGCTAGAATAAGTGGCTTACAATAAAGCCAATCACAGGGGATAGGACTGCAACCCAGAATGGAGCTGCACCAATAATGAGACCGACAGTAATAGGAGATGCTCCTTTGTCCTTTGCCTGCATAATTACATAGGTGCATATCAAGTGACTAATATAATTTTTACAATGAGAAATGTAAAAAGAAAGTCTTGCTAGTCTTATTTCTGATTCTTACTACATTAGGGAAGAAAGGATTGATCAGGGAGTAAGCTACATTGGTGATTGCTGTAGCCAGTAAGAAGACCAGAAGAGTACCCACATCCCTGCACTTCCTTCTCCTCCTAATCTTAGCAGATAATAATGGCTCTCCCTCATCTCCATTGATATCAGTCAGCCATGAACCGTTGATCAGCAGGAATTCTCCTGATTCTTGCCATTTCTCAGCCTCTGTGATGAGTTTTTGAGTGGACATTCCATCAATAGCTAGCTAGCTTGCTAAGCGACTAGTTATCGGGCTAGCTATGGACAATGAGTTGATTTGAGCCCGATGGACCTGTATAGCTAAGTAGCTATTCACTTAGGCTGAGCTACATGAAGATAGCAATGCAGAAGCTATACTTTTATATATACATAACATGCTATGTAATCTCGATCTCATGCGCATCCGGCTGAGGGCCAGCTGGTTTACACATGACTGTGGCATTTCTGGTCTTTTGTTTGAAGCGAGCTCGGCCCACACATTCATCATAATGACCGTATTTAGCTCTAGCTAAAATGATAATGCACACGGGGACCCGAAAAAAAAAATGTCATGGTTCTGTACCGGTCTATTGAGTTTATAACTGGTGTAAGGTTTATGATAAGGTTTATGATCCTTTCTAAGGCTGCTGTAATTAATTTTGTAGTCCTGAAAAATAGCTAGCTTCGTAGGATATGGAACTGACTTGGCTAACTATTTCTTCAGAGGTAGCTCTATCTTGGGGTTTTATTACTGCTCAGTATATACTTAGTTGAAAATCTTTGCTGTGGCTGGCCATGAATGACCTTTTTCACGTGTGCGTGATGGAATTCATGATAATGAATCAAGCTAGAGAGGTGACATCCGGCTCTGTACACGTGGTAGAACAGTATGACATCAGATCTCTCAACGGCACACACCAGTGCTAATATATCTGCGTGAAGAAGATCCTCATGGAGTCTGGAACTCTATCAAGGAGCCTGGCTCAAATTTAGATTGTTATTCTATGAAGTGGAATGGAACACTATTTTATGGCATCAGAATTATATTTGTGTTTATCTGATAGCTAGCTAGGCCGGACACAACTGTCCTGGAATCATGTCCAGGACAGTCCCGTTCTGTCTCGTGTCTGGATGGCTTTACTACTAGTCTATTCATTGTTTGTCCTGGTACCCCTTATGGTATATCCCTTATGTAGTCTCGCGGGCCGACCCTTTACCAACCCAAGGTAAAGGGTCGGCCCGCGAGACTAATGCTTATGTATACGTATATGTAAAGGGTCGGCGCCGCCAGACTACCCTTGTGACATTTTTGAATTTCAGCTGCCCACAACACATCAGTGCTGATAATAGGTGTAGCTAAGGTGTGGTTTTCATATTTTAGAGGTGTGGTTTGTGGGTGTGCTTTTGTCATATGTCCCCTTGAATTTCAGCTGCCCAGTTCCAACACTGATAATAGGTGTAGCTAAGGTGTGGTTTCATATTTTAGAGGTGTGGTTCATGGGTGTGGTTTTATGTCCCTGGGGTACATGCCCCCATACGACCACCTCTAGATGGTATTATGTTCGACCACATCCTACTTAATTTCAGTGTAGCTACAGAGAATCATTGATAAAAATTAAAATAAAAAAAAATTTAGCTAGCTAGTTATATTTTTGCATAGTGATCGATAAGACTCATAACCAGGAGCAACACAGCCTGTGGGCAAAAAATACATTATACTCAGCTTGGTAGATAAATTGCTTTAGCTATCACACGACATGGTATGCAGGTATTAGATTACCTGAGCCAGCATCACTTCTGCAAAGATTAATACCATGAGAGTGAAGGATAGAAACTGTGTTAGTATCCCTCCAAGCAAGGATCCAAGAAATTCACTATGGAGCAAGAGATTATTGATCAAGGAAGAGGCATGAATCAACTAATAAAACATACCCCAAGTTTAGTCCACATGAAGCTATTCCAGATATGAATGGAATATATACTTCTCGCTCTATTTCATTGTTCGTACTTATCCTGAATTTAATGTCAGGCCGCATGCAGGTCATCATCATCAATGTCTATTCGTACAATTACTATCAGTGGAACCTCCAATAAAGGAACCTCTGAGAAGAGGACACAATAGGTACAAAGGACATAAATTAGCTATTCACCTTCAAGGTCATTTTTCTACAAGGGATAAAATGGCTGTCCCCAGCATCTCCTTTTATTATGGCGGTTCCACTGTGCTATATATACCTGGCTCGATCAATCATATCAGAATAAGCAGTGATCATCCCAAAAGCAATTCCTACTCCGTCAATAAGTAATGACACAACAAAGTACCAATATTTCCTGTAGATATAGAGCCGGGGGGGGGGGGGGGGGGGGGGAGTGGGGGGAGGGTGGTGGGGGAAGGGGTAGGAAACAAATTTTACATACACTGTAGCAAGACTAGCTAGCAGGGACAGTTCATCTAAGTAGCTATGATGAGAATTCGAAATGGTTAAATTTAAATAGGACAGTATTCAATTTCTATCTGCATGGTATTGTCACATCGTTATTTTAGCTAGCCATGCAGTTAGCAAGATCCATTACATACGGAACTCCTGTGAAATATGGTATAGCTAATATGATGAAGCTCAGAACAATTAAGAATGCTCCAATGATGCTGAAGCTCCTGCGATGTCCCTGCAGTTAAAATTTTTTGTGCAGATAACTACTAATATGGATACTGTCAAGTTAAACTCTTTAGCTACTATCAAAGATAGCTAGCACCTTACTATTTTGTCTGAGATTATTCCTACAGGAAATGCTGCCAGGAAAAACGTCAGAGCAGAAATGAAAGTTGTCAAACCAACAAGAGCAGGGGTCAGATTGAACTGCATAGAGGGGAATATATTACATAAGCTCAAACTTAGAGCTCATGCATGCACTCACATTTGCAATCAGGTATGGTTCCAATGTTGGTTGTAGAATTGACATGCTCGCAAAGGAAAGGGTCATGTTAATAACTGCATAACATATAATCATTGTCAATAAAAATTTATAGCTATAGCTAAGGTTTTAAAAAACAATATAGTTAAGAAGATGTATTCCTTAGGTTAGCCTACTTAAAGGTTAACTACTGTAGACTATAGTGGTTTTATACAACTAACACAGAAGAATTAGGACTGCATCAGCTAAAATCTTGCCCATGCTCTTGACAGGGAGTGGTTTCTCCTTCTTCTTATCTGCAAGGTTTTTCAAATTAGCTCCTCAGGAAAACATACGATATAAACCTTACCTGCTTTCCTCACCAGTAAAACACATGGTATAATCATTGCCAGTGTTGGTACTCCAATAACGATGAATGGTAGATGAAAACCTCCAAGCTGAAAACATTAAAGCTATAGCTATATATATAGCAGTGAGTATAGGGCGCTAAAAGGTTGTGGCATATACAGTAGATTGAACCACAGTAAAGAGGGGTACCAGGGGGGCAGTGCACCCCAATCTCCCACAGAACACGGAATGCACCGTTCAACCTATAAAATTCCTGGGGGGCATATGTTCCCAGACCCTCCCTGGTCCCCCACCCATGGTGCATTATACTGCACACTTTCCTACTGCTAAAGTGGAACCTCCGATACAAGACACTCCAAAAAGAGGACAAACCTCTCAGCATATACACTCTATACCTCCAAAAGAGGACAACCCCTCTACAAAGGATAAAAGGCTGGGTCCCAAGTGTGTCCATTATTTGGATGTTCCACTGTGATCCAGTTTTGGGTAGGTGAAACACACATACTTCAAACAGAGCTCCTCCTAAGGGAAATCCAAAAGAGAATCCAAGTCCTCCAGCCATGTCTATCAATCCCTGGAAAATAGAGTAGCAATATATTGTGTAATAGCTAATGAAATGTGGTGCTACTGAGAAGTTGTCACATACTGAGATGGTTCCTATGGATTTTGGGAAGAGGGTAGGCAGTCTTGAGAAGGAAGCAATCTTGAACATGGCTGTACCGACTCCTTCAACTGATCTTAGCAGGAAAGTTACCAGGATGAAGAGCCAGGTGACAGGAATGAAGGTTACAAAGCTAGAAAATGTAGTACAGTGAAGCATTAAAGTTTGATTAACATGCAGCACTGTGTAGAGAAAAATTATCTTCACTTACGCTAAGAGGATATACGCAGTACCAATGAGAAGTAATCCGAAGAAAACCATAAATCTGGTTCCAACTATATTATGCTGAAAATTTAAATAGAATATTATGACCATGATAGCTATACAGCTTTAGCAATACTAATTATAGTTCCATAAATTGATAGCCCCGGCCTTTCAAATAACCTGACATATGATAGTGCCATGTAGAAATCACTTTTTTATTAGCTGGTTTTGATGAATTAATTCCAAACTTCAGTCCACATTATGTGTAATGGCAGGCCATCGCCACTATAGCTAGTAATCATGAGTTATGGTGAGCCAAAGAAAGTGGCCAAAAGTGAATTGCTGCTTGAGACTGTCACATAATGAGCAATCTCCTTTTATGAGTATATAAATAGGCATGCGGTGCATGCATATGAATTTTTTTTTTCTAAAATCAATCACCTTCCACTATAAAAATTGAAAACTACGACTACAAATAATTGTATGATAAGGCAAAGCGGGGCTATTCCGTAGGGTCAAATATTTTCAAAAGTCCATGAGCTTACAAGCTCTATTTTGAAAGAGATTATATCCTCCAACATTGAGCTCAGAAGTCTCAGTAGTTTCAACCTATGGAATAGCCCCACCATTTGAAATAGACCTTAGCTATTTTATTTTGCTCAGAGTTCCAAGGAAACAATCATGTAGTGAGGCAGTATTTTTCACATTCCTGTGCCTACTCATAATCACACACATAGTATATCATATAGCTCTGTAGCTATAGCAACATGCAACATGATTCAAGGTCAGTATCGGAGCACACCTACATATTAATAGGAACCAGATTGTATGAGCATGGTAGGTAGCTAAACATCCAAATAGCCAGCTAAATGGCTTACTATAATGCCAACCACAGGAGAAAGAATTGCCACCCAGAATGGAGCTGCAGCAATAATGATACCAATGGCAGCAGGAGTGGCCCCTTTTTTTTTAGCCTGCAGTACAAGAATATTGTCTTGAGTCCACCTCTGGACTTCAAGTTTGGAATATAATTATACTTACCTCATTCGGGAAGAATGGTCCCATTAAAGAGTAGGCAGCATTGGTGATTGCAGTTGCTGCTAGGAATATAACAAGCGTGCTAATATCCCTGCACTTTTTCCTAGTTTGGGACTTAGCAGAAGATGATTCTGTCTCTTCTTTGATACTTTGGACTGAAGAAGATGACCTAAGTGGTTCTAGTGGTAGAGCTGGTGATGATGATCTTGAATCAAAATCTGATGACGAATCTTGCTGTTGAAGTAAATGTCCATTTTGTTTCTTGCTAACGAGTCTTCTATTTGAAATCCCATTAGATATCATGGTAGCTAAGTGCTAGAGCTGGTGTTGGCTAGATCACTACTGTCTATTAGCCATAGAAATCGAAATGAACTTGAGAAATTTTTTCTGCTTAGCTACCACGAAAAAAAAAGCCTCCCATGCTTTGGTTAGCTAGCTACCTACTCTTATGAATGAAAGGTACTTGAACTTCCTTACAGTATAATAACTAACATAAGTATTGTCCAAAAAATAATTTAGCGTGCGAAAAATTCCACGTCGCGACCACGCCCATTAACCACACCCACCGCCCAACTCGCGTAATCGACCCTTTACCACATTCCCGTATTCCTATTTATGGTAAAGGGTCTATATAGTTGCCAGGCTTCTAGCTATGTTAATTCCATATGCGCATATATATATATATATATGCGCTTACGTATGTGAAATTTTTTCCCCAGGGTTAAAAATAACAGGAAATCGACTTCCTGCCTATCAGCAATCTATGCCACGCCTAGCGCATTCCAGAGTTTTCCTCCATGTAGTACTCACTAAAGACAGTGAAGCTAGCTGATTCTGATGCAGCGCGAACGGAGTTTCTACGTTGAACGGTTAGAGATCTACAAGCGCTTGTTGTCAGTTGTTTAGAATGCCATATACCAAGGATGCTTCAATTTTGAGAAGGGTTTGAAAGACAATGCTGGAAAGACCATGAAAAATGAGACAAGGTGAGCTGTCATCCAAGGTGCTACATTTTTTCCAGTAAGAGTTATGCGAGATTTAATATTAGACTATTATTGTATGGACATCCTTTCACTTCTAAAATTATTCTTCTTTTTTCCTCCTTTTTACAGGAGGGAGCAGTGTTATGTTTGCTGGTGATATTCTGAGATGATGCTCCTTGACCACCGATAGCAGTCTATCAACCCTGTTGTGTATCATGTTGGCAAATGATCGTTCAATGGAATTGAAGCTGGCGTGAATGGATTCTGCTCCCTGCTCACCCATCATTCCGAATCCCAGGTGCCATTTTCTTAGCCAAGGTACCATGTGAGATTCCATGAGGTGCATTTTTGGAAGGACGGATGCTTGAGGAAAGGTGGAGCGATAAAACCCCATGAAGGCCTCTATGTTTTTTTCTAGAATTTGAAAGTAAACAACATTAATGACAATGTTGTCAGGTAATAGATATATAATACCTAGTTGATCTATCTGGTGATCTTCTAGGTAATTGCCATTGTATATGTTATGGCAGGCTGAAAACTTGCTGAATGCCTCTAGGAATCGTTTGCTGATGACTGTGGCATCACTGACAAGGGTTGGACACACTTTGCGAGCAGTATCTACTATGGCCTCGCATAGGGTTTCAGTGTTGGAAGACTGTGATACAATCATTTGATTACATTATACTTCACTGTTGCTTTGTAAGTTACCTTTGTGAACATGGTTGCCTATGAATGTTCCACCATAGTAGGCCTGGCGTTCTACTTTGAACGATTTCAAGGCAGCATCCAGGCCTTTCACGAAGGGCCCATCCTCTAAACTGAAACCCTTTTTGAGTTTCCCTTCCAAATCTTTGACTGTAGCATCCTATTACAGAGAATTGGTGAGCGCAGCTACACAGTTTTTTTATAAATAAGTTTTGGTTATACCGTTGCTTGAAGAGCAAGTCTCTTGACTCTGGCCTCTTTCCTCACTCCCTCCAATACAGAACTTCCTTGTGGAAGTGTTAGGGCCAGTAGAGTGCTGATCTGCTCAAGTACAGTCGCTGCCTGCTCTTCCCTTTCCCGCTGCTCCTTCAATAGGGACAATTCATTCAAGGCACTGACGTAGCTCTCAAAGGAAGCACCACCCTGATGGTCAATGGAGCCTGTTTTCTGGGCAACTTCCAGATCAAGCTTGTTGCATGCTTCCTCCATAAGGGTATAGATGCGGAAGAAGATACCCAAGCTAATATGGAGCCCTGGAATGCACACCTAAGGTATGTTGTGTGTAAATTGTTATTGTGCAAAATCTATGTGGTAATGTACCTGATCCAATGGGATATCAAATAAAGAAGGGCATATGGCATTGTTGTATCTCTTAGCGTCGGAGTGAATGGCGCCGTTAGCCAAAAACTTTGAGTGATCAGCCTTCAGAGTCTCTAGTGTGCGTGGCTGCACAGAACCTGCTCGTCTGGAAGTTGGAGGCGTTTTCAGCTCAGTGGAAGTGATGGCGCAAAAGAGACAGCAGTGACGCCCTAAACCACCACAGATCTCTCAATATGGCAGTAAGTAGTGAATAGACCATACCTGAAGCTCCAGAGATCCCATACATTTTTCCCAGAAATTCATAATCCCCAGAAAGGAAAACCCTCAGGGACTTTTGTCTGGTTAAGAAGGAGGTACTAGACTTAATTAATACCACACAAAATACAATCATGTACCTCCAAATATGGGACTGGAGTTGACTAATTTGCTCCTGGTATCTTTGCAGAGTGATGTTGAGGTTTGATCTGCTATCTGGGGCTTCAAATGCTGTGAAGACGCAGGTGTTTTGGATGGAATTTGGGTGAGCTATATTGACTATCTGGAAGTTCATCTTGAAAGATGAACCTCCCTTGTCACCACCTAGCTTTACCCACAACTCAGTGTTTGGAATGCCTTCATTCCAAACCAACCTGCCAGCCCTTGGTATGAAAAATAGGCTTTTAATTACTAATTTCTAAGCAGTGCATTTATTATGCCTACTTGTCATTTTCCTCAATGAGTGTGATCACCTTCGTAACCAGATTAGGGACATAGCAGCAAGCCTTTGCCCTGATCTCCTCCCCCCCAGTTTTCTTCAGCGGGAAAGTTAGGGGCACTGATTCTGCTTCCAAATTTCCCCCTAGCAGTTTCCTGGCAACTTTCCTCTGTTTGCCTTCACTACTAAGTGAAATCCCCCACTGATGCAGCCACCTATGGGGATATCCCTATAAACTTTTGAATGGATGATCTAGGATATACGTATATTCTTGCCTCCTGATCACTCTTAGTTTGTTCCATGGCAGGTCCAGATCTGCCTTCATAGCTAAACCCTGCTCTGCTGGGATTTCAAGGGTAAATCCTGTATTCTGAAGGAGGTCCTGCCGCTCATCTTTGTTGAGGTGTTGAATTTCCTCCTTCAGCTGTGTAGAAGAATCATCAGCACTGACGAGGTCCCTCACACGGTCCATAGCCTTGTTTCGTCGTGCAATGGTCTTGCTGCTGGCATCGCAAGTTGACACAACAGAGTGAGGAACTCTGACCAGAGTGAGTGGCTATATCATTTTAGAGATGATCATAATGTAGCTACAATAATAAGTGATTACCATCACCTTTCCAGCTGTAGGCACACTGATGGTAGCTCCATCTTTACTCTCTGACAGCAGTCTCTTTATTACATTACTTGCTGTGGATGCTGGTGGCCCAGATGGAGCTGGCTCTAGGTGCTCTTTGCACTTTGTATCCAAGTGCTTGGTGTGATCACCTGCTCTAACAACCTGGAAACAGTTGCTACAGGTGATGAGCAAGTTTTCAAGCACACTCAGGAGCACTTTTGAGGGTGAACGGACAGTAAGTGGGTGGACAGCATGGCAGCAGGGACAGCACTGAGAGGGTGAGATCTTTACCCACTTCTGGCAGCACTCTGAACATACCAAGTTGTCACAGGGAAGGAGTTCAATGGGTTTATGCAAGATGTCACAGCATATGGGACATTCAAGGTCTGTTTTAGTCAGGGGTGTCCCCAGTGGAAATACATGTACCCCTAGATAAAGACGGTTGAGGCCTGTTGGTGACTCAGCATTTGTTATAGCTCTGAGAGTAGTCTCTTTGCTATTGCTACTAGGTCGACCTCTCTTTCGGGATTTGGGAGGGCGACCTGCTCTGTGATGTGATGCAAAGTGTTCACAGATCTAAAATGTACATGTATGTATAAATATTACTATTTTCTATTCTTTTTTCTTACTCTGCAGTGTGTTTCACTATGTGGCATCCAATTAAAGGGAGTGAAAGTGGTTGTGGGATGCTCTCTCTTCATCATAACAAAACATCTATTGCAGAATTTTGGGGGGTGAATGTGGGATTCATCATCTCGTACATCGAGCTCAAAAGACTTGTGGAGTTCCTGAAAGTGAGCTGAACAACTATATGTGACTCTTTGTTTCACAATAGACTCCCCACATATCCTGCAGTGGTTGAGGAGCTCTGTTTTATGGGAAGTTGGACCATCCATCATCAAAAGACAAAGTGTAGCTGCTGTGTGTACATTATTTTTACATAAAGATTATTGAAATTTTTGTTAGTTTTGATCGCCTAGTATCTCTTAAGGGAAAAAATGTAGCAACACATACTCTTGTGTTAGGACTTCCTCAATGCATTGACTACTAATTAGTGTTAACATACCGCACAGGAAAATTGAATTCTTTTGGTGACGCCTTCTTTACCCACAGGATATGAATACCGGTTGTGGCAGGACGCTTGAGGTTTGAATGTACAGCTGCTGCGCGTTGGTATAGCGTTTGTGATTTGCATGCGCAGATGGTTGCTAGGGGTTTATTATAGCCCATAGTACTACAATAAAGTGACAAACAGCTATCATAGCAACATTTGTGCATTATAGGACAGTTGCTATAGTACCAGGATTAAAAAAGAATTTAATTGTGAAACGCGTGGGCGGACATAACAATACCGTAATTACGTATGTTAAATTTAATTATCCGTAAATGTCTGGAATGAAACGGCTGTGATGCATGCACTGTATACCTGTTGTTTGTTTATAACATAGTTCCCAACTGTCCCGAAACGTCCGGGACAGCCCCGGATTTATCAGCTCTGTCCCGTCCCGCCACGGAAGTGTAAACTGCCTATTGTTTGTCCCGGAAGCTCGTTTTTACTAGCTACAGACTACAGTAGTTTGTTTACTCAGTCACTAATGAATGCACCACACTGACTGCACAGCATTCAGACAATGCAGTAAGCTAAGACAGCTGCATGTATCAATCAACAGTGCACAAGGTCCAATATCCAGTTCATGAAAACTGTTCTTCTCCACAGTAGTGATTCCGGAAGCTAGACCTGCCCACATATAACTAGCTCTATCTCAAAGATCAATCAACACATGAACGCTTAACTCGTATCCAGCAGCAGCTTAATAAATGTACTAACTACTCAAACACCAAATGAACCAGTGTGTTATGTTCACAGTTAGCGCCGTTGATTTTTAGTTCTATGGAGATTTATATGGGGAAAACGGTAAATCTGTATAACATCTATGTGCTTCACCTGTTCCTTGGTTAACCCACACCAGCAGGTAGGCCTTGTTATAAGCTAGCTAGTGATACCTAAACATCAAGCGCTTCTATAACCGTCAGGCTGCGCTGGCCGGCCAAAGTTTCAGGAAATGTATGGCTTCCGGAATCGCTATCCACAGTTCTTGAGTCCTTCTGTCTTCAGTCAGTGGCCAGAATATGGGCGTGGTACAGGGGCGGGACTTCAAAAGTAGGTGTGACTTGTGGTAGAATTTAGTGTCCCTGACGTTAGTTTCTCAAAGTTGGGAACTATGTTATAAGCAATTAATCACATAGTAGCTTACTTGCAGACTTCTATCGTGTGAATCGAAAATGGTCAAAATAAAAAGCGTTGATGTCGTAATTGTTCTGGTACTCTCTGTCTACTCTTCTCTGGCTGCAGGTATAATTATAGCTATAGACTAGCTATAAATTAATAAATCCGCAGCTAGCTGGCTAAAAAAGTAAGATCAAGTCTTGATGATTATATGTTGCAGCAGGATTAATAATAAGTATTATGTAGTGGCAGTCTGAAAGTCCATTCTGCTTGGATCCATAGCTAATAATTGTGTCAGCTAATAATTGTGTCCATAGTGAAGATACTGTTGGGTTGAAGATTGACTGAGAGAAGAATACTGACAGGTCTGTAGCCAGAAGTTAAAAATAGAGGAGGCAATTTGAATAGATGTGGCAGCTATGTTGGGCATTTGCCTTCCTACTACTGTAGCTGTAGTGTTTAGTGATTTATATGTATCAAGATTATGTATTGTGTATGTATCACTCATGTTATTGTTGTATCATTAACATGTGATAGACATGTGATCATGATGCACCATGGCATGTAGCTAGATGTAGCACAATTTGAAGTTTGAAAAGAATCTGTTCTAATCTAGTAGCATCCATAGAGTTGAAATACTACAACTGGTGAGGAGGATTCAACAAGATAGTTATAACAGTTGTTTCAAAGTGCTTCAATTTTGGTTATCAAGGTTGAAGCTATGCCACCCCCAATGTTTATGACCCATGCATGTTAATAGTTATGGCATGAGGCTCCTACCACCCAATCTTGCTCCTATATTCCATAATGTCTTCCTCCACCTATGCAGTATAGAGCACAGAACTATGTAAGTGTTCTCCTAGTGATAATAGCTATAAGGTTTGAGAAGGCAATTATCTTACTTGCCTCATGCTGGCTAGAGTACTGGGCTCATAGAAGCTGTGCGTGCGTGCTTGCTTCTAATGCATGCCAGTAAAGATATGTGTGTGATATAATTAGTGTGTATTACATAAGTCTCTTTATGCTATAGGTTGCATATAGTGAAGGTTCATAGAACTAGTGAAAACTGCTACTTGAATTCCCCCACTACCCCTTTACTGGATGGATAAAGAGCAAAGGGATAAGCTCATGCATCAGACATCTGATCATGATCTGATCATAGTTTTGGGAAAAAATTCTTTGGGAAAAAAAATTTGGGAAAAAATATTTGGGAAAAAAAATTTGGGAAAAAATATTTGGGAAAAAAAATTTGGGAAAAAAATGCAGGGTGATGTAGAGATGTATTAGCTTTGTTTGTTCAGATGGTGATTTGAGGCTGATTGGCTCCTTTTCCTCTTCAAGTGGTCGTCTGGAGATTCACTACAATGGAATTTGGGGAACAGTGTGTGGTGATGATTTCAGCTCCACTGATGCTAGAGTTGCTTGCAGACAACTTGGTTATTCTACTTACAGTATATATGGAAGAGTTGGAACCCTTGGGTTAGGGATTAGTTTAATTTTACTTTTAATATAATGATTGAGGTCTCATGCATGTTTTATCATAATATGCAGCTATAGTCAAGGAACGGGGAGAATTTGGTTGGATAATGTCAACTGCTATAGTTATAGCACTCGACTATCACAGTGCAGCCATAGTGGATGGGGAGTCCATGACTGTAGCCACTATGAAGATATTGCCCTGCAATGTTCTTCATCCAGTGGAAGTGAGTTGGAACAGGATATCATACTAGGATATTAGGATAATTCACCATTAGTCCTAATTCCTCAGCATCCTCTGTTCAGTGAGGAAGTACTCTCTCTCACACACACACACATGGTGAAACCATGGACACACTTAGGATCCATCCTTTTGGAGGTATTATACGAAGGCACTTTTAGATTGTCCTTTGTTGAGAGGTTTGTCCTCCATATTGGAGGTTCCACTGATTGTAAGCCCCCTAAGTTAGTAGATACATTCCACATCACTGAGCAAACTCTAGTTTTACTATGGACAAAGCCTCAAAGCTTCTGTATGTCCACAGTGGAGAGGCTCCAATACAGTATACGTACTTTCGGTGTATCAAAATACTTTTATACTATGTAGCTACTGGGGACAATTACAATTCAAGTCCAAGGCATGCAGATGGAGCTTCCACTGGAGGAATACTTGTTGGAGGCATCTTCATGATTATATTTTGCATTGTTATAGTATATGCTGCAGTCCGTAAGAGCGGAGGGTGTATTCCTAGAATACCTCCTCCCGTGACCCATTCAGTTTGTTCTAGATCCTACAATTTGGCAGCCTTATCTCATCGGAGAACAACCGCATCAACCACTTCCCCATACAGCACCAAACCACAAGAGCCTCCAGCTACTTTTCCAGAAAAATCTGAGCTTCAAACAGCTCCACCTCCTTCATACAATGATGCTCACAAGTACCCCCCAGGGGATAAGAGCATACCAAATAGACCTGGACCTTGTCCAGCTGCCACCAACCTCTCTCCCCAGCCCCCCTGCTCTGATTATCCGAACCCAGCAGCTTGCCATGACTCTCCTCATAAAGAAACTACAGTTTAATTTACATAATACATTCCAGTGACTCAGAAAGTATGTGTTTGTATGCCACCATTTTTATTACTCAATATTCATATTTTCGAGACCAAGTTTGCTACATGATTATGTATGCAATTGCAATCTTATCCAATAGCTATCCTTGATCTGATTTTGTATTGCTGTTTTCTGCATTATTCTTTATTTGAGACTATATATATAAGTGTGCTACATGGTTAGAAATACGTATGTTCTTGATCAGTTTTGCTGGCTGTTTCTCATTATTTCATGCATTATTCTTTAACCGTTACATTTTAATAGTGTCCTCACCTGGAATATGCAGTATGGGACCCTCACCTTGTCGAAATACTTGAAAAGGTTCAGAAGTTTGCATGTGTCTGCATCAGTGGGATTGTGGCTACAATGATCTCCTAAACAAAGCTTGACTGCCTACTCTAAGAAACCGAAGAATGTTTCTGAAGCAATAGCTACACCCTGTTCAAAATACACATTATTTCCCAAGTGATGTCTTTGTTCGTAAAACTGATAGGGATGGTTGTCTGCTTAGATTGCTGTACATATCTACTCAAGAAACTTTATTCATCTATCCCTGCATGCACATAGAAAAATGAACTCCTGCACTTAAAGTACAGTAATGATTATCTCTTCTCATGCAGTGTTTTTTGTTGTTGTTTTTTTTTTGCAGAGTAAACAACACCCCCATGCATAGCTATTATCTTAGTCTCCATGGCAGCATGCTATGAATACCATTAAAGAATCCCACGAATAACCGCAATTTGTATTGAACTCCAACTGTACCCGGATATGCTGTTTGCATATCGCTTTTTGGAAAGTATATAACGTAGAGTTTAGCTGATACATGTAGCTAGCTAACAGTGTAGGCTGTAATAACAGACTGCGTTAGTGAAAATGGTCAAAATAAAAGTTGATGTCGCATTTTTTCTGGTACTCTCTGTCTACTCTTCCCTGGCTGTAGTCTGGCGTAGCCAGCCACACCCCGAGCGCGAAGCGCGAAGGGAGAGTCTGGTAACATACAATACTACGAGTTGTCAGATTGGAATTTCCATTATGGTCAGCTTGTCGTCATGCTGCGTAATTGCGGTAAGTAATAAAAACAACACGTGGTTATATGCAGCTGCAGTGTAAAGATGTATATCTGCTAGCCTACGGTTGGTTCAGATATAGAAAAGAAGTAAGTAAGTTTATCTAAAGCTAAAGGCAAAACACAAGCTCTTCCCAAATCCAGTTTGGAGCACAGCAAAAACATCCCTGCCAGATAAAATTGGATCACCACTTCCAATTGTTCAGGCCTTAGTGATGGATAGCCCAACTTCAGGGCAGCTTCATTTGCTGCAGTGCACTCGATAGTTTCTCCTTAGCAGCCGTCTAGTTGGCTTACTGCTGTGCATGCCTGTGGTGTACACTGTGGTTCACACTGTGGTTAGGTAATGATATTCATGAGTAGCAGATTTTCTGCTACTTCTGACAACTCGGTGTATTGAATGTTTCCAGACCACCTCGCGCTTCGCGCTTGGGGGTGTGGCTACGCCAGACTACCCTGGCTGCAGGTATTTATACAGACTATAATGCTATAATAATTCCACCCGTAGCTATAGCTAAAATAGCAGCTTCATAATCGTATAGACTAACTGATTTTTGTCTAGCTACATTTTTAATAACTACAGTGGCCTTTTTCATATGCAAGATTCTGGTAGTATGGACTTGTGGTGTAGTGCTAGCTAAATTTCCATGGGGGGAGAGAATTACAACAGAAGGCAGATCAAGTCTTGATGGATTAGCTATGCTATAGCAAGATTATTTTTTGAGAAAATAAATAAGTAGCTAGGACTCTGTGAGTCAAAAGAATGAAGGATTTTTCATGAGTAGTGGCAGTTTAACAAAAATTAAGTCCATTCTGCCACTTTGGGTATCCGTAGCTAATAGTGTCCATTGTGCTGCACCTCAATAATATTAAGTAGCTATATTTCTCAGTAATGTCAACTCATAGGGTTACTGGGTTAGTCCTGTAGACCACAGATGTGTAAGGTAACCACACCATGCAAGGTCAAAGATCAAAACAAGTACAGCAGACTCAGAGGCTCCGGCATAATGGTCAGGCCAGTGGTGTGTTGCCTAACCACACCTCCCTACCCATAAGAATATAGATATCAGAGAGTCCGGTAGCACTCTCTATGTACGGAATGGGCGTGGCTTCTCTCATTAAAACAATACAAACTGGATCTCTTCTATTCTTGCTACAGGCTCAACTAAACTTCTTACATCTGGAAAAACAATGCAGAAGATATGTCTGCTCAAACTCCTCCAGAACAGCGTCAACAATCAGCCCATCTAAATCTAAAATTTTTATGATTCGTTCATCATCATCATCATCATCTTCTTCTTCTTCTTCTTCTTCTTCTTCTTCTTCTTTGACGGCTGTAACTCCATGATCCTTTCACATACAACATCAAATTCATATCAACTTGTGCAGTTATAATCACACAATGTGCTTTTACCATTATTCACACAGTTTTCCTTCCAAATAATGACTTTACATGTACAAACAATTTATTACTATGATGTAATAGATGTAATGCATGTAAAAGTGGTGCGGCATTTTACTGGAGCCGCCCCGGAGCGCCTCTGAGACTACAGCTGCTTGCTTCAAAATCATATACTAATTAGGGTAAAGGCTTTACAGGGCAGCTGCTGCAACACTATGTATATCAGTTTACTTAACTTCAGTACACTTCCTGTGCTAGGCACATTGCAATAATTTATCACCAGTTCTTGACTCATATTACTTCACATTATCTCACACATCAAAACTTGTGTTGGTCCCATGTGAGGGTCTACTATACACTGTAAAAACAAAAGTATTTACTGCACATCACCATTTTGTCCCAATAGCTACACACACTATTTTAGTTTTTGGTGTGTGTATTGGGACAATTTAGTGTGCAGTACACACTTTTATTTTTACCACAGTGTACGTCATACATACAATTGTAATCCTGAGGTGAAATCTGAGGGAGAGAGAGAATAAATAAATAAAAATTAATTAATTAATTAATTAATTAAAAATGGCTCTGAAGGGCTGTAGCCAGAAGTTAAAAATAGGTGGAGGCATTTTTTATTTTCAAAAAGCAGATAGAGTACAGGTATATGCAAGGTCGTGCATAGCTAGCTTGTTAACTTGGGACAAGGCTTTCTTGCATCAAGAAAAACTTGTAGTAGCTAAGCTAGCTAATAAAGCATTGACAGCACAACCTTAAATATGGCTCATGAAAGATGTGGTATTCATTATGTAGGCAGTAGTTAGACATAGTTCCCAACTTTGAGAAACTAACGTCAGGGACACTAAATTCTACCACAAGTCACACCTACTTTTGAAGTCCCGCCCCTGTACCACGCCCATATTCTGGCCACTGACTGAAGACAGAAGGACTCAAGAACTGTGGAGAAGAACAGTTTTCATGAACTGGATATTGGACCTTGTGCACTGTTGATTGATACATGCAGCTGTCTTAGCTTACTGCATTGTCTGAATGCTGTGCAGTCAGTGTGGTGCATTCATTAGTGACTGGTTATGCCGTTAAGTAAACAAACTACTGTAGTCTGTAGCTAGTACTGTAGATTTCAGGATGGTCGTCAGTAAGGAATGAGGAATAGGTAGTGGCTTACAAGGACCTAAGAAACCCGATCCTTTCATGTCCTATACAATCCATGTAGTTGTGTAAACCATAGGACAAATGGTATCCACCTATTCCCCAAACCTTCCTGACAACCAACCTGCAATGGACAGTAAAAACGAGCTTCCGGGACAAACAATAGGCAGTTTACACTTCCGTGGCGGGACGGGACAGAGCTGATAAATCCGGGGCTGTCCCGGACGTTTCGGGACAGTTGGGAACTATGAGTTAGAACATACAACTTTAGTGTTCCTAGTGTCAAGTAGTCAAAAAATCAGAGGAGGCACCTCGGCTCACTTTTCTCATGCTGGCTACAGTGCTGGATAAGCTCATGCATCAGCCAAGATCAATATGCAGCCAGGAGGATTGATTCAGGCATATCAATAATTATGTAGCTTGTTATTCATAGGAGGATTGATTCTGCAAGAGTGTGTACTTTATACCATAGCTGTAAACAGTAAAAGTATAAAGTTCATACCTTAATTACTGTTTACGGAGAGCATGCATTCTTTAGATATGCAATACACACTTTCATTTTTAAAGTGTGTTTGGAGTTCTTGTTGAAATTTTAATAGTTTGGGGCAGAGCCAGAAATAACTGGTCACTGATCAGGAAATAGCTGACCAAATTTAGGGTACTGACTCTCTGACCAAATCTTTATAGCTACTGAGGGTTATAGTGTTGTTGTTATTTTTTTGTTTCAGATGGTGATTTGAGGCTGGTAGGTTCATCTTACTCTTACCGTGGTCGACTGGAGATTTACTACAATGGAGTGTGGGGCACAGTGTGTGATGATGGTTTCAGCTCCACTGATGCTAGAGTTGCTTGCAGACAGCTCGGCTATTCTACTTACACCAGATATGGAAGAGTTGGACTCCTTGGGTAGGGATCTTTTCTTGCTATAGCGTGTACAGTAAATTATATGCATGTACATACAATGATTGTGGTCTGTCTTTATCACACATGCAGCTATAGTCAAGGAACAGGGAGAATTTGGTTAGATAATGTCAACTGCCATAGTTCTAGCACTCGACTATCAGATTGCAGTCATCTTGGATGGGGAGTCCTTCGTTCTTGTTTCCACAGTGAAGATATTGCTCTTCAATGTTCCACTACCACTATTACTCCACCTACTACTCCTCCTCGTTTCAGTGAGTACATTCATTCAAGTATTTTAAAGTTTAATTTCATTAGGGGAGGGGACAGGGGGATGAAGGGGAAGGGGATAGGGGGAAGGATGGGAAGGATAGGAGAAGAGAATAGGGGGAGGGGATAGGGGGAGGAGGGGATAGGGCAAAGGAGGGCTAGTTGGCTATCTGCTGCATCTATGTCATAAGAAGTATACAAATTGACCAGATCAGTGACACTCCATCACTCACACACATTACTATGCCAAATGACACTGCACATACATTACTATGCCATTGTATAATGACACTGCATGTGTATAGGAATCATTTAGTGTACTCTGTACACCTATAGTGTGTGTATTGGGACATTTTTAGTGTTTATTATGCTTCTGGCTTCTGTTTTTAGAGTGAGATTTTAAGTGGTTATGAAAAGGAATGTTGACTTTTTTAAGAGATGACTTAGCAAGTCCCAAATAGGATGACCGGTCATACTATATCCTTGATACCTTACTATACAGTATTATTCATCATCCTGTTTGCTATAAGTCAGCTCTTTCCAAAGGATATATTCCTTTGGGAATTTCCTGCACTAATTTTCAGTAAGTGCATAATCATGCAAATAAGAAAATATTGCTTTTGCTTCAGATGGTGATTTGAGGCTGATTGGCTCCTCTGGCCGTGGTCGTCTGGAGATTTACTACAATGACACATGGGGCACAGTGTGTGATGATGGTTTCAGCTCCACTGATGCTAGAGTTGCTTGCAGACAGCTTGGTTACTCTACTTACAGTAGATATGGAAGTGTTACAAGCCTTGGGTAGGGATCAACTTTAATTTTTCTGTTATAATGATTGAGGTGACTTTGATCTATCTTTATCACACATGCAGCTATAGTCAAGGAATAGGAAGAATTTGGTTGGATAATGTCAACTGCTATAGTCATAGCACTCGACTATCAGAGTGTAGTCATCGTGGATGGGGAGTCACTCTCTCATGTTACCACTATGAAGATGTTGCTCTGCAATGTTCCAGTTCCACTATCTCTCCCCCTATTGCTAACACTACTATCAGTGAGTATATCATATGCAGCCTATTATAACTGATTCCAATAATTGATTGATAAATTTAAAAAAGCAAGGGTGCAAGAATTTAATTCAGTAGCTATTTCTAGAAGATTTTGGGTGATACATACTCTTTCCTTGACTATAAATGAACCCTGACACTCTACTTATCATACTCATGCATGCAGCATCTTACTTATACCGATTAGGAGTCATACATTTTAGCTGGCATGCAAAAAATGTTATATGTGTCTAGCAGGTTATTCTCAAGGGGGAAGTGTTCAAACATTACAATCCATAATTCATACAATATTCAGCCTCCATGTGAGGAATGTTTTATGATTTCAGTTGGGAATATACTTGCTTCAGATGGTGATTTGAGGCTTGTTGGTTCCTCTGGCCGTGGTCGTCTGGAGGTATACTACAATAGGACCTGGGGTACAGTGTGTGATGATGGTTTCAGCTACATCGATGCTATAGTTGCTTGCAGACAGCTTGGTTATTCTACTTACGGTAGATATGGAAGTGTTTCAATCCTCGGGTAAGGATTTTGTAGCAAAAAAAAAAAAAAAAAAAAGAGAATTCAAACTCTGCTTATTATTCTCAGCTAACATGATAAAAATTCAATAGAATTAGAATTAGTTAGCATAAAAATTCAATAGAATTAGAATTAGTTAGAGTATTCTGGTCGAAACGTTGGTGGTTTGTTTCATAAGCTAATTTTATGAGAACTAATTCTATTGAAAAAGAGAATTACTCTAATTACCATTCTTTCCTAATGTATGTCTAATATAGTTTCAGTCAAGGAACAGGGAGAATTTTATTGGATAATGTCAACTGCAATAGTTATAACACTCGACTATCGGAGTGCAGTCACCGTGGATGGGGTGTCACCCTCTCATGCAGCCACTATGAAGATATTGCTCTGCAATGTTTGAACGCTACTATTGCTCCCATTTCCAGTGAGTGATCATTCATTAAGCAGAACTTTTCATCTCACAGTAGAGAGATTTCATTGCCTTTTTACTTCATATGATGTGACTTCTGTGTAGGACATGAACTTTTATGCTCCTCTATGTATGCAGTCCAAAAAAGTATTCCCCATAGTAAAAGTTCATGTACTATTCAACCTCTGTTTTTATTTCAGAATGTACAAGTATGAAAAGTTGTTCTCCTTGTTTCAGATGGTGATGTGAGGCTGGTTGGCTCATCTTACTCCAACCGTGGTCGTTTGGAGATTTACTATAATGGGAGATGGGGCACAGTGTGCGATGATGGTTTCAGTGCCATTGACGCTGCAGTTGCTTGCAGACAACTTGGTTATGCAACTTACAGTAGATATGGAAATGTTCGAACCTTTGGGTAAGGATTTAAATCCACTGTCAGTGATTATATCACTGATGGGTTTGTGTGCCTTTATCACACATGCAGTTATAGTCAAGGAAATGGGACAATTTTGTTGGATAATGTCAACTGTTATACTTCAAGTAATCGACTATCACAGTGCAGTCATCGTGGATGGGGTGTGACACTCTCTTGTAGTCACAGTGAAGATGTTGCTCTGCAATGCTCCACTGTTACCATTACTCCTCCTAACACTACTATCAGTGAGTATATCTGGAATACTGGAAATTAGCGTTCTTGTATTTTTAATAATATTATTTATACTACTTTATTTCCATACAAACCGCAGTGCAACCTCCAACAAACTTGAGACCCATCCTTTTTTTCTTTTGTAGAGAGGTTGTTGTCTATCAAGAGTGTCCTTTATTGAACATGTCTACAAGTAAATAGCATGTAGTGTATGAAAATTACCAGAATTATGAAAAAAAAACAAAACAAAAACAACAACAACGAAGATGTAACGTAGTAGCTATGGCTTTATAATGGCAGTAGGGAAGTAAGAAGTTTCATTCCAAAGGCAGAAAGACTCAGATACCTGGAAAATGTTAGAAACAAGCTGGCCAGATCAGCAGGTTGGCACAATCATGTTGTGCTGAATGCATGGAATTTTAGGGAGTGATGCAAGAAGATCTGGACTTGTCAAGTCATCAACAGGAAGCCAAGTCATTACACGATCTATATATTTATATACTCTGTCACTGACTAGCAACTAATCACTCAGATGAAAACTAATAACGCTCATAAAATGGCAAGCCTACGTACGTAGCTAGGGTTGCCAATTGCGGTGCTTTGTGCTAACAAGGCCTTCAAAATCAAGATTAAGTAAAGAGTTCCTAGGATATTACATCACGATAATTACATCGCAATACATAATACGTACACTAAAATAGCACATCACAACATAATAATTACATCATAATAATTACATCATATACACTATAAAATAGCACATCAAATTTTAATGTTACAAAAGTAGGTAGCTATTATAAGCATGAGACTATAGTTTACAAAGCATGAGACTATAGTCTGCACTACAGATTATTGTTACCTCAGATCTATTACGTCCCTTGAGTGATCTGCTGAAGGGTCATTTCTAAGCATGATTGATGACCAATCAGACTGCTCATATTCCTTACTGTTGGTCTGTACATGCTGTAGTATATCTACAGCATATTATACTTGTGTATATTTTTAGAACAAGCATCCCCCAACCCCCTGCTTTTTGTCTATAGGTCCACATAATTATTATGATCTTGTTTTACAGATGGTGATTTGAGGCTGGTTGGCTCTTCTTTTTCTTATCGCGGTCGATTGGAGATTTACTACAATGGGACGTGGGGCACAGTGTGTGATGATGGTTTCAGTTCTACTGATGCTAGAGTTGCTTGCAGACAGCTTGGTTATTCTACTTACATCAGATATGGAAGTGTTTCAACCCTCGGGTATGGTTTGTACACTATAATTATGCATGTATTCATCTGTCTTTATTGTACATGCAGCTATAGTCAAGGAACAGGGAGAATTTGGTTGGATAATGTCAACTGTATTAGTTCAAGTATTAGTCGACTCTCATCGTGCAGTCATCTTGGATGGGGAATCCTTCGTTCTTGTAGCCACAGTGAAGATGTTGCTCTACAATGCTCCACAACTACTCTTCCTACCATTGCCAGTGAGTTATAATTAAGCAGTCTGTACAATGAGTGTCATAACTTTCAGCTTTTAGAGTTATTTTGATTGTTTCAGATGGTGATTTGAGGCTTGTAAGTGGTTCTTCTTCTGTCTCTTATCGTGGCCGTCTGGAGATTTACTACAATGGAGTGTGGGGCACAGTACATGTGTGATGATGGTTTCAGCTCCATTGATGCCACTGTTGCTTGCAGACAACTTGGTTATTCAGGACACAGTAGATATGGAAATGTTGGAACCTTAGGGTAGGGATCTTTTCTTGACAATAGTGCAAACAAGTGTAATGATTATAATCTTATCACACATGCAGCTATAGTCAAGGAACAGGGACAATTTGGTTGGATAATGTCAACTGCTATAGTTCTAACACTCGACTATCACAGTGCAGTCATCTTGGATGGGGAGTGACTCGCTCTTGTTTCCACAGTGAAGATGTTGCTCTGCAATGCTTCAATACTACCAGTGAGTATTCATAGCAGTATAATTTCATCTCACAGTACAGAGGTTCCACAATATCTTTTATTTCAGATGGTGATTTGAGGCTGGTTGGTTCTTCTTTGTCGTATTATGGCCGATTGGAGATTTACTACAATGGAGTTTGGGGCACAGTGTGTGATGATGGTTTCAGCTCCACTGATGCTAGAGTTGCTTGCAGACAGCTTGGTTATTCTACTTACACCAGATACGGAAATGTTGTAACCTTGGGGTAGGGATCTGCATGCTCTGAACTAAAGTTTAAGCTAGAGTTGCTTGCAGACAACTTGGTTATTCTACTTAGTATAGATAATGAAATTTCACCCTAATCTACTAATGAGTATAGTGAGATGGGCAAAGCGAAGGGGTTCACTTCTCTTTACCAATTACATCTTTATCACATATGCAGCTTTAGTCGAGGAACAGGGAGAATTTGGTTGGATAATGTCAACTGCTATAGTTATAGCACTCGACTATCACAGTGCAGTCATCTTGGATGGGGAGTCCTTCGTTCTTGTAGTCACAGTGAAGATGTTGCTCTGCAATGTTCCAGCATCACTCTTCCTCCTACTGCCAGTGAGTTATTGATAAGCAATGATTTGTACTTTATGTATGTAATAGTAAGGTTCCATTATAGACCATTGAAGACATGTCTTAATTAATGATCAAACCTACGTACATGCAAAGTTCCAGAAGTTCCATGCAGCTCTTACTGCTAGAGTGTTATTATTTTGTTTCAGATGGTGCTTTGAGGCTGGTTGGCTCCATTTCCTCTTCAAGTGGTTGACTGGAGATTTACTACAATGGAGTTTGGGGCACAGTGTGTGATGATGGTTTCAGCTCCACTGATGCCACTGTTGCTTGCAGACAGCTTGGTTATTCAGGATACAGTAGATATGGAAATGTTGGAACCTTAGGGTAGGGATCTTTTCCTGACTATAGTGTACAAAAAAGTATAATAATTATTATCACTCATGCAGCTATAGTCAAGGAACAGGGAGAATTTGGTTGGATAATGTCAACTGCTATAGTTATAGCACTCGACTATCACAGTGCAGTCATCTTGGATGGGGTGTGACTCGCTCTTGTTATCACAACGAAGATGTTGCTCTGCAATGTTACAATAATACCATTTCCAGTGAGCAAGCATCAAGAGATTTGATTCCACTGTACTTTTGCTCATCAGTCAACCTATATTGAGGACACCTCAATACTAAGGGCAATTTCCCATGTCCCAAGAAATGTACTTTTTTATCTCTGGGGTGACAATAGTGTCAGTAACATATTTTGATTCTAAAATTATTATCATTTCAGATGGTGCTTTGAGGCTGGTTGGCTCATCTTACTCTAATCGTGGTCGTCTAGAGATTTACTACAATGGAGTTTGGGGCACAGTGTGTGATGATGGTTTCAGCTCCACTGATGCTAGAGTTGCTTGCAGACAGCTTGGTTACTCTACTTACAGTAGATATGGAAATGTTAGAACTTTCAGGTAGGGATCAACTTAGCGTTATTAACTGGACTATTTAGTTCGATTGGCAGTTTCTCATCAGGGATTTTCCCTGCAACGTGGGTGTTTCATTAGTGGATGGGAAACTTGTTATCAACAAAATTAATAGTGTCCTAATGGTTTTGATCTGTCTTTATCACACATGCAGCTATAGTCAAGGAACAGGGATAATTTGGTTGGATAATGTCAACTGCTATAGTTATAGCACTCGACTATCACAGTGCAGTCATCTTGGATGGGGTGTGACTCGCTCTTGTTTCCATAGTGAAGATGTTGCTCTGCAATGTTCCAGTACTACTATTACTCCCCCCACTTCTAGTATGTAAAATGATTAGGCAGTCATAGTGGTTTACGTTAAAATTCAATATCTGTGTAGAGAGTCCTGAAATGTTCACAGTTCCTTGACAAAACATGCAGTATCATTCAGTTTCAATAGAACTATTATATTCTGTTTCTTTCAGATGGTGCTTTGAGGCTGGTTGGCTCCTTTTCCTCTTCAAGTGGTCGTCTTGAGATTTACTACAATGGAGCATGGGGCACAGTGTGTGATGATGGTTTTGGCTCCACTGATGCTAGAGTTGCTTGCAGACAGCTTGGCTATTCTACTTACAGTAGATATGGAAGTGTTGGAACTTTAGGGTAGGGATCAACTTTAAATTTTTCACTCGAATGGCTATATGTAAAGAGCTACTTTATATGGCAATAATTATAATGATTGTTTATCACACATGCAGCTATAGTCAAGGAACAGGGAGAATTTGGTTGGATGATGTCAACTGCTATAGTTATAGCACTCGACTTTCATCATGCAGCCATCGTGGATGGGGTGTCCATAACTGTGGCCACAGTGAAGATATTGCTCTGCAGTGTTCCAACACTACTAGTACTTCTGTTAACAGTCAGTACTCTATAACTACAGTGTATAGTGCAACCTCTTTATATAAAGGATCCCCACATCTTTCAGTTTTGTTTGTTTCAGATGGTGCTTTGAGGCTGGTTGGGTCTTTTTTATCTTATCGTGGTCGTCTGGAGATTTACTACAATGGAGTTTGGGGCACAGTGTGTGATGATGGTTTCAGCTCCAGTGATGCTAGAGTTGCTTGCAGACAGCTTGGTTATTCTACTTACAGCAGATATGGAAATGTTGTAAACTTAGGGTAGGGATCTTTTCTTGACTAGCTATAGTGTGATAGATGTCTATAGATGTCTATTTTTATCACACATGCAGCTATAGTCGAGGAACAGGGAGAATTTGGCTGGATAATGTCAACTGCAATAGTTACAATGTTCAACTCTCAGATTGCAGTCATCGTGGATGGGGAGTCCTTCGTTCTTGTAGTCACAGTGAAGATGTTGCTCTGCAATGTTCCAGTATCACTCTTCCTCCAACTGCCAGTGAGTTATTGATAAGCAGTGATTATTAGTGATGTTCCATCGAGAGTATTTCTGTGCATCTCTATACACAAAGTTCCAGGTGTTCATGATAGCAGTAGAGAAGTTCCATGTAGCTCCTACTCTACTCATAGTGTCACAGAGTGTTAATATTTTGTTTCAGGTGGTGCTTTGAGGCTTGTTGGCTCATCTTCTTCTTCAAGAGGTCGTCTGGAGATTTACTACAATGGAGTGTGGGGGACAGTGTGTGATGATGGTTTCAGCTCCACTGATGCTAGAGTTGCTTGCAGACAGCTTGGTTATTCTACTTATAGCAGATATGGAAGAGTTGGACTTCTTGGGTAGGGATCCCTCTTTGATTTTTTCTTGACTATATTAGTGTTATATATTATGGAGGATTATCTTTATCACACATGCAGCTATAGTCAAGGAATTGGGAGAATCTGGTTGGATAATGTCAACTGCAATAGTTATAGCTCTCGACTATCACAGTGCAGTCATCTTGGATGGGGAGTACTTCGTTCTTGTAGTCACAGTGAAGATATTGCTCTGCAATGTTCAAGTACCACTACTCCTCCAACTCTCAGTGAGTTACCGATAATAAGCAGTGATTTTAACTCATGCAGAAGTAAGGTTCCACTGCAGCATTGAGGACATTATTTCATGAAAATAGTGTCATTAAAATTCTGATCCTATTTTTTGTCTACAGATGGTGATTTGAGGCTGGTTGGCTCTTCTTGGTCTTATCGTGGTCGTCTGGAGATTTACTACAATGGAGTGTGGGGCACAGTGTGTGATGATGGTTTCAGCTCCACTGATGCTAGAGTTGCTTGCAGACAGCTTGGTTATTCAGGATACAATAGATATGGAAGTGTTACAAGCCTTGGGTAGGGATCCTCTTTAATTTTCTCGACTACAATGTATATATATAATAAACTTGCATGTACTATGCTTTATCACACATGCAGCTATAGTCAAGGAACAGGGAGAATTTGGTTGGATAATGTCAACTGCTATAGTTATAGCACTCGACTATCACAGTGCAGTCATCTTGGATGGGGCGTGACTCGCTCTTGTTTCCATAGTGAAGATGTTGCTCTGCAATGTACTCCTTCTACAACTACCAGTGAGTGGTCACTTTTCTTCTGGAAATAGAGAAGTTCCACTGTACTTGAGTTTGTTAAGTTCCAGGACTATGTAGATTTCATGATAAAAAAATAGCTATAATTATTATGCTTTAGCTATATATATTAAGGATAAATTTGTTTCAGATGGTGCTTTGAGGCTTGTTGGCTCATTTTACTCTAACCGCGGTCGACTGGAAATTTACTACAATGGAGTGTGGGGCACAGTGTGTGATGATGGTTTCAGCTCCACTGATGCTAGAGTTGCTTGCAGACAGCTTGGCTATTCTACTTACAGCAGATATGGAAATGTTCGAACTTTTGGGTAACTAGTAGCTATAGCAAACTATATTATTTTCTTACTCAGTTAGCAACAGGCACATGTGTATTGCGAAAATTAATAATGATTGTATTTATCACACATGCAGCTATAGTCAAGGAACAGGGAGAATTTGGTTGGATAATGTCAACTGCTATAGTTCTAGCACTCGACTATCACAGTGCAGTCATCTTGGATGGGGTGTTATACGTTCTTGTAGCCACAGTGAAGATGTTGCTCTGCAATGTTCCAGCACCACTATTAGGTCAAATAGTGGCAGTCGAACTTCTGGTGCAGGTGAGTTGGAACAGGACACCATATAGCTATACTATTATTAGGATGATCTAACTGGTATTTTAGTAGCTACTATGCATGTATTTATTATGAAGCTGCTGCTGGTCATGAATTACATGTGAATTCATGTTGTATTGACTGGCCTTTGAATTATAGCCATTCCGGAATTGCTAACTAAGTACTTTTAGATTTTCCTTTGTTGCAAAGTTTGTCCCAGGGTATGTGTCCCTTATTGGAGGTTCCAACCAGCTACGTATAAGACCAGTTCCAAACCCCCAAAACTCCACGCACTTTTAGGTACATCACTGGGTGAACTCTTATAATTTTCAAAGCCAAGAGAGGCTCCACTGCAGTATATGCTTTTAGTGTGTCAAATACTATATTGTACTGGGGCTCAAGTTCCAAGGTGGCTTCATAAAATTTTCTCTGTGTTGTCTTATAGCAGTTGGAAGTTCTGTTGGAGGAGCTATTGGAGGCATTATCTGTACTGGACTGAGCATACTCATACTATACGCATAACTATGTAGTTATTTTACTGTCATTAGTCATAGAGTGTGTGTTCTGTAGTCATTAGTCAGTTAGCTATACTATCTTAATTGAGCTGTGAGTATTATTATATAAACTAAGTTCATTACATGGTGTCAGAGGTGGGATACAATGGCAGCCTACCAGATCCCAGCACTCGAGAAATTCTTCTTCAAGCCCGAAGAATGGCCACACTGGATTAGCTAGGCGCTTTGAAAGATTTCGTCAAGTGTCAGGATTAGCCACTAAAATGGAGGAGAACCAAGTGAACACTCTTGTTTATTCTATGGGCGAAAAAGCGGATGAAGATGCCAAAAAGACTGTCAAAGATAAATTTGAAGCTCATTTCGTAAAGACGAGAAATACTATTTTAAGAGAGAGCAAAATTTAGGGTAGGTGTGGGTATTATGAGTCGGCTAGGTATTGTTGTTCTTTTCTTGGAAATGGATTATCTAAGAATGGCTCCAGATATAAAATAAGTTATATAGAACTAATGTGTAGAGAAAGTAATAAAAACATTGCATCTTGTAGATAGGAGTTATGACCTTACATGATACACTCAGGAAGGTATTATGAGTCAAAGGTATGAATTATGAGTCACTGGCTTGATTTTTGTCTCTAAACTAAGAATTGATAATGTAGCTAAGATTTCTACAACTTCTTGTAGCATAATTGCTTCCCCGTGCTTTTGAAATTCAGATCAGTCAGTTCTTATTTAGTATGTCTATGCATGAATAAGGCATTTTCTGGATGATCAAAAGTTTTCATATCTAAAGTAGCTATCAACTCTTGTAGATTCTTGATAAGTCGTGAATCCATAATAGGGACTGACTCATAATACCCACACCTACTCTAATAGCCGCAAGCAGGGAGAAAATGAAACAGCTCATGATTTTATTGTTACAGTTCACTGTCTAGCTGAACACTGCGTTTGTAGAACTACGAGACTGATGAATTAAATAGTAGTCGGTATTAGAGATGCAAAACTTCCAACTGAACGCAAAGCTTACCCTGGAAAAAGCCGAAACTGAGGTCATGCAAATCAGCAACAAGGTACGATCAGAACCAGCCAAGATACAGAAGATATTGGAACCATCAAAGGTCACATTGGACAGCTGCAGACATTTACGAGGTCAATAGCTACAAGAAATCAGAGCAGCCAAGCGATTCAATCCTACAATACAATCTACACAAATCATGTACAAGATGTGGTCAGTCTCCCCCTCATAGCAAGCCTCAATGTATATGTCCAGCCAGAGATAGACTAAATCATCTCCATGGATGTCAACTGTGTCTATCAACAAGAGAAAAATCTAATTCAAAGTTGATACTGGAGACGATGTAACTGTCATCCCCAAGAATGAATACTGCAACATGCAGTCCTAATCATGCAGGACTTGAGCAACAAGGTACGATCAGAACCACTGCTTCACTTACGCTAAGAGGATATACGCAGTGCCAATGAGAAGTAATCCGAAGAACATAAATCTGGTTCCAACTATATTATGCTGAAATTTAAATAGACCACGATAGCTATAGCTAATAATACAGCTATAACAATAATAATTATAGTTCCATAAATTGATCATGATAGCCCCGCCCTGGCCTTTCAAATAACCTGACATATATGACGGTGCCATGCAGAAATCACTTTTTCATTAGCTGGTTTTGATGAATTAATTCCAAACTTCAATCCACATTGTGTGTAATGGCAGGCCATCACCACTATAGCTAGTAATCATGAGTTATGGTGAGCCAAACAAAGTGGTTAAAAGTATTGCTGCTTGAGACTGTCACATAATGAGTGATCTCTTTTATGAGTATATAAAAATAGGCATGCGGTGCATGCATATGAAATTTTTTTTGCTAAAATCAATCACCTTCCACTATAAAAATTATCTAATGAAAACTATGACTGTATGCTTAGGCAAAGCAGGGCTATTTCGAATGGCAGGGCTATTCCGTAGGGTTAAATATTTTCAAAAGTCCATGAGCTTACGAGCTCTATTTTGAAAGATATATTCTATAGTAGATTATATCCTCCAACATTGAGCTCAAAAGTCTCAGTAGTTTCAGAAATATTTGAACCTATGGAATAGCCCCGCCATTCGAAATAGACCTTAGCTTTTTTATTTGCTCAGGGTTCCAAGGAAATAATCATGTAGTGAGGCAGTATTTTTCACATTCCTGTGCCTACTCATAATCACACGCATAGTATACTTATAGCTCTGTAGCTATAGCAACATGCAACATGATTCAAGGTCAGTATCGGAGCACACCTACATATTAATAGGAACCAGATTGTATGAGCATGGTAGGTAGCTAAACATCCAAATAGCCAGCTAAATGGCTTACTATAATGCCAACCACAGGAGAAAGAATTGCCACCCAGAATGGAGCTGCAGCAATAATGATACCAATGGCAGCAGGAGTAGCCCCTTTCTTTTTAGCCTGCAGTACAAGAATAAGTGACAGAAGGAGGTGGCATTTTGATTGTCTCAAGTCCACCTCTGGACTATTCCGGGAAGAACGGTCCCATTAAAGAGTAGGCAGCATTGGTAATTGCAGTTGCTGCTAGGAATATAACAAGCGTGCTGACATCCCTGCACTTTTTCCTAGTTTGGGACTCAGCAGAAGAAGATTCTGTCTCTTCTTTAATATTTTGGACTGAAGAAGATGACCTAAGTGGTTCTAGTGGTAGAGCTGGTGATGACGACGATGATCTTGAATCGAAATCTGATGACGAATCTTGCTGTTGAAGTAAATGTCCACTTTGTTTCTTGCTAACAAGTCTTCTATTTGAAATCCCATTAGATATCATGGTGCAGAGCTGGTGTTGGCTAGATCACTACTGTCCATTAGCCATAGAAATCGAAATGAGCTTGAGAAATTTTTTTCTGCTTAGCTACCCTAAAAAAAACCCTCCCATACTTTTGTTAGCTAGCTACCTCCTGTTCTGAATGAAAAATACTTGAACTTCCTTAATAGAGTATAATAGCTGACATAGAAATAATTTAGCGTGCGAATAATTCCACGTCCCGGCCACGCCCATAAACCACACCACCATGTTCGCGTAGTCGACCCTTTACCACATTTCCATATTCATATTTATGGTAAAGGGTTTATAGTTGCCAGGCTTAGTAATATTATGTCCGGCATGTACCTATGGGTGTGGTTTTATGTCCCTGGGGTACATGCCCCTTGAATTTTCAGCTGCCCAGTTCCAACACATCAGTGCTGATAATAGGTGTAGCTAAGGTGTGGTTTTCATATTTTAGAGGTGTGGTTTGTGAGTGTGGTTTTATGTCCCTGGGGTACATGCCCCCATACAACTACATCCTACTTAATTTCGGTGTACAGAGAATCATGGAGAATTGATAAAATAAATCTAGCTAGCTATGTTTTTGCATAGTGATCGATAAGACTAGCAACACAGCCTGTGGGCAAAAAATACATTATACTCAGCTTGGTAGATAAATTGGCTATCATACGACATGGTGGTACACAGGTATTAGATTACCTGAGCCAGCATCACTTCTGCAAAGATTAATGCCATGAGAGTGAAGGATAGAAACTGTGTTAGTATCCCTCCAAGCAAGGATCCAAGAAATTCACTACAGAGTGAGAGATTACTGATCAAGGAACTGGAAGAGACCTAAAACGTACCCCAAGTTTAGTCCACATGAAGCTATTCCAGATATGAATGGAATATATACTTCTCGCTCTATTTCATTGTTCGTACTTATCCTGAACCTCCAATAAGGACAAATTATTGACCTTCAACGTCACAAATGTTCACTTTTCCCAACCTCTCTACAAGGGATAAAAATGGCTGTCCCCAGCATTTCCTTTTATTATGGAGATTCCACTGCCTGGCTTGATCAATCATATCAGAATAAGCAGTGATCATCCCAAAAGCAATTCCTACTCCATCAATGAGTAATGACACAACAAAGTACCAATATTTCCTGTAGAATAGAGCCGGGGTGGGTGGGGGGGGGGGGGGGGGGGGAACAAATTTTACATACACTGTACATAGGGGGCCATCTAACTGTAAGTCGCTTCATCATACTTCAGCTATTCAAGACTAGCTATAGCAGGGACAATTCATCTAAGTATGATGAGAATTTGAAACGGTTAAATTTAAACAGGTTTTCTATCTGGTATTGTCACATTATTATTCATTTGTTATTTTTAGCTAGCCATGCAGTTAGCAAAATCCATTACATATGGAACTCCTGTGAAATATGGTATAGCTAATATGATGAAACTCAGAACAATTAAGAATGCTCCAATGATGCTGAAGCTCCTGCGATGTCCCTGCAGTTTAAAAACACAATTTTGTGCAGATATAATGTATAGCTACTAAGATTAAGGGATACTGTCCTTTACTACAATGGTAGAACCTTACCATTTTGTCTGAGATTATTCCTACAGGAAATGCTGCCAGAAAAAATGTCAGAGCTGCTATGAAAGTGGTCAAACCAACAAGCGCAGGGGTCAGATGGGATATATATATAGTACAGCAGTTTAGCAATTTTTTGTGCACCATGAATTTTGATACATAGTCATTACACATCATAAAGGTTATTTTCAGATAGGGAGCCCTCTTGAAATTAACTCCTGGTGACCTCTAGTCATCAATTAACTTTGAAAACCACGACCTCCTATTTTAGAACCATTTATACTTGGATTGACTATGGGTATGAGAACGAAGCTGACACTTTGAGGAGTAAAATGAGATCAGAATCACACCCTGGTCCCATATCTCATTCCACTCCAAAGTTATGATAATTTTAATCTTATTTTGCATAAATGCAATGTATGCACCTCTAAAAGTTGCAAGCACATGTCTGAAATTGCAAGCACATTCAAGGAATTACAGTCACTCTGATTACTGTGCTCTGATCTGCTACCAAGTCAAGTAAGTTAGCTCGGTATTTGCTAACTACCACACTTTATTGCATGTAGCTATAGGTGAATTAGCTAGCTAGCGTCGTGTTAATGGCAAAATGTCACATGCATGCTTGTAAATGCTACTGTATCCACATTAAAACGACCTAAATCAGCTGCCATCATTGATTGGGAGTACAATAACAAGGCACCAATTGGTGGTGGCTACAAATCTTTAGCGCTTTTGAGTTGTTCAATGTCAATGTTCATTGGCATGTATCAATGTTCATTGGTACGTATGTATCTAAGTCTTGGATACATGCCAATGAACATTGACATTGAACTCAGTGGCGTATCTAGCGAGGTGCTCAAGGTGCTCGAGCACCCCCCTCAGCTGCTAGCTAGCTTTTTCAGTAGGCTCGCTTCTATAGTTATCTATCCAATTATTTAAAGCTGATCATCTAGCAAGAGTTTAATATTACACTTACAGAAAGAGCAGATATCACATCGGCGAGGCGCATGCGCCCGGCACGTTTTTACCCTAAATAATGCACATCTCGATCTAAAATTTCTGTGCTTCTTTATTCAGTCTGCACCAGTGTCTTCTCACTTCTGATCCTGTACCCTGGTAAAGTAGGGTAGCTAATACTTAGGCCATCATCTGGGTATAATAAAGAGGGTGTGGTTAATCAAAAGTGGGCGTGGTTCGAAAAAATTTCGCGCGCGCTTACGTAGCTAGCAAGCACCCTCCTAGCTCAAACTCTAGATACGCCACTGGAACTACTTGATGATTGGGATGCATGGCCAGAGGCACTGCTACGGCTGGTACGGCCATGCACCATTCAGAGTTTTTTTGTTTGTTTGATAATAACAATGACTTATAGTTAGTACATGGCATTGCCTAGATCATACCAGATTGAAATTGAATCAATAACATTAAATTTTACTGGAGGGCTTCCTCCCCAGATGGTAGCTATAGGGTAGGTGTGGGTATTATGAGTCAGCTAAGTATTGTTGCTCTTTTCTTGGAAATGGACTATCTTAGAATCCTGAAAATTGCTCCAGATATAAAATAGGTTATGTAGAACTAATGTGTGGAGAAAGTAATAAAAATATTGCATCTTGTAGATAGGAGTTATGATCGTACATAACATACTCAGGAAGGTATTATGAGTCATAGGTATGAATTATGAGTCGCTGGCTTGATTTTTGTCTCTAAAAATCGATAATGTAGCTAAAATTTCTACAAAATAAAAATAATAACTTTAGATTACTTTAAAATTCATTTTTTACTCCATCTTGTGGCATCATTGCTTCCCTGCGCTTTTTTAATTCAGATTGGTTACGATTGTACCCATTTTTAAACTTCTCATTTAAGATTATGTTTATGCATGAATGAGATATTTTCTGGATGATTTTATTTGATCAAAAGACCAAAAAAATGATTAAGTTTTCATATCTAAAGTATCAACTCTTGTAGATTCTTATCAAGTGGTGAACCCATAATAGGGACTGACTCATAATACCCACACCTACCCTATGCATGGCCGCACCACTACAAATGAGCTGGATCCAGTTCTGGTATGGCAACATTGATGAGACATCATGCTGGCTAGCATTAATTGAAGTTCAACCAAACGAAATTGGAACAACTGCAGAAAAAATCTGAAGAAAAAGTTGGTACACCAGCACCTGTGCAAACACTTTCAATAAATTAACAGTTGACCTCAAGGACACCAAATGTTTCCTCTATAAGGATCTGTAGGTCTTCACAATGCTTCTACCTACAATATTGATGAGAAGGTTTGGGCACCCTCTGCTCCCCATTCTCATGCAGTGTTATTTATTTATTTTGCAGTGCATAGCTACACATGGTGAATGGACAGAATCCCCTAAATGCATTACTGCAATTTGTATTGAACTCCAACTGTGTTGTGTACACGGATATGCTGTGTACCCGGATATGCTGTAATGCATTATAATCATCGCTATTTATAAAGCAACGTACGTAGACTTAGCTATTATTAGCTAAACAGACAGCGTTGGTGAAAATGGTCAAAATAAAACTTGATGTCGCACTTTTTCTGGTACTCTCTGTCTACTCTTCCCTGGCTGCGGCTGCAAGTATGATAGACTAGCTATAAATTTAATAATTCCACCCGTAGCTATAGCTAATTATATCGCTCATAGGCTGACTGATTTTTTGTCTAGCTAGATTTTTTTTTAAAATAACTACAGTTGGCCTTTTTCATATGTAAGATTCTGGCAGAATGGACTTGTGGTTGAAAGCAGCAGTGCTAACTAAATTTTCATGGGGGGGGGGGGGGGGGGGGGGGGGGAGAAAGAGAGAGAGAGAGAGAGAGAGAAGGGTTATAGTAACAGAAGGCAGATCAAGTCTTGATGGATTATGCTATAGCAAGATTACTTTTTGAGAAAATAAATAAGTAGCTAGGACTCTGAGTCAAAAGAGTAGCTAGTGGCAGTTAAAAAAAAAAAAAAAAAAAAAATAAGTCCATTCTGCCACTTTGAGTATCCGTAGCTAATAATGTCACCTCAACAATATTAAGTAGCTATATACAATGGAACCTCTAAATGTGGACACCTTTGGGACCAGCGAAAAGTGTCCTGATTAGAGAGGTGTCCCTATTTCAGGGGTTAAATTATACACATTTATATTGTGTTGGGACCAGCGAAAAGTGTCCTGATTAGAGAGGTTTTTGCATTTCAGGGAGTCCACATTTAGGTACTTCTCAGTAATGTCAACCTCTGCTTGTAACAAGGTCATCATACCCATATTATCAAGGTCAAAGATCACAACTTATACATTATGTACTAATTAAGTATAGTATTAGTCCTGCAGACCACAGATGTGTATCTGTTTAATTCAAGGTAACCACACCATGCAAGGTCAAAGATCAAAACAAGTACAGCTGCTTGCTTCAAAATCATATAGACTCTTCCTGCATCTCTTCAACTGCATAGCACTGTTAGCCGCTTCTATAGCCTTGATGGTGTCAAAGCGGACAATGGTCCATCAGGATTGGAGAGATCCCTATACCAGGTGCAACTATTTGAGAAGAGCCACAAGCAGCTTTTGGAGCAGTTGTCTTACAGCAGTCTCTAGCTAGCTCTCGCACGAAGCAATCGTGATTGACGATCTACCACGTGAAAAAAAAAAATGCGTGCAAAAATTTATGACAGTAAAAATTATGAAAAATAAAACTTCAACTCTTTATACCAATGGTGAAATAGATAAATTTTTTCCCTGACGAAATTAACCCGCCCTATGGTAGCTAATATAAAGCATTTATAGCACAACCTTAAATAGGGGTCATGAAAGATGTGGTACTTCTATGTAAGCAGTAGCTATAGAACATACAACTTTAGTGTTCCTAGTGTCAAGTAGTCAAAAAATCAGAGGAGGCACCTTGGCTCACTTTTCTCATGCTGGCTACAGTGCTGGATATTAAGCTCATGCATCAGGCAACGTCAATATATGCAGCCAGGAAGATTGATTCAGGCACATGATCAATATATACCTTGTTATTCATAGGACGATTGATTCTGCACTTTAAAAACAAGAGTGTACTTTATACCATAACAGTAATAAAGGTTATAACTGTTTACGGAGAGCATTCTTTAGATATGCAATACACACTTTCATTTTAAAGTGTGTTTGGAGTTCTTGTTGATTTGATTTAATACTTGGGAAAGACATTTCAAAAAAAAAATACAGGGTGATGGCATGCAGAGCCAGAAATAACTGGTCACTGATCAGGAAATAGCTGACCAATGACTATCTGACCAAATCTTTATACTGAGGGTTATAGTGTTCTTGTTTGTTTTTTTTTGTTTTTTTTTTGTTGTTGTTTTGTTCCAGATGGTGATTTGAGGCTGGTAGGCTCATCTTACTCCAACCGTGGTCGCCTGGAGATTTACTACAATGGAGTGTGGGGCACAGTGTGTGATGATGGTTTCAGCTACACTGATGCTAGAGTTGCTTGCAGACAGCTTGGTTATTCAGGATACAGTAGATATGGAAGAGTTGGACTCCTTGGGTATGGATCTTTTCTTAATATGCATGTATATATATACAGTGATTGTGCTATCTTTATCACACATGCAGCTATAGTCAAGGAACAGGGAGAATTTGGTTAGATAATGTCAACTGCTATAGTTCTAGTACTCGACTATCAGAGTGCAGTCATCTTGGATGGGGAGTCCTTCGTTCTTGTAGCCACTATGAAGATATTGCTCTTCAATGTTCCACTACCACTATCACTCCTACTACTCTTCGTTTCAGTGAGTACATTCATTCAAGAAATAGATTCTATTTTAAAGTCTAATTTCATTAGGGGAGGGGACAGGGGGAGGGGATAGGGGAGGGGATAGGGGAAGGATAGGAGAGGGAAATAGGGGAGGGGATAGGGCAATGAAGGGAAAGGAGGGCTAGTTGGCTATCTGCTGCATCTATGTCATAAGTATACAAATTGACCTGATCAGTGACATTCCATCACTCACACACATAACTATGCCAAATGACACTGCACATACATTACTCTACTAGTTATAGCACTGAAGGGAGTGTTGTATGTGTAATATAGCACAAGAAGTGTGATCAAGAGGCCAATAATTTATAGCACGAGGCGAAGCCAAGTGCTATATTGTGCCTCGAGACCACACTTTGAGTGCTATATTACACGACCTTCAGTGCTCTAAGTAGTTTTTTTTACAGAGGAGCACTATACTATATCTATGCGAAGCCAAGTGCTATATTGTGCCTCGAGACCACACTTCGAGTGCTATATTACACGACCTTCAGTGCTCTAAGTAATTTATTGTAGTTTTTTTTACAGAGGAGCTGTACCACACTATGTCTATGAGGACATAAGGTGACAAGTCAATCTTGATGACTATGATTGATGATGTTGATTGGGAATGTTGAGCTCCCCCACCCCCTCCCCCTGCTCCCCCCCCCCCCCCCCCCCCCAAAAAAAAATAAAATAAAAATAAAAATTAAATACTGTAAATGGTATAGTGTCAATCAAGTTAATGTTCATGGTACAGTTGGAGTAATTTCCTGAGAATCCAAGTATATAGGTGCATGTAACTTTTCTCCTCAGACTTTATCTTCAATTTTTACAATTTAATGATATTCATTGAGTCTTGATTGAATTTTTTGGTTAATAATCACATTGTTTGGAAACCACAGAGCCCAACGCATTCTGTAAAACTGTGAGTCTATTGGCTTGCTTTGTAACTGTTCTAGCGTGTTCCAATTGGTGCATAGGTGGATCAGTTGTGCTTTGTGCGGCTTCCCGTGTTGACTTTATCGTGCATTTGCACGCTAAAGCGTGCTAAATCGTGACAATAAATGGCGCATGTAGCTAGACGTTATTTTCCACGAGATTACGCGAGATTATTGCCGTTTCTACACCTTTTTCAGCAGAATTATACGATAAAGTGCTCTTAGCGCGTATCTACGGCGTATTATTGCGTACTTACACGCTTTAACAGATTGTACGCGTAATTGTGTGCTGAATTCTACACGGGTTGCTTTGTAACTGTGTTCCAATTGGTGCATAGCTGGATCAGTTGTGCAATTCATTGCATGCATCCAGCACTGTGCTGCATGGGCTGAACTGTATGAGTTTCATACAGCACAGCCTATTCAAAAATCAAAAATGGTGCTGTATGAAGGATATAGCACAGTATACTGCTCCTTTGATCCATCCACGCAAGTACAATAATATACTATATGCCATTGTAGGATGCATGTGATCATTCAGTGTACTCTGCACACCTATAGTGTGTGTATTGGGACATTTTAGTGCTTCTGGCTTCTTTTTGGAGTGTGAGATTCTCTAAGTGGTTATGAAAAGGAATGTTGACTTTTTAAAGAGATGACTTAGCAAGCCCCAAATAGGATGACGGGTCATACTGTATCCTTGATACCTTACTAGTATAGTATTATTCATCATCCTGTTTGCTAAGTCAGCTCTTCCCAAAGGATATGTTATATCCTTTGAAATTTCCTGCACAGTAAGTGCATAATCATGCAGTGCACGCTAATAAGAAAATATTGCTTTTGCTTCAGATGGTGATTTGAGGCTGATTGGCTCCTCTGGCCGTGGTCGTCTGGAGATTTACTACAACGGGACATGGGGCACAGTGTGTGATGATGGTTTCAGTTCCACTGAGGCCACTGTTGCTTGCAGACAGCTTGGTTATTCTACTTACAGCAGATATGGAAGTGTTGGAACCTTAGGGTAGGGATCAACTTTAAATTTTTCACTCAAATGGCTACATAAGTAGCCATTTGAGTGATACAATCATTATAATTATCACCATATAAAGTAGCCTACTTTATATGGTGATAATTATAATACTTAATTGTTTATCACACATACAGCTATAGTCGAGGAACAGGGAGAATTTGGTTGGATGATGTCAACTGCTATAGTTATAGCACTCGACTCTCATCATGCAGCCATCGTGGATGGGGCAGCCATAACTGTGGCCACTATGAAGATGTTGCTCTGCAGTGTTCCAACACTACTAGTAATTCTGTTAACAGTCAGTACTCTTATAACTGTCTATAGAAATAGCTATAGTGCAACCTCATGTACTCTATAAACAAAGAATCCCCACAACTTTCAGTTTTAGGATGCTATAAATTTTTTGTTTGTTTCAGATGGTACTTTGAGGCTGGTTGGCTCTTCCTTGTATCGTGGCCGTCTGGAGATTTACTACAATGGAGTGTGGGGCACAGTGTGTGATGATGGTTTCAGTGCCACTGATGCTAGAGTTGCTTGCAGACAGCTTGGTTATTCTACTTACAGTAGATATGGAAATGTTGGAACCTTAGGGTAGGGATCTGCATGCTCTTAGCTAAAGTGTTATACATTTTGTACTTTGTGTAATAATGTATTTATCACACATGCAGCTATAGTCGAGGAACAGGGAGAATTTGGTTGGATAATGTCAACTGCAATAGTTACAATGTTCAACTATCAGATTGCAGTCATCGTGGATGGGGAGTCCTTCGTTCTTGTAGTCACAGTGAAGATGTTGCTCTACAATGTTCCAGTATCACTCTTCCTCCAACTGCCAGTGAGTTAATTATAAGCAGTGATTTGTTCCATTGTAGACTATTGAGAATTTTTTTGTGCATCTCTATACATGATAGCAGTAGAGAAGTTTGATGCAGCTCCTACTCAACTCATATGTAGTGTCACAGTGTCATGTATTTGTTTCAGGTGGTGCTTTGAGGCTTGTTGGCTCATCATCTTCTTTAAGAGGTCGCCTGGAGATTTACTACAATGGAGTGTGGGGGACAGTGTGTGATGATGGTTTCAGCTCCACTGATGCTAGAGTTGCTTGCAGACAACTTGGTTATTCTACTTACAGTAGATATGGAAGAGTTGGACTCCTTGGGTAGGGATCCCTCTTTAATTACGTAGTGTCTATTATGGAGGTTTGTCTTTATCACACATGCAGTTATAGTCAAGGAATTGGGAGAATTTGGTTGGATAATGTCAACTGCAATAGTTATAGCACTCGACTATCACAGTGCAGTCATCGTGGATGGGGAGTCCTTCGTTCTTGTAGTCACAGTGAAGATATTGCTCTGCAATGTTCAAGTACCACTACTCCTCCAACTCTCAGTGAGTTACCGATAAGCAGTGATTTAACTCATGCAGAAGTAGGGTTCTATTGTAGCATTGAGGACATTATTTCATGAAAATAGTGTCATTAAAATTCTGATCCTATTTAGATGGTGATTTGAGGCTGGTAGGCTCTTCTTGGTCTTATCGTGGTCGACTGGAGATTTACTACAATGGAGTGTGGGGCACAGTGTGTGATGATGGTTTCAGCTCCACTGATGCTAGAGTTGCTTGCAGGCAGCTTGGCTATTCTACTTACAGTAGATATGGAAATGTTGGAAGATTTGGGTATGGATTAATTAACTTAGCCTTACCAAAAATATGATTTGATTGAGGTCTAGCCTCGTACCCAGGCCCGCTTTTTTCGCGGGGTGGTGGAAAAGCAAAGGGCCTGGTATAAGTTGCATGGTACATGCATTCCATCCCAACAATTAGGGGGGACTCGCTATACTTTCGGGCACATCCGTTACACAAACCGTAATTAACATTACATCATTGTAATTTTGAGAGCTGAGTCAGCAGCTAGCTCCAGACTGTTCTGTCTTTCTGCGCTGGATTCAACTCACCTCACTCCCAGAAGCGTTCTGTGCAAGCTGTAAGTTTGTGTCGCTACCAACTGGTTAGACGAGAAGAGTCGCTGCTATCAAAGTATCTTGTTTTTGACCATAAGCTTGGCTTGAGAGGGATAGTGCTGTTCTTGTTGTGTCTTAGTTTATTTCACTGATGTGGATAAGATCTGGAGCCAGATCTAGCTAGCTAGCTAGCTTTAAGCTAATGGAATGAACACGTGCTACATACGTTTTTATGATTACATCATTCATCATGTACAAAATTTTATGTATTATTTCATGTCTAATTAAGCGCATGCGCATGCAACTTATACCAGGCCCTTTGCTTTTCCACCACCCTGCGAAAAAAGTGGGCCTTGGTACGAGGCTAATTGAGGTCATGTTTTTATCACACATGCAGCTATAGTCGAGGAACAGGGAGAATTTGGTTGGATAATGTAAACTGCTATAGTTATAGCACTCGACTATCACAGTGCAGACATCTTGGATGGGGAGTCCTTCGTTCTTGTAGCCACAGTGAAGATGTTGCTTTGCAATGTTCCACTACCACTATTACTCCTCCTCCTACTTCTTCCAGTGAGTAATCAATAGGCAAGGGGTTCTAAGAGACTTGTGGTGCTACAGCTCTGTGTCTTAGTAAGCCTTTACAGAGGTATTGCTTTATTAAAAAAATGCCTGCATGGAGCCATGTGCATTCAGGGAATAGTACTGTAAACAGACAAGATTCTCATGCACTGACACTTGCTAGCATAATTATAGTAACTAACTGGAGTTATAGAATGCTGGAGATTTGGATAAAAAATTTGGACAGGTCTACTAGCTACATGCACAAAATGTAATTAGAATAGAATTGTTTCAGATGGTGCTTTGAGGCTGGTCGGCTCATCTTACTCTAACCGTGGTCGTCTGGAGATTTATTACAATGGAGTTTGGGGCACAGTATGTGATGATGGTTTCAGCTCCAATGATGCTAGAGTTGCTTGCAGACAGCTTGGTTATTCTACTTACAGTAGATATGGAAATGTTGGAAGATTTGGGTATGGATTAGTTAGCTTTACCTGATGATTTGATTGAGGTCTGTCTTTATCACACATGCAGCTATAGTCGAGGAACAGGGAGAATTTGGTTGGATAATGTCAACTGCTATAGTTATAGCACTCGACTATCACAGTGCAGACATCTTGGATGGGGAGTCCTTCGTTCTTGTAGCCACAGTGAAGATGTTGCTTTGCAATGTTCCACTACCACTATTACTCCTCCTCCTACTTCTTCCAGTGAGTAATCAATAGGCAAGGGGTTCTAAGAGACTTGTGGTGCTACAGCTCTGTGTCTTAGTAAGCCTTTACAGAGGTATTGCTTTATTAAAAAAATGCCTGCATGGAGCCATGTGCATTCAGGGAATAGTACTGTAAACAGACAAGATTCTCATGCACTGACACTTGCTAGAATAATTATAGTAACTAACTGGAGTTATAGAATGCTGGAGATTTGGATAAAAAATTTGGACAGGTCTAGCTACATGCACAAAATGTAATTAGAATAGAATTGTTTCAGATGGTGCTTTGAGGCTGGTCGGCTCATCTTACTCTAACCGTGGTCGTCTGGAGATTTATTACAATGGAGTTTGGGGCACAGTGTGTGATGATGGTTTCAGCTCCAATGATGCTAGAGTTGCTTGCAGACAGCTTGGTTATTCTACTTACAGTAGATATGGAAATGTTGGAAGATTTGGGTATGGATTAGTTAGCTTTACCTGATGATTTGATTGAGGTCTGTCTTTATCACACATGCAGCTATAGTCGAGGAACAGGGAGAATTTGGTTGGATAATGTCAACTGCTATAGTTATAGCACTCGACTATCACAGTGCAGTCATCTTGGATGGGGAGTCCTTCGTTCTTGTAGCCATAGTGAAGATGTTGCTCTGCAATGCTCCAGTACTACAGTAACTCTTCCTCCTACTTCTTCCAGTGAGTAATCAATAAGCAAGGGGTTTTCTAAAAGAGATAAGTGCTTGTGGTGCTACTGCTCTGTGCCTTAGTAAGCCCTTACAGAGGTATTGCTTTATTAAAAAATGCCTGGAGCCATATGCATTCAGGGAATGGTAAACAGACAAGATTCTCATGCACTGACACTTGCTAACATAATTATAGTAACTAACTGGAGTTATAGAATGCTGGAGATTCGGACAGGTCTAGCTACATAATCTTAAAATGTAATTAGCTAAAGTAGAAGTCTTTCTATTTGTTTCAGATGGTGCTTTGAGGCTGGTTGGCTCATCTTACTCTAACCGTGGTCGTCTGGAGATTTACCACAATGGGACATGGGGCACAGTGTGTGATGATGGTTTCAGCTCCACTGATGCTAGAGTTGCTTGCAGACAGCTTGGCTATTCTACTTACAGTAGATATGGAAATGTTGGAAGATTTGGGTAAGGATTAGCTTTACCTGATGATTTGATTGAGGTCTATCTTTATCACACATGCAGCTATAGTCAAGGAACAGGGACAATTTGGTTGGATAATGTCAACTGCTATAGTTATAACACTCGACTATCACAGTGCAGTCATCTTGGATGGGGAGTCCTTCGTTCTTGTAGCCATAGTGAAGATGTTGCTCTGCAATGCTCCAGTACTACAGTAACTCTTCCTCCTACTTCTTCCAGTGAGTAATCAATGAGCAAGGGGTTTTCTAAAAGAGATAAGTGCTTGTGGTACTACTGCTCTGTGCCTTAGTAAGCCCTTACAGAGGTATTGCCCTGGAGCCATGTGCATTCAGGGAATGGTAAACAGACAAGATTCTCATGCATCGACACTTGCTAACATAGTAACTAACTGGAGTTATAGAATGCTGGAGATTTGGATAAAAATTTTGGACAGGTTTAGCTACATGCACATAGTATTGATTTTCAATCTTAAAATGTAGAAGTGTTACTATTAATTTTATTTCAGATGGTGCTTTGAGGCTGGTTGGCTCATCTTACTCTAACCGTGGTCGTCTGGAGATTTACTACAATGGAGTGTGGGGTACAGTGTGTGATGATGGTTTCAGCTCCACTGATGCTAGAGTTGCTTGCAGACAGCTTGGTTATTCCACTTACAGTAGATATGGAAATGTTGGAAGATTTGGGTATGGATTAATAATTAACTTAGCCTACCAAAAATGTAGATGATTTGATTGAGGTCTGCATATCTTTATCACACATGCAGCTATAGTCAAGGAACAGGGAGAATTTGGTTGGATAATGTCAACTGCTATAGTTATAGCACTCGACTATCACAGTGCAGTCATCTTGGATGGGGTGTTACACGTTCTTGTAGCCACAGTGAAGATGTTGCTCTGCAATGTTCCAGCACCACTATTAGCTCAAGTAGTGGCCGTGGAACTTCTGGTGCAAGTGAGTTAGAACAGGATACGATATAGCTATGGAATTATTGGGATGATCCAACTGGTTCATTATGTATTTGAGTAGATGGGTACTATCTATGCATGTATTTATTATCAATTGAGCTGCTGAGTTACATGTGAATTCATGTTCTGTTGATTGGCCTTTGAATCATAGCTATTTGGGCAGATCTAGCTTCCGGAATTGCTAAGTATACTTTTAGATATAGTATTCCTTTGTTGTGAAGTTTGTCCCCCTTCAGTGTATGTGTCCCTTATTATAATACCCAGTTTCAAACCCCCAAAACTCCACGCACTTTTTTGGTGCATCACACTGAGCAAACTCTTGCAATTTTCAAAGCCCCAAAGCTCACAGTAGAGAGGCTCCACTGCAGTATTATTCTTTTAGTGTACTAGCTATATATTGTACTGGGGACAATTAATTCTCAGGCTTCATAACATTTTCTCTGTGTTGTCTTATAGCAGTTGGAGGTTCTGTTGGAGGAGCTATTGGAGGCATCATCTTTCTTGTATTTTGCATTGCTGGATGTATAGTATTTGCTAATGGCTGTAAGGGCAACAGGCGAAATTCCCTTCCTCCTCCTAGATCACACAATGTGGTGACTCCTTCTACTAATTCGGATTCTCCTAGATACCACAGTGCTGTGGCCGTGGCCACACCTCACTGGAGCACAACTGCCACAACTGCTTCCCCATACAGCACCAAACCACAAGAGCCTCCAGCTCCTTTTCCAGAAAAATCTGAGCTTCAAACAGCCCCACCTCCTTCATACTATGATGCTCAAAAGTATCCCTCGTTCACTCCAGGGGATCCAATATATACGGACATACCAAGTGATCCAATATATACAAACATAGCAGGGCCTTATCCAGCTGCTGCTAACCTCCCTCCCCAGCCCCCCTGCTCCGATTATCTGAATCCAGCAACTTCCTGTGATCCTCCTCATGAAGACAGTGCTCTTTAAAAATGACTCAGGATGTGTGTTTTTTTTTATTAGCTAGCTACAATCTTGTCCAATGTCCTTGATTGCTGTCTTCATTAAGGTGGCGGGTAGGTATTTGCTCATGAATAATTCATGAGTTAATGAGGCGAGTAGTTGCACCGACTATGAGATGCTACAGTTGAAAACTACAGTTTAATACTAACACTTCCTACTCTACAACTGAGGGCAGACCAGACACTTAAGATCACTACCGTTGCAGAGAAACTCAACCACTAAGCAGCCATACCTCGATCGATTTTTTGACGTCAATTTTCTCAAACTGCAGCCATGTGCTGACCGTATTTTGTACTTTTTCTTATTATATGAACCAGTGGGCAGGGCCAGACGGAGAGATTTTGAAAAGAAGCCACTGTACGCGAGAGCTATGGCCCATCGATCGTTCGATCGACGGCTAAAAGCGATCAAAGTTCAGGAGTGTTGGCTTTTCTGGCTAAAATCTCTCCGTGCCGCCCTGCATCTTGGTTTATACAACTGGAATAAGCACAAAAGACAGTCATCACAAGCCTGTAGTTCGAGAAAATTGACGTCAAAAAATCGATCGAGGTATGGCTGCTTAGCGGTCGAGTTTCTCTGCAACGGTAGTGTTCTCGAGTGTCTGGTTTGCCCTCAGATGTAGAGTAGGAAGTGCTAGTCAGTATGAAACTGTAGTTTTCAACTATACCATCTCATAGTCGGTGCAACTACTCGCCTCATTAACTTATGAATTATTCATGAGCAAACGCATACAGTAATTATATTCTTGATCTACATCTGCTTCCGGCACTATAGCTAGATCGTATAGACTACGTAACAGTGAATGACTTAGCTATAGCTAAGTTAGTAGCTACATGCATGGCATTGCCTAGATCATACCAGTTTGAAATTGGGTCAATAACATAAAATTTTACTGGAGGGCTTTCCCCAGACTCCCCCCCCCCCCCCCCCAGATGGTAGTTATGGCCGTGCCACTACAAATGAGCTGGCTCCGGCTCTGGTCTTTGTTCATAAAACTGACAGGGATGGTTATCTGCTTAGATTGCTGTCATATGGAGCTGGCCAGGAGAACTATAATAATATACATATATCTATACTCAAGAAAATTTTTTTTATCTATCCCTGCATTCCTGCACTTAACTCCATGGGACTGTAGAAATGTGGATATACATTAGCTAGAGGGCTTCACCCCCTCTGCTCCACATAATTATCTCTTCTCATTTTTTTTGCAGAGTAAACAATACCTCCCTAGCTACAGCTACATATTTAGTCTCCATGGTGAATGGACAGCATGCTATGAATACCATTACTAAAGAATCCCCTACATGCTATGAATAATTATTACTACTGCAATTTGTATTGAACTCCCAACTGTACTCGGATATGCTATAAGTTATGAATCACATGATTGCATTGCTATTTATAAAGCAACGTAGACTTTAGCTGATAGCTAACAGTACACTGTAGATAACAGACTGCGTTAGTGAAAATGGTCAAAATAAAACTTGATGTTGTCGCAATTTTTCTGGTACTCTCTGTCTACTCTTCCCTGGCTGCAGGTATTATAATATAGAATTCCACCCGTAGCTAGAATATTAGCTCATAGTTAACCGTATAGGCCGACCGATTTTTGTCTACAGTTGGCCTTATGTATTTAAAGATTCTGGCAGAATGGTCTTGCGGTGGAAAGCAGCGGTGCTAACTAAACTTCCATGGGGGGAGAGAAGGGTTATAATAATTATAACAGAAGGCAGATCAAGTTGAGGATTATGCTATAGCAAGATTATTTTTTGAGAAAATAAGTAGCTAGCACTCTGTGAGTCAAAAGAATGAAGGATTTTTCTCGAGTAGCTAGCTAGTGGCAGTTTAGAAAATTAGCTTCAGGTATCCGTAGCTAATTGTGTCTATAGTAGTGAGGATGCTGGACCTCAACAACGAGTATTTCTCAGTCAAGAGGTAGTTTTAATGGCACATGTAGCTACGTATAGGTTATTGCACGAAGTCGAGGAGTTTCACTATTTTAGAACCTGAGAGCTGTTGCTATTATTGTGACCGAGGGCGAAGCCCGAGGTCATCATAGGCGAGGCTGAGGGCATTAACCGACTTAGACTATGGCGGTTAAGCGCCGTAGTAGCGGTTACAACACTATACAGTCTCAATGAGTCCCTTTTTATACTGCCAAACGTTCAACACTGTAATTAGTGATCATGAATATGATTAATTTTTATTTTTTCTGTGCACTTTTCTACACTTTTCAAACAATTCAAGTATGTAGTTTTCGATACCACTATTTATTAGTAAAATTTAAAGCAATGCAAAATATAATCATATTCATATACAAATAATTGCATTCTTAATGAAACCACACTATAAAAACAGCCCTAGTCATTTATTAGTTTAGAGCCCTGATGGCTGGTAGTTAATTAGCTAAGAAGTATAGGGTAAAGGATTTACATCCTAGACAGGGCAGCTGCTGCAACACTGTTTACTCAACTTCAGTACCTTCTACCAATATTTGGTCCCATGTGAGGATCTACTATACCCTATACGTAATTGTAATCCTGAGCTGAAATCATTCAGCAACTGAGAGAGAGAGAGAGAGAGAGAGAGAGAGAGAGAGAGAGAGAGAGGTAGCTATAAAGCCTCCTATGAATAACAAGCTACATAATAATTATGCCTGAATCAATCCTCCTGGCTGCATATTGATCTTGCCTGATGCATGAGCTTATCACTGTAGCCAGCATGAGAAAAGTGAGCCAAGGTGCCTCCTCTGATTTTTTTTGACTACTTGACACTAGTAACGCTAAAGTTACTGCCTACTAAGCACCACATCTTTCATGAGCCCTATTTATATATTCAAGGGTTGATTCTGCACTGTAAGAACGAGTGTGTACTTTATACCATAGCTGTAAACAGTAAAGGTATACCTTACTGTTTAAATATGTAATATTTAGAGTGTGCTTGGAGTTCTTGTTAAAATTGTGATTTGATTAATAGTTTGGGAAAGACATTTCAAACAAAATGCAGGGTGATGGCATGCAGAGCCAGAAATAACAGGTCACTGATCAGGAAATAGCTGACCAAATTTAGGGTACTGACTATCTGACCAAATCTTTATACTGAGGGTTATAGTGTTTTGTTTTGTTTCAGATGGTGATTTGAGGCTGGTAGGCTCATCTTACTCTTACCGTGGTCGTCTGGAGATTTACTACAATGGAGTGTGGGGCACAGTGTGTGATGATGGTTTCAGCTCCACAGATGCTAGAGTTGCTTGCAGACAACTTGGTTATTCTACTTCCAGCAGATATGGAAGAGTTGGACTCCTTGGGTAAGGATTTTTTCACTCAAGTATAGAGCTATTTACTATGATTAGCTATGGTGAATATACTGATATGGTATCTTATCACACATGCAGCTATAGTCAAGGAACAGGGAGAATTTGGTTGGATGATGTCAACTGCTATAGTTATAGCACTCGACTATCAGATTGCAGTCATCGTGGATGGGGCGTCCACAACTGTGGCCACTATGAAGATATTGCTCTGCAATGTTCCACTACCACTATTACTCCTCCTACTACTCCTCGTTTCAGTGAGTACATTCAAGCAATAGATTCTATTTTAAAGTTTAATTTCATTAGGGGAGGGGATAGGGGAGGTGATAGGGGAGGGGATAGGGGGTGAAGGGGAAGGGAATAGGGGGAAGATTCTCTAAGTGGTTATGAAAAGGAATGTTGACTTTTTAAAGAGATGACTTAGCAAGTCCCAAATAGGATGACCAGTCATACTGTATCCTTGATACCTTACTATACAGTATTATTCATCATCCTGTTTGCTATAAGTCAGCTCTTTCCAAAGGATATATTCCTTTGGGAATTTCCTGCACTAATTTTCAGTAAGTGCATAATCATGCAAATAAGAAAATATTGCTTTTGCTTCAGATGGTGATTTGAGGCTGATTGGCTCCTCTGGCCGTGGTCGTCTGGAGATTTACTACAATGACACATGGGGCACAGTGTGTGATGATGGTTTCACCTCCACCGATGCTAGAGTTGCTTGCAGACAGCTTGGTTATTCTACTTACAGCAGATATGGAAGTGTTGGAACTTTAGGGTAGGGATCAACTTTAATTTTTCTGTTACAATGATTGAGGTGACTTTGATCTATCTTTATCACACATGCAGCTATAGTCAAGGAATAGGAAGAATTTGGTTGGATAATGTCAACTGCTATAGTCATAGCACTCGACTATCGGAGTGTAGTCATCGTGGATGGGGAGTCACTCTCTCATGTTACCACTATGAAGATGTTGCTCTGCAATGTTCCAGTTCCACTATTTCTCCCCCTATTGCTAACACTACTATCAGTGAGTATATCATATGTAGCCTATTATAACTGATTCCAATAATTGATTGATAAATTTAAAAAAGCAAGGGTGCAAGAATTTAATTCAGTAGCTATTTCTAGAAGATTTTGGGTGATACATACTCTTTCCTTGACTATAAATGAAACCTGACACTCATCATACTCATGCATGCAGCATCTTACTTATACCGATTAGGAGTCATACATTTTAGCTGGCATGCAAAAAATGTTATATGTGTTTAGCAGGTTATTCTCAAGGGGGAAGTGTTCAAACATTACAATCCATAATTCATACAATATTCAGCCTCCATGTGAGGAATGTTTTATGATTTCAGTTGGGAATATACTTGCTTCAGATGGTGATTTGAGGCTTGTTGGTTCCTCTGGCCGTGGTCGTCTGGAGATTTACTACAATGGAGTGTGGGGTACAGTGTGTGATGATGGTTTCAGCTACATCGATGCTATAGTTGCTTGCAGACAGCTTGGCTATTCTACTTACGGTAGATATGGAAGTGTTTCAATCCTCGGGTAAGGATTTTGTAGCAAAAAAAAGAAGAGAATTACTCTAATTACCATTCTTTCCTAATGTATGTCTAATATAGTTTCAGTCAAGGAACAGGGAGAATTTTGTTGGATAATGTCAACTGCAATAGTTATAACACTCGACTATCGGAGTGCAGTCACCGTGGATGGGGTGTCACCCTCTCATGCAGCCACTATGAAGATATTGCTCTGCAATGTTTGAACGCTACTATTGCTCCCATTTCCAGTGAGTGATCATTCATTAAGCAGAACTTTTCATCTCACAGTAGAGAGATTTCATTGCCTTTTTACTTCATATGATGTGACTTCTGTGTAGGACATGAACTTTTATGCTCCTCTATGTATGCAGTCCAAAAAAGTATTCCCCATAGTAAAAGTTCATGTACTATTCAACCTCTGTTTTTATTTCAGAATGTACAAGTATGAAAAGTTGTTCTCCTTGTTTCAGATGGTGATGTGAGGCTAGTTGGCTCATCTTACTCCAACCGTGGTCGTTTGGAGATTTACTATAATGGGAGATGGGGCACAGTGTGCGATGATGGTTTCAGTGCCATTGACGCTGCAGTTGCTTGCAGACAACTTGGTTATGCAACTTACAGTAGATATGGAAATGTTCGAACCTTTGGGTAAGGATTTAAATCCACTGTCAGTGATTATATCACTGATGAGTTTGTGTGCCTTTATCACACATGCAGTTATAGTCAAGGAAATGGGACAATTTTGTTGGATAATGTCAACTGTTATACTTCAAGTAATCGACTATCACAGTGCAGTCATCGTGGATGGGGTGTGACACTCTCTTGTAGTCACAGTGAAGATGTTGCTCTGCAATGCTCCACTGTTACCATTACTCCTCCTAACACTACTATCAGTGAGTATATCTGGAATACTGGAAATTAGCGTTCTTGTATTTTTAATAATATTATTTATACTACTTTATTTTCATACAAACCGCAATGCAACCTCCAACAAACTTGAGACCCATCCTTTTTTTCTTTTGTAGAGAGGTTGTTGTCTATCAAGAGTGTCCTTTATTGAACATGTCTACAAGTAAATAGCATGTAGTGTATGAAAATTACCAGAATTATGAAAAAAACAAAACAAAAACAACAACAACGACGATGTAACGTAGTAGCTATGGCTTTATAATGGCAGTAGGGAAGTAAGAAGTTTCATTCCAAAGGCAGAAAGACTCAGATACCTGGAAAATGTTAGAAAAAAGCTGGCCAGATCAGCAGGTTGGCACAATCATGTTGTGCTGAATGCATGGAATTTTAGGGAGTGATGCAAGAAGATCTGGACTTGTCAAGTCATCAACAGGAAGCCAAGTCATTACACGATACTTTAAACCAATTAAGCTATCGAATTCCATTGGGAATGAATTGCCAAGAGGATCATATATCACTCCAAATCTTTTTACCTGCGGAATAAAATGCATGGATAGTGACCATCCATGAAATTTTAACTGCAAATAATAAATACTAGCATTGTAATTATGCACACTAAGCAGACACACTAGATCACACTTTACAGTGAAGTTTTAGCCTGTATGTATACGTATAGTGTCCACCACATGGACATTCACCTATATATTTATATACTCTGTCACTGACTAGCAACTAATCACTCAGATGAAAACTAATAACGCTCATAAAATGGCATGCCTATGTAGCTAGGGTGCTTAATTGTGCTAATAAGACCTTCGAAATCAAGCTACAGAGATTAGGATATTACATCAGACTATTATAAGCATGAGACTATAGTTTACAAAGCATGAGACTATAGTCTGCACTACAGATTATTGTTACCTCAGATCTATTACGTCCCTTGAGTGATCTGCTGAAGGGTCATTTCTAAGCATGATTGATGACCAATCAGACTGCTCGTATTCCTTACTGGTCTGTACATGCTGTAGTATATATCTACAGCATGTTATACTTGTGTATATTTTTAGAACAAGCATCCCCCAACCCCCTGCTTTTTGTCTATATAGGTCCACATAATTATTATGATCTTGTTTTACAGATGGTGATTTGAGGCTGGTTGGCTCTTCTTTTTCTTATCGTGGTCGATTGGAGATTTACTACAATGGGACGTGGGGCACAGTGTGTGATGATGGTTTCAGTTCTACTGATGCTAGAGTTGCTTGCAGACAGCTTGGTTATTCTACTTACATCAGATATGGAAGTGTTTCAACCCTCAGGTAGGGATCTATTTTGATTTGTACATTATAATTATGCATGTATTCATCTGTCTTTATTGTACATGCAGCTATAGTCAAGGAACAGGGAGAATTTGGTTGGATAATGTCAACTGTATTAGTTCAAGTATTAGTCGACTCTCATCGTGCAGTCATCTTGGATGGGGAATCCTTCGTTCTTGTAGCCACAGTGAAGATGTTGCTCTACAATGCTCCACAACTACTCTTCCTACCATTGCCAGTGAGTTATAATTAAGTAGTCTGTACAATAACTTTCAGCTTTTAGAGTTATTTTGATTGTTTCAGATGGTGATTTGAGGCTTGTAAGTGGTTCTTCTTCTGTCTCTTATCGTGGCCGTCTGGAGATTTACTACAATGGAGTGTGGGGTACAGTGTGTGATGATGGTTTCAGCTCCATTGATGCCACTGTTGCTTGCAGACAACTTGGTTATTCAGGACACAGTAGATATGGAAATGTTGGAACCTTAGGGTAGGGATCTTTTCTTGACAATAGTGCAAACAAGTGTAATGATTATAATCTTATCACACATGCAGCTATAGTCAAGGAACAGGGACAATTTGGTTGGATAATGTCAACTGCTATAGTTCTAACACTCGACTATCACAGTGCAGTCATCTTGGATGGGGAGTGACTCGCTCTTGTTTCCACAGTGAAGATGTTGCTCTGCAATGCTTCAATACTACCAGTGAGTATTCATAGCAGTATAATTTCATCTCACAGTACAGAGGTTCCACAATATCTATTATTTGGTTTATTTCAGATGGTGATTTGAGGCTGGTTGGTTCTTCTTTGTCGTATTATGGCCGATTGGAGATTTACTACAATGGAGTTTGGGGCACAGTGTGTGATGATGGTTTCAGCTCCACTGATGCTAGAGTTGCTTGCAGACAGCTTGGTTATTCTACTTACACCAGATACGGAAATGTTGTAACCTTGGGGTAGGGATCTGCATGCTCTGAACTAAAGTTTAAGCTAGAGTTGCTTGCAGACAACTTGGTTATTCTACTTAGTATAGATAATGAAATTTCACCCTAATCTACTAATGAGTATAGTGAGATGGGCAAAGTGAAGGGGTTCACTTCTCTTTACCAATTACATCTTTATCACATATGCAGCTTTAGTCGAGGAACAGGGAGAATTTGGTTGGATAATGTCAACTGCTATAGTTATAGCACTCGACTATCACAGTGCAGTCATCTTGGATGGGGAGTCCTTCGTTCTTGTAGCCACAGTGAAGATGTTGCTCTGCAATGTTCCAGCGTCACTCTTCCTCCTACTGCCAGTGAGTTATTGATAAGCAATGATTTGTACTTTATGTATGTAATAGTAAGGTTCCATTATAGACCATTGAAGACATGTCTTAATTAATGATCAAACCTACGTACATGCAAAGTTCCAGAAGTTCCATGCAGCTCTTACTCAACTCATAGTGCTAGAGTGTTATTATTTTGTTTCAGATGGTGCTTTGAGGCTGGTTGGCTCCTCTTCCTCTTCAAGTGGTCGACTGGAGATTTACTACAATGGAGTGTGGGGCACAGTGTGTGATGATGGCTTCAGCTCCACTGATGCTACTGTTGCTTGCAGACAGCTTGGTTATTCAGGATACAGTAGATATGGAAATGTTGGAACCTTAGGGTAAGGACCTTTTTTCTTGATTTTACTGTTAGTAGCATAATACATGTATTTAACTATGTACATGCTTATCTATCTTTATCACACATGCAGCTATAGTCAAGGAACAGGGAGAATTTGGTTGGATAATGTCAACTGCTATAGTTATAGCACTCGACTATCACAGTGCAGTCATCTTGGATGGGGAGTGACTCGCTCTTGCTTCCACAGTGAAGACGTTGCTCTGCAATGTTACAATAGTACAATTTCCAGTGAGCAGGCACCAATGAAGTGATTCTTTTGTGCAACAGTAATGAGGACACCTCTATAGTAAAGACAATTTCCCATGTTCCGAAGAAATGTACTATTTAATCTCTCTGTTGAAAACAGCATCAATAGCATTTCTATCCTAAAAAATATTTATGTATCATTTCAGATGGTGCTTTGAGGCTGGTTGGCTCATCTTACTCTTACCGTGGTCGTCTGGAGATTTACTATAGTGGGAGATGGGGCACAGTGTGTGATGATTCTTTTGGCTCCACTGAGGCCATTGTTGCTTGCAGACAGCTTGGTTATTCTTCTTACAGCAGATATGGAAGTGTTGGAACCCTTGGGTTAGGGATTAACATTAGTGTTCTTAATTTAACAGGTGCATTTACATAAGGCCAGTGGGCACTTCATTACATTACTCTGTTATAGTCTGAATTATTCATGAACTACAGCAAATCAGTGGTTTAATTCTTTTGGTCTGTCTTTATCACACATGCAGCTATAGTCAAGGAACTGGGACGATTTGGTTGGATGATGTCAACTGCTTTAGTTCACTCACTAGTCGACTTTCATTGTGCAGTAATCGTGGATGGGGTGTCCATAACTGTGGCCACAGTGAAGATGTTGCTCTGCAATGTTCCAGTACTACACTTACTCCTCCCACAACTAGTAAGTAAATTGTTAAGTATGCAGAATGCTTCTACTTTAAAATTCAACCCCTGTGAAGAGATCAAATCCCAAAGTGTTCACACTAAGAACGTTTCTTTTACAAAACATGCTGTATCATAACTTTAATGGAAACTATTTTGTTTCTTTCAGATGGTGCTTTGAGGCTAGTTGGCTCCTTTTCCTCTTCAAGTGGTCGTCTGGAGATTTACTACAATGGAGCATGGGGTACAGTGTGTGATGATGGTTTCAGCTCCACTGAGGCCACTGTTGCTTGCAGACAACTTGGTTATTCTACTTACAGTAGATATGGAAGAGTTGGAACCTTAGGGTAGGGATCAACTTTAAAGTTTTTACTCAAATGGCTACGTAAAGAGCTACAATAATGATTGTTTATCACACATGCAGCTATAGTCAAGGAACAGGGAGAATTTGGTTGGATGATGTTAACTGCTATAGTTATAGCACTCGACTCTCATCATGCAGCCATCGTGGATGGGGCAGCCACAACTGTGGCCACTATGAAGATATTGCTCTGCAGTGTTCCAACAATAGTACTTCTGTTCACAGTCAGTACTCCATAACTGTCTCTAGATAATTTATTTTCATATATATATATAATGCAACCTCTATACTGAGGATACAAAGGATCAGTTTTAGGGTGCTATAAATTTTTTTGTTTGTTTCAGATGGTGCTTTGAGGCTGGTTGGGTCTTCCTTGTCGTATCGTGGTCGTCTGGAGATTTACTACAATGGAGCCTGGGGCACAGTGTGTGATGATAGTTTCAGTGCCACTGATGCTAGAGTAGCTTGCAGACAGCTTGGTTATTCTACTTACAGTAGATATGGACGTGTTGGACTCTATGGGTATAGGGATCTGCATGCTCTTAGCTAAAGTATTGTATTGTATAATGTCTTTATCACACATGCAGCTATAGTCAAGGAACAGGGAGAATTTGGTTGGATGATGTCAACTGCAATAGTTACAATGTTCAACTGTCAGATTGCAGTCATCGTGGATGGGGCGTCCATAACTGTGGCCACAGTGAAGATGTTGCTCTGCAATGTTCCAGTATCAATCTCCCTCCAACTGCCAGTGAGTTATTGATAAGCAGTGATTTTTAGTGATGTTCCAAGGTAGACTATTGAGAATATTTCTGTGCATTTCTATACATGAATTTCTAGGTGTTCATGATAGCAGTGGAGAAGTTCAATGCAGCTCCTACTCAACTCATATGTAGTGTCACAGAGTGTTAATACATACATGTATTTTGTTTCAGGTGGTGCTTTGAGGCTTGTTGGCTCCTCATCTTCTTTAAGAGGTCGCCTGGAGATTTACTACAATGGAGTGTGGGGCACAGTGTGTGATGATGGTTTCAGCTCCACTGATGCTAGAGTTGCTTGCAGACAGCTTGGTTATTCTACTTATAGCAGATATGGAAGAGTTGGACTCCTTGGGTAGGGATCCCTCTTTGATTTTTTCTTGACTATCATTAGTGTTATATTTTATCACACATGCAGCTATAGTCAGGGAATTGGGAGAATTTGGTTGGATAATGTCAACTGCTATAGTTATAGCACTCGACTATCACAGTGCAGTCATCTTGGATGGGGGGTACTTCGTTCTTGTAGTCACAGTGAAGATATTGCTCTGCAATGTTCAAGTACCACTACTTCTCCAGCTCTCAGTGAGTTACTGATAAGCAGTGATTTTAACTCATGCAGAAGTAAGGTTCCACTGCAGCATTGAGGACATTATTTCATGAAAATAGTGTCATAAAAATTCTGATCCTATTTTTTGTCTACAGATGGTGATTTGAGGCTGGTAGGCTCTTCTTGGTCTTATCGTGGTCGTCTGGAGATTTACTACAATGGAGTGTGGGGAACAGTGTGTGATGATGGTTTCAGCTCCACTGATGCTGGAGTTGCTTGCAGACAGCTTGGTTATTCAGGATACAGTAGATATGGAAGTGTTACAAGCCTTGGGTAGGGACCCTCTTGCATTTTCTTGACTACAGTGTGTATAAACACTGCTTTATCACACATGCAGCTATAGTCAAGGAACAGGGAGAATTTGGTTGGATAATGTCAACTGCTATAGTTATAGCACTCGACTATCACAGTGCAGTCATCTTGGATGGGGCGTGACTCGCTCTTGTTACCACAGTGAAGATGTTGCTCTGCAATGTTCCAGTACCACTACTTCTCCTACTGCCAGTGAGTTATTGATAAGCAGTATGATTTGTAATTTATGTACGTACGTAATAGTGAGGTTCCATTTTAGACCATTGAAGATATTTCTGTACATTTCTTAATTAATGATCAAACCTATTATATAAAGTTCCAGGTGTTCATGATAGTAGTGGAGAAGTTCCTATTCAATCCATGTAGTGTCACAGAGTGTTATTTTATTTCAGATGGTGATTTGAGGCTGGTTAGCTCCTTTTCCTCTTCAAGTGGTCGTTTGGAGATCTACTACAATGGAGTGTGGGGCACAGTGTGTGATGATAGTTTCAGCTCCACTGATGCTAGAGTTGCTTGCAGACAGCTTGGTTATTCTACTTACAGTAGATATGGAAGTGTTACAAGCCTTGGGTAGGATCCTCTTTCATTTTCTTGACTACAGTGTATACGTATAAACTTGCATGTACTATGAATGTATGTCCTTGTCACACATGCAGCTATAGTCGAGGAACAGGGACAATTTGGTTGGATAATATCAACTGCTATAGTTATAACACTCGACTATCACAGTGCAGTCATAGTGGATGGGGAGTCCATGACTGTAGCCACAGTGAAGATATTGCTCTGCAATGTACTTCTACAACTACCAGTGAGTGGTCACTTTTCTTCTGGAAATAGAGAAGTTTCACTGTACTTGAGTGTGTTAAGTTCCAGGACTATGTAGACTTCATGATAAAAATTGCTATAATTATTATGTTTTAGCTAAGGATGAATTTATTTCAGATGGTGCTTTGAGGCTTGTTGGCTCATCTTACTCCAACCGCGGTCGACTGGAAATTTACTACAATGGAGTGTGGGGCACAGTGTGTGATGATGGTTTCAGCTCCACTGATGCTAGAGTTGCTTGCAGACAGCTTGGCTATTCTACTTACAGCAGATATGGAAATGTTCGGACTTTTGGGTAATTAATAGCTAGCAAATTATAATATTTTCTTACTCAGTTAGCAACAGGCACATGTGTATTGCGAAGATTAATAATGATTGTATTTATCACACATGCAGCTATAGTCAAGGAACAGGGAGAATTTGGTTGGATAATGTCAACTGCTATAGTTATCACACTCGAATATCAGATTGCAGTCATCTTGGATGGGGAGTCACACGTTCTTGTTTCCATAGTGAAGATGTTGCTCTGCAATGCTCCACTACTACAGTAACTCTTCCTCCTACTTCTTCCAGTGAGTATCAATAAGCAAGTGATTTTTAACTTGCAGTAGAGAGATGAGTGCTTGCAGTTCTACTAATCTGTGCCTTAGTAAGCCCTTACAGAGGTATTGCTTTATTTAAAAATGCCTGGAGCCATGTGCATTCCGGGTATAGGAAGCAGACAAGATTCTCATGCACTGACACTTACTAACATAATAATAGTAACTAACTGGAGTTATAGAATGCTGGAGATTTGGATAAAAATTTTGGACAGGTCTAGCTACATGCACATATAATATTAATTTTCAATCTTAAAATGTAATTAAAGTAGAAATCTTACTATTTGTTTCAGATGGTGCTTTGAGGCTGGTTGGCTCATCTTACTCTAACCGTGGTCGTCTGGAGATTTACTACAATGGAGTGTGGGGCACAGTGTGTGATGATGGTTTCAGCTCCAATGATGCTAGAGTTGCTTGCAGACAGCTTGGTTATTCTACTTACAGTAGATATGGAAATGTTGGAAGATTTGGGTAAGGCAAACTATAACTTAGCCTACCAAAAATGTGATGATATGATTGAGGTCATGTCTATCACACATGCAGCTATAGTCGAGGAACAGGAAGAATTTGGTTGGATAATGTCAACTGCTATAGTTATAGCACTCGACTATCCCAGTGCAGTCATCTTGGATGGGGTGTTATACGTTCTTGTAGCCACAGTGAAGATGTCGCTCTGCAATGTTCCAGCACCACTATTAGCTCAAGTAGTGGCCGTGGAACTTCTGGTGCAAGTGAGTTAGAACAGGATACCATATAGCTATGGTATTATTGGGATGATCCAACTGGTTCATTATGTATTTGAGTAGATGGGTACTATCTATGCATGTATTTATTATCAATTGAGCTGCTGAGTTACATGTGAATTCATGTTCTGTTGATTGGCCTTTGAATTATAGCTATTTGGGCAGATCTAGCTTCCGGAATTGCTAAGTATACTTTTAGATATAGTATTCCTTTGTTGCGAAGTTTGTTCCCCTTCAGGGTATGTGTCCCTTATTGGAAGTTCCACTAGCTATAGCTATACCAGTTCCAACCCCCCAAATACTCCATGCACTTTTTGTTGCATCACACTGAGCGAACTCTTACAATTTCAAAGCCCCAAAGCTCACAGTAGAGAGGCTCCACTGCAGTATTATTGTTTTAGTGTACTAGTTATTGTACTGGGGACTCATGCTTCATAACATTTTCTCTGTGTTGTCTTGTATAGCAGTTGGAGGTTCTGTTGGAGGAGCTATTGGAGGCATCATCTTTCTTGTATTTTGCATTGCTGGATGTATAGTATTTGCTAATGGCTGTAAGGGGGGCAGCAGGCGAAATGCCCATCCTCCTCCTAGATCACTCAATTTGGTGACCCCTTCCACTAATTCTGATTCTCCTAGATACCACAGTGCTGTGGCCACACCTCACTGGAGCACAACTGCCACAACTGCTTCCCCATACAGCACCAAACCACAAGAGCCTCCAGCTCCTTTTCCAGAAAAATCTGAGCTTCAAACAGCCCCACCTCCTTCATACTATGATGCTCAAAAGTATCCCTCATTCACTCCAGGGGATCCAATATATACGGACATACCAAGTGATCCAATATATACAAACATAGCAGGGCCTTATCCAGCTGCCGCTGACCTCCCTCCCCAGCCCCCCTGCTCCGATTATCTAAATCCAGCAACTTCCTGTGACCCTGCTCATGAGGACAGTGCTCTTTAAAAATGACTCAGGATGTGTGTGTGTTTTTTTAAATTAGCTAGCTACAATCTTGTCCAATTTCCTTGATCTGATTTTGTATTGTCTTCTTTTATTCGTTAATTAAGACTTGCTACAGTAATGATCTACATCTGCTTCCGTTGTTGGGTCGAACCGAGCATGCGCATAGTGGAACGATGCCGTGGTGGGCGGGGATTGTTGGGTTTATTTTTAGAGCCTGGGCAGCTGCATGCATCGCAGGCAATGATCAGCTAGCTACTTCTACTGCGGTGAAAATGGTCAAAATAATATTTGATGTTGCTTTTTTTCTGATACTCTCTGCCTACTCTTCTCTGGCTGCAGGTAGATTTATTACTTATTAACAGCCTGTAATAATGCTTCTAGCTAGCTATATTGGAATATGATTTTTTAGTGAATCGTAATAGAAACAGTTGACCTATTGTGGTCATTATCTAAGAGTTGAGTGAGTTGTGACAGAATGGAGTAGGCTTGTGCTGGATCAGCAATGCTAGCTAAAGATCCAGAAGAGTAGTCTATAAATCATCTAGCTAGCTATAGCAAAAAAAGATGAAACAAAGAAAGAAAATGATGTAGGGATGTAGCTAGCTACATAATTATCTGAAATTGCTTTGTTTCAGATGGTGATTTGAGGCTGGTGGGCTCCTCTTACTCTTACCTTGGTCGACTGGAGATTTACTACAATGGGACCTGGGGCACAGTGTGTGATGATGGTTTCAGCTCCACTGATGCTAGAGTTGCTTGCAGACAGCTTGGTTATTCTACTTACAGCAGATATGGAAATGTTATAACCTTAAGGTAGGAATCTTTTCTTGACTAGCTACACAGTAAAAACACTTATGTTATATGAGATGCATTTCCGGTATTCTTTGTTAATTTAACAGCAAAAGTTTGTTACTCTAGCTATTGACATAAAATAACATCATACATAACTTTGACAAAACTGTTTTTACTGTGTATATAGTATGATAGATGTCTTTTTATCACACATGCATGCAGCTATAGTCAAGGAACAGGGAGAATTTGGTTGGATAATGTCAGCTGCTATAGTTATAGCACTCGACTATCAGATTGTCATCATCTTGGATGGGGAGTCCTACGTTCTTGTAGTCACAGTGAAGATGTTGCTCTGCAATGTTCCAGTATCACTATTACTCCTCCTACTAGTCCTCCTCGTTTAAGTGAGAGTGAAGCAATTAATTTATGTTGAAGGGGGTGGAGAAAATGGGAGGGAGGGGAAGGGGATAGGGGGAAGGATATGGGAAGGATAAGGGGAGGGATAGGAGAATGTAGGGGAAGGGAATATAAGGGAAGGGAACGATGCGATAAGGGGGGATAGGGTTAATTAATTGGATGAAGGGGAGGGATATGTATAATGTAGGGATGTGAGGAGTATAATATAGAATTGCTTCATTTCAGATGGTGATTTGAGGCTTGTTGGTTCATCTAACTCTAATCGTGGTCGGCTGGAGATTTACTACAATGGAGTGTGGGGCACAGTATGTGATGATGGTTTCAGCTACGCTGATGCTAGAGTTGCTTGCAGACAGCTCGGTTATTCCACTTACAGCAGATATGGAAGAGTTGGACTCCTTGGGTATGGATCTTTTCTTGATATGTATGTATACAATGATTGTGCCACGCTCTCTTTATCACACATGCATGCAGCTATAGTCAAGGAACAGGAAGAATTTGGTTGGATAATGTCAACTGCCATAGTTCTAGTACTCGACTGTCAGATTGCAGTCATCTTGGATGGGGAGTCCTTCGTTCTTGTAGTCACAGTGAAGATATTGCTCTGCAATGTTCCAGTATCACTATCACTCCTCCTACTACTCCTCCTCGTTTCAGTGAGTACAGATTTTTTTCCTTTTTTTTCACAGTAAGTTTAATATCCACTCTGCTTTATAGATGGATGAGGGTGGGGAAGGGGAGGGATAGGGGGTGGGGAAGGGGGAGGGATAGGGGGAGGGGAAGGGGGAGGGATAGGGGGAGGGGATAGGGATGAAGGGGAAGGGGGATAGAGAAGGAAGGGATGTTGCTAATCGGATGAAGGGATGAAGGGGAGGTTAGGGGAGGGGAGAAAAGTTAATTGCTAAATGCTTGATCTGCAAGGGATCGAGATTGAAGTTAATTGCCCATGCAGGTACAAATTGAAACAGGTCGCAGATCAGTAACACTCACAACCTTGCAAAAATTCCTTGCCTGCAAATTCTTTTACACTCAATATAAAAAGCTTTCAGAATCACTTAGAGAAAATTAATCTTACACTGTAAAAACAGAAGCATTATATAAACACTAAAAATGCCCCAGTACAAACACAATTGTCCCTCACACACCAGTGTGCAGTGTTATTTTTACGGCGTGCATATAGTAATGTGTGACCAGTCATCCTGTTTGGGACTTGCTATTGAGTCAGCTCTTCCCATAGGATATATTATCTCCTTTGGGAATTATGATTGAAATTGAACATAATTATGGAAGCTATTACAGCGTGTTATTTCATACCCTAGAGATATAATATTATATTATTTATTATTTTATAATATAATATACAATGCTGGAATATATGCACATCATCTGAGTGTTAGGCTTTAGATAGAGGCCTTAGCAAGATAGCAAAACCTGTAATGTTTAATTTCAGTAAGTACATATGAAAATTAGAATCAAATATCACTTTTTGCTTCAGATGGTGATTTAAGGCTGGTTGGCTCCTCTTACTCTGGCCTTGGTCGTCTGGAGATTTACTACAATGATACGTGGGGCACAGTGTGTGATGATGGTTTCAGTGCCACTGATGCTAGAGTTACTTGCAGACAACTTGGCCATTCTACTTACTATAGATATGGAAGTGTTTCAATTCTTGGGTATAAGGATTAACTTTTATAGCAAAGAATTATCCCATGCAGATTCATCTACTATTGTATGTCTAATTGTATATAGTGTCAGTCAAGGAACAGGGAGAATTTGGCTGGATAATGTCAACTGCAATGGTAATAACACTCGACTATCGGAGTGCAGTCATCGTGGATGGGGTGTTCTTCTCTCATGCAGCCACTATGAAGATGTTGCTCTGCAATGTTTGAATACTACTATTGCTCCCATTTCCAGTGAGTGATTGTTCATTAAGCAGAACTTTTCATTTCGATAAAGATTTCATTGCTTGTACTTCAATCGATTCAACCTCTGTATCAAGGACTACACCTTTATACTATGTGTTTCTAAGACTATTCCATGTGGCTACATATTAACATTTTATTTCAGAATATCCATAGAGTTTTTCTCTTTGTTTCAGATGGTGATGTGAGGCTGGTTGGCTCATCTTACTCCAACCGTGGTCGTTTGGAGATTTACTATAATGGGAGATGGGGCACAGTGTGCGATGATGGTTTCAGTGCCATTGACGCTGCAGTTGCTTGCAGACAACTTGGTTATGCAACTTACAGTAGATATGGAAACGTTCGAACCTTTGGGTAAGGATTTAAATCCACTGTCAGTGATTATCACTGATGAGTTTGTGTGCCTTTATCACACATGCAGTTATAGTCAAGGAAATGGAACAATTTTGTTGGATAACGTCAACTGTTATACTTCAAGTAATCAACTATCAGAGTGCAGTCATCGTGGATGGGGTGTGACACTCTCTTGTAGTCACAGTGAAGATGTTGCTCTGCAATGCTCCACTGTTACCATTACTCCTCCTAACACTACTATCAGTGAGTATAGCTTCCAGGAATTCTCATATATATTTTTTATTCATATCATGTTTATACTACTTAACCACTTTCTGCTGATTGCCATCAGTGTTCATTATAACTCTGTAGCAAAACAAAAATGTAGCTAGTAACTGGTTTATAAAAGTATTGGTATGTACATGCATGGGAGCTAGTAAGAACAAAATTAATGTAGAAAGGCCCAGATACATGCAAAGACTTAGAAACCAGTTCAGATCTGTAGCACTCTAACTGCATGACAAATATAATTATATTTTAGAGGAGAATGCATGCAGGGAATTCTAGGGAGTAATATGATATACCAGAAGACTTGGCATCTCGTCACAACAAGATGCCAGTGATTACTGGATACTTTATACCAGTTAGAGTTAATCATGTTATGACTATGGAAGCCAGGTTATTTTTTTAGGGGATTTGTGGTTTCACATATCACTCCTATCAACAAAAATCTTATTCCTAGTACACTCATCAAATCTATTTTCGAAAAAATTTTTTTTATAAGTTAAACAACGTAGTGTTGTTTTAATAGCTATGGTTATGTAGTAAACTTCCCCTTTTAGTGTTAATTATGTTCACGAGTTGTCATGATTATAGTATTATTTAACTTTGATCATGTTAGTTAAGCAGCCACGCTTTCTTGTCTCCATGGAGATTAAAAGTTATTTCTGGGCAATACCACACTGTGGCCCTTTGATCTTGCCCACACATGGGGTTGCTGTTGTTGTTTTTGAAGCATTTCCCTTTCAATCAGACACTTCCCACTAGAAGATTCTCCAGCAGAAAAAAAAACAAAAACTTTTCTATTGGTGCAGATAGGCAGGAATTGCAGCATATGGCATATGGGTGGAGTTTTCTCACCTTATAGTAGCTCTGTCTTTAGTTTTTTGGTTGTTGTTTTGGTTGAAATCAGTCTGAGGGTTGTAAAACTATAGTGTGTGTAGCAGACCAATCGTTTGAGTCATGTAATAGATCTGAGGTAATATAGACTAGTCTGGCGCAGCTGCGGTTGGTATGTCACAGTACACACATTTTTAACTACTCAATGGTAGTGTTGTACACTATATAGGATCTACAGTATACATGTATGTGTAGCACTAGAATAAACATTCTCTAACTACTAGAGATGCTCGTATAGCATTAGTTGGGCGAGCAAGCAGCCAGTGGTCATTTCAATGTACTCCTCCCTCACTTATGATTATATAGCCCCAACAGTGACTTTGTTTTCGATATCTATTCAGGTTGTTAACTGACTCGGTGCATTCCCGAACCCAGGCTACGGGACCGACGAGGACCCCGGAATGCATGGTAGCACTCCTGTTCAGACTCAGTGGCTAGTCTCTCATTATTATGAGCCCTCATTTGCTCTAATCTGACAGCTCTATGTTCTGCTGACTCTGCTCTCCTTCTGGCTCTCATTTGCTCTGCTCTTGCAGCCTTATCTTCTGCTGACTCTGTACATTCCCTCCTCCTGGCTCTATCTCTTACATTTCTTTTGGCTAGTCTTTTTTTTCTCTGTTCCTTTGACTCTGTTCTCCTTCTAGCTCTGTCTCTTTCATTTGTTTCATGAAGTCTCGCTCTTCTTTGCTGGTCAGTTTCTAGAGGGTGTTCTAGGGCCCTCCTTCGCTTGTTTTCTGATTCTCTGGGTTCCATAATACTCGCTACAATAGTGTTTCAACTTCAAGTTTAACGAAAATTATTGCATAAAAAGTTATTAGACCAACGTTGCTTAGTAGCTAGATATTTCATGCGCATGCGTAAGTGCATGCGCATTTCAATTGACGTACGTGTACATATAAATATCGCAATTTTCCATTTTGACCAATTAGTGTGGGGCTTCGCTCGCTTCGCTCGCTCGCCAATTAACAAAACACTAAAATAATTATTAGCTATGTAGTTTCACATAATGAATTATTTTTTCAGATGGTGATTTGAGGCTGGTTGGCTCCTCTTATTCTAACCGTGGTCGACTGGAGATTTACTACAATGGGACCTGGGGCACAGTGTGTGATGATGGTTTCAGCTCCATTGGTGCTAGAGTTGCTTGCAGACAGCTTGGTTATTCTACTTACAATAGATATGGAAGTGTTAGATCTTTCAGGTAAATCTACTTAACTATTGTAGTGTTCTCAACTTATGAACACTACGTAATCTGTCTTTATCACACATGCAGCTATAGTCAAGGAACAGGGAGAATTTGGTTGGACAATGTCAACTGTATTAGTTCAAGCATTAGTAGACTCTCATCATGCAGTCATCTTGGATGGGGAATCCTTCGCTCTTGTAGCCACAGTGAAGACGTTGCTCTACAATGCTCTACTACTACTCTTCCTACCTTTTCCAGTGAGTTATTAGCTTCCTTCTATAGTGTGTCATAGCTCCAGAATATGAGTTGCTCTGTTTATTTCAGATGGTGATTTAAGGCTCACTGGCTCTTCTGTCTCTTATAATGGTCGTCTGGAGATTTACTACAATGGAGTGTGGGGCACAGTGTGTGACGATGGTTTCACCTCCACTGATGCTAGAGTTGCTTGCAGACAGCTTGGCTATGCTAATTACAGTAGATACGGAAATGTTCGAACCCTCGGGTAGGGATTAACTTACATAGGTTATTAATCATGCCACACATGACATCAGCCAAACAGAGCTCTGTAGCTAGCTATTTGGCTGCTTTCATAGCTATGTTGTAATCAGAAAAAGCCTCATGCATAGTCATATAATATGGTGGTCTATCTTTATCACACATGCAGCTACAGTCAAGGAACAGGGACAATTTGGTTGGATAATGTCAACTGCTATAGTTCTAACACTCGACTATCACAGTGCAGTCATCTTGGATGGGGAGTGACTCGCTCTTGTTTCCACAGTGAAGATGTTGCTCTGCAATGCTTCAATACTACCAGTGAGTATTCATAGCAGACTGTGTAATATTTCATCTCACTGTGGAGGGGTTCCACTATTCAATATCTATATTGTTTGGTTTATTTCAGATGGTGATTTGAGGTTGGTTGGCTCTTCTTTGTCTTATCGTGGCCGTCTGGAGATTTACTACAATGGAGTTTGGGGCACAGTGTGTGATGATGGTTTTAGTGCTACTGATGCTAGAGTTGCTTGCAGACAGCTTGGTTATTCTACTTACTATAGATATGGAAGTGTTTCAACCCTCAGGTATCCACCAATATGAAATTTTACCCTAACCTCTTTACTAATGAGTTGACTGTCAACATGTGTAATTTTACTAGCTAATTAGCATACATTAATTTGTTTCATAAGTTAATTGGGCAATTAGCTGCACTGACTATGAGATGTTACAGTCAAAGACTACAAGCAATTTTGTAGCTACTGACTAGCACTTCCTACTTTATACTGAGGGCAAATAAGACGCGCTGTAGAACATTGCAGAGAAACCCAACCACTAAAGCAGCCAGATTTTAAGCCTAGCACTGCACTGCACAACATGTAGCTATTGTGTGTCATGCATGCATGTGTCAAGTACTAAGGGTGACCCTTTACCTGATGCAACAGACTGCATACACCAGGCATTACACATAATTATGTAGGTGTAGCTTAGTAGCTGCTGCTGCCTATTTGAGAACTCCTTGCAGTATTGCTCTGCTAAGTGCTGCTCCAAAGTCTTACCAGTTTGCTCTTTGTCAAGCTCGAAAAAAATTTCAACACACCCATCCAATGACTGGCAGCCCAATGCCCCTACCCTTCTTCTCTTACTCTTCTCTGTCTCCACATTAGCTCAGACATGACTGCAGCTGGGTTAGGCCAATATCTGGAGCTCCACACCAGATGACGTACCCCTGAGTCTCAAGCTACAGTCAGTGGCGTAGGAAGATGATTTTGTATGGGGGGGGGGGGGCCGATAGGACCACGCCTTTTTTACTAGGGGAGGGGGGTTGGCAAGAGCGTTAGCTATAGCAATTATGCAATTGATAATAGCTGAACATAGGGGGGCCCTGGCCCCTGTGGCCCCCCTTGTTCCTACGCCAGTGACAGTGAAGCTGCTGAAAAAAAATCCATTCCCTACCTATTATTATTTGCCCTGGGGGCGTGGCATCTGCATAGCCCTGGGGGCGTGGCATCTGCATAGCTTGATGTGCATCATGTGCATATATGCACATGGAACTGTAGCTACCGGCCCAGCTGACCCCACCTAAGGAGAGGTGTGGTATTGTGGTGGCATCCATTTCACTATATAGACAGCTCTGGGGTACATTTAGACATCATGTAGATTGTATACCTCTAATGCATACGTACGTATGTGTGACTGTCCCATGGTGCCATTCTTGTCATCATGAGGCTCCTTACTCGATCAATTATGTCTTTATCGCAGATATAGTCAAGGAACGGGGAGAATTTGGTTGGATAATGTCAACTGCAATAGTTATAACACTCGACTATCAGAGTGCAGTCATCTTGGATGGGGAGTCTTTCGTTCTTGTTTCCACAGTGAAGATATTGCTCTGCAATGTTCCAGTATCACTATTTCTCCAACTGCCAGTGAGTTAAGCAGTGATTTTTGACTTAGACATGATTGTAGTAGTGAGGTTCCATTGTAGACCATTGTGTACATCATCTCCATACATTATAGGGATCAAACCTATAATTATGTAAAGTTCCAGGTGTTCAAGATAGCAGTAGAGAAGTTCTATGCAGCTACTACTCAACTCATATAGTGTCATAGCTAGAGTGTTATTATTATTTTTGTTTCAGATGGTGCTTTGAGGCTGGTTGGTTCCTCTTCCTCTTCAAGTGGTCGTCTGGAAGTCTACTACAATGGAGCATGGGGCACAGTGTGTGATGATGGTTTCAGCTCCACTGATGCTAGAGTTGCTTGCAGACAGCTTGGTTATTCTACTTACAGTAGATATGGAAATGTTGGAACCTTAGGGTAGGGTTTTTCTTGAATATAATGTACAAATAAGTATATATATATGCTCTTTATCACACATGCAGCTATGGTCAAGGAACAGGGAGAATTTTGCTAGATAATGTTAACTGCTATAGTTATAGCACTCGACTATCAGAGTGCAGTCATCGTGGATGGGGTGTCACTCTCTCATGTTACCACTTTGAAGATGTTGCTCTACAATGTTTCAATAATACCGATTCCAGTGAGCAAGACATAAAGCAATAACTTTTATTTCAGATTCCACTGTAGCTACGTAGCTATATTGAGGACAACTCAATACTAATGTCCCAATAAATATACTTTTTTATCTCTGGGCTTTAGATCCAAAAATCATTATGCTTTATTATTATTAAGGATGAATGAATTTTGTTTCAGATGGTGCTTTGAGGCTGGTTGGCTCATCTTACTCTTACCGTGGTCGACTGGAAATTTACTACAATGGAGTTTGGGGCACGGTGTGTGATGATGGTTTCAGTGGCACTGATGCTAGAGTTGCTTGCAGACAGCTTGGTTATTCAGGATACAGTAGATATGGAAATGTTCGAACCTTAGGGTAGGGATTTTTCTTGATCGTACTGTAATACATCCATGTATATATATTTAGCTGGTGCACATGCTTATAATTATAATGGTTGTGATCTATCTTTATCACACATGCAGCTATAGTCAAGGAACAGGGAGAATTTGGTTGGATAATGTCAACTGTAATAGTTATAGCACTCGACTATCGGAGTGCAGTCATCGTGGATGGGGTGTCACTCTCTCTTGTTACCACTATGAAGATGTTGCTCTGCAGTGTTCCAGTACTACTATTTCTCCCCCTACTACTTCTAGTATGTAAAGTCATTTGAGTGGCTTACGTTAAAATTCAAATTGTAGGGAGTCCTGAAGTGATCACACTATGCACTGTAAAAATGAAAGTGTTTACTGCACACCATTTTGTCCCAATACACACACTAAAAACAAAACAGTGTGTGTATTGGGACAAAATGGTGTGCAGTAAACACTTTCATTTTTACAGTATAGAGTTGTTCCTTGTACAAAATATGCAGTTTCGATAAAACTATTGTTTGTTTCAGATGGTGCTTTGAGGCTGGCTGGCTCATTTTCCTCTTCAAGTGGTCGTCTGGAGATTTACTACAATGGAGTTTGGGGCACAGTGTGTGATGATGCTTTCGGCTCCACTGATGCTAGAGTTGCTTGCAGGCAGCTTGGCTATTCTACTTACAGTAGATATGGAAGAGTTGGACTCCTTGGGTAAGGATTTTTTTCACTCATAATATATATAGCATAATTAATACTGATGTGACATCTAATCACATATGCAGCTTTAGTCAAGGAACAGGGAGAATTTGGTTGGATGATGTCAACTGCAATAGTTATAGCACTCGACTTTCATCGTGCAGCCACCGTGGATGGGGTGTCCATAACTGTGTCCACAGTGAAGATATTGCTCTGCAATGTTCCAACACTACTAGTACTTCTGTTAACAGTAAGTACTCTATTGTCTTTAAACTATAGCAATTGTCACATAACAATTACCTGATTGGTCAGTTAGGGGTCTCTAAATCCTGTAGAGCCCTCCCGAGCAGGTTTTCTAAGTGCTGCTGGGTCATTCCAATCAGTCCATTTCTAGCAACACATTGCAGTGGCCACAGTGATTGTTTCTAGGTTGGCTCTGATTCATGTTAGCTAGTTGCATTTAAAAATCATTTCCAAATCAATGTTGAACAACTCCAGTGATTGGCTATAGTCTAAATAAGTTAGGTACCTCGACCAACAGGATCTACGGTCTGTCTAGAAACCTTGGGCTCTCGGGTTTCTAAAGATCCCTTGGTCTCGGTGTCTAACATAATTATTATAGCTATATATAGTGCAACCTCTGCATGTATACTGAGGATACTTCATAAACAAAGGATCCCCACAACTTTCAGTTTTAGGATGCTATTGTTTCAGATGGTGCTTTGAGGCTGGTTGGCTCTTCCTTGTCGTATCGTGGTCGTCTGGAGATTTACTACAATGGAGTGTGGGGCACAGTGTGTGATGATGGTTTCAGCTACACTGATGCTAGAGTTGCTTGCAGACAGCTTGGTTATTCTACTTACAGCAGATATGGAAATGTTGTAACCTTAGGGTAGGGATTTTTTCTTGACTATATACGTGTGTACACATAACGATTGTGGTCTATCTTTAACACACATGCAGCTATAGTCGAGGAACAGGGAGAATTTGGCTGGATAATGTCAACTGCAATAGTTACAATGTTCAACTATCAGATTGCAGTCATCTTGGATGGGGAGTCCTTCGTTCTTGTACTCACAGTGAAGATGTTGCTCTACAATGTTCCAGTATCACTCTTCCTCCAACTCTAAGTGAGTTATTGATAAGCAGTGATTTTTAACTCATGTAGCTAGTAGCTATAGTAAGGTTCCATTATAGCATTGAGGACATATCTGTATACATCTCTCTATGCACATAAGGATCAAACCTATAATGATATGCAAAGCTTTAGGTGTTCTTGATAGCAGTAGAGAAGTTCCATGCAGCTTCTACTCTATATAGTGTCACAGAGTGTTATTTTGTTTCAGATGGTGCTTTGAGGCTGGTTGGTTCATCTTTTTCTTCAAGTGGGCGTCTGGAGATCTACTACAATGGAGTTTGGGGCACAGTGTGTGATGATGGTTTCAGCTCCACTGATGCTAGAGTTGCTTGCAGACAGCTTGGTTATTCTACTTACAGTAGATATGGAAGTGTTACAAGCCTTAGGTAGGGATTTGCATTTATTTTCTCTTAACTATAATGTGATTGTTCATCATACATGCAGATACAGTCAAGGAATAGGGAGAATTTGGTTGGATAATGTCAATTGCTATAGTTATAACACTCGACTATCACAGTGCAGTCACCTTGGATGGGGAGTCCTTCGTTCTTGTTTCCACAGTGAAGATGTTGCTCTGCAATGTTCCAGTACCACTACTTCAACTGCCAGTGAGTTATTGATAATCAGTGATTCAAGCTTGTGCAGTATAGTAAGGTTCCATTGATAACCATTGAGTATATTTCTCTATAGCTAATTTTAAGGATCAAACCAGTCACCTATAGCTATGCAAAGTTGCAGCTGTTCATAATAGCAGTCAATCTCTCTACTAAAAATAGTGTTTGGATTCTAATATTATTGTTATTATAGATGGTGATTTGAGGCTGGTTGGCTCTTCTTTGTCTTATCGTGGCCGTCTGGAGATTTACTACAATGGAGTGTGGGGAACAGTGTGTGATGATGGTTTCAGCTCCACTGATGCCACTGTTGCTTGCAGACAGCTTGGTTATTCAGGATACAGTAGATATGGAAATGTTGGAACCTTAGGGTAGGGATCTATAGTGCAAACAAGTTTAATGATTAAATCTTATCGCCTCTGCAGCTATAGTCAAGGAACAGGGAGAATTTGGTTGGATAATGTCAACTGCTATAGTTATAGCACTCGACTATCACAGTGCAGTCATCTTGGATGGGGTGTGACTCGTTCTTGTTATCACTATGAAGATGTTGCTTTGCAATGTTCTAGTACCACTCTCAGTGAGTTATTGATTTTTAACGCATGAGGTTCCATTGTAGGCCATTGAAGTGTAGCTACATCCCTCGTACTCAGGCCCGCTTTATTGCTTTTAAAGCAAAGAAAGCAGGCCTGGGTATATATGAGGCTACATCCCTTATATGCAAAGTTCCAGGTCTTGATGATAGCAGTAGATAAGTTCTACTCAACTCGTCTTATGCACAGTGTTATTATTTTGTTTCAGATGGTGCTTTGAGGCTGGTTGGCTCACCTTACTCTTACCGTGGTCGTCTGGAGATTTACTACAATGGAGTGTGGGGTACAGTGTGTGATGATGGTTTCAGCTCCACTGATGCTGGAGTTGCTTGCAGACAGCTTGGTTATTCAGGATATAGTAGATATGGAAGTGTTATAAGCCTTGGGTAGGGATTTGTTCTTAGAGCTAGTATGCATATATAATGATTATAATGTCCTTATCACACATGCAGATATAGTCAAGGAACAGGGAGAATTTGGTTGGATAATGTCAATTGCTATAGTTATAACACTCGACTATCAGATTGCAGTCATCTTGGATGGGGAGTCCTTCGTTCTTGTAGTCACAGTGAAGATGTTGCTCTGCAATGTTCCAGTACCACTACTATTTCTCCGACTGCCAGTGAGTTATTGATAAGCTAGGGGTCAAATCTATATGCAAAGTTCCAGGTGTTCATGATAGCAGCTAAAAAATATTGTCGATAACATTTGGATTCTATAATATTTCAGATGGTGCTTTGAGGCTGGTGGGCTCATCTTACTCTAACCGTGGCCGCCTGGAGATATACTACAATGGAGTTTGGGGCACAGTGTGTGATGATGGTTTCAGTACTACTGATGCTAGAGTTGCTTGCAGACAGCTTGGTTATTCAGGATACAGTAGATATGGAAATGTTGGGAGCTTAGGGTAGGGATCCTCTTTAGACTATTATAGTGTACAAAATTACAATATATCTTTATCACACATGCAGCTATAGTCAAGGAACAGGGACAATTTGGTTGGATAATGTCAACTGCTATAGTTATCACACTCGACTATCACAGTGCAGTCATCTTGGATGGGGTGTGACTCGCTCTTGTTACCACAATGAAGATGTTGCTCTGCAATGCTCCACTAGCCTAAGCGCTACTACTCCTCCTCCTACTTCTCCTCTTCCCAGAACCAGTGAGTAATCATTAAGCAAGCTATTTTAACCTGTAGTGGAGAAAGTAACTTCAGTGTCACTGCTCTGTTAGTAACCCCCATAGAAGTTGCAAGGTAGTGAGGGAGGGTTCATTGTTGCTTAATTCTTGGAGCCGCTCAGGGACGGAGAAATTGGACAAGATTCTCATGCAGTGACACTATCTATATGTAGCTATGACATATGTAGCTATAGCTAACTGAAGTTACGTAAATGCTGAAAATATTCTTGGTACAATTGCATCAAAATATGGGTACAATACTTGTTTCAGATGGTGCTTTGAGGCTGGTCGGCTCATCTTACTCTAACCGTGGTCGTCTGGAGATTTACTACAATGGAGTATGGGGCACAGTTTGTGATGATGGTTTTAGCTCCACTGATGCTAGAGTTGCTTGCAGACAGCTTGGCTATTCTACTTACAGTAGATATGGAAATGTTGGAAGATTTAGGTATGGATTGACTATCTTAGCCTTACCAAAAATGTGATGATTTGATTGAGGTCTGCATATCTTTATCACACATGCAGCTATAGTCGAGGAACAGGGAGAATTTGGTTGGATAATGTCAACTGCTATAGTTATAGCACTCGACTATCACAGTGCAGCCATAGTGGATGGGGAGTCCATGACTGTAGCCACTATGAAGATGTTGCTCTGCAATGTTCTACATCCAGTATTAGTTCATCAAGCAATAGTAGACCTGGTAGTGTATGTAAGTGTATGTCCGGAGGCTTTTTTTTTTCTGGCTTTATGGCATTAAATTTCATTTTATGTATAGCTGCAGCAATTGGAGGTTCTGTTGGAGGAGCTCTTGGAGGTTTCGTCTTTCTTGCTATTTGCATTGCTGGTTGCGTAATACTTGCTATCATTGGTGTTAAGGCCAGCAGGCGAAATCACAGAGCCCGTCTCGGTTCTCCTAGATCCCACAGTGTGGTGGCCACATCTCATCAGAGCACAGCTGCCACAACTGATTTCCGATACAGCACCAAATCACAAGTGCCTCCAGCTCCTTTTCCAGGAAAATCTGAGCTTCAAACAGCCCCACCTCCTTCATACAATGATGCTCACCAGTTTCCCACGTTCACTCCAGGGGATCCAATATATGAGGTACCTGGGCCTCTTCATCCAGCTCCCTCCCACCCTCCTTCCGAGTGCTTCGAGAACCCAGCGTACCTTACTCATGCAGAAAATGCTCTGTAAACCTTTTAGACTAACTTTAGTGACTCAGGAAGTGTATGTTAGCTAGCTATGCCACCACCTCTTTTATCCCTAAACATTTACTTTGAAACTCAGTTTAATTACTAGCTACATAGTACATACAAATGAATGTGTAATAATACATAAAAATAAAACTCAATTTTGCTGTCTTCTAGCTACCTTGTATTAGATGAAGGTTCAACAAGCGCCGGGTGGGGAGTTATTTTTCCTGTGCTACGACCCTATGTTTTGAGACCAAGTTGCTATGCCTTGTCCAATAGCTACATTATTCAATTTTTCGACTTAGTATTGGAGTCTATGAAATGCGCATGCGCAGTCGATAATAAGAGAGAGGTTTTATTGTTATATACTATGTAGTTTGTCACCCCGGATTAAATGGAATTTGCTGGTAAGTAGCCCAGCCTGTTCGGAGGAATTACTTCATGGTGAAAATGGTGAGAATAAAAGTAATTTTTCTGATACTACTTTCTGCCTAGCTACTCTTCTCGTGCTCGTACATATCTGGTAGATCTAATTGCTAACCAGAGGGTTTTCCCAGAATTGGTCACTCATAGCTATCATCTATCCCTGCATGTATGCACATAGAAAAATGAACTCTTGCATTAGAGGGCCTCATCCCCTCTGCTCCACATATTAATTATCTCTTCGCATGTATAAGTATAATTATCGCATTCATGCATATCCGGATACAACAGTACCCGGATATGCTGTAATATCCGAGTAGCTACCAACTGAACCCGTAAGTTTATATCAGTTTTGGCTATTTATAATGCATGCAATCTTAATCTTTAGCTGATAACAGTGTAGGCTGTACGTAGCTATATACTTCACTATTAACAGACTCCGTTAGTGAAAATGGTCACAATAAAAGTTATTAATGTCGCAATTTTTCTGGTACTCTTAAGGATCAAACCTAAGATCAAACCTATTTTATGAGTTCATGATAACCCCATCCACTCTCTCTGCTGAAAATAGTGTCAATAATAACATTTAGATCCTAAAGTTGTTATTTATTTCAGATGATGGTGATTTGAGGCTGGTGGGTGGCTGTCTGGAGATTTACTACAATGGAATGTGGGGCACAGTGTGGTTTCAGCTCCACTGATGCCACTGTTGCTTGCAGACAGCTTGGTTATTCAGGATACAGTAGATATGGAAATGTTGGAACCTTAGGGTAGGGTTGACTATAGTGTACAAATGATAATTAATCACACATGCAGCTATAGCTAGTCAAGGAACAGGGAGAATTTGGTGAACAATGTCAACTGCTATAGTTATAGCACTCGACTATCACAGTGCAGTCATAGTGGATGGGGTGTGACTCACTCTTGTTACCACAGTGAAGATGTTACTCTAGAATGCTCTAATTCTCCTACTACCAGTGAGTTATTGATCCATTGTAGTCCATTGAAGTACATCTCTTAATTAATGATCAAACCTATATGGAAGTTCCAACTGTTCATGATAGCAGTAGAGAGTTTCCTTGCAGCTCCTACTCAATCCATATAGTGTTAATATTGTTTCAGATGGTGATTTGAGGCTTGTTGGCCCCTCTTCCTCTTCAAGTGGTCGTCTGGAGATTTACTACAATGGAGTGTGGGGAACAGTGTGTGATGATGGTTTCAGCTCCACTGATGCCACTGTTGCTTGCAGACAGCTTGGTTATTCAGGATACAGTAGATATGGAAATGTTGGAACCTTAGGGTATAGGGATCCTCTTACATTTTTAATTATTGACTATACACTGTATATAAACACTACTTTATCACACATGCAGTTATAGTCAAGGAACAGGGAGAATTTGGTTGGATAATGTCAACTGCTATAGTTATAGCACTCAACTATCACGGTGCAGTCATCTTGGATTTGGTGTGACTCGTTCTTGTTACCACAGTGAAGATGTTGCTCTGCAATGCTCCACTACCACAGCAACTCTTCCTCCTACTTCTTCCAGTGAGTAATCAATAAGCAAGTGATTTTTAACTTGCAGTGGAGAGATGAGTGTTTGCGGTTCTACTGGTCTGTGTCTTAGTAAGCCCTCACAGAGGTATTTTGCTTTATCAAAAAAAAAAAAAAAAAAAAAAGAGCCTGGAAACAGACACGATTCTCATGCACTGACGGTTTCTGTGTGAACTAACGTATAGTAACTAGTAGACCATGACTGTAACCACAGTGAAGATGTTGCTCTGCTATGTTACAGTAGCTCAAATAGTGGCAGTGGAACTGCTGGTGCAGGTGAGTTGGAACAGGACACCATATATTAAGATGATCCAACTGCATGGTTCATTTGTGTTTGAGTAGCTACTATGCATGTATTTATCAAGCTGCTGCTGGTTATGAGTCTACATGTGAATTCATGTGGCCTCTGAATTATATGTAGCTTCTGGAATCGCTAACAAAGTACTTTTAGATTGTCTTTTGTTGAGAGGTTTGTCCTCCTTCAGGGTATTATGTGTCCCTTATTGGAGGTTAAGACCAGTTCCAACCCATGCACTTTTTGGGGCATCACTGAGTATAATAAGGACAATAAAAGCAAAGCTCACGCTAGAGTGGCTCCACTGCAGTATACTTTAGTGTGTCAAAATAGCTATTAGCTAGTATACTGGGGATAATTACAATCCTCCATTCTCAAGTGCCAAGGTGGCTTCATAACTTTTTCTCTGTGTTGTCATGCAGCTGTATTAATTGGAGGTTCCATTGGAGGAGCTGTTGGAGGCATCATCTTCCTTGCATTTTGCGTTGTTGGATGTATATTACTTGCTAATGGCTATAAGGGCAGCAGGCGAGCCCCTCCTTCTCCTAGATCACACAATTCGGATTTTCCTAGATACCGCAGTGCTGTGGCCACACCTCACTGGAGCACAACTGCCACAACTTCTTCCCCGAACAGCACCAAACTACAAGAGCCTCCAGCTCCTTTCCAGAAAAATCTGAGCTTCAAACAGCCCCACCTCCTTCATACAATGATGTTCAAAAGTATTCCCCGTTCACTCCAGGGGATCCAATATATACGGACATATGAAGTGGTACAAACATAGCAGGGCCTTATTCAGCTGCCGCCAACCTCCCTCCCCAGCCCCTCTGCATGAAGAAAGTTCTCTTTAAAAATTTTTATTCCAGTGACTCAGGATGTGTGTTCATTTGTATGTCACATCATCCACCATTTTTATTATAATTTATATAAAAATTAATAGCTAATTATAATATGATTCCAATGGTGGTATTGAATATTCAGTGTGAAGGGTCAAAATTACTAAGGCCATACCTATTTGATTTTATGTTTCGCAGGCGAACTGGCTCTTGATATTGGGTCATGAATTATTATTATTAAGAACACAAAAATGTATTCTTTGGTGGGAGTGAGTTTGGGTTTTTTTTTTAGCCATTATTGTTCACCTGCCTAATGGAAAGTTGTTTGCCTCACTTAGCTGTCACACTGAGCCAGGCTATATTTGTCATTTTGGGTGACAGGTGAGAGTTGGTAAGGACCCTAAACTATCATTTTCATTTCAATGTTGAAAAAATTGGGTAGGTAGGGCCCGCGAAACAAAATCAAATAGGTGTGGCCTAATCAACTGTCTGATCATTGGTGCAGGTTTGTAATGCAGTGGTATTTGAAGCTTGACTTCTATACAGTAAATAGAGACACATATAGGGGAAGGATAGAACTGCCTGTCTTCCAACTTTGACAATCACATCTACCTATCATACCTGTAGAAAACTCTGCTATAAACTGGTAGCCGTCTGGATGCATGAAAGTCAGGATTCTGAATCAGTCTTCAATAGATACCTAAATCGTAGGTATAATGGTATAAACTAGATGTCAGAAGAAGTGTCCAGTAGTTAGGGCATGTCATAGACATAGCGATACAACAAAAAACGGTATATGTTGGGCACGCGCATGAGCAAGGATTTACCCGATGGTCGCAAGGATTTACCCGATGGTCGCAAGAATGAAAACCACGTAATGCAATTTTTCTATACCAACTCTCTAGTGTGCAGGCTCGCCCCAATAATCACAGGTACTAAAAATGGTCAAAATAAAAGTTGCAGTTCTTCTGATACTAATTTTCGCCTGCTCTTCTCTGGCTGCAGGTATAGACTACGTTTTAGTTAATGGGGGAACAACTAGCTAACTTCTCTTTTTCAGAAAATGACAAAAGAAAAATAATAATAGCTATATAGTTAAGCAAATTACGTACCCTAGGACACAAGGTCCCTACAAACAGTTGGCCTTTTCATAAAGTGTACGATTTATGAACTTGTGCCTATTCAGTTTCTACAGTGCTTAAGCTGCTGCTGCCTTTTCAAGTGATCACTACCTACCTCATACTTGCCCACAACTCAATACTCTCTTAATATATTGCCTCCTCAGCAACATAATTGGTATCGTATCTATTCCTAAGGCTCTTTTCTGCCCCTTTATGCCACTCACTCACACTGGCTTTTTTATCAAATGACACTGGCATGGAGGCAGCTTTGGTGACATACACAGTCAATGTACATAATGATCTATTGTTTAAAGTTGGGTCAGTCCCTCAAGTTCGGGTCTACTGTATCTGGGTGCAAGGATAGCCCCAATCCAAGATCTGCCCATGCACAGTGTAGGAGGTGCATGTAGATCGAGTCAGTGATAACATACCATTATTGCTGTATAGCTACAGGTCAGTTTTGTGGGGATCTGAGGCTTAATTCTTATGGCTGCACAGTGGTCTCTTTCTCATAGCTGCTATAATATGCCACCTAGTATAGTGAAGCCACTGCTTACTAATGCTATAGAACTACCAAAGTTACTGAGTTTCTCTGCTACCCTTTCATCATGTCGATGTGGATGGAAAAAGTGCATGGATAAGCTCATGATAGGTATTATGTATCTTATTCATTTCAGTTCTTGTCATTGAAACATTCCTTTTTTCCCATAGGGTTGATGTAATGAGTTAGGGGAAAACATTTCAAACTAGGGTGATGGGTGATGCATTATGTATCTATAGTTTCAGATGGTGATTTGAGGCTGGTTGGCTCATCTTACTCTAACCGTGGTCGTCTGGAGGTTTACTACAAAGGAGTATGGGGCACAGTGTGTGATGATGGTTTCACCTCCATTGAGGCCACTGTTGCTTGCAGACAACTTGGTTATTCAGGATACATTAGATATGGAAGTGTTGGAACCTTAGGGTAGGGATCAACTTTTGACTAGTATTGCATAATGAGTTTATCACACATGCAGCTATAGTCAAGGAACAGGGATAATTTGGTTGGATAATATCAACTGCCATAGATATCACACTCGACTATCACAGTGCAGTCATCTTGGATGGGGTGTGACTCGCTCTTGTTATCACAGTGAAGATGTTGCTCTGCAATGTACTACTTCTAGTGAGTTTATTCTAGAAATAGAGACATTCCACCATAGAGACTGAGTTATTAAATTTCAAGTTTGAGATCCCTGCAATAGCTACATGTAGCTACTATAGTATATTGTGGTCTGTATTGAATATTGTGGTCTGTATTGACAGATGGTGCTCTATGGTTTCAGTGCTACTGATGCTAGAGTTGCTTGCAGACAGCTTGGTTTTTCAGGATACAGTAGATATGGAAGTGTTACAAGCCTTGGGTAGGGATCCTCTGTATACAGTGAATTTCAAGCTGGCTGTCTATCCAATTAAGATGCAAAATCTAAAAACAGCTGTGTAAACTTTAGTTACTTTTCAAGTTTTTATTGGAATCAAATTTTGCATTTTATACATTTGGACAACCATCTTGCAACTCACTGTATGAACACTATATACCTTAATTAGATATTAGTGCTGGTCACATGACTTGGGACCAATCAGATCCTCTGAAAAGTGTGCTTTAAATTTCATAAAGCACACTTCTATGTGCACTAAATGTTTAGTGCACACCTGAGGAACTGTGCTGAAGGTACATAGGAGCCTAGTGGAAGATCTACTAGGACTATGACCTTCCAGCCTCAGTCCCTAGTGCTTATACAGTATCTCATTGTCAGACTTTAGCATTCACTTGTATTGGGTTTGAAACAGGAAAACCTCAGGAATTTACTTCATTAATTTTTTTTGAATATTATTACTGAACCAAATTGTGTCATGGTGCACTCGAATGATGCTGTAATGATGTAATGCACTCACCTTCGGCTCGTGCATTATAGCATCATTCTTGTGCAGGTGCATTAAAACACTTAGAGCTAGAAAAGAGTGAACTAAATAAATATTCATGTTTCATGTCAGCTTACTGCTTTTACACTACTTTTCATTGTTGAACATGGCCATGAAAATGAATCAACACCCAATCTACAGTATATTAGCTATATATAGTTTGCAGAACAATTGTCATCCATCAGGCAGGGATAGGTGGTGGCTTTGAAGCATTCGTGGCTTTGGGAACAATGAAATGTTTTCATAGCCCTATTGTTCTTAGCCATTAGCTATTCCAGAGCGGCTGCCTTATGCATGACAATTCTTCTGCCAACTACTGTATACGTACATGCATGCATGTCTTTATCACACATGCAGCTATAGTCAAGGAACAGGGAGAATTTGGTTGGATAATGTCAACTGCTATAGTTATAGCACTCGACTATCACAGTGCAGTCATCTTAGATGGGGAGTCCATGACTGTAGCCACTATGAAGATGTTGCTCTGCAATGTACTCCTTCTACAACTACCAGTGAGTGGTCACTTTGTTCTAGAAATAGAGAAGTTCCACTGAACTTCAAGTGTGTTAAGTTCCAGGACTATGCTGTAGACCTTGCGATAATACGGATCTTAATTATTTATTTCAGATGGTGATTTGAGGCTGGTGGGCTCATCTTCCTTTAACCGTGGTCGACTGGAGATTTACTACAATGGAGTGTGGGGCACAGTGTGTGATGATGGTTTCAGCTCCACTGATGCTAGAGTTGCTTGCAGACAGCTTGGTTATTCAGGATACAATAGATATGGAAATGTTCGTACTTTTGGGTAAGGAGCTAGCAAACTAGTTTGACAATGTGTACAATGTGTGTATTGCAAATAATGTATCACACATGCAGCTATAGTCAAGGAACAGGGAGAATTTGGTTGGATAATGTCAACTGCTATAGTCATAGCACTTGACTATCACAGTGCAGCCATAGTGGATGGGGAGTCCATGACTGTAAACATTATGAAGATGTTGCTCTGCAATGTACTCCTTACAACTGCCAGTGAGTGGTCACTTTCTTCTAGTTCCACTGAACTTGAGTGTATAGTTAAGTTCTAGGACTATGGGGACCTTGCAATAAAAATTACATAATTATAATACATGATGGTTTATATTAAATACATGATGGTTTATATTAAATACATGATGGTTATATTAAATACATGATGGTTTATATTAAATACATGATGACATGATGGTTTATATTAAATACATGATGGTTTATATTAAATACATGATGGTTTATATTAAATACATGATGGTTTATATTAAATACATGATGGTTTATATTAAATACATGATGGTTTATATTAAATACATGATGGTTTATATTAAAGATATTTGTTTCAGATGGTGCTTTGAGGTTGGTTGGCTCGTCTTACTCTAACTGTGGTCGACTGGAGATTTACTATAATGGAGCATGGGGCACAGTGTGTGATGATGACTTCAGTGCCACTGATGCTAGAGTTGCTTGTAGACAGCTTGGTTATTCTACTTACAGTAGATATGGAAATGTCCATACTTTTGGGTAAGGCAAACTATAACTCAATTTTAACAGGTTTGACAATGTGTGTATTGTAAAAAAATTGTCACATATGCAGCTATAGTCAAGGAACAGGGACAATTTGGTTGGATAATGTCAACTGCTATAGTTCTAACACTTGACTATCAGATTGCAGTCATCTTGGATGGGGCGTGACTCGCTCTTGTTACCACAGTGAAGATGTTGCTCTGCAATGCTCCACGACTACAGCAACTCTTCCTCCTACTTCTTCCAGTAAGTAGCTAATCAATAAGCAAGTCTTGCAATGGGCCAATGGAGAGATGAGTGCTTGCAGTGTTACTGCTCTGTATCTTAGTAAACCCTCATAGGTATTGCAATAAGGTAGTTGCTTTATCAAAAAAAAAAAAAAAAATTCCTGGAGCTATACATTCAGTGAAGGAGAAATTATGCACTCACGCTTTCTGTATGAACTAAATAAAATACTGGATTTGGATGAAAAATTTATAGATCTACTTGCACGTAAATTATCGATCTTCAGTCTCATAATAAAAAGAGTCTTTCTGTTTCTATCAGATGGTAATTTGAGGCTAGTTGGTTCATCTTATTCTAACCATGGTTGTCTGGAGATTTACTACAATGGAGTGTGGGGCACAGTGTGTGATGATGGTTTCAACTCCACTGATGCTAGAGTTGCTTGCAGACAGCTTGGTTATTCAGAATACAGTAGATATGGAAATGTTCGTACTTTTGGGTAAGGAGCTAGCAAACTAGTTTGACAATGTGTACAATGTGTGTATTGCAAATAATATTTATCACACATGCAGCTATAGTCAAGGAACAGGGAGAATTTGGTTGGATAATGTCAATTGCTATAGTTATAACACTCGACTATCAGATTGCAGTCATCTTGGATGGGGAGTTCTTTGTTCTTGTAGCCACAGTGAAGATGTTGCTCTGCAATGTTCTTCATCCACTATTGGCTCACTGACTGGCCCTGCTGGTGCAAGTGAGTTAGAACAGGATACCATAGGATGCATGACCCAACTGATGTTTGAGATGCATTATCAAGCTGTTGCAGGATATGAATTACATGTTCATGTGATTGGTCTCTGAGTTATAGCTATGTGGGCAGGTCTAGCTTCAGCTAACAAAGACTGCTCTTTTGTTGAGAGATTTGTTCTCCTTCGGGATATCCCTTATTGGAGGTTCCACTAGCTATAAGACCAGTTCCAACCCCCCCCCCCCCCCCCCCCCCCCAAAGCTTCATGCACTCTTTGGTGCATCACTTAGTGAATTCATAATAAGGACAAAAATTTCAAAGCCCCAAAGCTCACAGTAGAGAGGCTCCACTACAGTATATACTTTTTTAGTGTGTCAAAATGTTTTTATACTATATACTGGACAATTACAATCCTCCATTCTCAAGTCCCAAGGTGGCGTCATAACATTTCTGTTTTGTTTTGTCTTATAGCAATTGGAGGTTCTGTTGGAGGAGCTATTGGTGGCATCATCTTTCTTACATTTTTTATTGCTGGATGTATAGTACTTGCTAATGGCTGTAAACAATTATTCAAACTTTCAATAATTATTCAAACAATACTTCAGGGCAAGCTCACTCAAAGAGCAAGCTGGCTAAGCCGTAAATTCTGGCTGGACAAAATGAGCACAAGTATCCCATACCAACTTACCACGTGGTCCATCTTTATATCTCTCTCCATCCAGCTTCTGGTAAATGATATCCACTAACATTTATCATGTACTTATTCTATCATAGTTCCTTTTAAATGTGTGGTAGTTTAAAGAGTCTTCTTGGTCTCTAACAGAAAGTTATAGGAGATAGAAAACAGAGTCAAAATAGCGTGGGGAGGGGAAGATGATAAAACATATCTGGTACATATCTAGCAACAGTGCTTCCCAGGCCTGAAATAGAAATTCAGTTGTAGTGCTGTACTTTGAACAGTTTTGCAGCACAGTGAGTGTTTCTGAACGAAAGCCACTGGCTGCAGCTATTTGCTTGAGCCCTGCGTCCCAATAGATCTTCATCAATGTTTTCTGGTAGTTGTAGAGCAGGTGAAAGTCTCCAATAAAGGGTATGACCCAGTCAAAGCGATTGGGCTGTTGCTTTTTCACTTCTGTTAAGTGGTTGTAGGTTGTAGCATCACCAGTTACAAGTAAGTGCTTGATCTTCTCTCCTATCTTGGTTTTTTGTGTAGCACATCCAATGACAATGAAATTGCTTCCTCTGAATCTGCATGCATGTCAAGAATGTCCACATATCTGTATATAGATGGCTGTTGCACACGTGATCGGAAGGATTTGTCTTCTTTCAAAAATTCTTGTATCCCTGGGGTGTGAACTGCAGTTTTGTGGCACGCTTTTGGACATACTTAAAAGCAATGATGTCAAATGCCTGCAGTTCTTTTTTCTCTGAGTGGGATACAACAAAATCTTGAAGGTTTGGTTCTTTGCTAGTCGGAGCTGTGACATCATAGGTGCCAGAAGTTGAAGGATCATTGTCTAAAAGTGTCATTTCGTTGGTGTATTGTTCACTCACTTGTTCTGTTAGCGTTCTCATTCTTCTCTGTTTCTTGGTAGCTGGTGGAAACACAATCGGAGATGTCCTTTTCCTGCTTTGGCCTTCTTGTAAAGCCTCTCTTTGTTGGCAGATCTGAATGGTGGTGCAGTGAGTACTTCTTTGCATATCCCCACAGTACACTTGAGAGCAGCTTTGTTGCCAGTCAAGATTGTCAATTGATGCTGCAAGCAAATCATTAACGTCAAACTTGTGCAGAATTTCTGTAGAATTTTCTACTGCGAATTTTACAAATCTCCTGTGTGTGTCTGCAGAAGCAATTGCACCCAAATGATTCAAAATCATTATGAGTTCTGAGTTTCCTCCATGGCTTTCCACTATATCAGTCAGCAGTGTGTGTATTGGCATGCTGCACCTGTTATCAACTGTGTACAGTATAATGCACAGGATGTAAAAACATCTCAACTTTCTCGAGGGTGGTATGCACTCAACACTTTCAGATTTCTTCCTCTCTTGCTGGTTTCTGGTCAACATCACAATCATCTTCCAAAGTTTCGGATCGTACTTCTCTATCCATTCATCAATGTTTAGAGTTGATATATCAAATGGGGACTTTGAATCTTCTTGAAGGATAGTAGTGATATGTTTGTGAATAATGTCTGTTAGTGTGTTATAAATAGAATTCTCAGTTGTATCTGTTTGCACTATTTTTGGAGGATTGCTGTGTGTATTTTATTTCAATACATAACTCAGTGAGGCCAGAACATCGCCTCCTCTTCTCAACAGAATGGTACCTGTGGATTGGTGTTTGGTTGTGCAGATGAGGTGTTCTTTCAGTGTAATGATGAGGTAGTTGTGGAGGATTTTTTTGGACTGTTTTTGAAAAGTTTGATTTGAGAGATGTTCATATATTTCAGATAAAAGACATGCATGTTGAGTTAATATATGGTTGGCAACAACAAGGGTGCTTTGTATCAGTGCAAGTTCCAAGCATGTGCTTGAATCAATAGGCTGTACTCTGCACTCAGTCTCTCTCAGTTTGTCGATAATTTTTTTCAAGTTGGCATCGGTACTTGGTGTGCCTTGCATGATCGAATTGAAAGAATTGTAGCATTTCATACAAAATGTGTTGCTATTCGTATCAAGATGAATGTTGTGTGTATTGCTTAAATATGTGCTTAAAAGTTCAATATCTTGAAATCGCCTGCATTCACCAGTGATTTGTTTGGTACATGCAGTGCACTTCTTGTGTACATAATCTTCCTGATGGATTAGGCGATGGACTTTGTTATAATGTTGGTGGCATAATTTTATTGGAGCTGTGTTTTGTGTTGTAATGTTCAGTTATAAATATACCTCGGTAGGGACTTCGAGATTACAGGCAGTGATGCGTTCTTGTGAGTTGCACAATGGTACTGCACATTTTTTTTATCTTTTTTGAACCACCTTAGTGTGTAGCTACTGTGAAGTACCTAAATGCCTTTTGATGTCATCACTGCATGCCTTGCACACACACCTACGGTAAGAGTCTTTAATATGATGTTCTTTGCTTATCGCATGGTACCAGGAACCCTGAAATGAGGCCACCCCTGTGTTCTGGGCACTTTAATGAATATATATCCAGGGTGACTCCACAGCCCTAAAGGTGGCTGGGAGTCTACTATATTTTGTAAAACTTGCAGGAGCAGAGTGTACAAATTGATAAAATACTATGCAAGATCTGTAGCTAATAAAATTATGCTGATTATTATTAGCTAAATTGTTTTGAGCAGCCTTCTAAATGATGCACACTGTCTATAGTGTGTGACATGTACACATCTTAGCTAATGAGGTCTGTTATTTCAAGTTAATTATGTAGCCACTATTCGTACTCCCTAACTTACTCGTTCAGCGGAATTGTGGAAATTTCCAATAATTTTTTCTGAGCATCATCCTTCCAGTCTGATGGATGGGAATAGCTGTATGTATTTCTCTTACATAAGCCACATGGTCCACATGGACCCGGGTGTTTTACTGGTGTAAGTGGACCTGGGTGTTTTACCATTGTAAGTGAGAGTGTTTCCTATGTAATTTAGTAATATTGATATTCCATAATGTATTCTCTCTCTCCCCCCCCCCCCCCCCCCCCCCCCCCCCCCCCCCCCCCACACACACACACACACACACACACATCATTGTAGTTGTGGTTTATCAAACATGCCATATTACATACTGTCTATAATCATGGTGCTAATTTTGTCCCGCCACAAAACTAAAGTCCAACATTGAATGGGATTGTACCGGTAATGGGTACCATAATAAAAAAGAACCCGACGAAAGAGTCAAGTAGGCGTCAGAGGTGATGAAGTGGAGGCGGAGTTTATTGAGTTCGGAAAAAAGTGAAGAGATTAGTATCTGAATCGGAGCTATGGATTTGCTGAATTACAATTTCATTGCATAAATTATTGCTCTGTACGATAGTGCGCATGAATGCAGTTCATATAGCAACGTGAATTTCTAGCGCTAAGTTGAAACTGGCTACAGCTGCAGCCATTATTGATACATGTGTGTGGGTGTTGAAAATTCCGGGGATCACGTGAATTCTGAATCTGGCGGAACGACTGAGCCCGGCCGGGGACCGGGAATAGTGAACAGTGAGGCCCTTGTTATTGTGCTAATCATACGTACTAGGTCGGTGAAAATGGTCAAAATGAAAGTTGGTGTTGCAGTTCTTCTGATACTACTTTCTGCCTACTCTTCTCTGGCTGCAGGTATGTATATATATATATATATATAGCTAGACCACTTTTATAATTTCACCCGTAGTTTTGTCTAAGAATAGGCCTACTAACAAAACAACAGAAAGTGTAGGATTCGTGAAATGAACACTGAGGCTCTTGATATGTGTAGCTCTGGTTGCAGCCTCATGTATTGCTACATGTACGTATAGCTATGTAATAGTTAGAACACGGTAGTCCTGGTGTTTATTTGGCCATAATCACCAGGACTACCGTGTTCTAACTGTTATATATCCCCAGGGCGCACGATTTCATTGGTCGGTCTGTAGCTAGAGCGTAGCTACCCCTAGTTACGAAACAAAACGAAAACTCCTGCCATGGCTTGTCCCTGTCCTGTGATGTGCCGTTGTTCAGACGCCAACTCTACCCTCGTGCTCTCAAGCAAGACTACGAACTACGAGGCTCCTCCCATGCCCACCACACCCAGCTATTAACGAGTTCCTCCACCCACGTTTTGTGTTTGCTAGCAACAGCGAAGCTAGCGGAAGGTATGACGCCAAATACCAATGGGCCTTAGAAATAATTTCTTCTTGTGGAAAATTGCAAAAAAAAAAAAGAAGTTTCCTTGTGACCCAGCACCAGATGACTTCTTAATTTTCCAACAATCAGCTATAAACTACTCAGAGACAGAAATAGATTCTTTAGTAATAGTTAATGACAATGTTATAGACTGATCGTTAACTTCATAATCATCTTCTTCCAACAGTCAGCTATAAACTACCCAGAAACAGAAATAAACTCTTTAGTAATAGCTAGGTAATGACAATGTTATCTGATCATTATCTCATAGATTATCTTCATTATCATCTTCTTCCAACAGTCAGCTTCAGAAAACCTAAAACTGTTGTTATTCATAGCCTGGGGAACAGTGCGTTATGAGTCATAACGCACTTTATCCTAAGGGAGGGAATTTATGACAGTAAGAGCACTTTTCTCTATGGGAGTAAATGTATTAGGTGGGATATATGCTAATTTAGCTACATGCATGCATGTCCTCTTTTGGAGGATATTTTGGTATAGAGTGTATATACAAAGCTACTTTTAGAGAGGTTTGTCCTTTATAGCAGAGGTTGCCCCTTTCCCTCTCCCCAAGTGAGTATTCCATCACTTACTGCCTTCTCAAAGCACCATTGTCCATCGTGATGTAAGATCTTGTGATGATGACAGACACAGGGCAGCTGCTGCAACATAGACTCTTTAACCATTTACCCTTTGTTGCTTTTAAGAGATAAGGGAACCTAACATTGTTATCACTTACCACCAGTTCTTTTCTTGACCAATGTAAATATCTATACATTGGGTCAGTCCCTGGAGGGTCTACAAGGGCCAACCCATAGTGTAGAGGTGTAGATCGAGTCAGTGATAATGATATCTGTATAGGTCAGTTTAGTGGCTTAATTCTTACATTAAATTCTTATGGATGCACAGTTCCAATATATCGGTCTCTTTCGCATAGCCACCTAGCTAGCTCACCTATATATAGAACTAGCTGAATTTCCCTGCCACTCCTTCATCATGTTGATGTGGATAAAAAAAAGTGCATCATGATGAATAGGTACAGTGGCTTGTTATTCATGAGAGTAAAAACATTTCTTCAAAATGAAAGAGTGATGTAGGCTGGAGTACATGACTATAAAAAGTCAAGCTATGTGCTCTGCTAACTGTCACAAACCCTACATCACTGCATGGACTGCATTTGTCACTGCTCTACTAACTGTCATAAACCCTACATCGCTGCTGCCATATTATCCTTTTTGGCAGCGATGTAGGGTTTATGTCAATTTATGACAGTTAGCAGAGCAGTGACAAACGCAGTCCATGCAGCGATGTAGGGTTTGTGGCAGTTAGCATATAACCAGCACCTTTCTTACTTGTTTGCACACTTTTTTCAAGGGGCTGGGGCGCGGCTAAGGATGTCAAGAATGACCCTTTACCAAATAATCTTACCATGCCCACCGCAACTCAGCAAGACAGTTTTTTTCATATGCCCTAGTCTGGCGTAGCCGCCCCTTGCGCAATAAGACCGATGACTCCAGCATACTGGATCAGTTCGACCCTTTCCCCTTCCCTTGGGTTGGTAAAGGGTCGGCTATGCCAGACTACATACACCCTTGGTGTAAACTCATATCTATGGTGTAAACTGACTGTGTCTATGAACCGTTCTAGTAGTCTGGCGTAGCCGACCCTTTACCTTCCTTTTCTTGGGGGCAGAAGGCAAAGGGTCGGCTACGCCAGACTGCTCTAGTGTTATCTACGAAGTGTATAAACTAACTGTGCTGTCTACGAAGCGTTCGAGAATTTGAGTCATCCACAAAGGCACTCAAAAGGCAATTGACAGTTAGGCATACCCTCCAAGTTTGCAAAACCAAAATCAGGGACAAATCACAGGCTGTCTACAATCACTGGACTGGACTGGTGGACTGGACTACTGGACTGGACTACTGGACTGGATTACTGGACTGACCTAAAAATAGGGATTAGACCTCAATTTTATTTTTGCATGTGAGAAAGCTTGCTGTGATCTTTAGTTCAAGACCAATTTCATTAACAGCTCATGCCACAGTAAACAGCCATTGGAGATTTGAGGAAGCATACCATGCTGCACCCTTTTTTTTTGTTGTTGTTGTTGTTGTTGGGGGGGGGGGGGGGGGGGTCCTACCCAACATTCAAGAGAAAAATAGAGCTTTCACAATCAGCATTGTCTGGCACTGATTGGATTTTAAGCGGAGACACAATAGTCGAGTATCTACACAGTAGCTAATAGTTATGTGGTTAAAAAGCACCGTAGCTATTATTACATAACACCACTATACTATATTATCTCAATCAAACGACTCCATTTGTGTCCCTGCTTAGAATCTAATCAGTGCCAGATCTAAGTGGGACTGATTATGAAAGCATGTTGGGGGAAGAAGAAAAAAATACTCCCTGCGCCCCCCTCCTCCCCCCCCCCCCCCAAAAAAAAGGACATGTCCCCCTTAACTCTCCAATGGTTTAACTGTGGCATATTTAAAGCTTAGCCATAGCTTGGCTAGCAAATCACAGACTTACTTCCACCAAGTTCAAGAGAGAGATACTGCAAAATTGTTGAACCTGAGCTGTTAATAAAATGGTCTTAAACTCTTAATTAAACATCACAGATGAATATTGACTATTTTTAGTAGTCCAGTCCACCAGTCCAGTCCAGTGATTATAGACAGCCCAAATCACACCAACCCATAATAATGACCATATACCCTCCATGAATATCAATGAATATTTTTTTGGTGGTGTTCCAGTGCCTTCAGGCTCAGCCAAAAAGAAGCAGTGATAAGATGAAGGAACAAAGAGTTTGCAGCTATTATAGGATACAGATTAGCCTGGAATTGCAAATTATGAAAAATTCTGTCAGTAATGTGTAAATTTCCAAGCAGTACATCCAAATCTTTGTGGCTTGTAAAGGCCCCCAGGCATAGATTGGACTAGCATGCAGCCTGTACTTGTGTATACTGTAGCTATTCAGGCGCAGTGCTTATGTATACAATGAGCTATTCAGACTCTTCCAGGGGGGGGGGGGGGGGGGGGGGACACTTGGAGGGTATGCTTGAGCTGTACTTCAATTTGAACAATACCATTCCTTACCTGAGGTGTAGACATAGTTGCCAACTGTCCCAATTTGGTTGGGACACTCACGATATCATGACTCCAGTCCTGAGTCCCGCCCGATAGACAAAATTGTCCCGACCGAGTAGCTACTAAAAGTATTACTATAGCTGACAGAGAACCGTGCGTGCTAATCTGCCTATTGTTTGCTTACTCAGCACTTATTCATCACGCATCATGTGATCAATCGCTCAAAGCTAGCTAGCTCCACCCATCCCTCAACTTTTGCTAGGTACCAAGTTAGGTCTAAGCATGGCTGAGCCTCCCAAGGCTAAGAGACTTTTAACTTAAGCAAATGTGTCCAGGAATAGATACCAACACTAAAGGTAACTTTTATAGTTTCACTTGTGTTCCACATGTTATCATCAAATGGACGTGGTTGTGGGCGTGGTCAGAGCAAAAAAATTCCTGCGCTAGCGCGCGCATATTTGTCCCAATCTTCTTTCATAGGAAGTTGGCAACTATGTGTAGAGCTTCAAGATGGTACCAAGATCATAGATATAGGATGAAGCAGTCGGGAGTTATGGCTGTCAAGCATCCACAAAGGCACTCAGACAGCAATTGACAGTTAGGACTTGACCTTTACTTCAATTTGAACAATACCATTCCTTAGATCAGGTGTATAGTACCAAGATCGTAGATATAGGATGAAGCAGTCGGGAGTTATGGTTGTCAAGAAGATTATTATTTAAAGGTGTTATCATGTAATGAGATGGTGAAGGAGGATTGAAGAAAAAACTGGCAACCCAAGTGACCCCGCAACCCACCAGCTGAGTTTGAACCCGCAGCATCTGACTTTAGCCGTCATAGCCACAGGACCCAACCGAATGAGCCACCAGGCACCCAGGAACCAGCTCTCTCCAGCTTTCTTGCGGTGTGAGACTGCAGTATTGCAGTACCACCAATGCAGTATATAAGGTGGATTGGAGAGAGCTGGTTCCTGGGTGCCTGGTGGCTCATTTGGTTGGGTCCTGTGGCTATGACAGCTAAAGTCAGATGCTGCAGGTTCAAACTCAGCTGGTGGGTTGCGGGGTCACTTGGGTTGCCAGTTTTTCTTCAATCCTCCTTCACCATCTCATTACATGATAACACCTTTAAACATGCCTAGATGAGAGATAACCATTGTTTGTGAAGATTATTATTATTATTATTATTATAATGAGCGTGGGCGTTTTGCATGTCAAGGAGTGCTACCGCACTCTCTGATAAGAGGATTGCTTTCAGCTTGTCACTGAAACATTCCTTTTTCCCATAGGGTTGCTGTAACGAGTTAGGGGGAAATAATTATTTCAAATGAAATGCAGGGTGATGGGTGATGCATTATGGTTTGTTTCTTTCAGATGGTGATTTGAGGCTGGTTGGCTCGTCTTACTCTAACCATGGTCGTCTTGAGATTTACTACCGTGGAGTGTGGGGCACAGTGTGTGATGATGGTTTCAGCTCCACTGATGCTAGAGTTGCTTGCAGACAGCTTGGTTATTCAGGATACAGTAGATATGGAAGTGTTAGGAGCTTAGGGTAGGGTTTTTCTTGACTATAATATGTGACCGGATTTGCGAAAATCGGCCACTCAGCGAAAATTTAAATTTTTGAGTTAAGATTAAATTCATTATCTATGGGCCCTAGGCTCTCTATTGCGCAAATTTCAAAGCTGTAGCTTCTATGATGCCCAAGGAACAGCTCTTAAAAGTTTCAAGAAGCGTCCATTAGCATTTCTGAAAAAGCTGAGTAAGCTACGTAAACATTATTTCCGGACACGCCCGTGCACTACAAAAATTGCATGCCAAAGATGATGGGCGGAGTTTCGAACTAAAGTTAGAAAGAGGCTAGTTTCTTGCCTTCTGGCACTAAGAAGGGCTAACCGAAGCTCAGGGAAGAGAAACAAGGTATCGAAGGTAGCGTAGATAGCTTAGTCAGTTCATATTTCCGAGCGCTTAAGCTTAAAAGCCTACTTTAGTTCTGATGATTTTCCACATGGCTTTCTACTGTTGGAATCTCCGTGCACGAAGCTTTCATGGCTGACTAGCTGACTTTAGCGCTTCATTTGAAGCCTTTGTACTTTAGTCTAAGCTCCAAAAGTTTGTCTGATGTTTGTTCAAGGATCATAGTTGTCATTTGTGCTATAAAAACTTTTTTGTCTAATTTTGGGTCGACTGACTAAACGTTGGCCTATCACATTATTAATTTCGTCGCTGAGTGGCTGGTTTTTCGCAAATCGGGTCACATATAGTGTACAAAATTATATAATCTATCTTTATCACACATGCAGCTATAGTCAAGGAACAGGGAGAATTTGGTTGGACAATGTCAACTGCTATAGTTATAGCACTCGACTATCACTGTGCAGTCATCTTGGATGGGGTGTGACTCGCTCTTGTTACCACTATGAAGATGTTGCTCTGCAATGTACTAATTCTAGTGAGTTTATTCTAGAAATAGGAAAGTTCCACTGTAGAGACTGAGTCTGTAATTAAATTTCAAGTTTGAAATCCCTGCAATAGTACTCTATTATTGCGGTTGGTATTGACAGATGGTGTTTTGAGGCTGGTGGGCTCCTCTTACTCTAACCGTGGTCGGCTGGAGATTTACTATAATGGAGTGTGGGGCACAGTGTGTGATGATGGTTTCAGCTCCACTGATGCTAGAGTTGCTTGCAGACAGCTTGGCTATTCTACTTACAGTAGATATGGAAATGTTGGAAGATTTGGGTAAGGATTAGTCTTACCAAACACGATTTGATTGAGGTCTATCCTTATCACACATGCAGCTATAGTCAAGGAACAGGGAGAATTTGGTTGGATAATGTCAACTGCTATAGTTTTAGCACTCGACTATCAGATTGCAGTCATCTTGGATGGGGAGTCCTTCGTTCTTGTTACCACAGTGAAGATGTTGCTCTTCAATGTTCCACTACTACAGTAACTCTTCCTCCAACTTCTTCCAGTGAGTAATTTATAACTTACAATGAATACTTGCAGTGTTCCTGCTCTGTGGCTTAGTAAGCCCACAAATGTTGCAAAGTAGCTAGTGAGAGTTACTTCATAACAAGTTAGTCTTTTAAAAAGACTAGGAATGCCTTGGCACGACTTCAGTGCAACCTTTATTATTATTAAACTTTCTAAATAATGTGCACTGAGCAACATGGCTTATTGTAGTAAGGTTAAAGTCTATTCGCGTTCACCTCGACCCCGGAAGTAGCTGTGGTGTAGTAAGCTTACGTAAGAACGCGTATTAATCCAATTAGCCACATAGTTATGGCTATAAGTATGCGCGGGTAATTGGAGCCAAGCCACGTGTTATCAGTTTAGATCAAGTTATTTTCTCGTTTCTTTTCTCGTTTTTGCGTGACTTTCTCTCATGCCTGCCATGACTCTCCCTGGACTTCTGCCTTGTTCTTCTACTGGACAATCCCCAGAGAGGTAGGGTGGTTCAGCTGACATCTCAAGCCTGCTCCTTCCTTTCCTGATCCCAGCAACTCCTGGAGGGTTTAGCAATGAATGTTCTGTATAAGCTAAACTGCCGGGAAGATTAGCAGTGATTCGAATATTGTAGTTAAACTTGAAAATGTGACTTCTCATTGATTCTATCGATCTAGTTAGCTAAAAGATTCTGTGATTCAGTTTTCTAGTTAGCTGAACTATTCTATAATTCATATTTCTTAGTTTTAACCAGCAGTTACTTGCGTAAGCTAGCTAACTTACTCGAGATTCAGTAGCACCTGGCAGCCATTGTTGTTGCTCTATCAATGGCAGCTCCATACTTTGCTTATGGGACATACAGCTAACTTCTTACTGGTAAGGATTGAGTCTTTATAAAAAGTATCATCATAAATCTCGGATAATTAGCTAGCTGCTGGTGTTTGAAATTGGTCAAGAATTGAGCAAGTTATCACGGATATAAAAAGGTCGAGGTGAACGCGAATAGACTTTAGTATTTACACAGCTAGTATTCTTGCTGTTCAATGCTTTCAAACTGCCATTTTGAATGATTCTCACGCATAGCTTGATATGATTGATTTGTACTGGATTCTTTCATTAGAATCTCCTTCACCATGGCTCTCTCTTTGGCACTTCAAACGATCATCTAGTTCGTGTATATTGCAATTTCTGTTGTTTTTATTCATTGCTGTCTTTTAGTCAGTTCTCTGCATGGGCTTGATCTATTGGCAAAGACGGCCAAGAAGCATCAGCACTCTCTTCACGGTGTAGCATTACTGCGTAGTGACTACAAGCCTGAGCCTGTCTGTTTGTCTTAAGTACTGTAGTAGAGCTTGAAGTTGTGTTGGCTAGCTAGCTAGCTAGCTAGAAAGCTTGCTATTAAATGCATGTGCTTGATATGCATCACCACGCATCATTGCGCACGCTATTAATACGTACCATCATAGTCGCCTTTGGCACTGTGCCTCAACACTGGTGCTGAGGCAAAAAATAAAAAAATAAAAAAATTCCTGGAGCTATTCAAGGAAGGAGAAACAGGATAAGACTCTCATTCACTGATGCTTTCTCTGTGTACATATTATAGTAGCTAACTGTAGTTTAAAATGGAGGTTTGGATAAAAAATTTGATAGGTCCACTTGCGCATAGCTAATATTGATTTCCATGCAGTCTTTCTGTTCATTTCAGATGGTGCTTTGAGGCTGGTTGGCTCTTCTTTATCCTATCGTGGTCGTCTTGAGATATACTACAATGGAGTTTGGGGGACAGTGTGTGATGATGGTTTCAGTGCCACTGATGCTAGAGTTGCTTGCAGACAGCTTGGTTACTCTACTTACAGTAAATATGGAAATGTTGGAAGATTTGGGTAAGGATTATAATAGCCAACAATTTTAGTGATGAGGTCTGTCTTTATCACACATGCAGCTATAGTCAAGGAACAGGGAGAATTTGGTTGGATAATGTCAACTGTAATAGTTACAGCACTCGACTATCACAGTGCAGTCATCTTGGATGGGGAGTCCTTCGTTCTTGTAGCCACAGTGAGGATGTTGCTCTGCAATGTTCCACTACTACAGTAACTCTTCCTCCAACTTCTTCCAGTGAGTAATTTATAACTTAGAATGAGTATTTGCAGTGTTCCTGCTCTGTGGCTCATAGTAAGCTCACAGATGTTGCAAAGTAGCTAGTGAGATTTACTTTATATATATAAAAAATTCCTGGAGCTATTCAGGGAAAGAGAAACAGGATAAGACTCTCATTCACCGATGCTTTCTCTGTGAATGCATTTAAAAATGCAATTAAAAAGTCTTTCTGTTCGTTTCAGATGGTGCTTTGAGGCTGGTTGGCTCTTCTTTATCCTATCGTGGTCGTCTTGAGATATACTACAATGGAGTTTGGGGAACAGTGTGTGATGATGGTTTCAGTGCCACTGATGCTAGAGTTGCTTGCAGACAGCTTGGTTACTCTACTTACAGTAAATATGGAAATGTTGGAAGATTTGGGTAAGGATTATAATAGCCAACAATTTTAGTGATGAGGTCTGTCTTTATCACACATGCAGCTATAGTCAAGGAACAGGGAGAATTTGGTTGGATAATGTCAACTGCTATAGTTATAGCACTCGACTATCACAGTGCAGTCATCTTGGATGGGGTGTTATACGTTCTTGTAGCCACAGTGAAGATGTTGCTCTGCAATGTTCTTCATCCACCATTAGCTCGAATAGTGGAGCTCCTGGTGGATGTAAGTTGGAATGATCCACCATTATAATTACTGCAGCTTCTGTTTGAGGAAAGACTCACACTGTATGCTAAGACCTCCCATTCTTGATAGAGACATTCCATGCACAAGCTGTGGTTTGGTGCATCACTGAGCAAACTCTTGTTATAATAATTATGGACAGTTTCAAGCCCGGTAGAGAGGCTCCACTGTATAGCTATCACTGTAAAAATGAAAGTGTGTACTGCACACTAAATTGTCCCAATACACACACTAAAACGAAACGGTGTGTGCATTGAGACAAAATGGTGTGCAGTAAACACTTTCATTCTTATTATACTTTAATGTGCCTGTATACAATTATTCTTAAAGTCCCTAAAGGTGTTCTTTCTGGCTTCATGGCTTTAAACTATATTTTGTGTTGTCATGCAGCTGGAACAGTTGGAGTTTCTGTTGGAGGAAGTTTTGGAGGCATCGTCTTCGTTATACTTGGCATTATTGGTTGTGTAGTGCTTGTTTATTGTTGTCAAGGCAGCAGGCAAAGGATCACTGTCACCAGAGCCCCTTCTCCTCCGAGATCCTATACTGTCACTACTGTGGCTGTGGTGACAAATAACTAGTGACTAAGGATGAGACCAAATTTATGTATAGCTAATTACAATATTTTATTTGGCTGTTGTCCTGCATAATTCAGTCTTTTAACTGTTGCTGTTAGTGTTAGTGGCATCACATTGGAGGCCAGATTTTGTTTTGTTTTGTTTTAGTTGTTTATTTGCACTAATCAGTTAGCTATTAATTTTATTGTGCAGCATCTGCTAGCTATAAGTGATCACCAGAGGATAGGCAAAGTGAATCACGAAGACATAGCTAACTAGCTATCTATAGTGCTTTGACAGACTTCAGGACATGTGTTACGGAATTTATCAGGATAAATCAAATTTATCAGGACACCCCTTATTACATCACCAAACCACAGGAAGCACGTACTCATTATCCTAGGAAGCTCTGATTTCAAGCGTCCCCGCCTACCACCATATTGTCAAGGGTTTCCCCCACCCACTAAGAGGGTAGTCTGGCATCGAGTAATTACAACCAATGACAGAAAGGACTTTTACCAATCTGCAATTTTGGTCGGTTTAGTTTTGTTTTGCTTTGTTGTTGTTGTTGTTGTTGTTGTTGTTGTTGTTGTTGATGTTTTGGCACCATGTTACCTCTTTATACATTCGGAGGTGTAAGTGATGGGAAATGGGGTACAGTGTGTGATGAATTTGGTTCCACTAACAGGGAATGTCGTGTGTGTGTGTGTGTGTGTGTGTGTGTGTGTGTGTGTGTGTGTGTGTGTGTGTGTGTGTGTGTGTGTGTGTGTGTGTGTGTGTGAATAACTATCGACCAAAATATCAGCCCATGCCCTCAGAATAAAGATAAAATGCCCCGCCAGGGCCACCACTGAAGCATAGTTTATTATAGCTATATGGCCAGAAGCATGATGAGTAGGGGCTATTCCTGATTTATATACGTAAATGACTTGCCCACTAGTATAAGTGACACCTCGACTTACTTGTTTGCCGATGACGTGAAGTTGTTCAATGACAGCGACTGTGCACTTTCCCTACAGAAAAATTTAAACTCGATAAACTGCTGGACTCTAGAGTGGAAAATATGTCTCAATGTTCTCAAATGTGCCCATCTTCACTTTTAACTAGTAAGCACGGCAATCAAATGATGCTCTCATACCGCGAGTATCAACCTACAAACTTAACATCTTAGTGAATAGCAGCCTATCATGGTCTGGGCATATTACCCTACTATGGTCAACAGGAGGGGAAAACATACTACCACTATCTAAAAAATGTGGTAATCTATGGAACCAATGGTAACTGGGTAACAGGAGGGGAAAAGTATTACCATTATCTTAACCTATAGCTATGGAACCAATTGTAACCGAAGGTAACTGGGTGACAGGAGGGGAAAAGTATCTGTCTTTATCACACATGCAGCTAGCTATAGTCAAGGAACAGGGAGAATTTGGTTGGATAATGTCAACTGTGATACATATAGTTATAGCACTCGATTATCACAGTGCAGTCATCTTGGATGGGGAGACCATGACTGTAGCCACTATGAAGATGTGGCTCTACAATGTTCCAATACTGGTGCAGGTAGCTAAGTTGGAACAGGACACCATATACCAGTATTATTAGGATGACCCAACTGGTTCATTTGATGTTTGAGTAGTATGCATTTATTATCAAGCTGAGCTGGATATAAGTTAAATGTGAATTCATGTTGTGTTGATTGGCCTCTGAATTATTATGTGGGTAGATCAGCAACAGCTTCCGGAATCACTAACAAAGTACTTTTAGATCGTCCTTTGTTGAGAGGTTTGTCCTTCTTCATTGTATGTAGGTTCCACTAGCTCCAAACCCCCAAAACTCCACGCACTTTTTGGTGCATCACTGAGCGAACTCTTATAATAAGGACAATTAAAGTCCCAAAGCTCACAATAGAGAGGCTCCACTGCAGTATACTTTTAGTGTATTATACTGGGGACAATTACAATCCTCCATTCTCAAGTTTCATAACTTTTTCTCTGTGTTGTCATGTACAGTAGTTGGAATTTCTGTTGGAGGAGCTCTTGGAGGCATCTTCCTTGCATGCATTTTGCATTATTGGATGTGTAGTATGCTGTATATAAGGACAGCAGGCAAAATTCTCCTCCTCCTAGATCACTCAATGTGACGGCCCCTTCTGCTAATTCGGATTCTCCTAGATACCACAGTGCTGTAACCACACCTCATGCACTGGAGCATAACTGCCACAACTGTTTCCCCGAACAGCACCAAACGACAAGAGCCTCCAGCTCCTTTTCCAGAAAAATCTGAGCTTCAAACAGCCCCATATAATGATGCTCAAAAGTATTCCCCATTCACTCCAGGGGATCCAATATAGACATACAAACATAACAGGGCCTTATTCAGCTGCTGCCAACCTCCCTCCCCAGCCCCTCTGCTCCAATTATATAAACACAGCAACTCACTGTGACCCTGCTCATGAAGAAAGTGCTCTTTTTATTCCAGTGACTCAGGATATGTATTCGTTTGTATGCCACTGTCATCCACCATTTTATTTATAATTTATATATATAAAATAATAGTGCTGTATGATTCCAATGATGGTATTGATATATTCAGATCATCAGGCTGGAGGTCCACAAGAGCCTCCAGCTCCTTTTCCGGAAAAATCTGAGCTTCAAACAGCCCCACCTCCTTCATGCTCAAAAGTATTCCTCATTCACTCCAGGGGATCCAATGATACAATGCAGGGCTGCTGCCAACTTCCCTCTGCTCCGATTATCTGAACCTAGCAACCTGCCGTGACACTGCTCATGAATTTTATTCTAGTGACTCAGGATGTAGCTACATGTGTTTGTATGCCACTATCATCCACCATTATATTATAAATTATGTTGAATATAATACTGGTAGTGTTGAATCTGGCTTGTATTCAGTGTGAAGGGTAAAATTACTAATCAGCCCATTTTTTTTTTTTTTTGCTATCTGATCATACCTAAAAGTACAAGTTTGTAATGCAGTGGTAAGGGTCGGCTACACGAGACTATTTGAAGCTTGACTTCTGTAAATGGAGACACATTATAGGGGAAGAATAGAATATCCTGTCTTCCAACTTTGGCAATCATAGCTATATCTAGAAAACTCTGCTATAAACTGGTAGCCATCTGAAATATGATACTTTTGTCTGATTATTGGTTTTTTCAGACACCTGTTTGTTTTAATGATGCATAAAGGGGGGTAAACCAACTTCTTAGAAGTGAATGCATAGGATAATGAATGACAAAAATGACCCTAGGGCAACAAGGTTCCATTTGTGTAAGGAATGGTCTCGGCAAGGGCTAAATGAAATGAAAAATACCAAAATTAATGAATAGTGTTTAACAAGTAAGATTAAGGAGGGGTTGATAGGCATTCCAGGCTACTCTCTCCTGTAATGTTATCTTCAATAGTCAGAAAGCAGTGGTGGATCCAGGATTTTCAAAAAGGGGGGGCACACAGGCTTATGGAAAAAATATCTGCGCGCTTGCGCGTGAAAAATTTTTTTTTACCCAGCTTTGGCTAACCAGCTAACTTGCAAACTGTCATGCACCACTGTAAATTATTATAAGTGGCCACACCAAAAAGGGGGGGGGGGGGGGGGGGCATGTGCCTGAAATGCCCACTCCTAGATCCACCACTGGAAAGGATATCTAGTCCTTGCAATCCACACAATACCAGTCAATATCCGCCATCTATAACATCAACCTTACCTATGTCAAACACATTTCAAGTGATACTATTGATCACAGACATCACAATCCATCTGCCACCTATATGATCATCACTTTCAACTGATGTACCATCTACATCACTGCTCTTGTCAGCTGATAAAAGATGATACCTCTCATCTGTTTTGTTACTCTCGGCATCACTGGAGTCACTTGAAGACATGGATTCCTTGTCCTTTTTTACAGTGTGAAATCTTATCCATGGCCTTAAAATAACACTCTCTTAGCTATGTAAACAAAAGCTTACTTGTTTTTACGAGTAATTCTCAGGTTTCAATCTCACTCTTGAACTGATCTGATACAGTTGATTTAGTAAGACTGGTGGAGAGAATAGAGGAGTAGCAAGTTATATGATTCAACACCCAGATAGAGGACCTGACAGAGGAAGTGCAATAACTGGAAGAAGTACACATAATCAAAGAATTGAACGGTTATGGAAAGATCTCTTTGTTGGTTGTGCTTCTTTCTTCTATAACTTCTTCTATTCACTAGAAGATACAAACTTATACTTTGTTTTTCTCCCTTGTGATCCCAAGACACACACACACACACACACCATATATGGAAGACCTCAATAAAAAATGTGAAGACAAAATGACATTTTTCAACAGCTACCTTCATATTTTTGAAGCCATACTCTCCCCTAATGAAGATATGGACATATATATTCTTATTACACGAGCTTTTTAAAAATTCTAATATACAGCTAAAAGAATGAAAAGTACTACTAGCAATAAGACTGATAGGATTAGAACTTGGGCTGGCTCAGTGCTTTTATGACCTGTGCTGTAGCTGTACACGTACACAGGTCTGTATAAACGGTACGGGTCAGTAAAATCTACAAGTCTGTAACAGGTCCGCAGACCTGCTGCCCCACGGACTGCATGCTGCAGATCAAAAATTAGTACTTCCTGTGCCTAGGGTTTACTGATTTTGTTACATAGCTACCTGTTACAGAATGCGAGGATTTACCCGATGGGTCTGTCATGCCAAAAGTGGACCGGGAAAAAAGTGGACCCCCGGTCCACTTTTGGCAGAAAAAAATGGACCGGGGGGTCCACTTTTTTCTGCCAAAAGTGGACCTGCCTTGCCAAAAGTGGACCTGGTCCATTTTATCAAGAAAAAAGTGGACCTGGTCTAGTTTTGCTGTCTAAATCTAAGCAGGTCCACTTTTGGCAGGGGAAAAAAGTGGACCCGATCCAGTTTCCTGCCGAAATCCAGGCAGGTCCACTTTTGGCAGGGGAAAAAAGTGGACCCGGTCCAGTTTCGCTGCCGAAATCCAGGCAGGTCCACTTTTGGCAGGGGAAAAAAGTGGACCCGGTCCAGTTTCGCTGCCGAAATCCAGGCAGGTCCACTTTTGGCAGGGGAAAAAAGTGGACCCGGTCCAGTTTCGCTGCCGAAATCCAGGCAGGTCCACTTTTGGCAGGGGAAAAAAGTGGACCCGGTCCAGTTTCGCTGCCGAAATCCAGGCAGGTCCACTTTTGGCAGGGGAAAAAAGTGGACCCGGTCCAGTTTCGCTGCCGAAATCCAGGCAGGTCCACTTTTGGCAGGGGAAAAAAGTGGACCCGGTCCAGTTTCCTGCCGAAATCCAGGCAGGTCCACTTTTGGCAGGGGATAAAAGTGGACCCGGTCCAGTTTCCTGCCGAAATCCAGGCAGGTCCATTTTTGGCAAGGGAAAAAAGTGGACCTGGTCCAGTTTTGTTGCTGAAATTTAGGCAGGTCCACTGAAGATTAACCCACCCTCCTCCCAATAATCATAAGTTAATCAATTGCATAGGTTAAGTCTATTGAAGTTTGTCAAGTTATTTTTTTCCTTAAAAGGATACCTACATAGGAATATAACTGCATGCTATATAAAATTCACTTGTTGACTATCTGGTTATTATTTACATGTAGGACAAGACCACTTTATATCAGATATGTTATTCATGTAATGTCACCATGCAGCATCTCAAGTGATATTAGACTTTACTCAAGGGTCACAAATCAAGGAGTGAACATGTGATACAAGATTACGTCATAAGTGAAATCACAATGATGATTACATAACAGTTAGTAATGATAAAAGTAATAATTAATGTTACCCCCTCCTCCAGTTAGAGCTTGCCCCGAGCTTACTTTCTTCCATAGTAGAGGGATGGTCAGATTACTAGGGTAACTCAGATTTAAGTGTACATGAATAATATCATCTTTTGAAGTGTAGACACGTTTTCGCCGGTTGGAGTCACCTCAACAACTCAATAGGGTCCATGCCACAGACGAGATAACTTCTGAAACTTCCCGGACTCTTCCTGAGGGAATCGAAATAGCACTAGACCTCCAATCTTGAACTGCATAGGAGAACATTTGTTCACCTTATTATAGTACTTTTTGCAATGTTTCTGGGCTTTCTGGATTGACTGGGTATCTCAGTGAGTTCCTGTCGCGTCGGTAGCCTGTCAGGTCAGCCCCTTCTACCTCATTAGCAGGAAGAAATGCAGCTTCAATACGATAGCTACCATAAAGAAGGTAAGATGGCTTCTCACCTGTTGCCTCATGTGGGGTGTTTCGATAGGCAAGCAGGCATCCCATGTAAATACTTGTCCCACTGCTTCCCATAGACATCAACATGCTTGCATATCAGCGTACGAGAGTACGATTAAACCTCTCGGTGAGGCCATCACTCTGAAGATGGTATGCTGTAGTATTCAATTTCGTAATTCCAAGAAGACTGCATACATCGGTCATCAGGTAGGATAGCTGATTGGGTCCCTTCTCCGATAGTAGACTTTCTGGAACACCACAGCATCAGTATGTCCACTATTAAACCATACAGCCTTTTGGTCAGGGATAGGGAAAACCCATGGTCATCAGAATGATATTTGATTTGATTATTTATTTGAAGAGAATAGCTGGGTAACTTGGTACATAGCTAGCTACAGCTACAGGCAAATTTCATGAACTTCTTTTACAGAGGCCAAAAAATCTGGTACAGATACCATAATTATACTGTGCAGTAGATATATAGTATCTATGCTGGTAGCTAGTAAGGCCATAATTAAGTAGAATCACCATGATTGCATCTAGACTCAACTTCATACGTAGCTAGCTATCTACAAGCATAATAAGCACCTATGAAAAATCAGGTCTTACCACGCTCTTCTTTTTCTTCTGGATGAAAAGAACTCCCTTTCTTACATTGAACATAGCTGCTTTCTCTCCAATAGCTCTCTTTTTGTCTTGACTACAGTCTGGTGGGTAGCGCTCCTCAGTTATGTATAAGCTGATATGCCCGGATAACTTTTGGTAAAGGCGGTCCACTTTTTTCATGGAAAAAACTGGCGCCGGTCCATTTTTTTCCCCGGTCCAAATTTTTCGTGACAGGTCTTAAGAATGACAACCGATGCAATTTGGCGCCAAGTTGCATTTATAGGGACTAGTTATCAAATGCAATTTTTCCTGTTACTAGATCGGTGGAAATGGTCAAAATAAAAGTTGGAGTTCTTCTGATACTACTTTCCGCCTACTCTTCTCTGGCTGCAGGTACAAATAACAACAGTTGGCCTTTCATAAAGTCAGATTTGTGAACTGTGGTAGAATGAACTTGTGTTGAAGGGGGTATTGATCCTGGTGCTGCTGAATGGTATTAACTAACTTGCCTATTCAAGTAGTCACTACGTACCTACCTCACCTTTTCCCGGCCTGTAGCCAGGATTTTAGAAAAGGGATGGCTCAGGAGGATAACTTAATAATTAGCTAGCTAATTATTGTGTTACTCAGCTAAGATATTTTCAATGTGTTATAATAAAATGGTTATCGATTCAGGAAACTAATGATAAATTGTGACTAAGTTATGGGGGGGGGGGGGTTCAAGCCCATTGAGCTGCCTGCTGGCTACAGGCCTGTTTTCTTAGGCCACTATTTGTTGATCATAAGTTTCTCATCAGATGGTTTTGTGGTGGGCAGCATAGTGTAATCGGAAAACCACAGGAGTTGATACAGTCAGAAGTGAAAGAAATATAATTGGCTAGGTAGAGTAAACAAATGTGGACAGGGGATGAGAAACTTATAATCAACCAATAGTGGGCACCCACACATCAGTGCCTCTCCTCAGCAAAATCTATTTTTACTCGAACTCCCACTCTTCTCAGCTCTGTTGATGCCTCTTTATGTCATGTTGATGTGGATGGCATCAATCATGATAAAATCATAGGTAATATGTAGCTTATTATTCATAGGAGTACTGCTTTAATTCTTGTCACTGAAACTTTCAAATGAAATGCAGGATGCATTAGATAACCAGTTGTTTATTTCTTTCAGATGGTGATTTGAGGCTGGTTGGCTCATCTTACTCTAACAGTGGTCGTCTGGAGATTTTCTACAATGGAGTGTGGGGCACAGTGTGTGATTATGGTTTCACCTCCATTGAGGCCACTGTTGCTTGTAGACAGCTTGGTTATTCAGGATACAGTAGATATGGAAATGTTGGAACCTTAGGGTAGGGATCTTTTCTTGAATATAGTGTACAAACAAGTATACAGTGGAACCTCTAAATGCGGACACCTTTGGGACCAGTGAGAAGTGTCCGGATTAGAGAGCTGTCCCTATTTCAGGGGTTAAATTATACACATTTATATTGTGTTAATTGGGACAAGAAAAAGTGTCCTGATTAGAAAGGTTTTTGCATTTCAAGGAGCCCACTATACAAGTTTCTCGTACAAGTTTCTCATCCTCCCCACCCACATCAGTCTGAGCAAAACCATCTAATGAGAAACTTATGATCAATGGCCTTAGGGGTTCCACTGTAATGATTATTATCACACATGCAGCTATAATCAAGGAACAGGGATAATTTGGTTGGATAATGTCAACTGCTATAGTTCTAACACTCGACTATCACAGTGCAGTCATCTTGGATGGGGTGTGACTCGCTCTTGTTACCACAGTGAAGATGTTGCTCTGCAATGTACTACTTCTAGTGAGTTTATTCTAGAAATAGAGAAGTTCCATCATAGAGACCGAGTCAAGTTGAAGCAATAATAAAAGTATACATGTATACTATAGTATTGTGGTCTGTATTAACAGATGGTGCTCTGAGGCTGGTTGGCTCATTGTACTCTAACCATGGTCGATTAGAGGTCTACTACAATGGAGTGTGGGGCACAGTGTGTGATGATGGTTTCAGCTCCACTGATGCTAGAGTTGCTTGCACACAGCTTGGTTTTTCAGGATACAGTAGATATGGAAGTGTTACAAGTCTTGGGTATGGGATCCTCTTAATTTTCTGTATACAGTGAATTGCAAGCTGGCTATACACAGCTGTGTAAACTTGTTAGCTATGCATAGTTCCCAACTGTCCCGAAATGTCCGGGACACCGGATTTATCAGCTCTGTCCCGTTCCGCCACGGAAGTGTAAACTGCCTATTGTTTGTCCCCCCCCCCCCCCCCCCCCCCAAGCTTCTTTTTAGCACTACAGACTACAGTAGTTTGTTTACTTAACAGCATAACCAGAGTCACTAATGAATGCACCACACTGATTGCAGACAATGCAGTAAGCTAAGACAGCTGCATGTATCAATCAACAGTGCACAAGGTCAAATAATTTAGTGTCCAGTTCATTCTCCACAGTTCTTGAGTCCTTCTGTCTTCAGTCAGTTGCCAGAATATGGGCGTGGTACAGGGGGGGACTTCAAAAGTAGGTGTGACTTGTGGTAGAATTTAGCGTAGGCATGCCTATTATCGCCACCTTGCGTGTTCGTCCTATTATCGCCATTCTGCTGTAACTGCTCAGTAATTGCTGCTAATCAATTTTGCACATGCTCAGTAGTTAGAGAAGAGCACGTGCTTCATTTTGACGCCTGTTTGATGTTTTAAGCTGCAACTGGTGAGAAGCTATGGCGATCAAAGCTAACCGATGTTTGTTTTTGAACTGACTTCGAGGTTGGCGATAAGATATATCTTCTGAAAAAGCCTGTTAGTGAAGGTAGGTGTTTCAATAGGCAAAACTGATAGGCTCAAACTATCACAGATGTACAGGAGGCTATTTTGGTTGTAAAACTAGCCAGTTAACTGGCATATTTTTTCACAGAATGCCTGGAAAACGAAAGCGTTGTGTATGGAACGATGAAGACATGGTTTTGGCAATGGAGGATGTTAAAAGAGGGAAGATGAGTGTCAATGCTGCTTCCAAGCTCCATAATGTACCACGAAAGACTTTGGATGACAGGATAAGGGGGCGGGTGAGGCATGGTACGAAGCCAGGACCCAGCACTATCCTCTCGCTAGATGAAGAAAAAGCTCTTACCTCCTACCTTGTATACATGGCACAACGTGGTTTTCCACTCACTCGAACAATGGTAAAGGCTTTTGCTTGGGCGATTGCCAAGCGTTCAGGCAATGGGGATCGTTTTAGTACTGAAAATGGACCTGGAGAACACTGGTGGCAAAATTTCAAAAAGCGACATCCCAAGCTGTCGCTAAGACAGACTGACTCACTTGATCGTAGTCGTGCTGAGGCCTTAAGTATCGTCTTTTGGGTCGATTGTGACAAGTGTGGCTGCTGGGTACATAATTATTGTGCTTTTAATAAGAAGAATGACGTTACCTGTGGTTATGTGCTCAAGCTGCACATAGCTTAACAGCCAGTGTAGCTATTTCTTGTTCAATATTGATTGATTGAGTTTTTTAATTGTATATTAGCTAAAAATAACAAATTGGCTATAATAAGAACTGTTGTCCAATTATCGCCAAGGACTGGGCGATGATACCCTGTAGAACCTATTTATCGCCAGTTTTGGAGTCAATAGTGCACTTTAGTTTATAATTCGAGAAAGGGTGTGGCTGGCTCTAAATAATTTCCGGATATGATAGAAGGGACTCTTCCCTTTGAACAGCAGTACAGAGTTCGAGCGTTCACCGTTCCACGGCTGTGCTGCAGAGTAAATGGACCGGATAGTGGCGATAATAGGCGTGTTTACGCTAGTGTCCCTGAAGTTAGTTTCTCAAAGTTGGGAACTATGGCTATGTGTGGCTTTTCCTCAATAGATGCAAGTTTTTATTGCAATCAAATTTGCATTTTACATTTGGAAAACCAACTTTCAATTCACTGTATGAACACTACCTTAAGTTTCGAATTCATGTTTACAATTTTCATGTTAATTTAGTTACAGTTTACTTGTCTAATTTTCATGAAATTAATTTTCGTTGTTGAACATGACCACGAAAATTAATCAACTTTGAAAATTCCCAATCTGTGGGTATATTATATAGCAGAACTATATTGTCAATTTATCATCCATCAGGCAGGGATAGGTGGTGGCCTTGAAGCATTCATGGCTTTGGGAACAATGAAATGTTTTCATAGCCCAATCTGATTGGTCACTTACAGGTTTCTTATTCTCATAGTCTACCTGGTACAGGTAGTCTACATATAGACTACCTGCTCTCAGGGCATTAATAGACACTTTCTCTAAGGACTTAGCAACACACTAACTGTTTCCAAGGAGGTAGCTGTAGCATTTCAAAATGCTGAGATATTTTATGACAAGAACAACGTAGACATCACAGATGAACTCAACAACCCCAGCGTATTCTGTGGAACAGATAGAGCTGGACTGGAACAGTAGAGCTGGATAGAGAGCAGGCTTGACTGGAGCTGGAATGCTCTTCAAGGAGGGCGGAGTTTGAATCTAGTTGCTGACTCAGTTGATAGGATAGCTCGTCCTCATAGTCTGGACTTGCCATGCTAGCTTCTTTACAATAGAGCTGCACCAGGGTTCGCCTAGGCAGCCTGGCTTACCACATAATACGCTGGGGTTGTTGAGTTCATCTGTGACTACGTTGTTCTTGTCATAAAATCTCAGCATTTTGAAGCGCTACAGCTACCTCCTTGGAAATGGTTAGTGTTCTAAATCAGTTAGACACCTTGACCAACGGGGTCTACTGTATTTAGACACCCTTAGGCCCTTAGCAGCGCCCTCGCTGTGCTCGGGACGCTACAGCCCAGGGCCTTCAGGTTGTCTAAATACAATAGACCCCTTGGTCTCGGTGTCTAACTATTATTTAGCCACTAGCTATTCCAGAGCCTCTGCCTTATGCATGACGATTCTTCTGCCAACTACTGTATGCATACATGTATGTCTTTATCACACATGCAGCTTTAGTCAAGGAACAGGGAGAATTTGGTTGGATAATGTCAACTGCTATAGTTATAGTACTCGATTATCACAGTGCAGTCATCTTGGATGGGGCGTGACTCGCTCTTGTTTCCACAGTGAAGATGTTGCTCTGCAATGTACTCCTACAACTACCAGTAAGTGGTCACCTTCTTCTAGTTCCACTGAACTTGAGTGTGTTTAAGTTCCAGGACTATGAGGACCTTGCAATAAAAATTACATATAATAATTATACATGATGCTTATATTAAAGATATTAATTTTGTTTCAGATGGTGCTTTGAGGCTGGTTGGTTCATCTTACTCTAACAGTGGTCGACTGGAGATTTACTATAATGGAGCATGGGGGACAGTGTGTGATGATGGTTTCAGCTCCACTGATGCTAGAGTTGCTTGCAGAGAGCTTGGTTATTCTACATACACCAGATATGGAAATATTCGAACTTTTGGGTAAGGAGCTAGCAAACTATAACTCAATTCTACCAGTTTTTAATAGGTTTGACAATGTGTGTATTGCAAATAATTTATCACACATGCAGCTATAGTCAAGGAACAGGGAGAATTTGGTTGGATAATGTCAACTGCTATAGTTATAGCACTCGACTATCACAGTGCAGTCATCTTGGATGGGGTGTGACTCGCTCTTGTTACCACAGTGAAGATGTTGCTCTGCAATGTACTCCTTATACAACTACCAGTGAGTAGTCACTTTCTTCTAGTTCCACTGAACTTGAGTGTGTTTAAGTTCCAGGAATATGAGGACCATGCAATAAAAATTACAAAAGATATTTGTTTCAGATGGTGATTTGAGGCTGGTTGGCTCATCTTACTCTAACAGTGGTCGACTGGAGATTTACTATAATGGAGCATGGGGAACAGTGTGTGATGATGACTTCAGTTCCACTGATGCTAGAGTTGCTTGCAGACAGCTTGGTTATTCCACTTACAGTAGATATGGAAATGTTCGTACTTTTGGGTAAGGCAAACTATAGCTAACTCAATTCTACCAGTCTTTGACAGGTTTGACAATGTGTGTATTGCAAAAAATTTGTCATACATGCAGCTATAGTCAAGGAACAGGGACAATTTGGTTGGATAATGTCAACTGCTATAGTTATAGCACTCGACTATCACAGTGCAGTCATCTTGGATGGGGCGTGACTCGCTCTTGTTACCACAGTGAAGATGTTGCTCTGCAATGCTCCACTACTACAGCAACTCTTGCTCCTACTTCTTCCAGTAAGTAGCTAATTAATAAGCAAGTATTGCAATGGAGAGATGAGTGCTTGCAGTGTTACTGCTCTGTGTCTTAGTAAACCCCATAGGTGTTGCAATTAGGTAGCTATAGTTGCTTTATCAAAAAAAAATTCCTGGTGCTATACATTCAGGAAAGGAGAAATAGGATAAGATTCTCATGCACTCACGCTTTCTGTGTGAATTCATTGAAGCTAACTGGAGATTAAAATACTGGATTTGGATGAAAATTTATAGGTCTACTTGCATGTAAATTATTGATCTTCTGTCTCATAATTAAAAAGAGTCTTTCTGTTTCTATCAGATGGTAATTTGAGGTTGGTTGGTTCATCTTATTCTAACCGTGGTCGTCTGGAGATTTACTACAATGGAGTTTGGGGAACAGTGTGTGATGATGGTTTCAGCTCCACTGATGCTAGAGTTGCTTGCAGACAGCTTGGTTATTCTACTTACAGTAGATATGGAAATGTTGGAAGATTTGGGTAAGGATTAGTTAACTTATATATAGCTTTACCTGATGATTTGATTGAGGTCTGTCTTTATCACACATGCAGCTATAGTCGAGGAACAGGGAGAATTTGGTTGGATAATGTCAACTGCTATAGTTATAACACTCGACTATCAGATTGTAGTCATCTTGGATGGGGAGTCCTTCGTTCTTGTAGCCACAGTGAAGATGTTGCTCTGCAATGTTCTTCATCCACTACTGGTTTGACTAGTGGCCCTGCTGGTGCAAGTGAGTTAGACCAGGACACCATAGGTGACCCAGCTGGTGTTTGAGTAATATACATTATCAAGTTGCTGCATGCTGGATATGAATTACATGTTCATGTGTTGATTGGTCTGAATATGTATAGCTATGTGGGCAGGTCTAGCTTCTAGCTTACAAAGACTGCCCTTTTGTTGAGAGGTTTGTCCTCCTTTGGGACATCCCTTATTGGAGGTTCCATTACCTATAAGACCAGTTCCAACCCCCCAAAGCTTCGTGCACTCTTTGGTGCATCACTGAGAGAATTCTTATAATTAGGAAAAAAATTTCAAAGCCCCAAAGTTAACAGTAGAGAGGCTCCACTCCAGTAGCTATATACTTTTTTAGTGTGTCAAAATATTTTTATACTATTATACTGGACAATTACAATCCTCCATTCTCAAGGGTGGTGTCAAGTCATAGCATTTTCTCTGTGTTATCTTATAGCAATTGGAGGTTCTGTTGGAGGAGCTATTGGAGGCATCATCTTTCTTGCATTTTGTATTGCTGGATGTATAGTACTTGTTAATTGCTGTAAGAGCAGTAGGCGAGCCCCTCCTCCTCCTATATCACTCAATGTAGTGGCCCCTTCTACTAATTCGGTTCAAACCACCCCACCTCCTTCATACAATGATGTTATGAATCAGCCAAGTGATAAAAATGTAGCAGGGCCTTATCCACCTGCCACCAACCCCCTACCCAGCCCCCCTGCTCCAATTATCTGAACCCAACAGCTTGCTGCAACCCTGCTCATGAATTTTAATCTAGTGACTCAGAATGTGTGTATTTGTACACTAGTATCATAATTTATTACTATGCTACATGTTACTATCTTATCTTATGTCCTTGATCTGATTTGCACTGCTTTATTTCAATATCCTTGCAAGCTTGAGATCTTAATTTCACGCATGCGCAAAGCAGAATTGAAGCGCGCCCGATCCGATCCCTAACGGTGCGTGGGCGGGGATTGAAAGTGCAGTGAAAATGGTAGTTGCATTTTCCCGATACTCTCACCCTACCTGTATAGTCAGCCTGTAGTTGCGTCTTAGTCTCGCGAGCCAGCCCACTTATTTTTTCAACCGCCCGTGAAAAAAATAAGTGGGCTGGCTCGCGAGACTAGGGTTGGTGAATAGTAGCCTATTGTGGCAGATGGACTTAGCTAGCTATCAATTTATGATCATGAGTGAGTCGCGACAGAATGGACTAGAGTTGTGCTGGACCAGCATTGCTATCATAAATTAACATCCATATTATTAATTTTAGCAAAAAAAGTAATTATACGATGTAGCTTTCTTCTTTCTTTAATGTCAAATGTCAAAATCTCATGTATCGCCCAAATAGACAACAAAATACACGTAAATGCAATTAAACTTGCTCAAAAAGTTCAGGTTTCCTGCCTTCAAATTGTTCACAATTATGTTCGCCTGTCTGCTATCTCCCAACTTCAGCTCGTCCCTGTGACTTTCTAGCAGGTGATCCATCAGTGAGCCCCCCGGGTCCCCCACATCGCACCGTGGATATGGCTTACTCCCCAGATCCATCACTCTATCCCACGCCCATATCTTCCCTTTACCACCTCTGCAATAATTATTAGTGTCCGCCACACCTCTCCAGTGCTAGAGTTTGTGAAATGCGCATGCGCAGTCAGAAATTTGGAATTTAGTAGTAGCCCGGTCGGGGCATAGTGTTATTGTGCTAATCATACGTACTAGGTCGGTGAAAATGGTTGATGTTGCAGTTCTACTGATACTACTTTCTGTCTACTCTTCTCTGGCTGCAGGTATATAGACTACTTTTATAATTTCACCCGTAGTTTTGTCTAAGAATAGGCCTACTAACAAAACAACAGTTGGCCTTTCATAAAGTGTAAGAGTGAACTGTACACTGAGGCTCTTGATATGTGTAGCTCTGGTGACATAGACATACATACACAGAGCTGCAGCCTCATGTATTGCTACATGTATATGCTAATTTAGCTACATGCATGTCCTCTTTTGGAGGATATTTTGCTATAGAGTGTATATACAGAACTAGAGAGGTTTGTCCTTTATCTTCTTGCACCCCTTTCCCTCTCCCCAAGTGAATATTCCATCACTTACTGCCTTCTCAAAGCGCCATTGTCCATTGTGATGTAAGATCTTGTGCCGCAGTGGAGTAGGAATAGGGGGGGGGGGGGGGGGGGGGCTAATACTATACATGGAGGGGCACTGCCCCCCCCCCCCCCCCCCCCCCCCCCTTGAGTATTATTGAAAGTAAAATAATATAGTACCAAGGATCAAGCAAGCATGAATGCTGTCATTGCAGCGTGATGTCAGTAAACTGCTGCTAGCTGAGTGCATATGCTCAATGTAATGACAGAAGGAGTGACATTTTTAGCTATTATAATTATTACTATGATTGTTCCTGCCCCCCCCCCCAATAAATTTCCTATTCCTACTCCACTGCAGAGTACACAGGGCAGCTGCTGCAACATGTAGTTTATTTAGACTCTTTAACCATTTACCCTTTGTTGCTTTTAAGAGATAAGGGAACCTAACATTGTTATCATCTACCACCAGTTCTTGACCAATGTACATAATCTACATATTGGGCCAGTCTGTGGGATATGTGAGGGTCTACTGTATCTACAAGGCCAACCCATAGTGTATAGGTGTAGATCAGAGTCAGTGATAATGATATCTGTATAGGTCAGTTTAGTGGCCCAATAAATTATGTTGGTCTCTTTTGAATAGCTACTATAGTGAAGGCTCAGCTATAGAACTAGCTGAATTTCCCTGCCACTCCTTCAACATTTCTTCTAAATGAAAGAATGATGTAGGCTGGAGTACATGACTATAAAAAGTACAGAAACAAGATGCTGGCTATGTGCTCTGCTAACTGTCACAAACCCTACATCACTTAGTCTGGCGGCGCAGCCCCGAGCGCGCGCGAGCGCGAGGGTCTGGAATCACATAATACTTCGAGTTGTTCCTTTATCAGAAAACCTGATAAATGAATGAATATCATTAATTTACGTGTTATGAGTCATAATGAGTCACGACATAGAATGACCTATTGACCTTTCTGAACGTTATGGCAACTAACCCAACTAACCTGAAAGAAGCAGCTACCCATGCTGCAGCGAAGCTGGGATATCAAGGGTTGAAGGAAGAGCAACTAGAGGTTCTGATAGCATTCCTATCTGGGAGAGATGTTTTTGCCGTCCTTCCCACAGGATTCGGGAAAAGCTTGTGCTATGCATGTCTTCCTCTTGCTTTTGAAGAGATAGAATCTTCACCAGCTGATCAGAAACTTATAGTGATTGTTGTGAGCCCATTAATTGTTATCATGAAAGATCAGGTAAATACTAGCTGTAAATGAGCAGATTAGTGCAGCCGGTTATGCAGTTTTTAATATTCATACTAAGCAAGTCAAAGATGTGTTTATCTCTCATGGCACTGCAGGTGGATAGCTTCAGCAAAAGAGGGCTTTCTGTTGCTTGTGTTACTGGAGGTCGTGAGGATACTTCAATGAAGAAAGGGGTGCATGCTGAAGAGTATCAGTTGGTATTCATCACTCCAGAGTTATTGCTAGATAGCAATGAATGATCTTTGAGATTTTCCTTCCATTTCTTTACCTTGATGTCATGGTTGGAGCCCAGCTGACTTAAAGTACGAATTACTGTTGAATGTGACATGCAGATATTCAGTCTTTGAAGCCTTATATACACCTTTCAGAGTAATATTACATAGAGTATCATATCTTAATAAATGTAAGGTACACACCTGTTTTGAAGTATGCCCAGCATAAAGAATGATAGATATTATTTTTTGAATAAGGCTCATTCTGGAGTAGCGATGCTTGAGGAGAATAGAGGCACACATGCCAATGACAGCTTTTTCATTAGAACGTTTGGTTTTGGTTTTGGTGAGGCATTGAAGTAAATTAATAAAGATAGGAGCATATTAATTTTGTTTAATTCATTCAGAAGCATATCCCATTTAAAATCTTCCAATTTAGAACTCTGAAGAATTGAGTTTGATTCCAGTGAGACCATTGTTTTTATTTCTTTGCATATGATATTACCAAGGTAATTAAGAACAAACTGCCTGGTTTTGGGATCAGTAAAGCACTCTCTAACTATAGCATATTTGCTCCCCCTGGCAACAGCTTTACCAATCTTTTTCCTAGTTGGAGTCAACATATATACCTACACAAAAATATAATGTTATAGCTAATTATGCTTTTCTTTTATTGCAAGATTCATACCCCAACAGCTGGAGAAGAGCTTGCAGAGGAATCAGTTGACAACATAACAGGACTGGGGTCAAGTTTGATTCGCTTGGGTGTAGTGCTTTGTTCATCAAAATATTTCACTAAATTATTTTCTATTTTTTTCTGTAGGTCTGCATATCGTTCAAATGCCAAGAAGCAAGATCTACACATGTACTCAAAGCCTTCACCAAGGTTGCAAGAATAGTCTAAATGGGTTACAAAAGCCTTCCAGAGAGAAAAGACATGTTGTGATTTGGAAGAACGTAGCAGTCTCCTGTTTGTCTTCTTATCTGTGACATCATTGCCACAACCACAGCAACGGTCACACTGACTCATAATTAACTCACACCACGATCGACTATCACATTGACCACGTGGTCATGACGTGACGTATATATTGTATCGATATATATCATTTCCGTCATGCTACGTATTCAATTAACTTTTGACGCGTGCGCGTAGGGAACAACTCGAAGTATTATGTGATACCAGACCCTCGCGCTTCGCGCTCGGGGCTGCGCCGCCAGACTATACATCACTGCATGGACTGCATTTATCACTGCTCTGCTAACTGTCATAAAATTGACATAAACCCTACTCTTTCATTTAGAAGAAATGTTACTTGTTTGCACACTTTTTTCAGGGGCTGGGGCGCAGCTAAGGATGTCAAGAATGACCCTTTACCATGCCCACCGCAACTCAGCAAGACAGTTTTTTTCTCATATGCCCTAGTCTGGCATAGCCGCCCCTCGCACGCACAATAAGACCGATGACTCCAGCATAGCTACTGGATCAGTTCTTGTGGAATTCAATTATCACGTTGCGCATGCGTATTCCAAGTTACTTGAAGCTTGCATGCAGGCTTTCAGTCTTGCATTCCTAACGCTTGGCTGCCTCCTTTGCAGCGGTTGAAACAGCCATCAATCACATTTCTATCCAGATATGGTCAGATCTAAGTCACTATACTGATTTTGAAGCTTGCAAGGCTTTTAGTCTGTCGTATCCTAACGCTTAGGCTTTTAGTCTGTCGTATCATTGTCATATCCTAACACTTAGGTTAGCTGCATCCTCTGTGCAGCATCTCGAATCGCTTGAACAGTCATCATATCTTCTATCCAGACACAGTCAGGTGTTCATGGTTAAATAATGTTTAGTTAATTGGCCAGCGCCAGATTCTGGCGCTAGAACTGATCTGGTATGCTGGAGTCACCAGACCATTTCCCCTTCCCTTGGGTTGGTAAAGGGTTGGCTACGCCAGACTACATACACCCTTGGTATAAACTCATATCTATGGTGTAAACTATGTCTACGAAGCGTTCTAGTAGTCTGACAGTCAACCCTTTACCTTCCTTTTCTTGGGGGTGGAAGGTAAAGGGTCGGTACACCAGACTAGCGTTCTAGTGTTGTCTACAAAATGTATAAACTAACTGTGCTGTCTACGAAGCGTTCGAGAATTTGAGTCATCCACGAAGGCACTCGAAAGGCAATTGAACTTGAGCTGTACTTCAATTTGAACAATACTATTCCTTACCTGAGGTGTAGGGCTTCAAAATGGTACCAAGATCTTAGATATAGGATGAAGCAGTCGGGATTTATGGCTGTCAAGTGTCCACGAAAGCACTTGAGTTAGGACTTGACCTTTACTTCAATTTGAACAATACCATTCCTTAGATCAGGTGTTGAGCTTCAATATGGTACCAAGATCGTAGATATAGGATGAAGCAGTTGGGAGTTATGGCTGTCAAGAGGAAGATTATTATTATTATTAATGAGCGTGGGTGTTTTGCATGTCAAGCGAGTGTTACCGCACTCTCTGATAAGAGGATTGCTTTCAGCTTGTCACTGAAACATTCCTTTTCCCCATAGGGTTGCTGTAATGAGTTAGGGGATTTCAAATGAAATGCAGGGTGATGGGTGATGCATTATGATAACTATAGTGGTTTGTTTCTTTCAGATGGTGATTTAAGGCTGGTTGGCTCATCTTACTCTAACTGTGGTCGTCTGGAGATTTACTACAATGGAGTGTGGGGCACAGTGTGTGATGATGGTTTCAGCTCCACTGATGCTAGAGTTGCTGTAGATATGGAAATGTTGGGAGCTTAGGGTAGGGTTTTTCTTGACTATAGTGTACAAATTACTATGTATATATAATCACACATGCAGCTATAGCTAGTCAAGGAACAGGGAGAATTTGGTTGGATAATGTCAACTGCTATAGTTATAGCACTCGACTATCACAGTGCAGTCATCTTGGATGGGGTGTGACTCGCTCTTGTTACCACAGTGAAGATGTTGCTCTGCAATGTACTCCTCCCTGTTCCTTGCAACTGAACCATCACCACACACCGTGCCCCACACTCCATTATAGCAAATCTCCAGATGACCACGGTTTAAGAGGAGCCCACCAGCCTCAAAGCACCATCTGTCAATACCAACCACAATACTATTGCAGGGATTTCAACTTGAAATTTAATTACAGACTCAGTCTCTATACAGTGGAACTTCTCTATTTCTAGAATAAACTCACTAGAAGTAGTTTGGTTGGATAATGTCAACTGCTATAGTTATAACACTCGTCTATCACAGTGCAGTCATCTTGGATGGGGTGTTACATGTTCTTGTAGCCACAGTGAAGATGTTGCTCTGCAATGTTCTTTAGTGGAGCTCCTGGTGGATGCAAGTTGGCTGCAGCCTCTGTTTGAGGAAAGACTCACACTGTATATGCTAATCAATATAGACACTCCAATGCACAAGCTGTGCTTTGGTGCATCACTGAGCTAACTCTTGTGGTTACTATGGAGAGTTTCAAGCAGAGAGGCTCCACTGTATTATGCTTTAGTGTGCCTGTACATAAAGTCCCAATAAGGTGTTCTTTCTGGCTTCATAACTTTAATTATATTTTGTATTGTCATGCAGCTGAAACAGTTGGAGTTTCTGTTGGAGGAAGTTTTGGAGGCGTCGCCTTCGTTGTCATTATTGGTTGTGTAGTGCTTATTTGTTGTTGTCAGGGGCTGGGCAGCAGGCGAAGTTACAGAGCCCATTCTCCTCCTAGATCTTACACTGTTGTGGCTGTGTTGAAAAATTAGTGGCTAAGGATGAGACCAAGTTTGTACATTATTATTAATTTTATTTGGCTCATAATTCAGTCTTTTAACTGTTGCTGTTAGTGGCATCACATTGGAGGCCAGATTTCTTGTTTTTTGTTGTTGTTGTTTGTTTATTTGCACTAGTCAGTTAGCTATTAATTTTTATCGTGCAGCATCTGCTAGCTATAGCTAAGTCATCAATAGGCAAAGTGAATTACAAAGACATAGCTAGCTAGCTAGTATGGAGGCACTTTTTCCGCGAAAAACAGCTGTAGTGGGTCCAGAAAGGAAACTCGTTATCCCAAAATGAAAATTTCAAATTCCAAACTGAAATGTAGTGTGTCCTGAAGCTAGTGCTTTGACAGACTTCAGGACATGTGTAATGGAATTTATCAGGACAAATCAAATTTTATCAGGACACCCCTTATTACATCACCAAATCACAGGAATCACCTACTCATTATCCTGATTTCAAGCGTCCCCGCCTACCAAGAGGGTAGTCTGGCATCGAGTGATTACAACCAATGACAGAATGGACTCATCGATCTGTGGTTTGTTGGTTTTGTTTTGTTTTGTTTTGTTGCTGTCGTTGATGTTTTGGCACCATGTTACCTCTTTTTACATTCGGAGGTGTAAGTGATGTCATGTGCGTGTGTGTGTGAGAATAACTATCGACCAAAATATTAGAAATTCATGACCATGCCCTCAGAATAAAGTGCTCCACCACTGAAGCATAATTATTGTTTATTATATGCAGTAGTTAATGAGACTCATGGCCAGAAGCATGATTATCTGTGTGAATAGGGAGAAAAGAAAATAGATCACAAACAGAATTCTGGAAATGTAGTTTAGTATGCTTTACCTGAGCCGACATCAACTCTGCAAATATCAATGCCATGAGAGGGAAAGACAAAAACTGTGTGATTACACCTCCAAGCACAGAACCAAGGAATACGCTGTGGATTGTGGAAAGAGAACAACACAGAGAAATTATAGCTACTTTGCCACTGATCAAGGAAGTTGAGCTACTACCTATTTAGCTATATTTATGTAGCTAACCCGAAATTCATTCCAGCAGATGTCATTCCTGATACAAGTGGAGCGAAGAAGTCTTGATGTACTTCATTTCTAGTACTTTTTCTGAATAGAATTTTTTTGGATAAAATTTTGCGGATTTGGAAAAAAAATTAGCTAGATAATAATTAAGGGGAGTTATATTATTACAGAACCCTCAAATATTAAGGGACCTAGCTTTCATAATTATAGTTACCTTGCTACATTGATCATATCAGGGTAGACAGTGATCATTCCAAGAGCACCTCCAAATCCAATCAAGATAAATCCCACCACAAAGTACCAATAACGCCTGTCACATGATAAGTAAAATTATTAAGACCCTGCAGAATTACATTTTCAGCTTAAATAACCAGTTACATACGGAATTTTGGTGAAGTATGGAACAGATATTAAGACATAGGCCAGGATGATCAGAGAAACTCCAGTGACAGCAAAGACTCTGTAGTGTCCCTGCATGTATGCATATTATAGTGGTCACTACTGAGAATGCCTATAGGGTATTGCATGAGCATGCATGCTCAGATTCTACAAATTATTATAATTATGTAATGGTAACCAATCAAGGGAAATTCTCACCACTTTGTCAGAGATGAGTCCCACGGGAATTGCTGACAACAGAAATGTCACTGCTGCGATGAAAATTGTCAAGCCAACAAATGCAGGGTTCAGATTAAACTGGACCAAAAAATAAATAATTAATTTAAAAATCATTAAATAGCTAAGGAATAATAGCTAGGTACAAAATGACAGCTAATAATACCCTTAATGTTAACAAGGGATATGCATGCAATCTCTCCAAAGAGGATAAAGTGCACAAGTACTCACTTTGGCTGCTAGGTATGGCTGCAGTGTGGGTTGCAGTAAAGAGATGCCCGAGATGCAGAGGATCATGTTTAGAACTGTTGAGTACAATGTAGTATCACAAAGAAAAAATAGACCCAATGAGCACACAGAATTGAGAGAGAGAGAGAGAGAGAGAGAGAGAGAGAGAGAGAGAGAGAGAGAGAGAGAGAGAGAGAGAGAGAGAGAGAGAGAGAGAGAGAGGTTATTTTAGGGAAAATTCTCATATTATCATGAAAAAAAAACAAACCACTAGCTATAGTTATCATTCCTCCATTTTTTTCAATAGCTAATATTTTAAAACTAACAGAGAACAATGAAGATGGGATCACTGATAATTCTGCATGTGTTCTTGACTGAGAGTGCTTGCCTCTTGATATCTGCAGGAGTGGAGGAGGAGCCTGAGTTTAGACAACAACTAGCCTACACAATTACTGTGACCACCTACGTACGTAGCTCTGAGTCAATATAGGGTCGGAGGTGGTCTCTTTAGGGAGGTTGAAATTGAGTTTAGACAGCTATGGGTCAATAGGGAGGTAGGACATGGAGTGTGTATGTCTTAATCATTAACTACAAATCAAATTAGACAGGTCTTGCCTTAGCTATAACTATTGATACTTACTAGTTTTTCTCAGTAGTAGAACACATGGTATTATCATCACTAGCATCGGTAGTCCAACGAAAATAAATGGTAGTTGGAAACCTCCAAGCTGGGAACATAATAAAGCATGTAATTCATAATGTGTATGATGGCTTTTAATAATTATACAGCTAGGCTATAGTTACACTGACGAAACAAGAGTCAAGTGTATTTATTATCTCACTATTAGCTAATACAGAGAGAATCTTTATTAGAGTGTATAATTTATGATGTAATGCTTGATGTACAGTATGATGAAATTTAGCAATAGTTTGTGAGTAGGTATTAAAGACTGAAGCTATTATGTACAATCATAGTCCAAGCTGGGGCTATTTAAGCTTGTGAGTGTACACTACAACTGTATTGTGTACTATAATCATCATAGTAGCTACATCATATAGTAGCTACTAGCTATCATAGTGGGATTGTGCATTATACATAGGGCCAGTTATAACAAATTGCAGTTGACAGCACTGATTTAAATGCTGGACCAATAGGATTGCTGATTCAAGAAGTTCCTTAATCAATAGAACTTCAGTACACCATCCATCATGGGCCATTATATTAATTAGGGTACAAGTCAGTTATCTATTAACCTCGTGCAGCGTCTACAATCTGAATTAGCATGATAGACACTGAAGTAGCTACCATAATATTAATTAAGTAATGGAGCTCCTTTTGCTATAGCTATTATAACAAGTATACAATACCTGGAATAAGCCTCCTCCTATGGGATAACCGAGGGAGAATCCAATCCCTGCAGCCATGTTGAGCACTCCCTAAAAACATTGTAGTTATACATGTGGATGATTTGAATAATCAGTTAAACACATACTATTACGTATTATGGTTTAGGGATTCAATCATGTAGTGATAGTCTTTGAAAAAGGAGAGAGCCTGGGCATGAACTCTAAAGGTGTAGCTAGATATTTATGTTTTAAAAAAAACCTATGACCCAGGTAGCTAGATTACAGCATTACCAACTTAAATGCTTAAATGCTTTCTGCTAGTTCCTGGAAGGGACCATACATCAGCTATAAACTTACTGTAGCTAACTAACAGAACAGAAAATGTCTCTGTTCACCTAACTAAAGAATCCATGGAGTACTAGTGATAGCTATACCTTTGACCCCAGTTTCCAAGCAAGAAATGCATATCATTGAACTTTGACCTAGACATAATACAAATTCTCACATACCACAACAGTCCCCACAGACTTTGGGAAGAGGGCAGGCATCTGTGAAAAGATGGCGGTTATAAACATAGCTGTGCCAACTCCTTCTACTGTTCTCAGCAGGAAGGCGGCTGTCAGGAAGAGCCAGGTGGCAGGAATAAAGATCACAAAACTGCATAGAATAAGCACAAAGATTTATAATCAGCATGCAAATTATTAGCTAGCTATACAGCTAGCTAACTTCTTTAGGGTTTGTCAAAGTAACCAAAATGTCACTGGAAGATGATCATTAACTGACTCATGTGGATATGAAAGGAGATTTATCTTTGAAGTATAGCTACTGAGTCAAGCCAATTAATGTCCAGCTTAGCCTGGTAGACTTGATAGTTGATGCTGCTGCCTATAGGGATGACCCCTCACTTACGCTAGCAATGTATAAGCAGTCCCTATCAGAAGTAATCCCAAGAACACGACAAATCTTGCTCCAATCACATGAAGCTAAAATTGAATTGATATTGAGATTAGTATTGAATGAATCAGATTTGGAAGTTGCAATTTAATATGGTGTGGACATAGTAAAAATTAAGGATCCTGATCGTAATAGAAGCGTCCTCATTTCCAAGGGGAATTAATCAACACATTGAATAAAGTTTCTGATTTAATATAGCTAGCTATCTACATAATTATTATTTTTAGCTAGCTGCAGTAACTGCATAGCTAGATAGCTAGTTTGTTGTTGTTTTTGTTGTTGTTTTTGTTTTTGTTTTTGTTGTTGTTGTTGTTGTCGTTGTCATTTTTTGTTTGTTGGTTTGATTTTTTTGTCTGTATTCCATGGTAGCGATAGAGGTAGGGTACTTACAACGGCGCCCACCACAGGGGACAAGACTGCCACCCAGAATGGAGCTGCAGCAATGATGACACCGATGGTAATGGGAGTGGCTCCTTTACTCTTGGCCTGCAAGAAATATATAGCACATTTGAAGTTCGATGGCACACATGCAGTAGCTAGCTAGCTAGCTAACCATACTATTCAGAAATTATGTCCTGCCAAATAAGACTGCCAAAACATTATAGTGAACCGTAGTACTTGAGAAAAGGGATCTTATCACTCAAAACATTAAAAGCTGCTAAATGCTTGTAAAGTTTACAAGCTACATATAAAATGTACATGAGATGTAAAATTAAGTATAACTCAGGAACAAAATGGGGTATTAATTAGATTTAAAAGCCATGTAAATCTCCAGATTAAGAGCTTTAGAATGATACTAATAACTTCGTTTTGAATTTTTGCTCCATAAGACCCCCTTTCTCAAGTACCAGACTTCTCAGAATTATCCACATCTTAATTTAAGGGAAATTAATCCAGCTAACTATAGTTAGCAACCTATCTATACGTATACACGTAAGTTAAAGTTCAGAATTTTAAAATTTGCCATGGTGTCAAAATTTTGATAATGCTTAGCTGATATGCATGCACATGTGAAGCTAGCTAGCTAACTAGTCAATGCTTGCGTGCTTATTTCTATATACCTCTTCTGGGAAGAATGGACCAATCAGAGAGTAGGCTGCATTGGTGATCACCATGGCAATTGAGAAACTAATGAGTGTGAGTACATCCCTGCACCTGCGCTTCCAGTTGGTTTTAGATTCAGCAGGTGAAGATTCTCTATCTTCTTCTTCAGATGCCTCTTCTTCTGATGTTGCTTTGATGGGGGTTGATGGTGGTGGTTCTTGTGGTGCAGCTGATGGTGAAAGAGAACGTGATTTTGAAATCGGGAGGGGGGGAGAGGTGGAGGATTCTTTTAACGGAATCAGTTCTCCATTGACGATGTCATTTCTGTCGTTTTCAGTCATTCCATTAATTAGCTATTCAGCTAGCATAGCATAGATTACTGATGAGATTCTTGAAAAATTCTAGATAGCCATAGATATTTCTTAAATTGTATAGAAAACATGAGAAGGATTCTAGCTAGCTAGCTGCAAGAGCACAAGGAAGCTTTATACACACTGCTACTTCCATTGAATGAAGACTTCCTTCGAAGCTTCCTTCACTGTGCCTAGCTTGCTGTGTCTGAATTTAATATTAGTGGCAGATGACGTAATTCATTCTTATGGTGGAAGTCAGGCCATCTCAGCTATGTACATATATATAGGACTTATGCCACCACCCACCATTTTCCTAACTAGCTGTTCATATTAGCTGTAACGAGGCTGTCTGCCTCGCCAAATGCTCAAGTCTTAGAATTTTGAATAGACTGTTTATCATTACTAAAACTCACAACTACATAGCATAAAACAGGACATGAAAACAAACCACAGGATGACAATATTATTACCACAGAATGAATGAGCATCAACTATCAAACAAACAGTATTACACAGCTATTATGTAGAGCTGTCCGAGGTAGCTAGCTAAACCTTCATTGTTCACTCTCCACACATAATTTCCAAAGTTTTATTTCCATTTTTCTCCCATATCACTCATGCCTTGAGAGCCCGCACCCCCTTAAACTTTTGAACGTGAACTAAGATAGTGTCGGGAGGAGGTGACAACCTCTTCACTGATGTTTGTGGATTTTGCAATGAAAAGAAAGTTCCTAACAGAAGTCACCTCCATTAACTCACCTAAGTTTTTATTATTGGCTAGCTGTGTATACTCTTAGTGAGATAAGACTGTACTCATTGGATTTGATGCAGAAGTTACAGCTATTCTAAGTTGTAATTTTTATTATAAATTGTGCTTAAATATGATATAGTTTGCATGCTGTGCATTAGTTTTAGAGTAATCAGCTAGGTAATTGCAAGGATTATAATTGAGTGCAGAAACTATCATAATGGTGAATTCCTTTATCGAGTGGATTAAGAAAAAAAAGAGCAATTTCACGAGTGATAAAGAAGATCATATTCCCCTCCAAGAGTTGGTATCCTCTCCACCAACTCCTACAAGAGAATCGACATCATCTTCACCAAATTCCCAAGATTCACTCAAAGATTCATTTTCCATTCCAAACCATGTAGCAGAGTCATCTTCGTCTTCCACAAAGTCACAAAAACAAAGTGACAAGAGTGACAAATGGAAGAGGATAGTGAATTATGTACTCATTCTGTTGGCAGAGATGATGGTTACCATGACCTTCATGGCCATTACTCCATTCTTCCCAAATGAGGTAGTTAAATCAGGGTTCTAGCTATTAATTTTGTTGGGGGGAGGGCAGAGACAGCTAGTGAAACCTATTAGTCTCTCTCTCTCTCTCTCTCTCTCTCTCTCTCTCTCTCTCTCTCTCTCTCTCTCTCTCTCTCTCTCTCTCTCTCTCTCTCTCTCTCTCTCTCTCTCTCTCTCTCTCTCTCTCTCTCTCTCTCTCTCTCTCTCTCTCTCTCTCTCTCTCTCTCTCTCTCTCTCATAGGCCAGAGACAAAGGAGCTTCTCCCTTAGTTACCAGTGCTATTATCAGTATTTCTCCACTTTTTGTTGTAATCATCTCTCCAGTAGTGGGCTACACTGTGAGTTAATCATGTGGGGGGCATAGCTAATTAACTCTCAATACTGAAGGAGTGGACTGCACCGTAATGGTTAATTATGAAGTTATGAGGGGGCATAGCTAAGTACACTTTGGGATCAGCCACTTTTTCCTTTTTCAGAAAGGCTGCCCTCTTCTTGGAGGTTAAAAATGTACTAATCCAATGGGAAAGGTGCCCAGGGCTAGGAGGTTGCTAGGAGGTTGTTAGGAGGTTTGGAGGGTCCTTTATCGGAGGTTCCACTGGCTGTATAGGGGAAGTGTGCATGCTCAGTTTACCCAACGGTCATTATCAGAATAAGCTAAGTTTACCCTATGGTAATGGTCATCATAAAAAGAAACTATGTAATAGTTATCAGGGGCTTGCTGCATTAGCTACATAGCAATGGAACATGTCCTACTGTTGCCTAACTTTATTTTTATAGCTAAATCTTGTTGGACTGAAAATTACCACTTGTGTGGCTCTACTACTGGTTGGAAGCTCATGTGTGTTGTTTGGGTAAGTAACTCATTATGCAATAACAACAACAACAACAACAACAACAACAACAACAACAACAACAACAACAACTTGATGCAAGGGGTAAATATTTGGCACATAGCAACTACAGTGGAACGTACCTCTCTCTTAGTTAACTCTCTGTATATCCAGGACACGATACGAAAACAGTTACCCTCCCCTATTAGGGACATTCTCCAAAGAATCAAACCATACTGCCAATGTGCCTAGACACATGGTCAATAATATCATAGCAATCAGTCACAAAATTTGATGGTCCATGTATAATCATGCTCAGACAGAAGTGTAGCTATGTACAATATGACCACATTGTAACTGCATGCCTCTTTCAAACAGATTCTTGGCTTACATTCACATCAGCTGGCTCTTCATCTTGCTGGCGTTTCTTTTGCGGATTATGGATGGGATTGGTACTGCCCTGTACACAACAGCCTCCTTCACTCTGGTTCCAAGTCTCTACCCTAACAATACGGCTACAGCACTGGTGAACTTTAATTTAGTATAATAATAATTATGCTAGCTAGTGACAGTACATCTAGCTAGAAATCTAGACACATGCTGCATGCTACTTCATATACTTAGCAATCCATAACCTAAGATTACTAGTAGTCTTTGAGTTAAAATCTGGTGTGGAGGAAGTCCAACCATTACACACATGTACGTAATTTAAAAATCGGCTACCATATTAACACGTGCAGGGACTGCTTGAAGTGGTTGGAGGGATAGGATCAGTCCTGGGAGCTCCAGTAGGAGGAATTTTGTATCATGTAAGTGTGTGTACACATTAGCAGGGCTTCACTATTAATGGAAGCGTATAAAGCACACCTATAATTATTAAAGGGTATATAGGGGACTATTTAGTTTCTGTTTTTACAGTATTACATCTATGGGGGAGAGAGAAAATTTCTTCCAGGCCATACCTTTTCATGCACATACAGCTTTCCCCTATCCCCATAGTACTTGTCTCTCCTTTAGCTAAAGTAATTCCTTTACTTGTTGTTATCGTTTATATTAGATTGGTGGTTTCAAACTTCCACTCATTGTGCTTGGAATTCCTACCCTAGTGATGATCATACCATGTGCTCTACTCATGAAGAATTTAGGTGCAGCATTAACTATAGGTAGCAGCTAGTATTGCATAGGTATTATTAAAGCCAGTAGTCTTTTGAGCACAGATTTTGTTACAATGGATCAGCTAACCTTTCTGCCACCACCATTATTATTATTAATACACAGAAGATGTCAAGAAAGAGAAGAAATTGCCTCCTAAAAAACTGATTTGGAACGTGGTGACAGACCCCATCTTTTTTCTACTACGTAAATTAGTCATGATTGTTAATTAGCTAGAAACTAGCTACTTTCAAATTACTTTCGGATGAATCCTACCTAACTAAACTACATGTCTAGGTAGTATCTAACCTTGATTATATTAAGACCTGAGGGAAAACGATTAGGAAAGAAGTTACTTTCATCTCTCTTACTTTCACGGTTTCCTTCATATACAGTTTTGACGATGATTTTGCTAATAACAGCACTGACCTTTCTCCTTCCTACTCTTGAGCCCTACCTTACTGACAAGGTGAGATTAGCTAACTAACTATACATGTATAGATTTTAAATGCTCATATACAATTATTATGCACCAGTAGCTAGTATAAATGTATATCCAATGAACATGCAATGCCATGCTCAAAATAGGTGGTTGGTTAACTGCTGTCTGATCAAAAACAGGTTTGACCTGTTTGTTATAGATTGGTTCTTTGAATACACAGTCATAATATAATATTTCTTCTACAGCTGCATATGAAGCCTATACATGTCGCTCTCTCTTTCCTCATTATAACAGCCACATTTTTCCTCTCGTCTATTCCCTCTGCAGTGATCTCAGATAAATTGGTGAGTCCCTTATCAGCTGTCATTATGAGTGAAATAATTATATTAGTGACAGTCAATCTGGTCCTTGGTAGAAATCAAGCCTTAGTTTAGACACATCAATTTTTTTTTCACCTATTTGCTATCCGATAGTTCAACTAATAATTGTAGACACATGACAGATGTTTGGGATGATAAATTCACCAAACTAAGGTTATCTGGCACTGAATAACTGAATAACTGAGTCATAAATGTGTACAGATACAGTACCTCCTCATTATTATCTCCCATGGAATTTGCAGGGACATTACACATATTTCCATGTTGCTGGGTTGATGCTCATTGCTTCAGGATGCTTCATAATTTCAATCCCATACTTTACGAGAGTGCCGTAAGTATACCACTAGTGTTGGGGCTAGGGCTAGGGCTAGGGCTAGGTTGACTCTGAAGGCTGGTTGTAGGTACGAGAGTTCAGTATGTATACGTAGCTTAATTTACTCATACGTAAACTCTTTGTAAATTCCTGTACCTCACATGAATATCATTATAGGGAATATTGGTACATTGCAGTTGGATTCGTGATGATTGGACTTGGAGGTGGTAGTGGCATGGTTCCAATTCTACCAAATATGCTCATTAGGGCAAAGTATGTACAAAATACTAGCCTATTGCATTGGAACTCTCTTATTCTCTAACATCATTCCATTTCTACTTCACTTTTCTTGAGACTATTGTTAGGGGGTCTAGGCTAGGGGGCTAGGGCTAGGGCTAGGGCTAGGGCTAGGGCCTAGACTAGGAGGCTAGGGCTAGGGTCTAGGCTAGGGGGCTAGAAGCTAGGGGGCTAGGGGGTAGGGGTAGGGGTCTAGGGGTAGGGCTAGGGCTAGGTGTTAGAGGGCTAGAGGCTAGGGGGCTGGGAGATATAGGGTTAGTGGGGGCTATAGTGTTAGGGGGCTGGGGCTGGAGGCTAGGGTTGGGTGGCTAAAAGGTTGGTATGTACATCTTTCTAGAACACACAATCATAATATGTTTGATTATGCAACGCAGGAAGTATGTAAAAAGTGAAGAAGAAAAACAAGCGATTGCTCCATTCATATCTGGAGTTTCATCAGCAGCTTTGAGTCTAGGGTAAGTGAATATTGTGGACAAATAATAAAGAGTGAATTTTAAAATTTCTATCTAATAATTAGTGAATTCATTGGACCACTACTAGGAGGCTTGTTCTACACCTATTTATCTTTCCCACTGACTGCATTAGTGTATGCGGAGATAATTCTGGCACAGGTAATCTATTAAGCAATACCTATAACCAGCAAGAAGCTGGAATGCAAGGTAAAGTGGGGGGCTATTTCGAATCGCAGGGCTATTCTGTAGGTTCAAATGTTTCTGAAACTACTGAGACTTCTGAGCTCAATGTTGGAGGATATATTCTATAATAGTAGAATATATCTTTCAAAATAGAGCTCATAAGCCAGTGGAGTTTTGAAAATATTTGACCCTTCGGAATAGCCCTGCCGTTTGAAATAGCCCCGCTTTACCTTACAGTACACTATAGCTAGTGAGTAGAGCCTGACATGAGAAACATGGAACCTGGTTATTCACACTTATAGTGGCTGCTATAGCTACAGATGTGGCCCTTCTTTAATATGAAGTTTAGAATCTTAGGAGTTTTCATCTCTAGTTGACCTGCTGACCACTAAGTCAGGTTCCACTCGTACTCCATGACTATGCCATGATTTGAGTATGATTAATTTTATGCCCTACAGGCTATTCTCCTTCTTGCTGTGGGAGTAATTGATCAGTATGTGTAAGACTGATAGATAGCCATCATGTAGAATGTTTAGTGTCTCTATACTACAAGTTTGATAGTCATCTGATCTATTTACATAACATACCTCTATCTTTGAACCTGTTTCAATATACTGTTTAGCTATAAATAGAGACACAAGGAGAGTCCCTATACAAAAGTTTCAGCTATATACCAAGCTAGTTACACAGCTAGCTATTTATAACAACCTTGATCTCCACAATGAATCCAACTCTAGTCCCAACTCAGCAACTCTAGCTACATCATGTGAGTCTTGTTACATATGCTAGTACTGTAATACTATAGCAACTCAAATTACAGTGAAGAATTCCAATAATTAATTATGTTTTGATAGTCTAAGTAGTTCTTGTAATCGTGTAGTTTACAGAAGCCATGTTGTATAGCTAATGTAACTTGACCAAGACTCCGGTTACAGTGCCACCGACAGAATTAACTAATGTAAGTGACATGTTATTTGACCAAGACAATAAACTCTGCCACTGATGGTTGCATGCTATGTGTTTTATGCAGAAGCCATGTTGTAAGTGACATGTTACTTGACTAAGACTTTTACAGCTATTGCTGTCATATGGTTTACAAAAGGCCATGTTGTAAGTGACATGTTATTTGACCAAGACAATAAATTCCTGTTACAGTGTCACTGATGGTTGCCATGTGGTGTACAGAAGCCGTGTTGTAGCTAGCCAATGTAAATGACATGTTGTCTGACAAAGACAAGAACAAACTCATGTTACAGTGCTACATGTTCCTGAGTGGCCAGTTATTCAAGATGTATGTAATTATAGCTAACCTTATCTTCCAAGTTAGAGTTCAGACTTCTCAGATCTTAATTTAAGCTAGCTAGATATAGCAAGCTATATATACATGCACCCTCCAAGTTAAAGTTCAGGCTATATAGCTACAACATTTTAAATTTTGCCATGGTGTCAAAATTTGATAATGCTTAGCTGATATGCATGCACATGTGAAACTAGTTCTGGGAAGAATGGACCAATCAGACCGCATTGGTGATCACTATGGCAATTGAGAAGCTAGCTAATGAGTGTGAGTACATCCCTGCATCTGCACTTCCAGTTGGTTTTAGATTCAGCAGGTGAAGATTCTCTATCTTCTTCTTCAGATGCCTCTTCTTCTGATGTTGCTTTGATGGGGGTTGATGGTGGTGGTTCTTGTGGTGCAGCTGATGGTGAAAGAGAACGTGATTTTGAAATCGGGAGGGGGGGAGAGGTGGAGGATTCTTTTAACAGAATCAGTTCTCCATTGATGTTGTCATTTCTGTCGTTTTCGGACATTCCATTAATTAGCTATTCAACTAGCATAGCATAGATTACTGATGAGATTCTTGAAAAATTCTAGATAGCCATAGATATAAAATGTTTCTTAATCGTATAGAAAACATGAGAAGGATTCTAGCTAGCTAGCTACAAGAGCAAAAGGAAGCTTTACACACACTGCTACTTGAAGACTTCCTTCGAAGCTTCCTTCACTGTGCCTAGCTTGCTGTGTCTGAATTGAATAATATGTAATTCATTCTTATGGTGGAAGTCAGGCCATCTCAGCTATGTACATATATATAGGGCTTATGCCACCACCCACCATTTTTCTAATTAGCTGTTCTTATTATGTAGCTAGCTATTATGCAGAGCTGTCTGAGGTAGCTCATTGTTCACTATCCACACATAATTTCCAAGCTTTTATTTCCAGTTCCCAGTTCTTTCATTTTTCTCCTGAGAGCCCACACCCCCTTAAATTTTTAACGTAGTGTCGGAAGGAGGTGACAACCTCTTCACTGATGTCTGTGGATTTTGCAATGAAAAGAAAGTTCCTAACTGAAGTCACCTCCATTAACTCACCTAAGTTTTTATTATTGGCTAGCTGTACTGTTAGTGAGATAAGACTGTACTCATTGGATTTGATGCAGAAGTTACAGCTATTCTAAGTTGTAATTTTTATTATAAATTGTGCTTAAATATAATAGTTTGTATGCTGTGCATTAGTTTTAGAGTATAATCAGCTAGGTAATTGCAAGGATTATAATTGGGTGCAGAAACTATTATAATGGTGAATTCCTTTATCGAGTGGATTAAGAAAAAAAAGAGCGATTTCACGAGTGATCATATTCCTCTGCAAGAGTTGGTATCCTCTCCACCAACTCCTACAAGAGAATCAACATCATCTTCACCAAACTCCCAAGATTCACTCAAAGATTCATTTTCCATTCCGAACCATGTAGCAGAGTCATCTTTGTCTTCCACGAAGTCACAAAAGCAAAGTGACAAGAGTGACAAGTGGAAGAGGACAGTTAATTATGTACTCATTCTGTTGGCAGATATGATGGTTACCATGACCTTCATGGCCATTAGTCCATTCTTCCCAAATGAGGTAGTTAAATCAGGGTTCTAGCTAGTTAGTTTTTTTGTATTTTGTGTGTGTGTGTGCGTGTGTGTGTGTGGGGGGGGGGGGGGGGGGGGGGGGGGGGTTAGATACAGTGAAGCGTATTTATTTAGCTCCAAATTTTTTCATAGTCTAAAATTTTGTTATTATGGCTATAGCCAGCTCCAAAAGTTTCATTGCCTAATGATCTCTCTCTCTCTCTCTCTCTCTCTCTCTCTCTCTCTCTCTCTCTCTCTCTCTCTCTCTCTCTCTCTCTCTCTCTCTCTCTCTCTCTCTCTCTCTCTCTCTCTGATAGGCCAGAGACAAAGGAGCTTCTCCCTTAGTTACCAGTGCTATCATTAGTATTTCTCCACTTTTTGTTGTTATCACCTCTCCAGTAATGGGCTACACTGTGAGTTAAGTATGAAGTTATGAGGGGGCATAGCTAATTACACTTTGGGATCAGCCACTTTTCCTTTGTAGAGAGGTTGCTGGTTAAAAATGTACTAATGCAATGGGAAAGGAGCCCAAAAGAGCATCCTTTGCTGGGAGGTTGTCCTCTTCTTGGAGGGTCCTTTATCGTGGCTGAAGTGTGCATGCTCAGTTTACCCAATGGTCATCACCCCAGAATAAGCTATAATTAATGCTCAGTTTATCCTATGGTAATGGTAATCACAAAAAGAAACTATGTTATATCAGGGGCTTGCTGCATTAGCTACATAGCCAGGGTTTCATCTAGGATTTTTTGTTTGGAGAGGAAGAATCCCTTGGAATCCTTGACCACACCCACTTTTGTAGGCACTGCATGCTATTTATTTATTTATTCTGTACTTCCTTTGGTATATTAGCTAATGGCAGCTAAGAATAATGTGCACAGACTTGGTGAAGAAACCATCATACAATACGAATAAGTATAGAAGGACCAGATAAACTGAATTCAGAAGTATTGGAAGGAGAAAAAAATCAAAAAATAATGATATAGCTAACATGTATGGCTGCTTATAACTCAATATTTTTCATGAATTACTTTGGGGGGGGGGGGGGGGGAAGATTGAGGGTTTGGGGGGGAAGCTTCCCCCCTGCACCCCCCAGTAGATGAAACCCTGATAGCAATGGAACATGTCCTACTGTTGCATAATTTTATTTTTATAGCTAAATCTTGTTGGACTGAAAATTACCACTTGTGTGGCTCTACTATTGGTTGGAAGCTCATGTGTGTTGTTTGGGTAAGTAACGCATTAAGAAACAACAACAACAACAACAACAACTTGATACAAGGGGTAAATACTTGGCACATAGCAACTACAGTGGAACGTACCTCTCTTAGTTAACTCTCTATATCCAGGACACGATACAAAGAGCCTGCCTATAATAGAGCATTCTTCAAGAAATCAAACCATATACTGCTAATGTGCCTAGCCACATGGTCAATAATATCATAGCAATCAGTCACAAAATTTGATAGTCCACGTAAATCATGCTCAGAAGTGTAGTAGTACAGTATGACCATATTGTAATTAACTGCATATGCCGCTTTCAAACAGATTCTTGGCTTACATTCACATCAGCTGGCTCTTCATCTTGCTGGCGTTTCTTTTGCGGATTATGGATGGGATTGGTACTGCCCTGTACATGACAGCCTCCTTCACTCTGGTTCCAAGTCTCTACCCTAACAATACGGCTACAGCACTGGTGAACTTTAACAGTCCCAAATATGCACAGCTAGCTAGAAATTTAGACACATGCTGCATGCTACTTCATACTTAGCACTCCATAACTTAATGCTTGCTAGTAGTCTTTGAGTTAAAATCTGGTATGGAGGAAGTCCAACCATTATACATGATGGAAGTTTAAAATGATTTCATTAAAGCAAATGGCTAAATGGTTGATGCCTACGTACGTACCTGGACATTTGTTATAAATCTGGCCATTGCTACATAGCTATGTAGCATAAATTAATAGCAAAAATAAGCCATGAATGAGCCAGAGAATTCAAACTTGTAGGCTGTGATCGGGCACGGTAGGAATTTTTCAGACGTGAATTGCTATGATAGCTCAATGATATGTACAGTATACTCAACCCTTTTCAGACTCATTGAGTTGTAGCTAAAGTTGATGCTAACGATAATAGCATTACATGCATGGAGGAGCACCCTGCAGCATCTTGTGCTACCATATTCGACACATGCACAATTGCAGGGACTGTTTGAAGTGTTTGGAGGGATAGGATCAGTCCTGGGAGCTCCAGTAGGAGGAATTTTGTATCATGTAAGTGTGCGTACACATTAGCAGGGCTTCACTATTAATGGAAGCGTATAAAGCACACCTATAATTATTAAAGGGTATATAGGGACTATTTAGTGTCTGTTTTGGGACATTTTTAGTGTGACATTTCTGTTTTTACAGTGTGTTCATAATAATGGGGGAGAGAGAATTTCTTCCAGGCCATATACCTTTCCCCTAGTACTCATCTCTTTTAGCTAAAGTAATTCCTTTACTTGTCATTATCATTAATAATTATTAGATTGGTGGTTTCAAACTTCCACTCATCGTGCTTGGAATTCCTACCCTAGTGATGATCATACCATGTGCTCTACTCATGAAGAATTTAGGTGCAGTATTAACTAAAGCCTTATTAACTATGTAGTCTTTGGGCACAGATTTTGTTACAATGGATCAGCTAAACTTCCTGCCACCATTATTATTATTATTACACAGAAGATGTCAAGAAAGAGAAGAAATTGCCTCCTAAAAAACTGATTTTGACCGTGGTGACAGACGTCATTTTTTTGCTACTACGTAAGTTAGTCATGATAGAAACTAGCTACTTTCAAATCACTTTTGGATTAAGGATGAATCCTACCTCCTCTCATAGTACTATCATTCTAACTTAACTACATGTCTAGGTAGTGTCTAACCTTGAGAAAACAATTAGGAAAGAAGTTACTTTAATCTCTCTTACTTTCACGGTTTCCTTCATATACAGTTTTGACGATGATTTTGCTAATAACAGCAGTGACCTTTCTCCTTCCTACTCTTGAGCCTTACCTTACTGACAAGGTGAGATTAGCTAACTACATATAGATTAAGTGTTTATACATAATTATTATGCACCAGTGGCTAGTACAAATGTATCCACTGAATATGCAATGCCATAATAATTATGTTCAAAATAGGTGGTTGGTCAATTGCTGTCAGGTTTGACCTGTATGTTATAGATTGTTTCTTTGAATACAATGTTTCTTCCCAGAAATGTATACATGTAATTACGTAGCTATAAGCTTTGTTTTCTCTACACATGCATGCAGCTGCATATGAAGCCTATACACGTCGCTCTCTCTTTCCTCATTATAACAGCCACAGTTTTCTTCTCGTCTATTCCCTCCGCAGTGATCTCAGATAAATTGGTGAGTCCCTTATCAGCTGTCATTATGAGTGAAATATATTAGTGACAGTCGATCTGATCCTTGGTAGAAATCAAGCCTTAGTTTAGACACATCTATATTTTTCAGCTATTTGCTATCCGATAGTTCAACTAATAATTGTAGACACATGACAGATGTTTGGGATGATAAATTCACCAAACTAAGGTTATCTGCCACTGAATAACTGAATAACTGAGTCATAAATGTGTACAGATACAGTACCTCCTCATTATTATCTGCCATGGAATTTGCAGGGACATTACACGTATTTCCATGTTGCTGGGTTGATGCTCATTGCTTCGGGATACTTCATAATTTCAATCCCATACTTCACAAGAGTTCCGTAAGTATACCACTAGTGTTGGGGCTAGGGCTAGGGCTAGGGCTAGGGCTAGGTTGGTTGTAGATACTGTATGAGAGTTCAGCACTAGTTAATAAAAATTAACTCATAGTAAATTCCTGTACCTCACATGAATATCATTATACGTAGGGAATATTGGTACATTGCAGTTGGATTCGTGATGATTGGACTTGGAGGTGGTAGTGGCATGGTTCCAATTCTACCAAATATGCTCATTAGGGCAAAGTATGTACAAAATTGCATTGGAACTCTCTGATTCTCTAACCTCATTCCACTTTTCTTGAGACTATATTGTTAGGGCTAGGGGCTAGGACTAGGGGGCTAGGGGTAGGGGGCTAGAGGGCTAGAGGCTAGGGGGCTAGGGCTAGGGGTTAGAGGGCTAGAGGCTAGGGGCTGGGGAGATATAGGGTTAGGGGGCTGGGGCCTAGGGGGCTGGGTGCTATATAGCTTTAGGGGGCTGGGGGCTAGGGTTAGGGGGCTGGAGGCTATAGGGTTGGGTGGCTATAGGAATTAAGGCTAGGCTTTGCTCTGAAAGTTGATGTACTTCTTTCTGGAATACACAATCATAATATGTATTGCACTTTAATTGATCATGCAACGCAGGAAGTATGTAAAAACTGAAGAAGAAAAACAAGCGATTGCTCCATTCATATCTGGAGTTTCATCAGCAGCTTTGAGTCTAGGGTAAGTAAATATTGTGGACAAATAATAAAGAGTGAATTTTTAATTTCTATCTAATAATTAGTGAATTCATTGGACCACTACTAGGAGGCTTGTTCTACACCTATTTATCTTTCCCACTGACTGCATTAGTGTATGCGGAGATAATTCTGGCACAGGTAATCTATTAAGCAATACCTATAACCAGCAAGAAGCTGGAATGCAAGGTAAAAAGCGGGGGCTATTTCGAATGGTGGGGCTATTCTGTAGGTTCAAATATTTTCTGAAACTACTGAGACTTCTGAGCTCAATGTTGGAGGATATATTCTACTATAATAGTAGAATATATCTTTCAAAATAGAGCTCATAAGCCAGTGGAGTTTTGAAAATATTTGACCCTTCGGAATAGCCCTGCCGTTTGAAATAGCCCCGCTTTGCCTTACAGTACACTATAGTGAGTAGAGCCTGACATGAGAAACATGGAACCTGGTTATTCACACTTATAGTGGCTGCTATAGCTACAGATGTGGCCCTTCTTTAATATGAAGTTTAGAATCTTAGGAGTTTTCATCTCAATGTAGCTATAGTTGACCTGCTGACCACTAAGTCAGGTTCCACTCGTACTCCATGACTATGCCATGATTTGAGTATGATTAATTTTATGCCCTACAGGCTATTCTCCTTCTTGCTGTGGGACTAATTGATCAGTATGTGTAAGACTGATAGATAGCCATCATGTAGAATGTATAGTGTCTCTATACTACAAGTTTGATAGTCATCTGATCTATTTACATATTATAACATACCTTTATCTTTGAGCCTGTTTCAATATACTGTTTAGCTATAAATAGAGACATAAAGAGAGTCCCTATACAAAAGTTTCAGCTATATACCAGCTAGTTACATAGCTAGCTATTGATAACAACCTTGATCTCCACAACGAATCCAACTCTAGTCCCAACTCAGCAACTCTAGCTAAGATTAGCTACATCATGTGAGTCTTGTGTTACATATGTGTAGTACTGTAATACTATAGCAACTCAAATTACAGTAAAGAATTCCAATAATTACATATTTTGATAGTCTAAGTAGTTCTTGTAATAATATTACAGAAGTGCTGTAACAGGAGTTATGTCAAATTATATTAGCTACAACATGGCCACCATGTTTCTAATGTAAGTGACATGTTATTTGACCAAGACAATAACTCCTCTTACAGTGCCACTGATTGTTGCTATGTTGGTTTTATACAGAAGCCATGTTGTAATGTAAGTGGCATGTTACTTGACCAAGACAATAAACTCCTGTTATAGTGCCACTGATGGTTGCCATGTGGTTTACAGAAGCCACGTTGTAGCTAGCCAATATAAGTGACATGTTGTCTGACCAAGACAAGAAAAACTCATGTTACAGTCCCACTGATGGTTGCCATGTTCCTAAAGTGGCCAGTTATTCGATCAGGACAACCCAGTGATTAACTACCAGCAGTGATACCTAGCTACACATTAGATGCCAGTCCAAATTAAAACAGAAGCCACTGTTAAGTGGTTGGTTATTTGATCATGTATAATGAATATGGCTAGTATGTCATAGCTGGCTATAGTTTAGTTATGTAGCTAGGGCTAGGGCTAGGGCTAGTGAGGTAGCTAGCTAGCTATTTGTTAGCTGCACCACTGCCAAGATTAGCTATGAAAGGGAATCAAATGAGTGGAAATCAGAGATTAAAAACTGGAAGATCAGATGAGAATAGGAACATATTAAGTGAAAGCGATAATGGAGACCCAATTCCACTGCAAGACTTACCAGTATCTCTTCCACAAAAGTCAAAGGCTTCACCACCACCATCTGCTCTGCCATTGGAAAAGCAGTTGTCTTCTCTGGCTGAAGAGGAGACAAATTCTTCATCTACTGCTGAGTCAAAGATGAGACACAGGTGTAGAGATGTCAGCACACTCTTAAGCTTCTTGGTAGCTTCAGTGTTCACCAATGCATCATTATCTTTGATAGATCCATTCTTCCCAAATGAGGTATCGTAGGGGCAACATGGTTAGAGAAATATTGTGGAAACACATTATCTCAGTATAATTATGTGTCAGTATACTGCAAAACACCATGAGTGGACTGAATTTGAACTTCTCAATGCCAGATGCTTTAGAGATCAGAAAAAGTGTCTATTAGGGGTGAGATAGAGGGGAACTTGTAGTCTTGCGAGCCAGACCCTATAAAGGAAAGAACTGGGTCTAGCTCGCAAGACTAGGGAACTTGCCTCATCAATCCAATAGGCTTGTTAAATGGGTGTGGTTATCTAAAGTAGGTGTGGTCAGTATATTGCCCCACCAATCAAAACATCAGAACTCAATGCTACTCCCATGTAGCTATGTTAATGAAATGATTTTTTGGCTCATTTTTGTAAATTATAAGGCTGAGAAAAAAGGAGCCACTCCAGTTGCTGTTGGTGGCATTATTGGTGCAGCTCCACTCTGGATGGCAGTTTTATCCCCTGTAATGGGCATTTTAGTAAGTATGAAGCTATAAAGCTATAATAGCTGTAGCTGTACATACAATATCTATAGACACATATAAATTTGTCCACTGTGATTCTGGTTATGATATACTTCAACTTACAGTATATATCAATATTTCAATAGTTTCATTTAATTGGAGCCAGACTGGCTGTGTTCCTAGGATTATTACTAGTCGGCACTTCTTACATACTCCTAGCGTAAGTTAACCGACTTATCCCTTTATCCCTTCAATTAAAGATAGGAATATGATGGGATAATCACTAAAACTACAGTTTTGTAACCTTCATTCCTATCACCTGGCTCTTCATTTTGGTAACTTTCCTGTTACGAACAGTTGAAGGAATCGGTTTGGCCATGTTTGCAACTGCCAAACTCACACTGGTGCCTGCACTCTTCCCAAAGTCTGTAGGGACAGTCATAGTACGTTGCTATGTTGTCAGCAGCTACATAGCAACGTAACAGTTTTTGTTTGTTTAATAGGGGCTGGTTAACATGGCTGTAGGAGTCGGATATTCCCTTGGATATCCTTTAGGAGGAGTCTTATATGAAGTATGTGCTATTAAGGGGAGCCTTAATATGAAGTATGAGCATCATTAAGAGGTAAATATGTAGCTATGTATGTATGCTACGATTACTATAGCTTGGAGGTTTTCAACTGCCATTCATTGCTGTTGGAGTACCAACACTGGCAATGATAATACCATGTGTTCTACTGCTGAAGAAAAATGGTGAGTAAATTAAGGCACCAACCATTATAAGCTAGCTATTTCTTCGCTGCATGGCCAGCAGATATCAAGAAGAAGAAGAAGCCACTCCCAGTTAAGACCATGTGGAAGATTCTATTTGATGGGATCTTCATTGCCATATGTGAGTGAGTGATAACCATAGCTAGCTGTACGTATACGTACTGGCCCACTCCACACACATGAGATCATCTTTGAAATAAAATTAATCTCAGCAGTTATGAAGATAATATTTGGAATCATGAATTATCCTACAGCTAATATGCTAATTCTCAATCTTATTTTGCAGTTATTGACTTGATCCTGAGTGCTGCGGGCCTTGCTTTCTTCCAACCAACACTGGAACCATTTCTGTTGACCAACGTAAGATCTTTGTGCATGCATGCCATGCTTCCAAGCTACAGTGGAATGCTTTAATGTGGAAAATAGTGCAGACACGATGCCTTTTCTCTGTCTTATGCATGTAGCAACAAATGTGTATCATATCAGTGGAATTAACCTTTGAGTAAAGAATACTGACTCTATATCTTTGCATCCATACAGTTCAATATGACCCCTGTACTTGTGGCTCTGACCAGCTTCATAAAGGCCCTGACACTCTTTCTGGTATCACTTCCTCTAGGACTCATCTCTGACAAAGTGGTAAGATTAAAGAAAAAAATTAGATAGATTGATTGATTGGTAGATAGATGGTATCACACATAGAGCTATAAGAGATGACTTATCACCTCTGTATGTATCGATCATTCAGGGACACCACAGGTACTTCAGCATCACTGGCATGTTCTTGATAGTGCTGGGATGTATCATAGTGTCAATTCCAAATTTCACAGGAATTCCGTACGTTAGAAACAAGCAAGACAGTTTAAAATTAACTTTACATTCATAATGATTATTGTTGTACTTATCCTCCATACTTATTGCATTGTTGTTGTTGTTGTTGTTGTTGTTGTTGATGATTTCTTATATACCGTAGGCAATATTGGTACATTGCTGTGGCATTTGTTTTGATTGGAGCTGGAAGTGCACTGGGATTGGTCACCACCTACCCTGAAATGATAAAGCTAGCTGGGTACGTCAAGCTCAACTTATCAAAAATTACTGACAAAACTTGTATGCAGCTACTGTATGATTCATGAGTATTATATTAGAATGTTTTGGGTACAAATTTTGCAGCTTCATTGGTAATATGCATATGGGGTTAGGTGTTATTTATACCTCTTCATGGATATGGTCCTTTTTATCTGTGCAAAAACCGAACTTCATAATTATGCTGATCCTTAGTCAATTTTTCATTTAACAGCAGAACTCTGGCCTTCCCTGAATGAAAAACCTCTATTATCAGAACTGATAAAGTGTTTGACACTTTTTATCAGGACTGCATGAGAGTGTTTCTCATCCCTGACATTTTCCCCCCAAAACGTTTCTGCATTGAAGAGGCTAGACTGATTGCATGTACTATTTTACGTGGATGTACGTATACCCAGAAAAAGTGCCAGAAATGAAGTTGATCAAGAAATTTTCATCCCGTTTATATCCGGAATGGTATCCAGTGGACTGAGTCTTGGGTAAGTTCTCACTTGTTGATCGTAACTCCTGATTAATGATTAGTTATCTTTCTCCTCTGCATAATTATAACTATGTAGGGAATTCCTAGGGCCAGTACTTAGTGGTGGACTCAGACAATTTCTTACTTTCTCCCTAGCAGCATTGGTATTTGCAGAGATTGCATTGGCACAGGTATATGAGAATTCTACATTATGAATTACAATTAATATTATATTGCATAAGTCTACCCTACCATGTCCCAACAGAACCAATTCGTTTTTCCCTCTAAAGAACCGCTTCCCTATAAGACCACTTTCTCACCCATACGAAGGAGGTGTAAATGTACACAGACACATGATATTTCCTCTATCTTCATTATACCTGCAGGCTATTACACTTCTGGCTATGAGTCTTGTCAATTACTACACATAATCACCATTGGTAACTAACTATATTGCGTAGAAGAACATATCACATGAATAAAACCACTCCATAATGACTCTTTTTTTTTTCTATTGTGTTCGTCAATTATGAGCATCATAGGTTCAGATACACAACTTGCTTCTATAGTGTAGACTTGGTCATTATGATTCCAAACTTGCCATTATTTTTAACTCCTTGTTCCCACAGTCACTTTCATTTTTAAATCATTAACTCTTTGTTTAATAATAAATAAAATAAGTAGATAAATGAATAAATAAACAAATAAATAAACAAATAAATAAACAAACAAACAAATAAAAATAAATCATAGTAAATAAATAAAAATTAGCTAGCTTGTCAGCAATACAGTGAAGGAAGTTTCTTTTCAATGGCTCTGAATGACTATAGTCAGCTAGCTGTATCAGTCCAAAGTTAGTGCCAGTATGTCAAATGGGAATGTCTATAAATCATAGCTAGACCTGTGCTGATGATAGCTAGCATATATGTACATATATAAGATTGCACTCTATGAATTATAGCTAGCTAGATAAAGAGAAGAGGATTATGAGTAATGGAGAGCTAATCCCGCTAGAAACTGCATCACCATCTCTCCTTCATGAGTCACACTCACCTCCACAGCCACAAGAAGGAGAGCAACAGTCACCCAACCAAAACTCTTGAGGGAGAGCCAACAGAGTATACAAAGCACAGGAGAAAAGACAAAATCACAGTTGCTATCTTCTTTGTCAATACTGTATCGGCCAATGCTATTCTTTGATGAGTCCGTTTTTTCCAGAAAAGGCAAGAGAAATCAACTATAAATCAGTGTAGCTAGTATAAGAAGACAATCTTCTTTTTGGAGATAGCTAGCTAATAGTTGGTATCTTGTACGTAGCTACATACTGTAAGTGAGATAGCGCTTCATAGCAATAATTCTTAGCCATTATTATTTCATTATTTGCAGGCTAAGGATAAAGGAGTCATTCCTTTTGCTACTGGTCTGATTATTGGTGCAGCTCCTTTAACAGTAGCAGTCATGTCCCCTGTGATCGACATGATAGTAAGTAGCTAATGATCTCAGACAGCCATTAGCCATAGTTATTTCCCCTCTGGTGACTTTGTTATTTGTCTGTGATGACAAGTACTCTTCTCTCCATGTTCGTAATAGTGCACACCTCAAAAATGGTGTCAGACTGCCTTATTTCTTGTGTAAATCTAGCTGGTTCCTTTGTTCTTGTATGAATGTTTGTGCTGTCCATCTGTGTCTTGATAATTTTGTTGTGAGAGTCCTGTGTGTTCCTTTGCAGTGGACAGTGATTGATGTTCAAAGTCATGTACAGGATCTGAGAGCTTTGCTGTTATTAAGGAATTCAGACTGCAGCATTAATCAACTATGACTCCACAGCCAGAACTGATTTGTGTTGTTCAGAGATTGATTCAGAATTTCACAACTTTTATTTTACATTAAAATGTGTACTATGGGGGTGAGGGGGGTTAGGCTATTCACCTGAGGCAGCACAGATTCAAATTTAGCGGGAAAGGGTTGAGGTCGTGAACTTTGACCTATCAGTTATATAAGTTGAATGCCTTATCCTTCTTGCGTGCCTTCTTTTCCGCTTGATGCAAGAAGTTATCCAAGGTACCAGAATCAGTTTTTGATGAAGTTTCCAAAAAATATGGTTTCATGACCTATTCAAGCGTTATATCATAAGAAAATCGAAATTTAAATATGTTTTTGAACATCAAATCTAATTTTAGCACTATATCTAAAAGAAACTGTCACAGTTAGATTCTCTAGAATATTAGGATTCTGTTGATATGCTTTTTTTCTGAATTTCTTTGGATCTGGACCTTCGCAGCCAGGTTATATCTTGGTCACTTTTGGTGCCGTCCTGCAGTATTATCTTTACGTATAAAAAATTGACCCCGCCCACCATAGCATCCGGTATCACTACTGTAGCTACTGTAGACTCATGTCAAATTAATAATCACTGCATGCATACTCTCAGTTGAAGTCACTACTGTCATTCAATTCTTTACATACACAAATTTACATTCAACTTCAAGCGCTAAGAAAAAAGGATGGAAACAAGTAAGCACAAAAAATTTCTTCTAAATAAAAAGGGATAGCCGAAATTCTAGCTGGGCTATATAATGTACTGCAGCCTCGTATGAATACAATCCCTACTTTTACAACTGCCATAGCTAGCTATAGGTAGTGGATGTAAATGTAGGGATTGTATTCATACGAGGCTGCAGTACATTATATAGCCCAGCTAGAATTTCAGCTATCCCTACTTAACCTTTTTATTTAGAAGAAATTTTTTGTGCTTATAATATAGCTATAGCTATAAATAGAGACATAAAGAGAGTCCCTATACAAAAATTTCAGCTATATACCAAGCTAGTTACATAGCTAGCTATTGATAACAACCTTGATCTCCACAACGAATCTAACTCTAGTCCCAACTCCGCAACTCTAGCTAAGATTAGCTACATCATGTGAGTCCTGTGTTACATATGTGTAGTACTGTAATACTATAGCAACTCAAATTACAGTAAAGAATTCCAATAATTGATAGTCTAAGTAGTTCTTGTAATAATATTACAGAAGCCATGTTGTAGCTAATGTAATTTGACCTAACTCCTGTTACAGCACCACCATGTTTCTAATGTAAGTGACATGTTATTTGACCCAGACAATAACTCCTCTTACAGTGCCACTGATGGTTGCTATGTTGATTTTATACAGATGCCATGTTGGCATGTTACTTGACCAAGACCTGTTATAGTGCCACTGATGGTTGCCATGTCCATGGTTTACAGAAGCCACGTTGTAGGTAGCCAATGTAAGTGACATGTTGTCTGACCAAGACAAGAAAAACTCATGTTACAGTCCCACTGATGGTTGCCATGTTCCTGAAGTGGCCAGTTATTCGATCAGGACAACCCAGTGATTAAATACCAGCAGTGATACCTAGCTACACATTAGATGCCAGTCCAAAACAGAAGCCATTGTTAAGTGGTTGGTTATTTGATCAGGACAACCCACGTATAATGAATATGGCTAGTATGTCATAGCTGGCTATGGTTTAGTTATGTAGCTAGGGCTAGGGTTAGGGCTAGTGAGGTAGCTAGCTAGCTATTTAGGTTAGCTGCACCACTGCCAAGATTAGCTATGAAAGGGAATCAAATGAGTGGAAATCAGAGATTAAAAACTGGAAGATCAGATGAGAATAGGAACATATTAAGTGAAAGTGATAATGGAGACCCAATTCCACTGCAAGACTTACCAGTATCTCTTCCACAAAAGTCAAAGGCTTCACCACCACCATCTGCTCTGCCATTGGAAAAGCAGTTGTCTTCTCTGGCTGAAGAGGAGACAAATTCTTCATCTACTGCTGAGTCAAAGATGAGACACAGGTGTAGAGATGTCAGCACACTCTTAAGCTTCTTGGTAGCTTCAGTGTTCACCAATGCAGCATTATCTTTGATAGATCCATTCTTCCCAAATGAGGTATCGTAATGAGGTATCGTAGGGCCAACATGGTTAGAGAAATATTGTGGAAACACATTATCTCAGTATGATTATGTGCCAGTATACTGCAAAACACCATGAGTGGACTGAATTTGAACTTCTCAATGCCAGATGCTTTAGAGATCAGAAAAAGTGTCTATTAGGGGTGAGATGGAGGGGAACTTGTAGTCTTGCGATATAAAGGAAAGAACTGGGTCTAGCTCGCAAGACTAGGGAACTTGCCTCATCAATCCAATAGGCTTGTTAAATGGGGTGTGGTTATCTAAAGTAGGTGTGGTCAGTATATTGCCCCACCAATCAAAACATCAGAACTCAATGCTACTCCCATGTAGCTATGTTAATGAAATGATTTTTTGGCTTATTTTTGTAAATTATAAGGCTGAGAAAAAAGGAGCCACTCCAGTTGCTGTTGGTGGCATTATTGGTGCGGCTTCACTCTGGATGGCAGTTTTATCCCCTGTAATGGGCATTATAGTAAGTATGAAGCTATAAAGCTATAATAGCTGTAGCTGTACATACAATATCTATAGACACATATAAATTTGTCCACTGTGATTCTGGTTATGATATACTTCAACTTACAGTATATTTCAATATTTCAATAGTTTCACTTAATTGGAGCCAGACTGGCTGTGTTCCTAGGATTATTACTAGTCGGCACTTCTTACATACTCCTAGCGTAAGTTAACTGACTTATCCCTTTTATCCCTTCAATTGAAGATAGGAATATGAAGGGATAATCATTTTATTATGCTAAAACTACAGTTTTGTAACCTTCATTCCTATCACCTGGCTCTTCATTTTGGTAACTTTCCTGTTACGAACAGTTGAAGGAATCGGTTTGGCCATGTTTGCAACTGCCAAACTCACACTGGTGCCTGCACTCTTCCCAAAGTCTGTAGGGACAGTCATAGTACGTTGCTATGCTGTCAGCAGCTACATAGCAACGTAACAGTTTTTGTTTGTTTAATAGGGGCTGCTTAACATGGCTGTAGGAGTCGGATTTTCCCTAGGATATCCTTTAGGAGGAGTCTTATATGAAGTATGTGCTATTAAGGGGAGCCTTAATATGAAGTATGAGCATCATTAAGAGGTAAATATGTAGCTATGTATGTATGCTACGATTGCTATAGCTTGGAGGTTTTCAACTGCCATTCATTGCTGTTGGAGTACCAACACTGGCAATGATAATACCATGTGTTCTACTGCTGAAGAAAAATGGTGAGTAAATTAAGGCACCAACCATTATAAGCTAGCTATTTCTTCGCTGCATGGCCAGCAGATATCAAGAAGAAGAAGAAGCCACTCCCAGTTAAGACCATGTGGAAGATTCTATTTGATGGGATCTTCATTGCCATATGTGAGTGAGAGATAACCATAGCTAGCTGTACGACGTAGTGGCCCCCTCCACACACATGATATCATCTTTGAAATAAAATTAATCTCAGCAGTTATGAAGATAATATTTGGAATCATGAATTATCCTACAGCTAATATGCTAATTCTCAATCTTATTTTGCAGTTATTGACTTGATCCTGAGTGTTGCAGGCCTGGCTTTCTTCCAACCAACACTGGAACCATTTCTGTTGACCAACGTAAGATCTTTGTGCATGCATGCCATACTTCCAAGCTACAGTGGAATGCTTTAATGTGGAAAATAGTGCAGACACGATGCCTTTTCTCTGTCTTATGCATGTAGCAACAAATGTGTATCATATCAGTGGAATTAACCTTTGAGTAAAGAATACTGACTCTATATCTTTGCATCCATACAGTTCAATATGACCCCTGTACTTGTGGCTCTGACCAGCTTCATAAAGGCCCTGACACTCTTTCTGGTATCACTTCCTCTAGGACTCATCTCTGACAAAGTGGTAAGATTAAAGAAAAAAATTAGATAGATTGATTGATTGGTAGATAGATGGTATCACACATAGAGCTATAAGAGATGACTTAATCACCTCTGTATGTATCGATCATTCAGGGACACCACAGGTACTTCAGCATCACTGGCATGTTCTTGATAGTGCTGGGATGTATCATAGTGTCAATTCCAAATTTCACAGGAATTCCGTACGTTAGAAACAAGCAAGACAGTTTAAAACTAACTTTACATTCATAATGATTATTGTTGTACTTATCCTCCATACTTATTGCATTGTTGTTGTTGTTGTTGTTGTTGTTGTTGTTGTTGTTGTTGTTGTTGTTGATTTCTTATATACCATAGGCAATATTGGTACATTGCTGTGGCATTTGTTTTGATTGGAGCTGGAAGTGCACTGGGATTGGTCACCACCTACCCTGAAATGATAAAGCTAGCTGGGTACGTCAAGCTCAACTTATCAAAAATTACTGACAAGACTTGTATGCAGCTACTGTATGATTCATGAGTATAATATTGGGTACAAATTTTGCAGCTTCATTGGTAATATGCATACGGGGTTAGGTGTTATTTATACCTCTTCATGATATGGTCCTTTTTATCTGTGCAAAAACCGAACTTCACATGCTGATCCTTAGTCAATTGTTCATAGCTACATATTTAACAGCAGAACTCTGGCCTTCCCTGAATGAAAACACCTCTATTATCAGAACTTATAAAGTGTTTGACACTTTTTATCAGGACTGCATGAGGGTGTTTCTCATCCCTGACATTTTCCCCCCAAATATTTCTGCATTAAAGAGGCTAGACTGGTTGCTATTTTACATGGATATACGTATACCCAGAAAGAGTACCAGAAATGAAGTTGATCAAGAAATCTTCATCCCGTTTATATCTGGAATGGTAGCCAGTGGATCGAGTCTTGGGTAAGTTCTCACTTGTTGATCATAACTCCTGATTAATGCTTAGTTATCTTTCTCCTCTGCATAATTATAACTATGTAGGGCATTCCTAGGGCCAGTACTTAGTGGTGGACTCAGACAATTTCTTACCTTCTCCCTGGCAGCATTGGTATTTGCAGAGATTGCATTGGCACAGGTATATGAGAATTCTACATCATGAATTACAATTAATATATTGCATAAGTCTACCCTACCATGTCCCAACAGAACCAATTCGTTTTTCCCTCTAAAGAACTGCTTCCCTATAAGATCACTTTCTCACCCATACGAAGGAGGTGTAAATGTACACAGTCACATGATACTTCCTCTATCTTCATTATACCTGCAGGCTATTACACTTCTGGCTATGAGTCTTGTCAATTACTACACATAATCACAATTGGTAACTAACTATATTGCGTAGAAGAACATATCACATGAATAAAACCACTCCATAATGACTCTCCTTTTTTCTATTGTGTTCGTCAATTATGTGCATCAGGTTCAGATACACAACTTGCTTCTATAGTGTAGACTTGGTCATTCATGATTCCAAACTTGCCGTTATTTTTAACTCCTTGTTCCCACAGTCACTTTCATTTTTAAATCATTAACTCTTTGTTTAATAAGAAATAAAATAAGTAGATAAATGAATAAATAAACAAATAAATAAACAAATAAACAAACAAACAAACAAACAAACAAACAAACAAATAATCATAGTAAATAAATAAAAATTAGCTAGCTTGTCAGCAATACAGTGAAGGAAGTTTCTTTTCAATGGCTCTGAACGACTATAGTCAGCTAGCTGTATCAGTCCAAAGTTAGTGCCAGTATGTCAAATGGGAGTGTCTATAAATCATAGCTGGACCTGTGCTGATGATAGCTAGCATATTATATGTACATATGTAAGATTGCACTCTATGAATTATAGCTAGCTAGATAAAGAGAAGAGGATTATGAGTAATGGAGAGCTAATCCCACTGGAAACTGCATCACCATCTCTCCTTCATGAGTCACACTCACCTCCACAGCCACAGGAAGGAGAGCAACAGTCACCTTCGAATTCCCCCACCAAAACTCCTGAGGGAGAGCCGACAGAGTATACAAAGCACAGGAGAAAAGACAAAATCACAGTTGCTATCTTCTTTGTCAATACTGTATTGGCCAATGCTGCCTATTCTTTGATGAGTCCGTTTTTTCCAGAAAAGGCAAGAGAAATCAGCTATAAATCAGTGTGGGATAAGAAGACAATTTTCTTTTTGGAGATAGCTAATAGTTGGTATCTTGTAGCTACATACTGTAGGTGAGGCAGCTTCATAGCAGTAATTCTTAGCCATTATTATTTCCTTATTTGCAGGCTAAGGATAAAGGAGACTCCTTTTGCTACTGGTCTGATTATTGGTGCAGCTCCTTTAACAGTAGCAGTCACGTCCCCTGTGATCGACATGATAGTAAGTAGCTAATGATCTCAGACAGCCATTAGCCATAGCTATGTCAACCACTACAACCTAGCTAGCTGACATAACTCTTTGATTCAAAATTGAAATTAAAAAAGTGATAAAATAATAAAACAATGACCTATGTACATAGGCTCCAACTGTCCTTAAATCTGAAGGACAGTCCTTAATTTTTAGACTTTGTCCTTCGTCCTTCAATGGCTTGCTACTGCCCTATTGTTTGTCCTTAAAGTTGTCTAGCCAGCAAACTATGCAAGCTTGCAGTTGTAGTTACAGATTATTATGGGCCTGGCAAATATGCAACGCATGCTCTGCTGGGCATGTGCAAGGTCATCTGCTCTATTTATAGCTATGAGGGGTCAGCTGTGCATGCACTGAAGTACTTAATAAAATTCATTTATTCCATTATTGTGGGTGTGGTTGGGGCGTGGCTATGCTAATTAGGGGCGTGGTAATTAATGTATAGATGGGTGTGGTTTGTGTCCTTAAAGCATTTTTAGAAAAGTTGGAGCCTATGTATGTAGGTTACAGACTCCTAGGGAGGCATTTTAAAATTATTAAGCTCAAAAGATCAAAAACATAGTACAGTGTAGCTAATTCTGAAAGTGTTAGTTAGAGCTTTACAGTGCTGTTGCAGTGACACAAATTATGTTTATCAGTTATTTTTACTCCGATTTCATTGCTTTTCTGTTCTTGGGATTATTTCTAATTGGAGCTTCATACACACTCATGGCGTAAGTTAATTCTTATACACAAATGAAAGCCAGATGCATGTTGACCATACAGTACCACAGTTTTGTAACCTTTATTCCTGTAACCTGGCTCTTCATCCTGGTACCTCTCCTGCTACAAATAATTGAAGGATGCGATTCAGCCATGTTCCTCATGGCCAAATATACACTGATTCCCACTCTCTTCCCAAACCCCCCCCCCCCCCCCCCCCAATAATGGATAATTCTAGGATATGCATATCACTATATAGTGTTAGGATTAGTGTTAGGTTAGTGCTAGTGCTAGTGTTAGGTTAGTGTTAGTGTTAGTGCATAGTGTTAGTGTTAGTGTTAGTGCATAGTGTTAGTGCATATTATTTTATCTCTACTTCTCTCAGCATTAGTATTCACAGGAATATCATTATAGGGAATATTGGTACATTGCAGTTGGATTCGTGATGATTGGACTTGGAGGTGGTAGTGGCATGGTTCCAGTTTTACTAAATATGCTCATTAGGGCAAAGTATGTACAAAATACTAGCCTGTTGCATTGGAACTCTCTTATTCTTTAACATCATTCCATTTCTACTTCACTTTTCTTGAGACTATTGTTAGGGGATCTAGGCTAGGCTAGGGCCTAGGCTAGGGCCTAGGCTAGGAGGCTAGAGCTAGGGTCTAGGCTAGGGGGCTGGGGTAGGGGGCTAGGGGGCTAGAGGGTAGGGGGCTAGGGGTAGGGCTAGGTGTTAGAGGGCTAGAGGCTAGGGGGCTGGGAGATATAGGGTTAGGGGGCTGGGGCTATAGTGTTAGGGGGCTGGGGCTGGAGGCTAGGGTTGGGTGGCTATAGGAACTTTACTCTGAAGGTTGGTATGTACATCTTTCTAGAACACACAATCATAATTATGCAATGCAGGAAGTATGTATTTATACCTCCAATTATAGTATAATACACCCATGCATGCCATAATTATTTGTCCGGCCAATGCCTGACCTGCCTGACTGCTTCCTCCGGCCCTGTATACTGTTTAGCTATAAACTTGATGGTTGCCATGTGGTTTACAGAAGCCATGATCATGTGATGCCAGTCCGAAACAGAAGCCATGTTGTTAAGTGGTTGGTTATTTGATCAGGACAACCATGTATAATGAATATGGCTAGTATGTCATAGCTGGCTATAGTTTAGTTATGTAGCTAGGGCTAGGGCTAGGGCTAGGGCGAGGTAGCTAGCTATTTAGGGTTAACTAGTTAGTTGCACCACTGCCAAGATTAGCTATAGAAGGAAATCAAATGAGTGGAAATCAGAGATTAAAAACTGGAAGATCAGACGAGAATAGGAACATATTAAGCGAAAGTGATAATGGAGACCCAATTCCACTGCAAGACTTACCAGTATCTCTTCCACAAAAGTCAAAGGCTTCACCACCACCATCTGCTCTGCCATTGGAAAAGCAGTTGTCTTCTCTGGCTGAAGAGGAGACAAATTCTTCATCTACTGCTGAGTCAAAGATGAGACACAGGTGTAGAGATGTCAGCACACTCTTAAGCTTCTTGGTAGCTTCAGTGTTCACCAATGCATCATTATCTTTGATAGATCCATTCTTCCCAAATGAGGTATCGTAGGGCCAACATGGTTAGAGAAATATTGTGGAAACACACTATCTCAGTATAATTATGTGCCAGTATACTGCAAAACACCATGAGTGGACTGAATTTGAACTTCTCAATGCCAGATGCTTTAGAGATCAGAAAAAGTGTCCTATAGCTAGCTAATTATTAGGGGTGAGACGGAGGGGAACTTGTAGTCTTGCGAGCCAGGCCCTATAAAGGAAAGAACTGGGTCTGGCTCGCAAGACCATATAGGGAACTTGCCTCATCAATCCAATAGGCTTGTTAAATGGGTGTGGTTATCTAAAGTAGGTGTGGTCAGTATATTGCCCCACCAATCAAAATAATGCTATTCCCATGTAGCTAGCTATGTTAATAAAATGATTTTCGGCCTATTTTTGTAAATTATAAGGCTGAGAAAAAAGGAGCCACTCCAGTTGCTGTTGGTGGCATTATTGGTGTAGCTCCACTCTGGATGGCAGTTTTATCCCCTGTAGTGGGCATTGTAGTAAGTATGAAGCTAATAGCTGTAGTGGTACATACAATATCTATAGACAAATTTGTCCTCTGTGATTCTGGTTATGATATACTCCAACTTACAGTATTTAATTTCAATATTTCAATAGTTTCATTTAATTGGAGCCAGACTGGCTGTGTTCCTAGGATTATTACTAATCGGCACTTCTTACTTACTCCTAGCGTAAGTTAACTGACTTATCCCTTTATCCGTTCAATTAAAATGAAGGGATTATCATTATTATGCTAAAACTACAGTTTTGTAACCTTCATTCCTATCACCTGGCTCTTCATTTTGGTAACTCTCCTGTTACGAACAGTTGAAGGAATTGGTTCGGCCATATTTGCAACTGCCAAAATCACACTGATGTCTGCACTCTTCCCAAAGTCTGTAGGGACAGTCATAGTATGTTGCTATGTTGTCAGCAGCTACATAGCAACATAACAGTTTTTTGTTTGTTTAATAGGGGGTGATTAACATGATTGTAGGAGTCGGATTTTCCCTTGGATATCCTTTAGGTGGAGTCTTATATGAAGTATGTGCTATTAAGGGGAGCCTTAATATGAAGTAATAAATTTAAAAAGGTAAATAATGTATGTATGCATGCTATGATTACTATAGCTTGGAGGTTTTCATTTGCCATTCATTGTTGTTGGAGTACCAACACTGGTAATGATAATACCATGTGTTCTACTGCTGAAGAAAAATGGTGAGTAAATTAAGGCACTATACCATTATAAGCTAGCTATTTCTTCGCTGCATGGCCAGCAGATATCAAGAAGAAGAAGAAGAAGCCACTCCCAGTTAAGACCATGTGGAAGATTCTATTTGATGGGATCTTCATTGCCATATGTATAACCATAGCTAGCTGTACGACGTAGTGGCCCCCTCCACACACATGAGATCATCTTTGAAATAAAATTAATCTCAGCAGTTATGAAGATAATATTTGGAATCATGAATTATCCTACAGCTAATATGCTAATTCTCAATCTTATCTTGCAGTTATTGACTTGATCCTGAGTGTTGCAGGCCTGGCTTTCTTCCAACCAACACTGGAACCATTTCTGTTGACCAACGTAAGATCTTTGTGCATGCATGCCATGCATACAGTAATGTCTTCCATGCTACAGTGGAATGCTTTAATGTGAATTCCCAGAAAGTACATAATGCAGACACGATACCTTTTCTCTATCTTATTGCATGTAGCAACAAGTGTGTATTACATACCTTTAAGTAAAGAATACTATACCTTTGAGTAAAGAATACTACCTTTGAGTAAAGAATACTACCTTTGAGTAAAGAATACTACCTTTGAGTAAAAAATACTGACTTTAAGCTGATCTATCTTTGCATCCATACAGTTCAATATGACCCCTGCACTTGTGGCTCTGACCAGCTTCATAATGGCCCTGGTAGTCTTTCTGGTATCACTTCCTCTAGGACTCATCTCTGACAAAGTGGTAAGATTAAAGGAAAAAAACTAGATAGATTGATAGATAGATGGATAGATAGATGGTATCACACTTCTATAAATTTCCACGATATTATACATGTAGAGCTATAAGAGATGACTTAATCACCTCTGTATGTATCGATCATTCAGGGACACCACAGGTACTTCTGCATCACTGGCATGTTCTTGATAGTGCTGGGATGTATCATAGTGTCAATTCCAAATTTCACAGGAATTCCGTATGTTAGAAACAAGCAAGACAGTTTAAAACTAACTTTACATTCATAATGATACTTATTGCGTTGTTGTTGTTGTTGTTGTTGTTGTTGTTGTTGTTGTTGTTGTTGTTGTTGTTGTTGTTGTTGTTGTTGTTGATGTTGATTTTTTTATATACCATAGGCAATATTGGTACATTGCTGTGGCATTTGTTTTGATTGGAACTGGAGGTGCACTGGGATTGGGCACCACCTACCCTGAAATGATAAAGCTAGCTGGGTATGTCAAGCTCGACTTATCAAAAATTACTGACAAGACTTGTATGCAGCTACTGTATGATTCATTAGAATGTTTTGGGTACAAATTTTGCAGCTTCTTTGGTAATATGCATAGTTATTTAGATCTCTTCATGGATACATGGTCCTTTTCATCTGTACAAAAATTGAACCTCATAATTATGCTGATCCTTAGTCGATTTTTCATTTAACAGCAGAACTCTGGCCTTTCCTGAATGAGAAACTTCTATTATCAGAACTGATTAAGTGTTTGACACTTTTTATCAGGACTGCATGTTTCTCATCCCTGACATTTCCCCCCCAAATATTTCTGCATTAAAGAGGCTAGACTGGTTGCTATTTTACATGGATGTACGTATACCCAGAAAGAGTACCAGAAATGAAGTTGATCAAGAAATCTTCATCCCGTTTATATCTGGAATGGTAGCCAGTGGAATGAGTCTTGGGTAAGTTCTCACTTGTCGATCATAACTCCTGATTAATGCTTAGTTATCTTTCTCCTCTGCATAATTATAACTATGTAGGGCATTCCTAGGGCCAGTACTTAGTGGTGGACTCAAACAATTTCTTACTTTCTCCCTAGCAGCATTGGTATTTGCAGAGATTGCATTGGCACAGGTATATGAGAATTCTACATTATGAATTACAATTAATATATTGCATAAGTTTACCCTACCATGTCCCAACAGAACCAATTCGTTTTTCCCTCTAAAGAACCGCTACTTTCTCACCCATACGAAGGAGGTGTAAATGTACACAGTCACATGATATTTCCTCTATCTTCATTATACCTGCAGGCTATTACACTTCTGGCCATGAGTCTTGTCAATTACTACACATAATCACAATTGGTAACTAACTATATTGCGTAGAAGAACATATCACATGAATAAAACCACTCCATAATGACTATCCTTTTTTCTATTGTGTTCGTCAATTATGTGCATCAGGTTCAGATACACAACTTGCTTCTATAGTGTAGACTTGGTCATTCATGATTCCAAACTTGCCGTTATTTTTAACTCCTTGTTCCCACAGTCACTTTCATTTTAAATCATTAACTCTTTATTTAATAATAAATAAAATAAGTAGATAAATGAATTAATAAACAAATAAATAAACAAATAAACAAACAAACGAATAAAAATAAATCATAGTAAATAAATAAAAATTAGCTAGCTTGTTAGCAATACAGTGAAGGAAGTTTCTTTTCAATGGCTCTGAATGACTATAGTCAGCTAGCTGTATCAGTCCAAAGTTAATGCCAGTATGTCAAATGGGAGTGTCTATAAATCATAGCTAGACCTGTGCTGATGATAGCTAGCATATATGTACATATGTAAGATTGCACTCTATGAATTATAGCTAGCTAGATAAAGAGAAGAGGATTATGAGTAATGGAGAGCTAATCCCACTGGAAACTACATCACCATCTCTCCTTCATGAGTCACACTCACCTCCACAGCCACAGGAAGGAGAGCAACAGTCACCTTCGAATTCCCCCACCAAAACTCCTGAGGGAGAGCCGACAGAGTCCACAAAGCACAGGAGAAGAGACATAATCACAATTGTTATCTTCTTTGTCAATACTGTATTGGCCAATGCTGCCTATTCTTTGATGAGTCCGTTTTTTCCAGAAAAGGCAAGAGAAATCAACTATAAATCGGTGTAGTATAAGAAGATAATCTTCTTTTTGGAGATAGCTAATAGTTGGTATCTTGTAGCTACATACTGTAGGTGAGATAGCTTCATAGCAGTAATTCTGCCATTATTATTTCATTATTTGCAGGCTAAGGATAAGGGAGTCACTCCTTTTGCTACTGGTCTGATTATTGGTGCAGCTCCTTTAACAGTAGCAGTCACATCCCCTGTGATTGGTGTGATAGTAAGTAGCTAATGATCCCTCAGACAGCCATTAGCCATTAGCTATGTTAATCACTACAACCCTCATGGTATTAGCTAGCTGACATATGCACATGGCTAACTGTTTGATTCAAAATTAAAATTAGAAAAGTGATAGAATGATAGAACAATGACCTATGTAGGTTACAGACTCCTAGGGAGGCAATTTTAAAATTATTAAGCTCAAAAGATCAAAAGCATGGTACAGTGTAGCTAATTCTGAAAATGTTGGTTAGAGCTTTGCAGTGCTGTTGTAGCTAGTGACATAAATTATGTTTATCAGTTATTTTTACTTCGATTTCGTTGCTTCTCTGTGATTCAGTATTAATGTATTAGTATAATTTGATTGGAGCAAGATTACTCGTGTTCTTGGGATTATTTCTAATTGGAGCTTCATACATACTCATGGCGTAAGTTAATTCATATACACAAATGAAAGCCAGATGATGCATGTTGACCATACGGTACCACAGTCTTGTAACCTTTATTCCTGTCACCTGGCTCTTCATTCTGGTACCTCTCCTGCTACGAATAATTGAAGGATGCGGTTCAGCCATGTTCCTCACAGCCAAATATACACTGATTCCCGCTCTCTTCCCAAAATACACAGGAGCTCTTATAGTAAGATGAATCCAGTCTCTCAATAATTTTAGGTTTAGTCTGCCCCCCCCCCCCCCCCCCCCCCCCTCCCTCCCAATAATGGATAATTCTAGGGTATGACATATCACTGTATTTTTATGTGAATATGACACAAAGAAATTGATCATATGTGTTTGTAGCTATCAAGAAATGTTTCCCCCTGCCGAAATTTGCATTATGTGCATGCATGTATACACCTTTTTTCAGGGTCTAATGACCATGGCTGCAGGAGTTGGATATGCTTTGGGGTATCCACTAGGAGGAGCCTTATATCAAGTGAGTAGCTACATTGAAAGGAGGGGGCTTTTTATTTTAATATGAGTAGTTATAAGTATCGTGTGGAAATGAGCGAGCTCTGTATGATATTTATGCTGATGGTTCAACTTGTAGCTTGGAGGTTTTCAACTGCCATTCATTGCTATTGGAGTGCCGATATTGATATCGATAATACCATGTGTTCTGTTGTTGAGAAAAGCTGGTATGTAATTACAGCTGGTTGATAGCTAGATAGCCTAAATTATGTAAGGTGGGGACTAAAAACAGTTCCTGCTTCCTGGTGAGTGTCCACAAATGATAAGTATTATGAAGCTATTTTTTCTTACAGATATCAAGAAGAAGAAAGAATTGCTCCCAGTTAAAAGAATGTGTGGGATTTTAACTGATGCAATTATCATTGTTCTATGTATAGAGCTAAGATAAGTTCTTACACTTCAGTCACCATAAATGATAATCTTTTTCACAGTTACTAATATGCTTATAAGCAGTGCAAGTCTCACTTTCTTGACACCAACACTGGAAGTATATCTGGTGGACCATGTGAGCAAATAATACTTAAAGCTATAATGTTTGTAATACTTATCCATGTTGTAGAGCTGACAGTCATTAATTGAACTATTATCCTTTTGTCTAGTTTGGCCTGAGTCCTCCAATTATAGCCATTATGGCTTTCATTGGAACTGTGTTTTACTTCTTGGCAGCTCTTCCTGTGGGACTAGCTTCTGATAAAGTGGTAAGGGAACCCTTAAGGATAATAGTGATGAAACCTGGTTTTATACTGTCTATACACAAGTGAAAAGTGGACCAGGAACAGTTAGTCAAGTGACCTTAATGGAGTTCGTGCGTGATAGGGTGGGAAACAATAAGTTGTTGATTGAGAGGTGATCCCATTACAGGGTGGTCTGTATGATCAGATAAGTTGCACCATAGCTGCTGTTAAAAATACTACAGTTTACGTACTGGCCAGTTGAATGTATTATTACTGTAACACACAGAGCTATAGCATGACAGTTTAAGGTGATATTCATGTTCTACTTCAGCCTCATCTCATCATAGGGACACCACAGATACTTTTCTGTCAGTGGAGTGGCTCTACTTACTGTTAGCTTTGTCGTAGTATCACTTCCATATTTTACAGGAATCCCGTAAGTTAAATGGTGATTGTGGGTGGTCACTCCTCCCACCTCAAGCATTGGTATTATTCATGGTTCACCCAGTAGGAGGGGAGGGTGGGAGGGGAGGGGGAGCTGTCATTTTATTCTGTTAGGGAATACAGTGGGACCTCCAATAAGGGCACTCCGAAAGAGGACAAACCTCTCAACATAAAAGAACCTTTGTATAAACCACAACCTAAAAGGGATAAAAAGCTGGATCTAATATGTCAGTATAACCATTAGCTAATGCTTACTGGATCTATAATCACTGATAAGGCAAAGCAGGGCTATCCCGAATGGTCAAATATTTAAAAAAAAACTCCTCAAGCTTACGAGCTCTATTTAAGATATAGCTATTCTACTATTATAGTAGATTATATCCTCCAACATTGAGCTCAGAAGTCTCTATCAGTAGTTTCAGAAATAATTTGAACAATACGGAATTACCCACTGTTCGAAATAGCCCCACTTTGCCTTAATTAATTATAATTGTGTACTACTCAATTATCACAGGCAGTATTGGTACTTTATTGTCTCATTTATGCTCATGGGAGTTGGAGGAGCTCTTGGGAGGATTACGGTTTATGCTGACATGATCAAACAAGTCAGGTGTGTTAGGTGGCAGGATTAAGTAGCAAGCTGTGATGGGTAGGAAAAATCTTGCATGGCTCAATACGTACAGAGAAGAAAAATTAATAGCACACACATCCCTGGGACCAGGGAAAGTGGCTGCATTAGATACTAACTTATAGTAGGGGGGATGTGCAATAATGACCACTAGGACAGTAAATTTGGTGGTCTACCATTTATACACGCCCTTCTAATGATATTTATAGGATGATCACAAAATATGAGATGGAACAAGAAGTATTTGTTCCATTCATCTCTGGACTAATGTCGTCTTCATTGTACTTAGGGTGAGTTAACTAATCACAGAACACAACCTACCCATTTATAACTTGATCAAATTCCACCCCCCCCCCCCCCCCCCCCCCCCCCCCCACACACACACACACACACACACAGTGAATTCAGTGGAAGTTTCATCGGGGGCATCCTTAAGCAGTTTTTGTCTCTACCTCTCTCAGCATTAGTATTCACAGAGATAATTTTGGCTCAGGTAGCTATAGCTTGCATGTCCTAGTTAATAGAAATCACACTCTGTGCAGTAATGAAGTGGACACTTAAAAGAGAGGGTAAGTATACTTAAAGAGAGGGTGCTGATATTAAATGGACACTTAAAGAGAGGGTGCTGATATTAAATGGACACTTAAAAGAGAGGGTGCTGATATTCAAGAGGTGTCCCCATAATGTTACATTATGCAGAGTGTATGGGAGCATGGGGAGAGATAGCAGTTGTTGTTGTTGTTGTTGTTGTTGTCCCCCAAATTGTTGTTGTTGTTAGTTTTTGTTGTTGTTATTGTTGTTGAATACAGACCATTTTGATTCTGGCCATCAGTCTTATTGAACACCACACAAGGATAAGGATATCTGAACCTGGATGTGACAACTAGCTAGCTAGCTAAGTATAGCTAAACTAAAACTACAATACTGAATACTCATTTTTATTCAAACTTAATATTTTGTTTGGTAGCTATGAGGCTATACAGTGAGGGAAGTTTCTTTTGATGGTGGATATGCAAGCTATAGGAAACAGCTATATTCAATCAGACAGTGATATTAGTCAGCCAAAATTAATAGCTAGCTATGCATGTCGAATGAAGTGTCTAGAGCTAAAATGAGTAATGGAGAGCTGATCCCACTGGAAACTGCATCACCATCTCTCCTTCATGAGTCACACTCACCTTCACAGCCACAAGAAGAAGGAGAGCAACAGTCACCTTCCCTCACCAACACTCCTGAGGGTGAGACAGAGTCCACAAGGCACAAGGGAAGGAACATAATCACAGTTGCTGTCTTCTTTGTCGCTTCTGTATTGGCCAATGCTGCCTACTCCTTGATGAGTCCATTTTTTCCTCAAAGGGTATTACTATTAGCTAGTGTCATAAGTATCGATATGTACAGTAAAGGATCAACCCTCCATGAAAAGGACAACCTCCCAACAAAGGACACTCTTTTGGCCCCTTTCATATTACCTAGTAAATTTTAACCTCCAAGAAAAGGACAATCTCTAGCTACGTAGCTATGCAAATCACAGAGTGGCTGATCCCAAAGTGTCCTTTACTCAGAGGTTCCACTGTAGACAATATCCAGCATCCTTCTATTCTTGTATGTTTTGAGCAAGTCTGTATGCTCACATAGATACATTTATACTGTAGCTAGGCGTGACTCCCACCTTTGGGGCCAGCAGAAGTGTCTGATGTGGCAATCGCACACAGTGGATTAACCATAAAGAGAGTGTTTTATATTCCACCTATATACATGTAGGAGTGTAATCTTAATCTCCTCATATCAACAATTGCAGCTGCTAGCTAAAAGTCATATTTTTGCAAAACATCAAGTGGGCATGGTTTGATATCCAAAAGGGGTGTGGTTAGGGGAAAGTGGGCGTGGCAAAAATAAAAAAGTTATGTGCATGTAACGCTCAGGGTCTTCTGGCGTAGTGGGTTAAGCCAATTGTAACGCTCAGGGTCTTCTGGTGTAGTGGGTTAAGTTATGAACTAAGTTTTTATAGTAAATAGAGCACGGAACACAGCATAAAGCGAGAGCACAAAGATATAACTCAAACAGCTATTTTAAAAACAGACTCTGTTCTTCAAACTGTCACTATGGTGATGCATAAAACATATTTAGTTTTACCATGGAAATGCATTATAAATACAAGTGTTACATGCACAGATATGGGTGGATTTATATTATAGCTACATTGGGACTTTTTTAAGGTGTCCTGGATAGCAAGGGTGCATGACCTCATTTCGGGGTCCTGACTAGAGGGAGTTCACTCTAATAATATTATTTGCAGGCTAAGGATAAGGGAGCCACTCCTATTGCTATTGGTCTGGTTATTGGTGCAGCTCCATTATCAGTGGGAATCCTGTCCCCTGTGGTTGGCATTATAGTAAGTATGGATATAGGCCATAGCTATAGCTAGATATGCTACTGTATCTCAGTCTAATTGCCTTATAGCTACTGCATGCAGAAAGAAAAAAAAAAAGGTCTAGAAGTGCCAATAGACCTGTTTGGTTTCAGGGAACTAGTAGTAGAACATAGTATGGCTGCCTTGAAAATATGACTATGAACAGCCTTGTCCTCAGGCTGTACCCTCAGACTTGGACCATTTATATCCATATTTACTATAATTATGCATGCAAAGAGTTGAGATCGTATAGCCGGTTGATGCCTATATGCAAATTACATATTATACGTATGATTAGTTTAATTTGATTGGAGCAAGATTACTCGTATTCTTGGGATTGCTTCTAATCGGAGCTTCATACACACTCATGGCGTAAGTTAATTGATTATTAATGCTGGATGCATGTTTGTTGCTCAATATCACAGTTTTGTAAGCTTCATTCCTGTCACCTGGCTCTTCATCCTGGTGACCTTTCTGCTGCGAATAATTGAAGGATGTGGTTCAGCCATGTTCCTCACAGCTACCCTTGTATTGATACCTGCTCTCTTTCCGAAATATATGGGGACCTTAGTAGTAAGTTCACCAATAGCGGTACACAATTACTAGAAACCGCCCAACAGCTTGCAACATTTTTCAGGGTCTAATAAACATGGCTGCTGGAGTTGGATATGCCTTGGGATTTCCCTTAGGAGGAGCCTTATATCAAGTGAGTATACTTTATTAAAAAGGGGCTGATTATTCGAAAGGAGAATATGAAGTAGCACTTCACATTAGTTAAATAATTAGCTAAAGATTATAGCTAATGGTATGCTGATGATTTAACTCATACATAGCTTGGAGGTTTCCAACTACCATTCGCTTCAATTGGAATCCCACTATTGTTAATGATAATACCATGTGTTCTGCTGCTGAGGAAAACTGGTGAGCTACTGCGTTTAAGTAGCTATAGGTGTGCATAATTATTAGATGGCCAGGTCAGGGGGTTCTCCCTAAAGCTTACATAGCTATAGCTATAGCTAATATACTGGAGACTTTCATGTTTTTACTCCTCTTTTTATGTGCACAACCAATCAAAAGTCTGCTAATATTAATGGCACTGCTCATACAAAATTGGAGTATCTGGAGCATGCCTGTCAGAAGCTCAGAATAGCTAGCTAATAATTATTATTCCTGCAGATATCAAGAAGAAGAAGAAAGAGTCGCTCCCAGTTAAGGGAATGTGTGGGATGTTAGCCGATGCAATCATCATTGTTCTATGTTAGAGCCGTAAGATAAGTGGTTACACTTCAGTCACCATAAATGATCATCTTTACACAGTTACTAACATGGTTATAAGTAGTGCAAGTCTGTCTTTTGTACAACCAACACTGGAAATATACATGGTGGAACATGTGAGTTAATAGCTACATCTATACATATTGTACCAAAAAGTGATCATAATTTCTTAGTTATTTTCGTAGTGGAAAACAACTAATTTACAACGAAAATTTCCAGTCATTAATTAAAGTATTCCTTGTCTAGTTTGGCCTGAGTCCAGCACTAGTTTCTGTTTCAATGCTCATCGCACCTCTATCCTATTTCTTGGCAGCACTTTTTGTGGGACTAGCCTCTGATAAAGTGGTAAGGTTCGCTGTTGGCAAACTATGTAGCTATGACTTTAAAGATCAGACAAATAGCCTACATCTTATAATTGCTTTGTAGGGACACCACAGGTACTTTTCTGTTGGTGGAATGGCACTACTTATTGTTGGCTATTTCGTATTATCACTTCCTGTATACTTTAAAGGATTCCCGTAAGTTAGCAAGTTACTATAGGACAATTGTGGGTGCGGTTACTCCTCCCACCTCAAGAATTGGTCTTACGTATGGATTTTAGAAAGGGGTGGAGCATTGATTCATAATATCTCAGGAGCTTTTTTTAAAATATAAGTGACATATGTGATTTAAATATCACAGGCAATATTGGTCCATTTTTGTCTTGTTTATCAACATTGGAGCAGGAGGGGCTTTAGGGATAGTCACCATTTATGCTGACATGATCAACCAAGTCAAGTACAGAATATTAGTTCATTACTCTAAGTGACTTTATTAAAATTATGATCATAGGATGATCACAAAAAATGAGATAGAGCAAGAAGTATTTTCTCCATTCATCAGTGGACTAGTATCCTCTTCAATGTACTTCGGGTGAGCTAATTAACTGCCATGGTTAGAAATTTCAACCAAAGGCTGGCATTTGAATGCTGGACCAATACGATTGCTGATTAATTTTATAAATGGTTAGTTAATTAGTGTACCTGTGACCATGGTAACCTCAGTATTAATAGAGGCCTATACACCTGTATAGCTATGAAATGGAGGTATTGCCTATCAGTTTTATAATTTAATTAAATATTTCCCACAGTGAATTCGGTGGAAGTCTCATCGGAGGCACCCTTAAGCAGTTCATATCTGTGCCTCTCTCAGCATTAGTATTTATAGAGATAGCCTTGGCTCAGGTAAGCACATGATATGATATGCGTGTCCAGAAAAGAGCTACGATCATGAAGTAGAACCTAGTGTCCTAGCTATTTTGCATATCACTGCATTCACTTAATCCTTCTGCTCTAACTGGTTTCTGAAATTTGGTTATGAATGTCTATTGAACTATAGAGCGTTTGCAATGCATCCTTTTACCATACCAACGGTGGCCATTTTGGTGCACAATTAGTATTACGCTCTATGGAGATTGTGCACCAAAATGGCCACCGTTGGCATGGTAAAAGGATGCTCTATTGAAAATTTTCAGGGAATAAAATCTAGAGGGGGGTCCAGGGAGGGGAAAACAGACAGTGTCTAGTAGCTACACACTTTATATTATTGTTGTTGTTTCATTACAGACAATTTTGATTCTGACCATCAGTCTTATTGAATACTATACAAGGACAAATATCCACATTAGCAAATGAATCAGCTAGAATTAGAACTAGAACTAGATATTATTTCTAATTCATAACAACTATCTATATGATTTAATACAATGAATCAATTCCTGTCTGCTCTCTCTCTCTGCCAACATATGGTGTAGCTATGTACATAGCTCAGTAGTGTAATAATGAAATTAAAGGTGGTGCATACCAGGGCTTCATCTAGGAATTTCACCTGGGGGGAAGCTCACTGATCGCATGGCCATAGGTCACAGTGAGGGGGAGGGTGTGGGAGGGGGATGTGCCCCCTCCTGTGTGAAGTGTGAAGCCAAAAATGCTTATTACTCTGAAGTATCCCAAATTGGTCCTTAATTACTCCCTTTGGTGACTACATGTAACAACCTGTGGTCACCAAAGGGAGTTGGGGGGGGGGGAAGATTGAGGGTTTGGGGGAAGCTTCCCTCTGCACCCCCCAGTAGATGAAACCCTGAAGGTTTAGCTATATCCCTACATGTAAAAAGGGAGTGAAGGAAGCTTCCTTTACACAGTGGAATTATTTCAGCCAGCTGTCCAGATAGCTAGCTAGCTAGCCATATGAAATCCTAGACCTGTGCTGATGATAACTAGCATGTACGTAAGATTGCATAGCTAGCTAGATAAAGAGAAGAGGATTATGAGTAATGGAGAGCTAATCCCACTGGAAACTACATCACCATCTCTCCTTCATGAGTCACACTCATCTCCACAGCCACAAGAAGGAGAGCAACAGCCACCTTCCCCCACCAAAACTCCTGAGGGAGAGCCGACAGAGTCCACAAAGCACAAGGGAAGAGACATAATCACAGTCGTTATCTTCTTAGTCAACACTGTATTGGCCAATACTGCCTATTCTTTGATGGGTCCTTTTTTTCCAGAAAAGGTAAGATAAATTAGCTAGCTATAAATCAGTGTGGTAGCTATAAAAAGACAATCTCTTTGTTTGGAGATAGCCAGCCAATACGAAGTTGGTATCTTTTAAATTTGATTTGAGCAAGGTTTGTAGCTATATACTGTAGATGAGGTACATAGCAGTAATTCATAGCCATTATTTGCAGGCTAAGGATAAGGGAGTCACTCCTTTTGCTACTGGTCTGATTATTGGTGCAGCTCCTTTAACAGTAGCAGTCGTGTCCCCTGTGATTGGCGTGATAGTAAGTAGCTAATGATCTCAGACAGCCATTAGCCATAGCTATGTCAACCACTACAACCACTCATGGTATTAGCTAGCTGACATAGCACATGGCTAAATTAGAAAAGTGATAGAATGATAGAACAAAGACCTATGTAGGTTACAGACTCCTAGGGGAGCACTTTAAGATCAAAGCATGGTACAGTATAATTCGCTGGAAGTTCTGTTGATACGTAGGTTGAAGCCCTAGCCAGCAGAGTTAGCTACTATATATGGCTAGGTGCTGATAGAATGAAAGTGTTAGTAGCTAGAGCTTAATTGCTATACAGTGCTGTTGCAGTGACATAAATGTTTATCAGTTATTTTTACTTAGATTTCGTTGCTTTCCTTCATTAGTATAATTTGATTGGAGCAAGATTACTCGTGTTCTTGGGATTATTTCTAATTGGAGCTTCATACATACTCATGGCGTAAGTTAATTCATATACACAAATGAAAGCCAGATGCATGTTGACCATACGGTACCACAGTTTTGTAACCTTTATTCCTGTAACCTGGCTCTTCATCCTGGTACCTCTCCTGCTACGAATTATTGAAGGATGCGGTTCGGCCATGTTCCTCACAGCCAAATATACACTGATTCCTGCTCTCTTCCCAAAATACATGGGAACTCTTATAGTAAGTATACCTAAGATGAATGCAGTCTCTCAATGTTTTAGGTTTTAGTCTGCCTCCCCCCCCCCCCCTCCCCCCCCCCCCAATTCTGATATGCATATCACTGCAAGCCCTAGCCTTAGCCCTAGCCCAACAGCTTGTAACAATTTTTTTCAGGGTCTAATAAACATGGCTGGTGGAGTTGGATATGCCTTGGGATTTCCCTTAGGAGGAGCCTTATATCAAGTGAGTATACTTTATTAAAAGGAGCTGATTATATTCAAAAGGAGAATATGAAGTTGCACTTCACATTATAATAAAGATTATAGCTAATGGTATGCTGATAATTTAACTCGTACATAGCTTGGAGGTTTCCAACTACCATTCGCTTCAATTGGAGTCCCACTACTATTAATGATAATACCATGTGTTCTGCTGCTGAGAAAAACTGGTGAGCTACTAGGTTTAAGTAGCTATAGGTGTGCATAATCATTAAATGGCCAGGTGAGTGCTGAACCTTTACTTAGCTAGCTATAATATACTGGAGACTTTCAAATTTTTACTCAGTAATTTACTTGGTGCATGGAAACTATATTCCTCTTTGTATGTATGTGCACAACCAATCAAGAGTCTGCTAATCTTCTTGCTGATAAATGGCACTGCTCATACAAAATGGGAGTGTCTGGAGCATGCCTAGCTAGCTAATAATTATTATTACTGCAGATACCAAGAAGAAGAAAGAATCGCTCCCAGTTAAGGGAATGTGTGGGATGTTAGCCGATGCAATCATCATTGTTCTATGTTAGAGCCGTAAGATAAGTGGCTACACTTCAGTCACCATAAATGATCATCTTTACACAGTTACTAACATGGTTATAAGTTGTGCAAGTCTGTCTTTTGTACAACCAACACTGGAAATATACATGGTGAAACATGTGAGTTAATAGCTACATTTATACATATTGTAGAAGTGATCATAATTTCTTAGTTATTTTCGTAGTGGAAGACAACTAATTTACAACGAAAATTTCCAGTCATTAATTAAAGTATTCCTTGTCTAGTTTGGCCTGAGTCCAGCACTAGTTTCCATGTCATTGCTCATCATGGCTCTATCCTACTTCTTGGCAGCACTTTTTGTGGGACTAGCCTCTGACAAAGTGGTAAGGCTCAATGTTGGCAAACTATGTAACAGTAGCTATGATTTTATAGATCAATTAATAGCCTGCATCTTTATAGGGACACCACAGGTACTTTTCTGTTGGTGGAGTGGCACTTCTTATTGTTAGCTATTTCTTATTATCACTTCCTGTATACTTTAAAGGATTCCCGTAAGTTAGCAAGTTACTATAGGACAATTGATGGGTGTGGTTACTCCTCCCACCTCAAGAATTGGACTCTAGAAAGGGGTGGGGCATTTATTTGTAATTATTATCTCAGGAGCTTTTTTATATAAGTAATATATGTGATTTAAATATCACAGGCAATATTGGTCCATATTTGTCTCGTTTATCATCATTGGAGCAGGAGGGGCTTTAGGGATAGTCACCATTTATGCTGACATGATCAACCAAGTCAAGTACAGAATATTGGTTCATTACTCTAAGTGACTTTATTAAAATTATGATCATAGGATGATCACAAAAAATGAGATAGAGCAAGAAGTATTTTCTCCATTCATCAGTGGACTAGTATCCTCTTCAATGTACTTCGGGTGAGTTAACTGCCATGGTTAGAAATTTCGACCAATAGGATTACTGCATGCTGGACCAATACAATTGCTGATTAATTTTGATAAATAGCTGGTTTGCTATGATTAGTATACCTGTGATCATGGTATACAAGTCACTTACGTATCAACCTCAGTGTTTATGGAGGCCTAACCCTTTGAAATGAGGTATTGCCTATCAGTTTTATAACTGTAATTAAATATTCCTCACAGTGAATTCGGTGGAAGTTTCCTCGGAGGCACCCTTAAGCAGTTCATATCTATGCCTCTCTCAGCATTAGTATTTGTAGAGATAACCTTGGCTCAGGTAAGTAGATGATATGATATGCATATCCAGAACCTAGTGAGGGTGGGGGGGGGGGGGGGGGGGGGGGGGGGGGGGGGAAGGGGAAAACAGACAGTGTCTAGTAGCTACACACTTTATATTATTGTTATTGTTTCATCGCAGACAATTTTGATTCTGGTCATCAGTCTTATTGAATACTATACAAGGACAAATTTCCACATTAGCAAATGAATCAGCTAGCTAGAACTAACTAGAACTAGATATTATTTCTAATTCATAACAACTATCTATGATTACAATGAATATGAAGTCAAGGGTGATACATATCAATTCCTGTCTGCTCTCTCTAATCAGGCCACTCTGCCAACAGCATGCTATGTAGCTCAGTAGTATGATGATGAGATTAATAGAAGAGTCAAAAGGGTACATAGCTACAGTGAAGGAAGCTTCCTTTACATGGTGGAATTAATTCAGCCAGCTATCCAGGTAGCTAGCTAGCTAGCCACATGAAATCCTAGACCTGTGCTGATGATAGCTAGCATGTACGTAAGATTGCCACTAGCATGGGGGTGTCTAAAGAAAAGAGGATCATGAGCGATGGTGAGCTAATTTTGCTACAAACTTCAACATCAGCAGCAGCATCGTCATCATCATCTCTCCTACAAAGGTCACATTCATCCTCTCGTTCAGAAGGAAGGCAACAACCATCTTCCTCCACTGAAGCTGCTGAAGGAGAAGACGAGTCCACAAAGCACAGGAGAAGAGACATAATCACAGTCATATTCTTCTTTGTCACTAAAGTAATGGTTGGTGCTGCTTACTCTTTGATGACTCCATTCTTTCCAAAAGAGGTATAATATCAGGAAGATTAGCTATTCAGTGGGAAAACTATACTGTGTTCCAGTTAAGCAAGTTAGCTATGATCCATATTTTTCAGGCTATGGACAAGGGAGCCACTCCTTTTGCTATTGGTATGATTATTGGTGCAGCTCCATTGTCAGTGACTGTCCTGTCACCTGTGATCGGCATGGTGGTAAGTAGTTAGCTGAGATGAACATAGCTAATAATAACACCAATCCTATAGCTATGTAAACTTGTATCATACGGTGCTTGTAGCTAAGGTAAAGCGGGGCTATTTCGAATGGCAGGTAATTCCGTATTGTTCAAATATTTCTGAAACTACTGAAGCTTCTGAGCTCAATGTTGGAGGATATAATCTACTATAATAGTAGAATACACCTTTCAAATTAGAGCTCATAAGCTCGAGGAGTTTTGAAAATATTTGACCCTACGGAATAGCCCCACCGTTCGGAATAGCCCCGCTTTGCCTTATATATTGTTTGTGCATAGCTTTCTGTTCTGGTGGCCTTCACATTAACTACAAACCTATGTATGTAGTTGGCTTAGCCAAATGCTATTTGGCATTGAATTAATAAACCAAAAAAGCATAAAAATGTGCCGAATAAACTGTAAACTGTAGTTATAGCTATGTAGCTATGATTTCAATATTAGTTTAACTTGATTGGAATGAGACCACTTATGTTCTTGGGATTACTGCTGATTGGCACTTCATACACACTTCTGGCGTAAGTTAACTAATTTATTAATGACTGAAGCCTGCTTATTGACTATCATATTATACTATTAGTTTTGTAACCTTCATTCCTGTCACCTGGCTCTTCATCCTGGTAGCTTTCCTGCTAAGAACAGTTGAAGGATGTGGGTCAGCCATGTTTACAACAGCCATCCTCACACTGATGCCTGCACTCTTCCCAAAGCACATGGGGACCTTAGTAGTAAGTAGCTATGCCCTAGCCCCCTGCATGAAAACATTTCCTGTCTCATATCAGGATTAGTATTAGAGTTATGGCTAAGAGTTCACTTTTCATACAAAACCAGCAAATGCTGTGTGGGAATTAGCTACTTTTTTTTCTTCAGGGTCTAGTAAACATGGCCGCATCAGTTGGCTACTCCTTGGGATTTCCAGTGGGAGGAGCCTTATATGAAGTAAGTATGCATATATGTAATGCAACAGTATACCTGCTTCAAAGCACCCAGCTCTTGCTTGATATAGGTATAGGGGACAAAGGGTTAATTAATTAATAATAGACACATTGTACAGCTAGTTCAAATGATCCCTCTCCTTATATGCCCTCCCCGTGCCCCCATGCCCCCTCCCCCCCCCCCCCCTCATGCTCCCTCCCATTGCCATCTCCTCTTGCCCCCCCTCCATACCCCCTCCCCCTCTCCTCCCCCTGCTTCCATCGTCCCCTTGCTCCCTCCCAATCGATAACAACACTGCTAACACGTGCCACTCATACATACTCACAGCTTGGAGGCTACCAACTACCATTCATTGCTATTGGAGTGCCAGTATTGATACTAATAATACCATGTCTTCTACTGTTGAGAAAATACAGTAAGCATAGCTAGATATACTAATATATGTAGCAAGTTACTGTATATTCCCAGACCCTTTCCAACTATGTGCTTATTGAGCATAATATATATAGCTATATAGGGTAAAGGGTTTGGGAATGAGGCTATACATGTATATGATATGATATTAACTAGTGAGAGTTCCAGGTACATGTACATAGCTAGTAGAAATCAAATACTGTCTGGTCCTATTTTAAACTATATTATTTTCTCAAAATTTGATGGCAGTATTCCAAACCTCCATCATATATTCCAAAATAAATGGACTATTGTTGACTAGTTAAGTGTCTAACCCCACGCAGTATCACACAGCCATTGAGATGTGACAGCAATGGGATTAGTTATTTATTTCTACAGATGTCAAGAAGAAGCAATTGCAAAAGTCACTCCCAATCAAAGGAATGTGCAGAATCATAACCGATGCAATTATCATCATTCTATGTTAGAGCTAAGACAATAATATAGTTAGCTATCTAGTAGTTGCCATGCTGAGAAAAACACCCACTGAATTTTGCACATCATACCTTTCTTTTCTGCTTCAAATAGCTATATACCTGTAACTATACATATCAAATCTACTACTGTACCTGATGATGACAGACATGCATACAATAATAATCCACTGATTGTGTCTTAAAATGTTTTAATTTTACTCACTCTTTCTTACATGCATCACAGTTATTAACTCAGTCATGGGTATTGCAAGCATGTGTTTTTTGCAACCAACACTGGAAACATATCTTGTGGACCATGTGAGTAAAATCTACATTTAACCATTAACTCTACATAAAGCATTAAACCTAGTGAGTCTATAGCTAAAATCTACATTAACCACACACAATTATCATTATTATTCCTCTTTTTGTACAGTTTGGGCTGAATCCTGCACTTGTGGGCATGACAGCTTTCATAGGAACTCTATCCTACCTCTCGGCGTCACTTCCCACAGCAGTAGTCACAGACAAACTGGTATGGATTACAGCTATTGCTATTGCTAAGTCATACATGAATTTTTTTGATAGATAATATTTTCTCATAGGGACACCACAGGTACTTCTCTGTCTGTGGAATGGCCCTACTTGTTGTTTACTTTCTAATAATATCGATTCAATACTTCACAGGAGTCCCGTAAGTTAAAACTGTAAATCTTCTAAAGATGGTTACAAGTGTGGTTACCCCTTCCACCCAAAATTGGAGGTATTCCAATCAATTATAGCTAGCTATGTGTCACAAAGGTTAATTTTCTGAACCACCACATGCAGGCAATATTGGTGCTTTGCAGTGGGATTTATTGTCAATGGAATTGGAAGTGCTCTTACAACAATGACTATCTACCCTGATATGATCAACCAAGTCAAGTATGTATTTTAAAGTGGCTGGTTAAGTCATGTACAGTAGCTGCATGCATAGGAGAGAGCCTTACTTTGCTTCAATACTGCATGCAGTAAATATTGCGATAGCTAACTCTATGATGTACGTACAGGAAAAGTACCAAAGTTGGAATAGAACAGGAAGTATTTGGTCCATTCATCTCTGGACTGATATCCTCTTCACTTTTCTTTGGGTGAGTTAACAAAGAACAACACAATAATTATTTTAAGACACATAGCTACTTGATTGAATTTTTGTAGTGAATTCATTGGAAATTCCATCGGAGGCATACTTGAGCAGTTCTTATCTCTTCCTCTCTCGACATTAGTGATTTCAGAAATGATATTGGCCCAGGTCTATACAGTACATAACAGTTAGACACTGAAGGCCTAGGAATCTACAGGGATTCGGAAATATGAAGGCTCTTAGGCTGAGCGCAGTGAAGACTCTACTATCTAAAGGCCTCTATCTAAGGGCCTGAAGGTTTCTAAAACTGTAGATTCCATTGGCCAGGTGTCTAACTTACTTAGACTATAGCTAGAGGCAGTGTGCATGCGCATGTAAAAACCATAGAGAATTAAACGTTATCTTGGTATCAAAATGCACTTTGTTATCATGGTATTGTAAATGTACTTGTGGTTTTGAGTGACTTGCTACTGACCAAACAGATTGGTCCATTCTACTCAACTTTATGTACGTAGTTTCCAGTCCTGGTATTAAGAGGTCCTAATGTGATATTATGGTTCATTATTATTGTTATTGTTACTGAATACAGACAATTTTGATTCTGGCCATCAGTCTAATCGAATACTACACAAGGATAAGGATTTTGGAACCCGATTAGCATTATTACTGTATGTAGACTGTAAGATGATTGGATACCATTATCAATGTAAACATGGTAGTGAACTCTATAGTTGTCAGTAGATTTCTGGTTGAATTCTGTACTAAATAGATGTAGCTATATTATAAGCTATTGGTGTTACTTACAAAGAATGGAGATTAGCTATCTATGGGATCTCTGATTGAATTCTGAGTGGCTATGAAATGAGTAGCTCGCTACGTTTGGGGTGTCTGAATTCACTGGACTGGACTACTGGACAGAATGGACTACTGGACTCATATTAAATTATTTTTTGTGACATTGCCACTTAAAAAAAATACCGGAAGTTAATCTATAATTGAGTCAGTCACATTAGTAATTTATTTAACACTAGAAGTGGTAGTCTCGTACATGCCACAGATCCTGGTAATACGTAGAAGTGCATATCAAAGAGTAATGCAGTAGTTACTTCAGCTACAGTAATTTGTGTCTACCACTAGAAGTGCACATACCTCTGAATGACACTTGTTGTCTTGCACAAAAAATGGTAAGGCCATAACTAGATGAAGATTTTTGCTGCTTAGCAAATAAATTTTTAGTCACTCCCTCCATTCCACTTCTCTCCCTCCCCAGTAGTCCAGTCACCAGTGGCTGATGTAGGGGAATTTCATGACTTCAAATGAATGTACCATTAAGTTGTGCATGCTAAAAGTAACATTGGTCCAGCCAGCGAAAGGGAGGGGTCCAATTCTGCCTATCCTATGGCCATGGGTGAAGGTGGGTGTATCCCTAGGGACCTGGAGCCCCCCCCCCCCCCCCCCCCCCCCCGTATCAGCCTGTGTCCAACTGGTAGCAAATTTGGCTAGCTCTTATAAGCAGCAAACATATCTTCATCTACGTAGTAGATTCTATGGGCCTTAACCATTTAGTCCATTCCAGCAGTCCAGTCCAGTAGTCCATTCCAGCAGTCCATTCCAGCAGTCCAGTCCAGTAGTCCATTCCAGCAGTCCATTCCAGCAGTCCAGTCCAGTAGTCCATTCCAGCAGTCCATTCCAGCAGTCCAGTCCAGCAGTCCAGTCCAGCAGTCCATTCCAGCAGTCCAGTCCAGTAGTCCATTCCAGCAGTCCAGTCCAGTAGTCCATTCCAGCAGTCCAGTCCAGTAGTCCATTCCAGCAGTCCATTCCAGCAGTCCAGTCCAGCAGTCCATTCCAGCAGTCCAGTCCAGTAGTCCATTCCAGCAGTCCATTCCAGCAGTCCATTCCAGCAGTCCAGTCCAGTAGTCCATTCCAGCAGTCCATTCCAGCAGTCCAGTCCAGCAGTCCATTCCAGCAGTCCAGTCCAGTAGTCCATTCCAGCAGTCCAGTCCAGTAGTCCATTCCAGCAGTCCAGTCCAGTAGTCCAGTCCAGTGAATTCAGACACCCCCTACTTTTGCATTTCTGAGATTTCTATGTAGATTGTCAACTCTCAAATTACACAATTCATACGTAGATGAGCACAAGACTCATTGACAAGGATAAACATTGCAGTAGCAAGTACCCTAGCAAGTACCCTACTTGGAGAGCCAAGTAGTATATATAGCTACAGCTACATACATAGTTAATGATCACAAAGAGCAGAGTTAATTGGTGAGCGAAGCGAGCCACTCTCTGGTCATGTCAACGGGAGCTCGAGATATTATAAATTATTTATTCTTACAGACCACGCCCACTAGTACATTTCCCCCATACAGCCTCCTGTGTATGCAGCTGCCACAATCACTACAATATCTAAAGCTTAGTCCAATAAGTCAAAGTACAAATGACTTTCACCAACTGCTTCGCTCGCCGATGTTACACGAACATACCCTAGTTATGTGGGATTTTTGGTTGAATTCTGAGTTGCTATGTAATTCCCAAACTATCATCACTTGCTATTAAAGTATAGTAAAAGTCCTAAACCTCCACTGATAGTGATAGTCTAAAAAAGAAGTTAGCAAGCTATAGCTATGTGGAACACTCATAGTAGTGATACCGGGCTATTTTTAAAAATACTATGAAACTATAAATTCATTTCTTAAAAAAATTAAGCTCTCTTTCCTCAGCCAGATAAACTTTATCCGATCGAAATCCATCCAGTAGAAGCAGAGATACGTAACATTTTACAATTGAAATTGTACAGGAACATTTTACTTTCTTTTAATTAAAAAAACGGCACCTTTCCAATTAGGTTAAAGGTCATAATGGCTAATAGTACTGCAATCTTTTGCTCGTATCTTAGGATCTACTGGATGGATTTTCTTCAAACAAAGTTCATATGGAAGAGTATGAAAGTGAGTATAGAACTAAGGGTAAATTAAAAAAAAAGGCCATGTAGTCTGGACTACACCAGACTAGTAGAAACTGTTGTACAATCGTTAATTTGTCCTAGAGTCTGTCCCTGTTCTGAATGTACACAACATTGACAAAGTTAGGAACTTGAGTAGGCCTACCCTCCCCATCTAAAACGTGTTTTGGTTGCTCATTTCAAATTTACTGTATTATGGCTTTGCTATATTTTAGAATTTGTGGCATTAAACCTGCAATTTCTGCTTCCAAGCTTTGCAGTGGACAGTGATTGATGTTCAAAGTCATGTACAGGATCTGAGAGCTTTGCTGTTATTAAGGAATTCAGACTGCAGCATTAATCAACTATGACTCCACAGCCAGAACTGATTTGTGTTGTTCAGAGATTGATTCAGAATTCAAACCTTTTTCACAACTTTTATTTTACATTAAAATGTGTACTATGGGGGTGAGGGGGGTTAGGCTATTCACCTGAGGCAGCACAGATTCAAATTTAGCGGGAAAGGGTTGAGGTTGTGAACTTTGACCTATCAGTTATATAAGTTGAATGCCTTATCCTTCTTGCGTGCCTTCTTTTCCGCTTGATGCAAGAAGTTATCCAAGGTACCAGAATCAGTTTTTGATGAAGTTTCCAAAAAATATGGTTTCATGACCTATTCAAGCATTATATCATAAGAAAATCGAAATTTAAATATGTTTTTGAACATCAAATCTAATTTTAGCACTATATCTAAAAGAAACTGTCACAGTTAGATTCTCTAGAATATTAGGATTCTGTTGATATGCTTTTCTTCTGAATTTCTTTGGATCTAGACCTTCGCAGCCAGGTTATATCTTGGTCACTTTTGGTGCCGTCCTGCAGTATTATCTTTACGTATAAAAAATTGACCCCGCCCACCATAGCATCCGGTATCACTACTCATAGCATGGGGGTGTCTAAAGAGAAGAGGAATGGAGACACAATTTCACTACAAACTTTATCATCATCGTCGTCGTCGTCATCATCATCTCTCCTGCAAAGGTCACACTCGTCTTCACAATCAGCTCTGCCACTTGAAGAAGAGCAACAGTCATCTTCCCCTACTGAAACTACTGAAGGAGAAGCCGAGTCCACAAAGCACAGGAGAAAGGACATTATCACAATCATAATCTTCTTTATCACTAAAATGATGGCCAGTATTGCCTACTCTTTGATGTTACCATTCTTTCCAGAAGAGGTAACCATCAGGAAGATTAGTTAATGCAATTTTAGTGGGATAACTTTATTGTTCCAGGCTAGGGACAAGGGAACCACTCCTTTTGTTATTGGTCTGATTATTGGTGCAGCTCCATTGTCAGTGACTGTCCTGTCACCTGTGATCGGCATGGTGGTAAGTAGCTAGCTGAATTTCACTGTATAATAATGCGCCAATCCACCAATCCCTGCACAAAAATGTGTCCAATGAACTGCAGTGAACTGTATAGTAATGACTAATTTTCAGTTTAACTTGATTGGAGTGAGACCACTTGTGTTCTTGGGATTACTGCTGATTGGCACTTCATACACACTTCTGGCGTAAGTTAACTAAATATTAATGACTGAAGCCTGCTTATTGACTATCATATTATACAATTAGTTTCGTAACCTTCATTCCTGTCACCTGGCTCTTCATCCTGGTAGCTTTCCTGCTGCGAACAGTTGAAGGATGTGGGTCAGCCATGTTTACAACAGCCATCCTCACACTGATGCCTGCACTCTTCCCAAAGCATATGGGGACCTTAGTAGTAAGTAGCTTGAAAAAACCATGAACCTCAGTTAGCCATTTCCTGTATCTATGTCCCATACCACATAGGAATTGGTTCCAGGTAGCTATCATAGACACATTCACTTTTTCATATCATGACTGGTAGACAATATAGGCCAGAAATTTGGTGTGGAGATAGTCCAACCAGTTTATGGAACATTAAAGCTACCTGGACTGTCTATTTGCATTCCAAATTTTTTTATATCTCTCAATTTTGAACAAACTTACAAATACAAAGAAAACTCATTGACAGAATTGAGAAAATACCTAGCTACGTACCTTGGTAACTTCTTTCTTTTTTTAGGGTCTAGTAAACATGGCTGGAACAGTTGGTTATGGGTTGGGATTTCCAGTAGGAGGAGCTTTGTATGAAGTAAGTAAATGCTAATTAGCACTCTAGCTCTTGACACAGGTGTAGGAAACATTTTTTTTTTAATTTCATTTAAATTGCTAACACATAACAGCATGCCTGATAATTATTGAACTCATACATAGCTTGGAGGTTTCCAACTACCATTCATTGCTATTGGAGTGTCAATACTGATACTGATAATACCATGTCTTCTATTGCTGAAAAAATCAGGTAAGTAAGGTAGCTAGCTATAAGGCTTAACATACATATAGAGTAGCTTAATAATTACGTATGATAGATATATGTGTGACAGTTCCACATACTATCCCATTTTAATCAGCTGGCTTGACAAAAATGATTACTCGTTAATAATGACATGATTCCAAACTTAAGATATGTAACTATATGAAAATGTGGTAGCTAGCTATCTGCACACCAAATTAAGCTATTATAAAGTATGAAGCTAAGTGGCCCCTAATGTTGATAGCTACCTATGAAACTATCACATAGACATTGAGAGGTGACAGGCTCTAGATTAGTTGTTGTTTTTTTCCTTCAAATTTTCTTGCAGATACCAAGAAGAAACAAAAGCAACTCCCTATTAGAGGAATGTTCTGGATTATAACTGATGCAATAATTATCCTTCTATGTTAGAGCTAAGACAGTCATAATTATTATAATTAGCTGCCATGCACTCACTGGTCATCTCTTTTCACAGTAATTAACTCTGTCTTGGGTATTGGAAGCTTGTGTTTCATGCAACCAGCACTGGAAACATATTTCATAAGACATGTGAGTAAAAATAATTTTTGTTGCAGAGTTTATGATTTTTTTCTTTTTTTTTTTGTGTGCAGTTTGGGTTGAACCCGGCACTTATTGGTATGACGATTTTTATAAGTTCTCTATCCTATCTCTTGGTGTCACTTCCCATAGGATTAGTCACAGACAAACTGGTATGGTTGTAAACTAAACAGTGATTCAAAAACAGTAGCTAGCTATAACTATTGCTATTATTTTATGTCAATCCTGAGTGTTGTTGTTGTTATTATTGTTGTTGTTTTTAATATAGGGACATCATAGGTACTTCTCTGTCTGTGGAACGGCATTAATTGCATTTTCTATATAATAGTATCCATTCCATACTTTACAGGAGTCCCGTAAGTTAAAACTACTTTCTAAAGAGGGTTAGAAATAATGGTTACTCCTTCTGAGGCATTCCAATTAGCTATGTATATATCATTTTTCTGAATCACCACAGGCAATATTGGTGTTTTGCAGTGGGATTTATTGTCAATGGAATTGGAAGTGCTCTTGCAACAATGACCATCTATCCTGATATGATCAACCAAGTCAAGTATGTTAAAGTGGCAGGGAATTTGAACCCATTGTAGCTATGCACAGCTGCATGCCATAGGAGAGGGCCTTAGCTACTGTACTTTGCTTCAATACTGCATGCAGTAAATATTACGATAGCTAACTCTATGACGCACGTACAGGAAAAGTACCAAAGTTGAAATAGAACAGGAAGTGTTTGGTCCATTCATCTCTGGACTGGTATCCTCTTCAATTTTCTTTGGGCGAGTAAACAAACTTACATATTTAAGATAATTATGCTTGATTGAATTATTTTTGTAGTGAATTCATTGGGAATTTCATCGGAGGCATTCTTGAGCAGTTTTTATCTCTGCCTCTCTCAGCATTACTGTTTTCAGAAATGATGTTGGCCCAGGTACAACTGCATGATAGCTAGTCTACACATTCTCAGTATTCAGTTCTAATTGCTGTTGTTATTTAACCACAGGGAATTTTGCTTCTGGCCATCAGTCTTATTGAACACTACACAATTAAGCAAAGAACCCGATTAAGATAATATCATGTACGTATGTAAATGGATATAACTAAATGGATATAACTACTTGTTTTTTAAGTTAACTGTATGCTTATATGAAACTGTATTAGACATCATTGTTATACACTAGTAAAAAAAACACACACAAACGTTTTGACTACTTTACAGTAGCTAGTCATCATCAGTGCAAATGATTTGAATGATACAAAATAAACAAACAAATTAGGCCCCTGAGGATGGCAGTATGAGTACAAATATTTACAGGAAAAAGACACATACAAATAAATATCTTTCATTTGATTCCCATTATCCCATGGCTCACAAAAATGCAGTAGCAAGAACTCTTTTTCATAGGGCAAAGATGGTAGCTATGTAGCTAGTTCTCTTCCTGAAAGAGTCGCTGAAGAAGTACACATAACAAAAACATTAAGAGAGAATGGGTATCCTTCATCGGTCATTACAAAGAATAATAGAACTCACCCAAAATTACCTAAACCATCACAAGAAGTAGATAAACCAGCAGCAACAGTTATATTACCATATATAGGAAATACATCTGAGAGCATTAAAAGAGTCTTAGCATCGTTGAACATCAGAACATGTTTCAAACCTCATAGAGTTATTGGTCCATCCAAAGGATTTTATTCAGGACAACCAGAAGAAAGGGGTGGTTTATAGCATTCCATGCGAGGATTGTGATAAGTGTTTACGTGGGACAAACAGGACGAACATTGGAACACAGAGTGAAAGAACATAAGAGAGCCTTGTGTTTGTTAGATGATAACATTTCTGCAGTTGCAGAGCATAGCATCAAACACGAACACAGGATAAATGCTAAAGTGGTAGCAAAGAAAAATCTAACACATCAGAGATATTTTTTTGGAATCTTGGTTCATAAGAAGCCAGAGAGCAATCATGAACAGGGATGATGGTGCATTGCCAATAGTTTGATATAGTCAGCTAGCTAGCTATCACTATGACCCAAGGGTACTTACTTGTAAGATGTTAAAGCTGTATCATAGCAACCTCCTTCAGGGGCCTAATTTGTTTGTTTATTTCTGTATCATTCAAATCATTCGCACTGATGATGACTACTGTAAAGTAGTCGAAACGTTTGTGTTTTTTTTTTGCCTCGGCACCGAAGTGCCGAGGCGCAGTGCTGGAAGCGACTATGATCGGCGATGGTGGTACGTTTCACGCGCACGCGCAATGATGCACGATGATGCGTATCGAGCACGTGCATTAATTTAGCTCTGGCTAGCTAGACAAAGTACTAAGGACAAACAGACAGGCTCAGCTCAGGCTCGCAGTTACTACGCGATAACTCTAGTACTGATGATTCTTGGCCGTCTTTGCCAACAAATCAAGCCCATTATCACATGCAGAGAACTGACTAAAAGACAGCAGTGAACAAAAACAACAGAGATTGACAAGGTACACGAACTAGTGCTTCGTTTGAAGTGTCAAAGAGAGAGCCATGGTGAAGGAGAATCTCAGAACTAAGACTTTGAGGCTTCCAAACAATGAGAGAATCCAGTACACATACTTCAATCAAGCTATGCTGAGAATAACCATTAAACGACAGTTGAACAGCAAGAATAGTGTGTAAATACTAATCTTACTACAATGTTGCTCAGTGTGCTTTATTTGGAACTCTCCACAGAAAAGAAGCTGAGAGAAATATTTTGGCAACATTTTGTGGAAACATTTGACCCCACAACCCCCCACCCTTTTCATTAATTATGCCCATGAGTGTTCAGCCAATCATCCTTGTAGGACTGGTTTCAAGCCGGTGATCCTCAGTGTATCTTTATCGTCTCTTATATACCACTGTCACGTCGTATTCACTATAAAGCATTTAAAATTAAATAGAGGTTGCACTTAAGTGCCGAGGCATTCCTAGTCTTTTTAAAAGACTAACTTGTTAATATTTGACTAGCGTATAGTTTGAATATACAATATCTAATGCAATTCCTAATCACACAAAGCAAATGAAACTGTATTGATAGCTAAGGGCAAGATGGGATTACGTATGTAAAAGGCTAGTATGTCCGTCTGTTGGTTTGTTTGTCTATTTGTATGTATGTATGTATGTATGTATGTATGTATGGAACTATTTTTATCTACTAAAAAAAGGATAAGACCTTTAATACAGCTAAAAAACATTTCTGTGAAATGAACGTACAGATGACCATTGCTTAAAAAAGTAAGCAAACAAGGGTAGGGACGGTGAAGGAAATTTCTTTTCATTGTTAGTGACAGTTTAAGTAGCTAAATTTAAATAATGTCAGCTATAAATCCACGACCATGACCTTTCTTGAAATGAATTCCAAGTAGCTAACTATGGCTAGCTAACTCACTGATAATTATGTCTAGCAAGAAAAGGAATTCGAGTGAAGGAGATAATGAAAACCATATTTCATTACTAAATATGTCTGCATCTCTCTTACAAAAGACTCAATCGTCTTCACTGTCAGCTCTGCCACTAGAGAAACTACAGTCATCTTCTCCTACCACAACTGCTCAAGAAAAGGCTAAGGAGTCTTCATCTACTAAATCCACAAGGCAGAAAATTAAAGATGTGTTCGCACTTGTGGTCTGCTGTATAGCAATAACTTTCGTAAATGCTGCCTACTCTTTGCTGGGTCCATTCTTTCCAGATGAGGTATGTAGCTACGCACACTAGATGTCCAATCTAATGACCATCTGCATGATTACTTGGGGATTTTTTTGCCCATTATTAGCTAGCTCTACATGATAACAATTAGCAGCCTTTCTCCTAAAATTCGGTGCAGACATAAGCTATTATGGAGTGGCTGCATGACAGTTTAATTAAAATAGAACTGAGATGAGCTAGCTAGCAATGTTTGTTTCTTGCAGGCTAAAAAGAAAGGAGTCACTCCTTTTACTACTGGCTTCATTATTGGTGAAGTGGCACTAATTGTTGCAATTCTTTCCCCCATTGCCGGCATGATAGTAAGCCATATTATTATTAAGCAAACTGTTAATCAATATTATTCTCACTAGTTTCACTTAATTGGAGCAAGACTGATGGTGTTCTTGGGATTACTACTAATTGGTACTTCATATATACTCCTTGCGTAAGGACCCTCTTGAACTAGAAAAAAAATCAGATATCTTCCATGCACCATGCATGGTTTAAAAATAGCTATCAATGACCAGCAGTTACTTCTACGTGCTTTGCATGCATGCATGATAAATATTGATTTCATATAGTTTTATTGTCTTCATTCCTATCACCTGGCTCTTCATTCTGGTAACTATCCTGCTGCGTTTCCTTGAGGGTGTTGGCTCAGCTTTTTTTATAACTGCATGCACTGCATTTCTACCTGCTCTTTTCCCGAATAATGTGGGTACCATTATGGTAAGGAAATAGCTATAGTTTTCTTGCAAGTTGCAATTAATTGCATGGACTCCGATAATTATAAATACCGTATAGCGCGATATTTTCGTGGGTAAAATTTTTGTGGATTCCGTGGTTTTGAAAAATTAATACACAAGAATAAGGATTGTTCACACATCAATATTTTGCAAAACCACGAAAATTTTGACCCACGAAAAAATTTCGCTATAAGGTAACCATGTATTGCTATAGTTGTAGCTAATGAGGACAAAAATTAATTCTTGCATTGCAATAAAGATCCCATAACTTAGGGCATAAACTTAGTTAATTCATGGAGCTTGATTTCTGCAGGGTCTAATAAACATGGTTGCAGGAGCTGGATTTGCCTTGGGATATCCATTAGGAGGAGCCTTGTATGAAGTATGTGTTATTACATAAAACCCCTACTTGTCCTCCTGATGGCCACTGGCTTACCTTGTCTTTTTGCCATTGTTCGTTCAATGCCACTAAAAATTAATTACATGCACAAGCCAAAATAAGTCACTAACCCCGCCCATGCAGCTCAGTTCAATGAAGTATAAAAATGCCCCACATTAGCTACAATGGTATACATAGTTACCTATGCTACAAGACTTGAGTATAATTTTCCAAAGTTCAGAAGAACCAAGATTGATTCTATTCTGAGATCTGGCTCGCAGTTGCTACGTATATAGCTGTATAATTATAATGTTGGTGGTATATTATGATAAGATTATACTCACAGCTTGGAGGTTTTCAATTACCTTTCATTTCTGTTGGAATTTTAATACTGGTGATGGCGGCACCGTGTGTTTTATTGCTGAGGAAAGCAGGTAGGAGCTGTAGATAGCTATAGGTTACTAGGTTGAAAGTTGTTTATTTTTGTTTGTCCCATTCTTAAACAGATGTCAAGAAGATGAAGCCACTTCCCATTAGGAGCATGTGCAGTATTATATCAGATCCAATCTCCATTATTTTATGTATGAATGTGGGGGTATGCATTATGAGAGCAACAAAGTTCACAGTAGCTACATTTATTTAGTTTTCAACATAGTCATGGGTATAGCATCTCTTGGTTTCTTCCAGCCCTCATTGGAACCATACTTAGTGGATATAGTAAGTCAATCATTTCTTTTGAATTCACTTCCCCATCATAATTATATTTTGGTTTTAGTTTGGCTTAAATCCTGGACTTGTTTCCATGACAATGTTCATAGGGACTCTATTTTTTGTTCTTGCAACACTTCCTACAGGAGCAATCTCAGATAAAGTGGTAAGAGTTAAAGAGTTCAATTTTACATTGAGAATATCAGTTTAACATCACTTATTCAGCTGTGGTGATCACAAATTTTACATGCTAAATGGACCCATGCACTGCAAATGCTATAATTATGATTATGATAGCTATATCATTTTTTCAGGGTCACCGGAGGTACTTCTCTGTCATTGGAATGGCGATTATCTTCATTGGCTGCATCTTACTCTCAATTCCATACTTCACTGGAATTCCGTGAGTTAATCAGAGAGTATAAGAATGGATGGAGACTTATTATGCATATCTTCTTATGACACCACAGGCAATATTGGTATTTCCCTGTTTCATTCATAATAATTGATGTAGGAGCTGCAATTGGGACAGTTACTATCTTCCCCGACATGAGCAAGCAAGTTAGGTATGCGGGTTCAGTAGCCAGGATTTGAAGTGATAATCTGCTGTCTAGACTCCTGTTTGTTGCTCTCCTCACCAGCCTAGGCTTACTCAAGTCTCTGGCACCCTTGCTTGTTGCTATATAACTTAGGCTCACTGCAGTGCTACAATCTCTGGCACCTTGCTTGTTTTCTCTTTGCTATATAGCTTAGGCTCACTGCAGTGCTACAATCTCTGGCACTTATTTGTTGCTCTCTTTGCTATTATAGCTTGCAGTGCTAGTTCTCTCTTCACGTCCTGTTTGTGATTCGTATGTACTGTTGAATCATCAGTTAGCTTTGCAAAAATTTCATGCTGAAACAGGTAATGTAATCATTATTTATACTCATTCAGTACTGTGAGTTCCATGAAATATGAAGGAAGAAACTTGTAGCTAATTAAACCAGGTCGTATTTTGAAGACTACATTTTTCATTGCATTAATATTACTATGCCATAAGTATGTATGCAGGGGCGGATCCAGGAATATTTAGAAGGGGGAGGGGGGGGGGGGGGGGGGGGTCAGTTGTATAGTGTTAGGCATATCCACACGGATAAGCGGGTACTCAATGCAGATGGCATTCCACATCTGCCACTGTGCTTGACCGTGTCCAACGAGTTAATTATAAATTGTTATGCTAAAAATCGTATACCTTTTGAAATACTTGGTCAGTGGTTTGATGGCTGCTAGCTGCTCTCTTCATTGCTACAAACTCAGAAAGTGCATGTGCGCATGCTCAGTTTACCCAATGGTCGTCATCGAAAGAAATTGTAATCAAATCGCGCGCTTTCCAACTGTGCATGAGCTACTGCTACTAGGCAGAGGTTGGAGGGGGGGTAGTCTGGCACAGCACCGCCCACCGACTTTAGTAGGTGGTCTGATGACATACAATACAACGAGTTGTGCCGGTGGATTCTATTGCGCATGCGCGTTACCAACAGGAAGTGTCGTAGGAAGCGGTATTATAATCAGCCAGTGACATCACAGTTGTCATAGTTATTCTTAATTTAATTGGCGAGCATGGCAGGTACAATTTTAGCGTGCGAACTTACAGGAAAAGGCCCCAAGTGTTTGCGTAATTTTACGTCATTAAACGTCATTTAATGATATTCATTGATTTAGCAGTTTTCCTGCTAAACGGCACAACTCGTTGTATTATATGTCACCAGACCACTACTCAAGTCGGTGGGCGGTGCTATGCCAGACTAGAGGGGGGGGGGGGGGGGGGGGTCCTGACCCCCCTAGACCCCCCTCTAAATCCGCCCCTGGTATGCACATAATATAACTACAGGAAAAAAGAAATCAAACCGGAAGTGTTTACTCCATTCTTAGCTGGACTTGCAGCCTGTGGGGTATCTTTTGGGTGAGTTGAGTTATGACTCACCTGTCCTTATTAATTAAAGTTTCTTCCTTGCAGTGACTTTTTTGGGAATTTCATTGGAGGTTTTCTTAACCAATTTCTATCTCTTCCTCTCTCAGCTTTCATATTTGCAGAGATGATATTGGCTCAGGTATGATGTAAGCAGCTACTTGTTCGCTTGTTAGACTGTCTGTCTGTCTGTTTGCTTGTTATTATTTTTGTCTATTACGTAGTGGATAAGTCCATTAAGACTTTTTTTTTTTTTTTCCTACTACATCTACAGCCAATTTTGATTCTGGTTATGAGTGTTATTGAACAAGGAATCTGCATGATCACCTCACATTAATGTTTTGTGTAGACATTACAATGAGATACATTACAATGAGATTTGCTAGCATGTTAGACATTACAATGAGATTTGCTAGCATGTTAGACATTACAATGAGATTTACTAGCATGTTAGACATTACAATGAGATTTGCTAGCATATTAGACATTACAATGAGATATTAGTCTGACATTACAATAACAAATGTATGAGTAACAGCTCATGTTTTAGGAAGAAGAGCTTAATTATTTAATGCGTTGTATAGCTAAAAAAAATTTCTGTGAAATGAACATAGGGATGACCATTGCTCAAAAAAAAAGTAAGCAAACAAGAGTATGAAGGAAGGAAATGAGTCAATCCTTGTTCTGTATCCAGCACAACATATGTACATAATTATATCTAAAGCTAGCAGGGGTGTATCCACCACTCCGGTTGGTCCGGTTTTTACCGGATCACTTTTATACGAAACACCACGTATTTTAATCATCCATTTTTGCAAAATTCACACTAGCATAGCTTTACTGATCAAAGAAGTGGACATGGCCATCCGAAAATTTCCACACACAAGCACACCGGACCACTCAAAATTCTGTGGATACACACCCCTGTAATACTAAAATAGCCATGTAGCCATAGCTTCAGTTTCTTTTCATTGTTGGCTAGCTACAATATGTTGGCTACATTAACACCAAAATATTAGTTTTTCTGGGAATACTTCTGCATGGTAGAAAGTTTGTTCATTCGTTTGTGTGTTCATCCATTCTTTCATTCATTTGTTCATTTGTTTTTTCGTTCATCCATTCATCATTTGTTCATTCTTTAATGGACTTTTCTTAATGAATGATTTTTTCCCTTATTATCTACAGCTGGTTTTGATTCTGGCCATTAGTGTTATTGAACACTGCACAGAGGATATTGGAAACTGATCATGTTTTTGCATATATGCATATTCCTATTAGACATTTATAATGAGCAAGAATTGATGTGTGATGACTCGTGTTTTGGGGAAAAGAGCGTAAATATTAAATACAGTGAATTCAAACCTCCAAATAATAGACACACTTGGGACCCATCCTTTTATCCTTCATAGAGAGGTTGTCCTCTTTTGGGGGTTATAGAGTCTGCACTTTTAGATCGTCCTTTAATTGTTTACTCTTTCTGAGTGTCTTTTATCAGAACTTCCAATGTAATGCATTGTGTGGGATTTACACAATGTAGAGGCCACCCAAGAAAATTTGAAGAAGAAAAAACTAATCTAGAGCTTGTTACCTCTCAATGTCTATATGAGCTACATATCAGACATTAGGGACCACTTTGCTTCATACTTTTATCACTTTTTTTTTACAGTGCATGGGCAACATCAAAGACACCGCCTGTCACTGTAGCTGTAGTTAGAAGCCATCATCTAACTTCAGTTAGACGACAGTTGAGCTTGTATCCATGGATATTCTACATGTGGCTATGGTTGTATGCAAGCCACTAAAAATCATTAGATTATTGCAGTGATGGTTCGGTCCTTAGTTGGCTCCTTTGCTTCCCCGTATCATGCCACTTCATGGGTCCTGATTGATTAGAGGGAGTTCATTGTAACGTCTTGATTGTGTTACCATGATAAATATAGCTATTTTACAGACCTGCCTATTAAGATAATAATGAAGAGTATATACATATTCAGTAGCTGACTGAAATTATTAACAGTCCATTCTGTGTTGCCCCATTCCTACCTCAGCATTACACGAACTTCCGAATGAGGCTGAAGGCAAGGATCAGAACTGCCTGTATACATGGATGGTGTATGTGTGGATGTGAAGAAGAGAGTCAAGGTCAAATGCATGCATGGATGTAGTAATAAATATGACTGCATGTGCACTGCATGTGATATGTACATAATAATTATAGCTAGATAATTGGAGGCCGGAAGTTATGCAACATGCATGGGTTACGAGTATGGAATCTGAAATTAGCTATGCAAGCATGGAGTCTAACATGTAATTGACATGGAGTCTAACATGTAGCTGACATGGAGTCTAACATGTAGCTAACATGGAGTCTAACATGTAGCTAACATGGAGTCTAACTTGTAGCTGACATGCAAGCATGGAGTCTAACATGTAGCTGACATGCAGTATATACCTGTGACAAAACAACTTCTGCAAATAGAAAAGTAATAAGAGGGAAAGACATGTAAGTGTTCAAGAAACCACCAAGCATAGATCCAGCGAATTCTCTACAAAAAGGAAATTGAATTATTGCATGAATTCTGCAGGTGGAATAATAGCAATTAGTTTGACTAGCTTATTCACTTCATAATACAAAAAAGCAAGGGATCTGGTGATTTTAATCGAAAATGTAATGGTAGAAATCCTGTTTCCAGTTGATTGGGCAAAAAATTTTGATCTTAATTGACTTCTACCTGGCTAAGATTGAATTACCCCAGGCTATTGCTAGCTGATATCACTCCAGAGACAAAAGGATCGATTATGGCTTTGTCTTCATCGCTTCTTGCATATTTCCTAAAATATACAAAATATCTAATTAAGTGATGGATATATATCACATGATTTCTTCCCCTTAAGATTGGAATGAGTTCTCATTACAATACTAATTAAAAGATGTGAGAACACCTCTCCACTCTGAGATGGAGAACTAATAGCACAAACCTCTCCACCAACGATGTATAGCAGACTAGTTCTTACCAGGTTATATCGAGCAAGAAAGGATAGGCAGGCACTACTACTGAGCTGCATCCGAGACCAACAATCACAAATCCAACGGCAATGTACCAATACTTCCTGCAATGGAGATGGAAATATAACGCATGCAGTGGAGACATGACTATAGCTAGACAGCCCTAGCCCTGGCTAGGCCCTAAGAGAGCCCTAACTATACCTACGTACATACATGAGGCAGAGCTAAAAATAAGGAATAAAATCTTATTTTTAGCATGCCCCAGCCGAAATTTGAATCTCTTAGCTATTGAAACTAGCTCTGTTGTAGAGAGACTTCGAATCTCTTGCAGAGATTAGCTCTGCAGAGAGGACCAGAGACGGAAAGGCACAGTTTCTTACTGAATCACACTATCAATAGATTTCCTATAGTATAGCTATGGCTTACGTACCCCTGTCCAGTGAAGACAGGAATTGATATTATAAAGTATCCCAGGGTGACCAAAAGCAGTCCACCAATGATGAAACCTCCTTGGTGCCTCTGGAATAACAGCAATAGGGTTGCATGTGACCATACAACAAAACACAGGCACATGCAGACTATAATCTCATCAGCCAACAAACTACAGCTAATACCGTTTAACCTTGATTTCTACCTAAATGTCATACGTAGCTACTTACATACCTCTTATTCTGAATCTTACCAATTTGTCAGATATTATTCCAAATGGAAGAGTGGAGAAAAGGTATGTCAGAGCTATGATTAATAGTGTGAAGCCGACATAAGTAGGAGTGAAGTGAAACTAGAGAAATAATGAATACAATTACCAGAGCAATACATAGTCATACTGTGAACATGAGCAGAGGAAGTTTCCAATCAAAAATTTAATTCCAAAGCTCTGATTCAGTCTGAGAGCTTGCAGATGTGAGCTATATCTTAATACTCAAGTAGCTCTATCAGGATGTAGCTACTTTTTTTGTCTGTTTGTTTGTTGTTGTTGTTGTTTTTGTTCTTTAACAATTAGGACTAATCATGGCTGTTATGCTAGAAAGACTTACCTCATCAATGAGGTATGGTGCTAAAATAGGTATGATGAAAGACAGAGCTGATATCACCAACACGAAGCTCACAACTGCAAAACATAAAGCAATCTAATTGAATCATAAAAGTCCCTGGATCATGTAGACAGTCCAAGGTACAACCATTGTATTAGGAGCATAATTTTTCATACTTCAGCTCATTGGGGCTGAAATTAGCTAGAACACATAACGAATATCATGGACTTTATACAAGTGTTGAACTAAAATATTATGAAAGTCTTACATACCTACTAAAACAAACATCCCATCTGTCATAAATTTCCACACCATCTTCATCGGAAGGACTGTTTCCTTTTTCTTAGCATCTGCATTATGTATAAACATAGTGCTGAAGTGCATAGCAACGGTTAGGAACTTACTCATTTTCCCCAGCAGTAGCACACAAGGTACAGTGATCAGCAGAGTGGGAACACCAAGGACAATAAATGGAAGTTGAAAGCCTCCAAGCTATTTATAAGAACAGCCGGGGTGAGTAGAGAAAATGATATACAGCATGATTTGTTATAATATGGTCTCTCTGAGAAGTAAGTAGACCTTATGAACACAGAGGTTGATGACTGATTTGTGCCATAGCCACAGGCATATTAAATCAGCAAATCTATTAATCACTTAGTATCAGCATGTCGATGGCCCAGTATTTGTCAACCTCGTGATTGGTCAACTTCAAATGCAGCGTCTAAATATCTAACTGTGGTACATTTACCTTCGACACTTCGTGGTACTCTACACATACACTGCACCTATTTTAACTATTAATGTGAAATTGACAATGTGGCTACTCACATCATATAAAATTCCTCCTGCTGGAAATCCTAAAGAGAATCCCAAGCCTCCTGACAGTTGCAGAAATCCCTATTATATTCAAGAAAAGAGAGAGAGAGAGAGAGAGAGAGAGAGAGAGAGAGAGAGAGAGAGAGAGAGAGAGAGAGAGAGAGAGAGAGAGAGAGAGAGAGAGAGAGAGAGAGAGAGAGAGAGAGAGAGAGAGAGAGAGAGAGAGAGAGAGAGAGAGAGAGAGAGAGAGAGAGAGAGAGAGAGAGAGAGAGAGAAAAGAGTAGACACTCTGAAAGAGGACAAATCTCTAAAGGACAATCTAAAAATACTTTATATCTGTACAAAATAACCTCCAAATGAGGACAGCCTCTCTACAAGGGACAAAAGGCTGGGTCCCAAGTGTGTCCATTATTACAGTGGAGGTTCCACTGTATGTAGCTATGTAACAATTCGGTCTGGATAACTATTGTGATCAATTTCATACAGTAGCTACAAGGGGAAGCATTACCATAATGGTTCCTATGGAGTTAGGATAGAGCGTGGAGATGACCACATAGGTGGCTGTTACATGCATGGCTGTTCCAACACCCTCCATGATCCTGGTCAAGAAAGCCACCAAAATAAAGAGCCAATTTATGGGAATCAAGTCCACAAATCTAGAAAGTAAAATCGAAATGTTCTTTAATAATTATATGAAGGAGTGGCTATATTAGCTATTCACTCACCCAAGAATTGTGCAGGAACTTCCTATCAGAATGAGTCCTATCATGACGGTGAATCGAAGTCCAATGAAATTGAACTGTAACAATAAAGTACTGCAGTATATACAGTACCTACTTTTCAATCAGACCACTTCTCTGAAACCTGTCTGATTCAGACCACTTCTCTGAAACCTGTCTGATTCAGACCACTTTGTAGACATGAGACTAGACCACCTCTCTATTAAGGCCATGCACTCTGCCATTTATCTACCATCAGCACCTATTCCAACTATTTTGAATCACTAAAGAGACCACCTCCCTATTAGGTGGTTGGTTTCATTATAGCTAGACCCTGAGGTATTATTACTTACTATATAGCCCACCAATGGAGATATGATTACCACAATCAAAGAAGAAGAGCCAACGATTGCACCGATGACTGTGGGAGAAGCTCCTTTATTTCTGGCCTATATGTGGAGCAGAGCAGTGTTGAGTTGGGGGCAAGATGACCATGTATGCTTAACTCTTGTAACAAGGTTGAGTAGCTATAGTATGTGATACAATACTTCATTGTAAAGCAGGGCAGTGTCTTATTCAAGGCACATTGTGGTTCCATCACTACAATTTTGCCTGTAGTTGCAATGGGCCAGACTAGCTTCGTCCCCTCAGGCCCTCTTTTTTGGTTAAAAGGAGGGCATGGGGATGAGGCTAGGCCAGACCCCTTTACCAATACCTGCATAGGGAGGGCTATTCTACTACGACAATTATCCCTTTTACCTCTTCAGGGAAAAATGGGGCCATCAAGGAGTAAACCATACTTGTAATCACTTCTGCTGCCAAGAAAAAACCTATTGTTGTTATTTCTCTCCATCGATACTTTCGTTTTGAAGATTTCGGCTCTTCTTCAGCTTTGAATGTAGGGTCTTTAGATGGTGGTGCTTCTTGTGGAAGATTGGAGGAAGATAAAGATAACTTTTGTGGCAGAGACAGAGAAGAACTTTTCAACAAAGTGGAAGTACTCGATACCTTTTCCAGTAGAGTCTGCGAATCTGTCGATGGTGGATCGTGGGTTTCTAAGAGGGAGGGCGAAGAGTCAGGGACATGAACAGGAGAAGAAGCAAATTCTTGTAATGGAATGATATCTTCTTGATCACTGGACTTGATCTTTCTTGGTACTTTCTGAGATCTTGTTACATTCATTATGAATAGCTATAATGTAGCCTGTATACGTATTGTAGCTAAAATGGTAACATTCTCCACTGGGCTGTATTGGCTACTTGCTTTCTCCGCTTTTTAGTTGTACTGCATTGCAGCTATTGAAACAATCAGAAGTGAGGTGGGATGCTATTTCTTGAATAAGTATGAATAGGAATGAACACACTAGCATTAATAACCACAAGCATTGTTAAAAACTTCATGTATAGCTATTAATGATGCATGAACATAGGCTGAAAATTTAAAAGTGGGATGTATTTCTAACACAGATCTCTATATGTGGTCAAACCTCCAGTGTTGGATTCCCGAGCCCTAAAATATCTGTCCCTGCATGCATGAAAGAGGATGGTCTGAAGGACAAACCTCTGCATAAAGTATGCACCATTACCTCTGAGGGAATGGCAGGTCTCACTGGTGTAAGAGATTTTCACTATAACTATAGATATGTAGCTATTAACCAATTCACCTCGACTCCGAAATAAGGACACAATTCTAATCTGAACATAGCTATAACTATAGGTCTACATGGACAATGTGCATTAGCTATATATTTCATTATTATTAGCTATTTTCCAAAAATAAGATCATGCAGGAGCAAGTGCAATAGGGATAATAATTTTTTAGTTTTGTAGCCAAAAATAAATACAGCAGATAGCATAATTATATTTTTCTGATAAAAATAAAGAAACCAAGTTTATCATTATACAGGAATTGAAAATGTAGCTACTGGCCTATAATTTTATACAACAGTTTCAGCTCTATACTTGTTATATCAATTCTCCATACTTAACTAGCCATGGAGGACTAATCCAGCAAGTTTGACTACCATTTGTATGCAGAATCCTAGCATACTTGACCACAATTCACGTGCAATGCGAGATTTGATGTATACCAGTCTTGTGGCCACCAGAAAGATCAGGAAGTTGAAAGTGTAACGCATATTCCGAAGTCTATACAAGTGAATTAAAAACATGTTTATACTCTCTTAAAGCTATATATCTCGTGTCCAGTCAGCTATCATTACAGTAGATCAATATGGATCACATGGCACATAGTAATAATGATACTAGCTACATACAATGATGACATGTACACAATATTGGGTATATCTCGGGACTACGGACTAATACTAGAGATATGGTTTTTGGATTGATTTTCGGTTGTCCTCACGCTATGCATTATACATAAAGCTATTATATCGGAAAGTACTAAATGTAACCACTCCTGACCTCACATGTGCTCTTTCTTACCTTTTCATCTGTCTTCTAGCAACAGGAAGATTAGCAGGGTCCTCATTCAAGAGAAATGTCTTTGTTCCCATAGAGAATGTTCTGACGTACTTCCTCCAGTCCAACTTTGTCAGATCAAAATCAAACAATTTCTTGTCTTCTTCACTCAGCAGCGAGGAAAGCTTGGCACAATTTGTATATGTCCACTAGAGAGAGGGAAAAATCAATATTACAGCTGAGCAGAACCCTTCAACAGAACTAGAAATACACTGTAGGTCATAGTGGTATATCATTCGTACACACAATATATATTAATGATCCTTACCTTCCAGTCGTGTAGCAGAAAGTAATCCAATTGCAACACAGCTGCTTCTATCTTTCCATACAACTTCAGCATCCTATCAATTTCATAATTACACAATAAGATTTTGGTGCACTATACTATCACTTTGGGATCAAGGATTAGCCTAAAATTTGGACTGCCTGATGTTAATATATCTTATCTCAAAAGTAAAACTAATGTGGCCATGTGCAGATAAAACATTCAATATCATGGCAGGACACTATAGCATCCTGCCAACCCCTAAAAGTAAAAATCCTGGACAATTTACTGGATCCCTGGATTTTGGTTGCTAGCAGCCTTCCAGTTATTTAACCACATAACTATTACAATACTGCTGACCACAATAACTGCTATACCAATCAGCTGCTGCCTTCCCCCCCCCCCCCCCCCCCCCCCCCCCCCCCCCGTTATTTAACCACATAATTATTACAATATTGACCACAATAACTGCATGCGCTGCAGTACTGGATGGTATGGTCGTACCACCTTTCAGAGTTTTTGGTAGATGAATATGGATTATGATTGAATCGATAATATTTACGAAGGGAATTCCCTAGATCCCCCCTAGATGGTACATAGCTATGGCTACACGAGCAAAATCCCTGAACAAATAGGCTAAATCCTAGCTATAATAAAATCCTGGCTATAATATATGGCCATATCCCTGGATGATCCAGGGAAGTCCCAAATGGTTAGCAGCTATAATATAGATTTCTTATCAGACGCTGTGGCCTCCACTTCATATTTCACTTGGAAACGTACCTTGGTTTTTTGCCCTGTATTCGTAGCAGCATATCTGCACAGAAACCAGGAACAAGATGTAGTATAAAGTGCCAGAACTTCCACGCATTCCTGCACAATGACAAATACAAAATTTGAAGGCATAGTTTTGATGTTTGTTCACAGAAACTGTTACAGGTAAAAGTACAGACTAACCCTACATGGCCCTCATAAATTTTTTCCCCTTCACTTGTCATGTTCTAATGTTGCAGCTTCTTTTCATGATGACCTTGGGTATACTGAGCATGCCATAATGCAATGCTCAAGCTCCAAGACATAACCACACAATGATACCATTTTTTAGCTGTATAAACTACTGGTCACAACTTCATGGTACGTAATTTATGGTTTACACACGGAAAAAAAATAAAAATTGCGTGGCTCATTCTTTAGACCAAGCCACTCTGTGCTCAAAGAAATCACCCAGGTCTATGTACACTGTGACTAGGCTTAGATAGATTATGCCAGCATAATTTTGGGAATAATTGGGACATCCTGGAATCAAGCATAATGCCAGAATAATGGGGCATATTTTGAGCATAATGAGAATAATTGGAGCTTCTGCAAACCTGAAAACAAAGACTTCTGTCACTCTCTACTGCCTGAGATGGTTTCTTGTTACACTGTGACAGTGTCTAGCTATATCGATACCTAAGACCTGAATCATTAATATGGACAACTACATGCAGCTGTTAGTTTATGGCAATGGCTAAGCTACTTCTAGCTCTGCTACTGCTACTGGTGGACTGGGGAAGCATAATCATTAGCTTATTTAATAATAATAATAGTGGGAATAATTGGTGTATTTTAGGGAATAATTGGTGCATTTGAGGGAATAATAGGTAGCATTTTGGAGCATTGTGGAATAGAATAACTTACCTAAGCCTAACTGTGACCCAGTAGAACAAAAGGTTTGTGTCAACTGTGGTTTTAAGACCTCTGGCTTTGCAAGGCAAAGGTGACTGTACAGCGATCTTGCAACAAAACCAAATTTACATAGCCTCCATTCAAGCCCAACTCCAAAGCCACTTGAAGGAAGGCTATGTAAATTTTGGTTTTGCAGTTCTGGATTTCCTGTTGCAAGATCACTGCAATATGCTGTATAACTAGCTGTAGTTATACTAAGTGTGTACAGTTGTAACCCACTATGTCAGATTACTAAGTTCACATCACCTCCAAATGGTCTGTCATTTTTATGGCTCATGTACTTATGAAGAATTCCCATTTTGATCAAGTACTTACTGAGGTCGACATTTGATGACATAAGGTCTTCTGAAAACTTCATCAAATGGATTACTTGTGTATGACTCTACCACTAAATTATCTGAAAGGAAGAATACAACTTGGTCATGTACGTCACAGAAAATTAATGGGCAATGAATTTCAGTGTACATATCACAGTTAGTGTTTGATATAAAGTAGAATTGTCTGGATATTGTAAAATCCGTTGACCAGACAAAATCCTGTAATACAATCCTAATATCCTGTCAGGTTTATTTCAAGCACTGCATGGAGTATAGTGACATCTGCTGAACTCTAGCTTATGTATGTCTTATTAAATCGAATCCTATGATAACAGTGGAACCTCCAAATAATGGACACATTTGGGACCCAATTCTTTGTAGAGAGGTTGTCCTCTTTTGGAGGTTATTTGTGGATATACAAAGGTATTGTCCTTTGTTTAGAGTGTCCTTTATCTATTATTACAGTATCTCACATAGTTCGATCCACTTGATTGGGTTGGAAGCACCACAGGTATACTGGTAGATGATGGGTTGTGTGGGAGGTTTCAACCCTGTCAGCCACCCAATGGAAATGATGGCATTATTGATCAAGTCCACAGGCACCATGTCCGCTTGACCATTCTCTTCTGTTCTCAAAACTCGCAGCAACCCTTTACCGATCTAGGGATGGAGCAAACCACATGAGCATATAACAACTTAGTAAACTCTATTGATATATAACTGCTATAGCTAACTTTCTCAATTCTTGATAAAATTTCAAATTTCAAAAACCAGTTCATCAGAGTGGGTGGTCGGTTCTCTGCTGGTGTTTGAATGCGAAATTTGGTCAAGAATTGAGAAAGTTAGAGCAGATATAGCGAATGATCAATGGATCAATAGAATGCAAATAGACTCATGTAGAATATCCAATTGTCAGAGAGACATAGTTCTAATCACATTGCAATAACTATTGCACTTACTGCAACAAAGAGACCAGTGGGTCCATGGAGACAATCCACCCAACCAGGATATGGTTCTTTAAAACTCCCTCCCACGATGGACGGTCGGACAATAGAGAGGGGAAGTCCCTTTGCTTCGTTGGCCAAGACGTACTCCGCCAGTGATTTGGTGTAGGTATAAGTATTGGGACGCCCCTCGAGCATGGTGGGAGATATTGCCTCCAGCTGCTCATCTGTCATCCAACTGCACAATAAGCAAGAGGATATACAGTGAACTCCCTCTAATCCATCAGGACCCCTGAAATGAGGCCACCCCTGTATTCAGGACACTTTTAAAAGTCCCAATGTATACATCATAATATAAATCCACCCCTGAAATGAGGTCACCCCTCTAATCAGGACACTTCTGCTGGCCCCAAAGGTGGACAGATTTACACTGTAGCTATTATTGTTAGATGAATCTGAGAGATTTCACTTTTAAGTTATATCTGTGACAGTCCCAAATTTATCTTATTTCTGTTAAAATAGTCATTTCAAATGTGCTTTGATGGAATGGTTGCGAACTTCTGTCGTGTGTTATAATAATGGTTGGACTATATCATTCAGTTCCAAGGCTAAGTGGTCAAACAATGTCATTGTTTGACTTGTAATAATATGCATCAGGGTCAAAAACTGCTGGGATGCCAAGAAGCCATGGAGATGTTCACTCTTCCTTTCTCTAGGTTGGCAAAGGATTTTAACAGAGCAGTATATGGCCATAGCTAACATCTGGATGAGTAGGTGGGGATCTGGGAAATGCCCCCGGTATAATCTAGGCAATGCCATGTAAGTTATTGCACACACACACACAGCAGTGCCTCCAGCCATGTAAGAGACCAGGGAAAGAGAGTTGGCACATGCAATCACTACAATGAAGAGGAGAATCCTGATATTCCCATTATATTATAGGCTCTAAAAATATGAATCTAAGATAATAGTACTGGAAAGAACATATCAGATCAAGCAGAGCCTTCATATGTATAGATGCTTACACACATCAATGATACAGGTGCAGCAGGTACATCAAGGTTCTTGTTGGGTTCTTGGTTTTGTCTACTATGGAATGCTTTGATCTTTCATTTGTCATATCATTGTCATGTATAGAGGTGGCTCTTCACACCGTGAATTCACTATAGGTTCTCTCCTTGACTGGTACCACTTAAGTGATATAACTCCCGGTGACCACTATCAGCAGATAGCTACGCTACTTATACAGAATTCATATTACAGCCTTTGAAATTCCTATTACATAAGAAGCCCGACCAGACTACTCAAACTACATGATTCCACACGAAAACTTGTCTGTTGGAATCTCTCAACATGCAATTTAAATATAATTATGTGTGACTATTTATGTACGTAATTTATAACACCCTCTAGAATTATGTGGCTGACTTGTCTATTACTACATACACATGGTAGGGCTGCATTTAGGGGGGAGCGGGAGCTCTGGTCAATCCCAGTAAAAATCAAATCTGCTGCTTTTTATCAAACTTGCTGTCAACAGTTGGACTACCTCCACCCACCCAACCATTTCTTTAGGTCTACACAACTGATTGCTATAGCCCTAGGACTGAAATCTGGTGTCCTGCTGTCTAATTTGATCAGGTATTCTAAATTATGTTAGCCCCTCCCTCTCCCCCCCCCCCCCCCCCCCCCCCCCCGAAGCAGCCTTTTGTCCCCCTAAGTCTGCACTGATAGCTTGACTCAATAAGCCTGGCCTGAGCACATAATTCCTCACTGAAACTTCTCTCTGCTACTGACTTACTCAAGAAGGTCTATGACTTTGTCAGGGTGGACTTTGGGAGGGTAGATGATCTCGTCAATGGTGTCTGTTCTGTTGCAGTGAGCATAGGCAGTAGAAGTGTGCACTATTGACTATAGAAAACAACATTGAATTTTTGAAGCATTCTATATCTCAGTGTAGAGTTATAGAGAACCTGTATATAGAGTAAGGGCAGATGAGAGAAAGAGTTTTTACTTTGTATAGTATTATGACCTTTGACCTGCCATCCCTGAGCTATATGCTCTCTCTGATTTTATGTGAAGGGAGAGAGAGAGAGAGAGAGTGGAGAGAGAGAGAGAGAGAGAGAGAGAGAGAGAGAGAGGGAGGGAGGGAGGGAGGGAGGGAGGGAGGGAGGGAGAGAGAGAGAGAGAGAGAGAGAGAGAGAGAGAGAGAGAGAGAGAGAGAGAGAGAGAGAGAGAGAGAGAGAGAGAGAGAGAGAGAGAGAGAGAGAGAGAGAGAGAGAGAGACCACAAAGGAGTAATTTGAGTTAAGATTATTCACAATCTATGTTGGGGTTCCCTCGCAAGTCCAAATAAAGTAAAATCACATTCTATCCCAGCTATGAATAATCTTACCACTAGCTTTTTCATTTCTCTGCTCAATTTTATCAGCTCTTTAACTGCTACCACATTCAGCGTAAGTGATTCTCTGCAAGTGATGGAAGCACTTATAATGTAAAATATACATGTCCCTATGCTCAGCAAATAATGCAAGCCTTAGTAAACTACTCAAGTCTACTCAGTAAACTCTCATGTCTCTACTCAGTAAACTATATGATGCTCACAAGTCTACTCAGTAAACTATGATGCTCATTAAACTGTAAGTTTGCTATGCATATCATTATTAGCTATATAGTATGCAAGCTGCATACCAACATACCTCAGAGGTGCATCGAATTTGACAGTAGCTGCTAGATGGATGATGATAGAGATGTTATTAATGAGCAGTTTTCTGTCCTCCTCTCCGATCCCCAACTGGGGTTTGCCCAGGTTTCCAATGATGGGCACCACCTTGTCTAATAACTCTGGCTTTGATTCTCGAATTGTATCAAAACACTATAGAATTGAGAATAAATGTATGAGGTTTTGATATCTCAAGGAGTAATGGAGAGAGAGAGAGAGAGAGAGAGAGAGAGAGAGAGAGAGAGAGAGAGAGAGATCATCATAAAATTTATAGCCCTTGAGGTACCTTTACTATGATAGCATGGATACATAATATCAACTGAAATCCATCTGAAAGATCAAAATATAAACTTTCTTTATGTATGTATCAGTGTATTTACACAAAATTAAAGCAAACATATGGGCCCTTGGGTGTTGAATGAGTGCGTTTATTGTTTCAGTATGTTACGCAAGTGGTGCAGTACGTGGAACATCTCGCTTTAAGATCAGATTAAGTGTCCTGATGAGACAGGTGTCCTCATCTCCCTATTAAGGCCACTCCACCATGTCCTAACTGCACCCATTCCACATCCAGTATAACAGTGCAAAAAACAACAACAATCTTTCTGTTGCAGCACTACCAGGATACCTATCTAATCAGGTCTGAGGTTGAATGGGTGCTATAACTATATCTCATCACAAGGTATAATGGTTTGATTTATTGCCAATAGTTGAGCGATCATCATATCCCTCAGGAATGCAAGCTAAGCTGAGGGACACACCTCAATGTATGTAGACACATTATGGCCAGAAAACAAGTGTCCTAATTAGAGAGGGGTGTCCTCATTTCAGGACACATCTAAAAGTGTCCTAATTAGAGAGGGGTGCCCTCATTTCAGGACATGTCTAAAGTGTCCTAATTAGAGAGGGGTGTCCTCATTTCAGGACACGTCTAAAGTGTCCTAATTAGAGAGGGGTGTCCTCATTTCAGGACACATCTAAAGTGTCCTAATTAGAGAGGGGTGTCCTCATTTCAGGACACGTCTAAAGTGTCCTAATTAGAGAGGGGTGTCCTCATTTCAGGACACATCTAAAGTGTCCTAATTAGAGAGGGGTGTCCTCATTTCAGGACACATCTAAAGTGTCCTAATTAGAGGATGTCCACATTTAAAGGATGAATTAATATTAACTATTACATCCACATAATATGGGACTAATATCAAAGTACATGTTGTTTGTTTGTTGTTGTTGTTTACCTTGGAATCTAATATGCCCTTCACTCTCTCCTCTGCTGTTTTGTCTCTCTTTGGACGAATCAGAATCATCACTCGTCCGACATCTGGAATATCCCTCAAGATCTTCTCCAGAAGACATTTTCCCAAGAAACCTGTTGCCCCAGTAATGAATACATCTCTGTGAGCGTAGAAATCACACACAGATATTAGTTCTTCTCTTCTCCTACTCTCCTCAGACATTCCTGTAAATTGAAGTCGGAATTCAGTGAGTGAAAAAGCAAATTTGATAACTACTCAGATATTCATTTTTGTCACATTAATATTTTTAGCCCCAACTCAGGGAAGTGAGGGGGGAAAGGAAGGTGAGGGGAGAGAGAAGTGAGGGGGGAAGGATGGGAGAGGGAAGTGAGGGGGGAGGGGAAGGTGAGGGGAGAGAGAAGTGAGGGGGGAAGGATGGAAGAGGGAAGTGAGGGGGGGGAGGGGTAAGGGAGAGAAAAGTGTGGGAGAAGGGCCAAAAAGGTCAAAAACAAACACTTGGTGATGAGATTTTTCCCCCTATACAATAAGATTACTAGTGGGGCTGAAATTTTGAATGGAGATAATCCAACCATTACAGAACACATGATTCATCAAAGCATATTAATTTTTGAGCTATGGCCTAATTTCTGTTACTAAAATACCCTAATGCATTAGTTGCCATGGTTACCCTGGTGTAGGAATGCCTTAGTGCTATGTGTTGTTTATGCTTAGCGCCATAAGACAGTATATGGTTCTTTGCCTTCATATTGCTAGTCAGGATGCCTTCTTGCTATTTAATTCGCCCTCTGAAATAAGGACACCTCATCTATAAAGACATCTTGGTTATTGGATGGATGACCAGAGGAGGTTTAAGGATGAATAGTAAGATATAGCTATTTAACCTCAGTGCCTCAGTGACTATTAAGACATTCATGGTCATATAAAATACACCACATCAATCCACAGATTAGAGAGGTGACCTTATTGCATGCAGGAGTTGCACACATGTCATACACAGACTCACAGTGGCAAATCCAAGTAGACTCTCCATAAACCTATGGTTCACCCTTTTGAAGCTAATATTAACAAAGTCATGCCCTCTACTAGACCAGATATACATGGCTGGGTGTGCATGCCACCTCTAACAGACCCTAGCTACAATAAAGAGGTGATAGGAAGATGCTAAACTCGGGGTGAATAACGTGAGAACACTTCAACCTTAGCTGGTTGGCTGCCGATCCCACAGCTAGCTACCTATCTATAGGGTTTCGACTGGTTCGCCTCACTAGCTAGCCAATTGGCTAATTTTGCTCACCTGTAGACTAAAGAAGCAGTAGAGCAGTAGAGCAGACTGGGCTGGGCTGTGGTTGTCTTCCGACACAAATGGGTGTGTCCTCCTGTGACCTTTTCATCTCAGCAGAAAGGTCATAGGTCATATCCGCGCGCATTTTTTATTATTATGCGAGGCCGGCTATGATAGTGACGACCTTTACCCCCTTTTCTCTAAGGACAATGGAGGTTGCTGTATCTTCTTTTCTGACAGCTCTCTGCGTTGTTATAGCGTATTTAGTTAACAGCACGGTACAGGAACCCTATATGGTTAGTAGCTGCCAGCAATGATTCTTCATATTCACCATTCTCAAAATCAAACACACCACTTTTTCCTTTCAGGACGAGATTTTTCATGTACCTCAAGCTCAGCATTACTGTTCTGGGAACTTCAGCTACTGGGATCCGATGATAACCACACCCCCTGGACAGTATGTGTAAATCCTCTCCATAAGATCAAAGTGTCCTCATCAAAAGGTTCCACGTAGTTTGATCTATATTATTATTTCTGTAGGTATTTCATTAGCTTGTCATGGATTTACCCTTTATCGTTTGTCCTTCGTATACCAGTTGCTGACCTTTGCACTCTGACCTTTCTACGTGCGCAGAATGTCATGTTCACTGTGTTCCTGTTTCTAGTTCTCTGTCAGCTAATGAGGAAAATTCATGGCATGAACTCAACATGTGAGTACAGCTAGTTGGAGCCTCTCCAAGTACGCTAATGAATTGACAAGATTTCTGTCCATTAAGCCACAGCTAGAGAGAGGTTGCTCTCTGTCTCTATATTTTTACAATGAGTGGACCCTTTCATATAACTTTTCCCCTTCCCCAAAGAGTCCAACTGATACGGTGAAACTGCCCACACTTTGTATGGAGTGTCAGTGAGGATTATAACTCCCAAGGGCTAATCCTCACTGAGTGTACATACTTTTGTTTAGAGTATAATTGTCTTCTTTTGGAGGATTTGTTGAGAGGTTTTGTCTTCTTTACTGATTGGAGGTTCCACTGTATTGCAGATTCTTCAGTTTGCGCTCTCAATTTGTCTCTTTTCCCTGTTCTCTTTTTCTTTTCGTTCCTCTATTATACGGACGTTGGGGCCACCCTGCTCGTCCTCTACGGCTACCTCCTGGCCCTCAAGGACCGTCACATAACAGCTGCCATGGTATGTAATACTGTTTATAGCAGAAGGAAAAGATCAAGAAGTGTCTGGGGTACTGGAGTAGCTAGTGGGTTGTTGTTGTTGTTGTTGTTGTTGTTGTTGTTGTTGTTGTTGTTGTTTTTGAATTAGCTAATATACAAAAACAAATAGTCAATTTTAAGATTCTTACCCTACATTAATTTCATACAAATAGGTAAGGATATCATGGTGTCTCTTTTATTTGTGCAGGTACTCTTTCTCTCTGTCTGTTTCCGGCAGACCTCCATAGTGTGGTTGGTGTTCGTAGCTGGTACTGTGGGAATCAGAGCACTTCAAGAATCTGATATTAAAAATGGTGGGCTCAGTAGCTACATCATAATTGTAGTGCTGCTGATAATACAGATAAATAAGGGCCTGTGCCTTTTTATCCATTCAGTAAGAGAAGGTAATGCTAGCTTTAGCTACAACTAGTGGAGAGAGAGAGAAAGAGAGAGAGAGAGAGAGAGAGAGAGAGAGAGAGAGAGAGATCTTTTCCTCCATGCCATGCTGTAATGTTCCTCCCTCTACCACACACATACATACAGGCACTCACAGAAGTGGTGTCAAGTATTTCTGGACTGTTCTCGTCTCTCTACTCTCGCACACACCCCTCCTTCTCCTCCTCCTCTGGCCATACCTCCTGACAACATCCCTCTTCCTTGCCTTCGTCCTCTGGAATGGCTCCCTAGCCCTTGGAGACAAAACCCATCACTCACTCTCCTTCCACCTTCCTCAACTCTTCTACTTCTCCGCTTTCACATGCTTCTTTTCTGCCTCTCACTTGATCCTCGACATAAAGAAGCTGCGTGCAATGGCCACGATTGCAATCCAGAGATTCAAACTAACTCTTTGTCTTCTTCTGCTCCTTGTAGTTTTATTTGGTGTAGCTGTGCATAATTTCACGTGAGTTTTTGCCATGATCTCATTGGACCGTTAGCTACAGACAAAAAATAGCTAGTACTGTAGTTTTAAACAAATAGACTATATAATCTGATTGGTCAGTTCATTACTATGGAGCAGAATTAGAGTCGAGATTTAATGTATTTTTCATACTGCATAAAAAATAAATGGTTGGTTTACTGCAGTGATCATTGCATGATACATTGACTAATTCTGCTCCATACACTAAGATTCTTTTTTTTTTCTTTTTTTTTTAACAGTTATGAACATCCATACCTCCTGGCAGACAACAGGCATTATCCCTTCTACCTGTGGAAGAACATATTCAGAAGGCACACTGCAGTGAAGTACATGTTGGTCCCTGCTTATGCAATAGCAACCTTCTTCATGTACTTCAACCTTTGTAAGTAGCTGGCAATAACTAGGTATTACCCTAGTCTTGCGTAGCTGGCTATGTGAGACTAATATTATCCCTGCAGGGCTAAGGGGGACAAAATAGCTGTCCTGCTATTCCGACCTCCTCCCTATCAAGGCTCCTTGTTTCTGGCATTACATTAAGCAGGTCTCATTTGTAGCTTCATACACAGGCCTACTTATTTTGCAGAGCAGAGGGGGGAAAAAGTTGGCCTGGGTACGAGACTAGTCTCTTTGTAGCTACTCCTGAAATAATAATCAGAACACTCTTTGGTTCAATAGCTAGCTAGTTAGAGAGGTTTCTCTGTTATATACTAATGTCTCTGTATACACAGCTTACAGCAATGGCCCTCTCTGGCTTCTGCTCTACTTCATATCCTGTTTCGTCTCTCTGGTCCCTCAGAAGCTGATTGAATTCCGATACTTCATTCTCCCGTACCTCATATTCTGGATCCACTTACCAAAAGACCAGAGTGCTTCATTGTTGTTTTCATTGGTGGTCGAGCTGGTTTTCAACAGTGTTGTGAACTGCATCACCCTCTGGCTATTTTTATATCGGCCTTTTCATTGGCCAGACACGACTAACTGGCAACGATTTATGTGGTAGCAAGATTATTGGTTGAATTGTATATGACTTTTTCATTTACCTGTGCAAAAATTATATAATGGTTGAAAGATGCAGGTAGCAAACCACCAAACTTTTACATATTCAGATCAGCTATTTTCATAAGTTATGAGCATCAGTTCACCTCATTTACTCAGGTGACAGGCTTAGCAATAAGCCAGCCCTCCAAAAAATACAAAATACATTATGAGCGAAGAGAGCCCACACACTAATCATGTTAAGGTTGCGCATGCGCAAAATGCTTTGCTCGCCCCATATGCTAAAGTGCAGCGCGGGTTGCCTCCTACTTTTATAGGACAACATGTGGCTCTGAGCACGTTGGGTTTGAAAGTACATTCCATTGCCGCGCACGTGACATAATACACAATAGCAATGTTAATACACTCTGATTTATTATAAATGAGTATCAATCCTACTTGCAGCCAAGTTCATGCCAAAACATATAAATTAATGGTGATATAATTACAGCTATCACTATAATGATTATCATTTCCTATAAGTTATCACTTCAAATGTTGAACTGCCTGTTGGCTGAAAACTGCTGCCTGCAAGTATCATCATCCGAGCTAAGGTATCCACTATTCTGTTGTGGACCTCGTGATCTGCACACCAAAAAATATATTACTGATCCTCCAAAGCTGATCAGTGAAAAATTTCACGTGCTGGTATTTATAAGGCCCACAGTTTTTCACTAAGCAAATCATAAGTTTATTGGGTAAAGTAGAGCAGTATGCAAGTAAAGAACTAAAAGTGATTTTCATCCAACTAACTTGCCTTCTTGTCTTGTTCCTGGTGGACTGTAGACTGTCCTGTTTGGGGTCCCATGTCCGGCTAAAAGGGAGTGGGATTCGCACATTGGAACCCTTGGAATCGGAACCCCCCGCCCCCTTGTCCCTGCTGTAGTGCTTGGGGAGCGAATACGTCTTGGTCCAGTCAAGTTTCTCATCCCTTTTCTGGCAACAGGTGCAGCCAAGGAATTCGCCAGCATTAGCAAGGATACCACGACTGCAATTAAAACAGAACGAATACACATCTGTTCATAATTTGGCTCCTCAATATTCTTAACAGACTCCTTCTCTCTATTACTCTTCTTACTTACTGGAACGGATTTGTTTTACTGAAGTGCTGGTATTTGTATCTATTCCTCAGTTCATTTGTAGTCACACCTTGACAGATCATCTAAAGATATTTCAAAGCAAAACAAAAAATGTTAATCTCTCTCTCTCTCTCTCTCTCTCTCTCTCATGTGTGTGTGTGTGCACGCTCTCTCTCTCTCCTTCGCTCACCTGAAACAATTGCACTATGAGTAGAATATAGACCCACATCAAGTGGATCGAGCACATGACCATGATGAATCCCACCCAGGGGTCAACCACCACATAGTGATAAGCCTTCACAAAGAAGTTTCCGTGATCAGCAGGATAGAAAGTGAAGACATCTGCAAGGAGAGATTATAAAAAAATAAAGACATCTGCAATAAAAGTAAAGACAATTGCAAGGGAAGAGATACAGTTATGCATCTAGAGAGTAATTGTTATGACAAAGCTCACTAAAATTCAGTGTTTCTACAGATGCTGGATTTCCAACCAAATTTTGCTATCAAACTGGACCACTTATTTCCACTGCACTTTCACATCTCACTGATGCATATAATAACCTCCTAAATTATTACCAAAGAATGAAACATGACTGAATAGAGGTCCAAGGGTCCTCTTCAACCCCCCCAAACTTACACTGCACACTCGCTCGCAGACCCCATGTGAGCATCACCAAGAGACACAAAAGGTAGAGGAGAAAAATTTTGTGATTCTTGAGACCAATGCAGTTACTGACCCACGGACAGTGGTGGTCGAACCTGGCCACGCACCGGTCACATGATGAACAGTGCTTGGAACGCAAGGGACGACGGACCTGGAGAGAGAGGAGTGGGAAGGGGCTAGGGACAAGTGCTAGTGCCAATTCATTATGGATCTAATTTAGTGATGCCTGAATTTCCATAAAAGAGAGATTCATTTTTCACGTACAAGACATGTGGTACAAAAGGAAGACTCGGTATACTCTCCTTTCTCACATAACTCCATCAAAACCTGTAAAGAGGGAAAGGGAAGTAAAGGAGGGAGAATGTAAAGTGCTTGAAATGAGGCAACAATAGTGTTTGAGTAATAAAATTATAGTCCTGGAATTGCCACTCTTCAAATTAATGTGAAGCTATAATTATGTTGTTTGTTGTTGTTGTTTTTGTTTACTTTTGTTGAAATTTACAATAATTATTTTTTTCCCTATGACTACAAAGACTTTCTTATTCACTCACCCTATGGACTTCTTGTATATTCCGACTTCTCGGAATGACCCCAGGGTCACTCCTGTAGGTCTTGTAGAAGATAAAGACGGTGAAGAAAGTAGCAAAGTGCATCCACCAGTAGTGGACCAGAACTCCAGTGGGCTGGAAAAACACTATGGCTGTGTAATACAGCCAGAACTTGGTACCCACCACGATACCAAAGATCATAGGACTGTTGTTAGGCATCACTGGAAGATAGAACCTGAGAGAGAGAGAGAGAGAGAGAGAGAGAGAGAGAGAGAGAGAGAGAGAGAGAGAGAGAGAGAGAGAGAGAGAGAGAGAGAGAGAGAGAGAGAGAGAGAGAGAGAGAGAATAGTTAAAGATAAAAAAGACAGTAAGACGTTACAATTTCCTTACTCCACAAATTTCCTTGTTACGAATCCAAGGAGAGTGGTGATGATCATGTAACTCCACCAGTTCGGTGCCAGCACACCTGCCCACGCTAGCATCCCCAGCAAGAATACCGGATACAGCAACATAAGCCACCACACAAATCGCTGAGTCAGCAAAATAAGAAACAGTTGGTAGGGATCATGAAGTTGGCAACGCATCACAATTGGGTATGAGTCATCATTACCACAAACTCTTCAAAATGATACTATTGGGAAAGGGTCCTCAGTATTAAAAATTACAGATACCTCATTCTTTGTGAGGTGCTCCTTGATGCCTCGGGGATGCTGTTTCTGCCGTGCCATGAGAATCTGGTCCATCCCAAAACTGTTTTGGTTCTCCATGGCAAGATCATAAGGGGTCTTACCCTGCCAATTAAAGAATACAGTCAATCCACCCCTAAAATAAGGACCCTTTCAAATCATGTGGTCCTAAAAGTAACTAGATTCCAACTTTTTATTGCAGTGGGACAGAGAAAGGAGTAAAGGCTCTCATATTTAAAGGTGTCCACATCAATTATATTAAGGGAGTCCTCTGCATAGGAATATCGACCGACTGTGGAGACATAAGACTCACATCTTTGTTTTTGACCTCCAGGGGCGAGCCTGCCTCTATGAGAACTCGAGTAGCCACAAAGTTGAGGTTAGTGGCGGCATGGTGCAGGGCTGTGTTGCCATTCTTGTCTGTGGCACTCATGTCTGCTCCGAGAGACACCAGAAGACGGCTGGTATCATGGCTAAAGGGGATTGGGTGTATGTATGAATTAGGGAAACTAGAATTTAGTATACTGGACAAATACTGGATTAGTATACTGATGAAAATTATATTAAGAATACTGGAGAATACTAGACTTAATACCTAGTTTACTGGGAGAATACTACCATGGGATATGAAGATATAATTATTGCTTTATCTCTGCACATGTGGATATAATATTGCAGTATCTATAGATGTATTCATTAGTGAAAAGGAAAGTTATTTCACATGATTATGCATACAACTTCATATAAACATTAATATTAACTTAGAGATAGCTGCTCTGCTGATCTGCATACCTTCTGTTTGCTCGAGTGGCTGCATGCATAAGAGGAGTCCTTCCTTCAGTGTCCCTACAGTCAATGAACTGAACAAAACAACAAACAAGAAAAGTCACTCAGGCTACTTTACCACTTGCAAGAGCTTTATATTCCTTACTATTGGAGTACGACAAGATATGTAATATGCTGTGATAGCAGTGAGGCCGTATTGAGCTGCAATGTGGAGACAGTTTATCCCTTCACCATCTATGATCTCTGCTAGAGCTCCATACCGCATCAGGTGAACCACCATAGCTAAGTGGCCTTGCCTAAGGAAATAAAATCAACAGCTCACCTCTTCTAATTGATGCCCACCTATTCTAAATAGTGCCCACCATTAGTGAATATCCAGAGCCATATGCTATTGCACAGGAGACTACCCCAATGGCATTTACATCTGCCCATGCTATTCCTAATTGGTGCCCACCATATTTAAATAATGCCCACCTGACATGCTATTTATTCATCATGCATGATGGTATCCATAATTTCTAATTGGTGCCCGCCAATTCTAAATAATGCCCACCTAGTAGCCCAGTGTATGGGAGGAGACTTTAGCTCTCCCCCTATGGCATTTACATCTGCCCCCTTCTGCAGAAAGTAAGATACCACTGGTATCCGGTTATTGATGGCTGCCCAGTGCAGTGCTGTGATGTTCTCCTGGTCACCCTTGTTCACATCAACTCCCTCTTTCTCAATTAGCTCACGACACCTAGGAGAGGAAGAGGAGGAAGATTGTTTGGTGGAAATGTACAACCTTGAGCCAATAACCAAATAACATACTGCTACCTTTCCAGTAATCCGTATTGGGCAGCCTCTACCAAGTTGTACATTGAGGGGTCTCTTTTCTTTTTCACAGGTTTCCCTGCGGAGCTCCCCGTGGAAGTGTCATGCGACCCTCCAAGTTTGTCCTTAGTGCCATCATTCTTGGATTCAGACTAGTTTATTGAAATCAAGTCAACATGTAACTGATTGTACACCTCAGTGATTGCTCCCCTTTAATTAATAATAGCAGCTAATTAGAATACCTATTAACTTTCTTACCCCAGGATCTGTATCAGTCTCCGAATCCAATCGGACATCTTCTAAACTCATAGCAGAAGTCTAGTCGAGAGTTCAAGTTAGAGTATAGACACGTTATCTAATTTCGGGTATTTAGAAGGAAATTTCGAAAATGGCAAATTTATTACCAAGATCAGCTACTGCTGCTAGGCTTTCACAGCCTCCTCCTGAATGGAGTTTTCCGCCACAGCATAGGCGTAGTCTTCCCGTGGCTCAACTGACCACCGTAGAAAGTACTAAGGCTGTGACTTGGAAGGACTTCGATCAACTTAAATTTGTCGCTCCTCTTTCACCTGACCACACCTGTCAGATATGTATGAAAGTTTTACGAGGGCCCCAAGCCACTGAATGCTGTGGTCAGCATTACTGTAAATCTTGCCTGGAGACGTGGTTTGTACAATCGCAACAAGGCAATATTTGCCCTCATTGTAGGCAAGTTAATTTCAGATATATTCTTTACAAACCATTGCAACGTAAAATTGATGAGCTGATGGTGTATTGTCCCAACCATGGAAAGGGTCAGGGTTGCCCAAATACTATGAAGTTGAAAGACCTCGTTTCTCACATGTCTACCACCAATCCTTCAGGATGTGACTATATCACTATAATGTGTCTAAATAAGTGTGGATCTACCTATTATCGTAAAAATGAAGCAAACCACTTAAACAACAAATGTTCAAAAAGAAAAGTGGCTTGCCAGTATTGTAATATTGAGGTTACATATGATTCATTGCACAATCATCACTCACTGTGCGACAACTATCCACTATCTTGTCCCAGGAAGTGTCAAGAGAAGAGTTTTAGACGAGCAGAATTAAAGAAACATGAAGACGAGTGCCCAAATATGCCAGTGAAATGTCCTTTTTATGAGGCTGGATGTGAATATAAGTTGACAAGAAAAGATCTAAAGAGTCATGTGGAAAATAATGTCGTTGCTCACACAACAAAATCCATGACCTTTTTTAAAAATGAGATTGATGAACTAAAATCAAAAGTCTCAAGAGCAGCCGTGAAAATCATACAAGCCACAAATCAATTACAAAATACTAGTGGCCACCAACCTCATGTCATGAGGTCACTTCAATCAGCTCTTCTGCTATTGACTGATCCTCAGCTTGATTTCCAAAAGGATATAGCATTTTGCTTTCCACAAGATGATATCAAAGTGTGGAGAACATTACCATTTGTTGTTCCTCTTGGTCATAAATTTATGGTAGAAATTTCTCAAGATACTTTCCACACATGTGCAAGTTTATTTTTACTAAAGGGTGATCAGCTTAAATCTCAGGCTAAAATGGATAAAGGCATAAAAAAATCTCTTTATGATCATGCCCCCAAGCAAGGGTTGCTAAATCTACCACCCTCATCACCACCCCTTTTTAAATCACAGCCTAAAATGGGTAAAGACATAAAAATCTCTCTTTATGATCATGCCCCCAAGCAAGGGTCGCTAAATCTACCACCCACTTCTACCTTCTCATCACCACCTGGCTCCCTTTTTAAATCACAGCCTAAAATGGATAAAGACGTAAAAATCTCTCTTTATGGTCTTGTCCCCAAGCAAGGGTCGCTAAATCCACCACCTATCCGATTTGCTGAACCACCACCTGGCCCCCTCCCATTTGAGGGTTATCAGCTTAAATCACAGCCTAAAATGGATAGAGACTCTCTTTATGATTATGCCCCCAAGCAAGGGTCGCTAAATCCACCACCTGGCCTGGGGACACCTACCCTCCCATTTGAACCACCACCTGCTGAAGACGTTATGTTTGAGTTTGATGAAGCTATAGATCCCTGTCAAGAGGCACAACGAGAAGTCAAGAAAATCATTTATACTAAAGCTATCAACTCAGTGAAATGCATAAAGGTCAGTTTGATTCACCAAACAATCCAACTTACACGCAAGCAGGATATATCAAATCAATTACCCCAATCATCACAAGTTGCATGTTCAGCAGTGGTGCAGTGGCAATGTGCTCACTGTAATGCTCGACTTGCAGACATACCACACGCAGCAATCATTATTTGTATGCAGTGCAGAGAAAGCCATACGGATTGAATTTTTGAACTAATCAGTCTAGTTGCCACCGTACATCTGGTTTTATTTTGGTAATATAATTTCACTTACATGCTCATCACATGGAAATATACTGACACTGGGATACTTTTTATGACCTCGTATCTCTGGATTCTCCCAAAATTACTAGCTACATCAAATAGTTTTATCGTAATTTATAAACTTTTTATACATCAAGTTGTTTTGTTATTTTTAATGCAATTTTTAAAATTATTCTTTTGATATTGCAAAATGTAATGTTACCTGACTCAGTAGGTGACGTTAATTGTGTGTGGTTGGCCTAATAAGTGCAAAGTTGTTTATTATTGATCTCACACTCCAATAGACTATAAATTTAGTTTTTGAACTCCAGCACAAACATGTTTTGCTGCAGTTAGATAATAGAGAGTGCAAAGTTGTTATTGTACACAAGTCACAAGCATAGTGACATCACCACTTGGATCAAAGTACAGATTGTATCAAACAAAATGACAATCAATCATAACCTTTGTTACACAGGAATGCGTTGCTGCATAACCTTTGTTACCAAAGGTTATGAGGAAAGGGTTATGAATCTTGTTAGCTACCAAAGATCTTGAAGTAGAGTTGTTAAAAGGGCTGTGAATAATGTTATGGATGATTGTGAATATTTTACAGTGAGAGTACCAGTACAGTATAAAAGAGATTTTAAAAGCACAGAGATGCAGTCAGATCTGCTTGCAAGAAGCTGTACAATTAAAAGAAGAGCAGAGCAAGAAACAAAAATAATACGTACATAGCATTATCTCATTGTGATGGGGAAAGGACTACTTTTCAGTATTCTTTTGATTGCTTCATGTGCACTATGCTTCAGTACTGGTAAGCATATGCTAACACAATCATGTAAACTATAATGATTACAATTGTTACATCCGTAGCCACACAGGTTGGATTTGAACGGTTAAGGTATATTTGTCCCGAAACAACTCAGCATTGCCAAGTTTGCCTTGTGATGACAGGATCCAGTTTCTCTCATTTTGTCACTGTTGTCATCAACACCCATGTAGGAACAGCTGGTCAGTACATAACAATTAAAATTTGACTTTACTGTAAGCTCTTCTTGTAATAGATGAAAGAGACTATGCACCACTTCGCAGTCGCTATATCACAATTTATCAAGGCATATCAAGAAGGTCATGTTTCACAGTGAATATTATCAACGACCTGGTGGTTGAAGGCCTTGAAACATTCACACTAAGTTTAACAGCAAGGAGTCTTCCCACTGGAGTTAGCCTCAATACTAGAACCAATGGAACAATCATACGCATAGTGGATAATGACAGTAAGCACAGTTTTAGTAAAGCTTTAATGAATAAATAATTTGGTTCTTTCTCCTTTCAGGACATCCTAGCTGCTTATCTTTCTTAAGGTTTACACGTCCGGATTTATTCCAGCACTGCAATGCCCACTGTACATACTCAACCTACTCCAATTGGCAGACAGTTCCTGGAACAAAAGTTGCCATGCCATTGGGATATTGCTCTACTGGAGAAGCTCAGATACAAACTCGGACTCAAACTGCGCCACAGAGTGGATGTCCTGTCAGGACAGAGAGGCGGCAAAGATGTAAGTTTTGTACCCTTGCACTTAGATCCTGTCTCAATTTATTCATCAACCACTCTCTATTCTTGATGATTACAGCTCTTCGGTATTATTATTATTCTTCTCTCCATTCTCTGTTCTTGGTCAATCTCTTCCCCATAAATGCATGCTCCAGTTTTAGATGGGTTCATACTTGGCACTAAAGGATACAATTGCTAATCCAATACTTTCTGCCTCAGCATTTTTTCATAATTTTTTCCTCTTAGGTACATTGTCAGCACGAGATAGACTAATACGCACTTTTAACCTGGGAATATCCCCAACTCAAAGACCAGGATCAATTACTTTACAGGGAATTGTACCTCTTTCAGCAATTGTTCCTCTTTCAGCAATTGTTCATCCTCCATTTGTTTTTGTTGGTCTTCCTACACCTCCACCTAGACGATCAAGACGAACCCCACAACAGTGTTCTTCCAGCAGTGTGTGTCAGAGCCTCCCTACCAATAGAAGACGTAAGTAGTCCATTCAGTAATCCTGCCAAATCCATATTAAGGTTCCAAGCCCCCCCCCCCCCCCCCCCCCCTTCACGCTTTGAATGTGTTGGTTCAATTACCTCACTGCTTCTCTTCTATTCTAGAATGCAGAGAGCGAAGTGAATGCAGGCCTAAGCATCAAAACCAATGTCCATTCAGGACCATTGTCTTTGTCCTTGACACGTCTGGAAGTATTGGACAAACAGATTTCCAACGGATGACCAGAGCCCTAAGAAGATTCATTCCTCTCTTCTGTGACAATATGCAGGTGGCTATAGTGTCGTATTCACACAATATCAATGTGGAATTTTGCTTCAACTGCCATAACCTTTCTCGCCAACATCCTGATCGGGCAAGAGTGAATTCATCTGTAGGAGGAATTAGATATCGTGGCGGTATGACCCACACTGGTAGAGCCACTCGCTGCGTTAGTGACTACATCCTCAATCCATCTTCAGGTTGTGGTGCAAATACATCTGCAGACTGCGTGGACATAATTTATATCACTGATGGACATTCAAATGGACCTCTGAGGTATCCACAATCATGTAATGAAGCCAGATGTTTGAAGAACCATCCTATTTGGTGTGGTAAAGTGAACACTTATGCCATTGCCATTGGACCTCATGTCAACAGGCGTGAAATTCAGTGCCTAACCCGAAACGATGAAGATTCCATCTTCAATCTCCCCAGTTTTGCTGAGCTAGAGAGACTTATCAATAGTACATATAACAAACTTATGTCTGATAATTCATACCATTGTGTTCAACATACTGATACAGATATCCTACTGTAGTTTGTTGTTGTTGTTGTTGTTGTTGTTGTTGTTGTTTTATTGTTGTTGTTTTTAACAACTAAAGATAACAATGGCTAGCTACACACACATCATACCAAGCTGCTTACCTATTAGCTAGTTTATATACATTATTTTTGTGGAAGTTATCACCATGATGAAGATAATTTACTTTCAAGTTAGCTCACCATTGACGTGATTTCTATAAAGTATCTTGACCTGAGCACCTTTGACTTGAAAATTTTATATGCTTATTGATGTAATACTGGTGCATGGAGGAGAATGTAGACATGCCCTCCTTTTTCAATAGTTTCAGCAGCTTTTAACAATCACGTAAACAAAAGAGAGAAATTATATGTACCACTATGGCAAGACAGCGCTATGAGACAGTTTGATCAAATGTGGCAAAGTACAAACATCATATATATTATATTATGGCTAGCTTGCTATAGTTTCCAACTGAAGCTAGCTTTTTTTTTTTTAAAAGTGCATGCATGTATCCTAATATAATAATAAATATTTCATTCACTACAGCAGTAGCGCTTTTCCTTCAAGCATCACACCAGTATGAATATACTAATGAAGAGTAAGAAGAAGATAAGAGTAATGACACCATTCCTACTGCTTTTGCTTCCTTGTTTCATAATGTGTGCTCCTTTTCCTCCTCTGTCCAGGGATGTGGAGGTCATCAATGGGGTTGTGGATGCAGAAGTAAACCTGGTGCATTTATTGGCCTGATTTTGAGACCAGCCAGAACATGATTCATGATGTGCACTACTGATGGTGGAAGAAGTCAAACACTTTATCTTGATTGAGTGTAGAATGATACCTGCATATACGAGGAAATTTTTAATGTATCAGTACTAACTTAAATGAAAACAACAGCTCTTAGCTACATAGCTATTCCTCTCTGACATCTTCTTACTTTTAGTTCCTTTGACATAGCTAACTAAGAATTTTACTAATTAGCTAACTATAGCTATACTTAATTTTTTAATAATTGATTCTTTCATTGATTCATTGGTCATCTACTTGAGCTATTAGCTAGCTATTATTTCTGCATCCCCATGGTCACATTGTAGCTACAGTGGAACCTCTGATGAAGGACACTCTGAAAGAGGATAAACCTCTCAACAAAGGTGAACATTTGTATATATACTCAAATATATACAAAATAACCTCCAAAAGAGGACAATCTCTATGGCATACAAGGGACAAAAGGCTGGGTTCCAACTGGGTCCATTATTCAGAGGTTCCACCTGTAGCTATGGTTACATACTTCTTGCATAATACTGACCTTCTATTGCGAGATAAGAAAGACAGTCCCTGTAACCTTGATGACACAGATCTACCATGTCATCCCACGAAGAGGGATTGAGGCAATTGGCGAGTCTGTAGAGGTTGCTATGAGAGATCAACATGGGCTGGTCACACATCAGGACCATGATCGGGCTACAGGACTCTATCTCCCTGGGACAAATATCGCACATTCCTGACAAAGGGGCTACAGTGATGACGTGGGGGTCCGAAAAGTGTAGAATATTGCTGGTGAACCCTCCGTCAATACACCTCTGTATGCCATGTGGCAAGAAAAGATTTATATATATGTAGCTATGCATTTCACAAAATACATGCATATGCAAGGTTGCTACTGTATATCATTGCATGAGTTCTTTAAAGTTGTCCACTCTTTTTTAGTAATCTAACTATAGCCATATGTAGCTATAGCACTGTAGGAGACTTCATTGAAAGAAAGTGTTCCTTCTTTGGAAGATTTATAGTTAGCTATACTTTCAGCTGCACAGCTTTCAAGGTTCCACTCTATAGCTAACACAGCTATACTTACTAGCTATTGTCTCTCTGGTAAACTCCATGTAACTCCCTTTACAGTGAATCCTGCTTATACGTACTGCATGTGACTACATAATAGCTAGCTATAAGATACCAAAGAAAAACTTTAAAGATATGGTAGCTATTTAAGTTTAGCTATTAGTTATGCAACTGCGGTACATTGCAGAGGTTAGAAATTGGAACTGACATTTGAGGTAGAGGTTGGCAAATACCAAATACTTTAACATTAGAGATTTACATAGCTACATCATTAATTTTGGTCATCTTGCCTCATATGGTCTTTTAGGGAATTTGTAGCTAGCTATGTGAATTGCATGCAACCTTCTCTAACCTTGCCTCTTATTTTGGGAAGATTCTTGAAGCCAGCAAGTCCTGGGATGAAGCAAGAAGCAATGAGGGTCTAAATTAAGAAAACATGCAACTCATGGTACTGAGGGAGGGACATACGGAGCTTAACCCACAAGAGCTGTGCCATGCAAATCTCTCACATTAATCAATTCCTTTCTTGTTCTGAAATCAGTCACTACCCAATTCTTCAATCGTCCATTGCTCTGAAGAACAGAGAGACCAATCTTCACCACATTCCTGCATGTTCTGTGGGCATCTTCAGGCAATAAACCTTCTAAGAATTCCCTTAACCTTCCATAGACATCAAAGAACGGATTGTAGACACCACCCCAGTAGTGTTTTGCATCTTCAAATTGGAATTTAAGGCTTCGATAAGTAGCCATTGCATCAAGCCCACAAGCTCCACAAGTTGATACAACAGCTCCAACAGATGTTCCATAGAAAGTACCAACTCTCTCGAGGAAGTGTGGGGCTCTCTCCATCATGCATTTCAGTACCCCACAGTGGTAAACTCCAAGGAAGCCTCCACCACTAAATGATATTTGTGGCTGATTCATGCTCTTTTCATTATGATCACTCATTTCTTCTATCAAAGTATTCTCCTATATGCTAACCATTTACTTTTTACATAGCTAGCTAGTTAGCTCTAGTTAGTTAGTAGTACATAGCAAAAAATCACTTGTCAGTGTAAGTTATGAGGTAGCTATAGCTCTTGAATGAAGAAGTGTAGCTAATCTTATTATATGAGTACATTGACATGCATGCATTATTGGATGTGCACATGTCAACTGTTACGCTTAGCTACCTATAACTAGGTAGCTACTGGTTTGTGTCCGTGTAGCACTAACTATCAGCTGTTGATATATATATAGTGATAATACTGTGACCAAGCTAACTAGGTTTGTGCCCTAGTCTTGCTAGGCCAGCCAACTTCTTTTTTTTTTTTCACAGGGCGGTAGAAAAAATGCTAGCGAGACTAATTTTGTGCCCATTACTGCATGCCAACAATGAACATTGTTCATGCTCAGCGTAGGGTAGAATAGTTATGGGATGGAATACTTGGAAGTGTACATATCATTGTTCTGCACTGTCACTGTTTATTTCACAACCTATACACTCAACCTATCAAATCACCACATCTTCATAGTCTCAACTTTTAATTACTGAGAGCTTTTGAAATAAAGATAAAAAGCCATCGCTATAACTACAGATGTCAATAGCTAGCACTTCAGAAAAAGCTTCCAGTGGAAAAAGGAAATATCCAGTCATTTTCAGAAGATAATTTTAGCTATGAGAGAATATCAACAAGAAGAGAGTCAAGGCAGAAAGCAGCTGCAAATTTCATTTGGTGGTGGTGGTTTCCTTGTGGTGTATTACTTTGGAGTGATCAAATGCATGATGGAGAGAGCACCAAACTTTCTCCAGAGAATTTCTACTTATTATGGAACTTCTGCGGGTGCCTTTGCATCTACTTTCGCAGCTTGTGGACAAGATGTGATGATACCTCATCTCAACCTCAAACACTTCTAGCTACATATAGCTATCAACCAAAGAGTGAGTTACTACATACATTTGTCCTAACCTCCCATGGTGTACACTGGTTGCCATGCATGTTGTATATCATTTGTAATGTGTATATCCAGTGTATTACTATGGCAAAAGTGATGTTTGATCAATAAAGATTAATGTGAAAGTGAAAAATGATCCGAACATCACATATACATACAATGCCAAAACCAGAGCAGAACCTCATGTACTATATCATAGCTAGCTTGCTATAGTTTCTAACTGAATTAAGCTTTTTTTAAAACTGTGAATGTGTCTTAATCATAGCTATAGCTATCTATGTATCTAAGTACCTAATTCATTCAGCAGTAGCTAATAACTTGATTTTCCTCCTCCTTCAAGCATCACACCAGCATGAACAGGCTAATGAAGAGTAAGAAGAAGATGAGAGTAATGACACCTTTCCTACTGCTTTTGCTTCTTTGTTTTACAATATGTGCTCTTTTTCCTCCTCTGTCCAGGGATGCAGAGGTCATCAGGTAATTCAATGGGGTTGTAGATGCAGAAGTAAACCTGGTGCTGGCCTGATTTTGAGACTTTTTAGAACATGATTCAAGATGTGCACTACTGATGATGGAAGAAGTCAAACACAGTGTCTTGATTGAGTGTAGAATGATACCTGCATATGTACATAGGAGGAAACCTATTTAAATTAGCTATTCAGTATATATACTTAAATGTCTGTAAACTGAATAATAATCTATCATAGCTACTTTTAATAGTAATTAACAATTATTAACTACGTAGTTAGAACTCCTTCATTGGTTATCTACTTAAGCTATTAGCCTCAAACTCAGCCTCTCTTTTCTCCTCCTCCCCTCCCCCCCAGCCCAAAGGGAAAAAGAGGCTGGGTTCAAGGCTACTTGATCTCACTGTTGAAGGACCCAGTTGGAATCCCTTTTAGAGAGGTTATTTTGTATAAAGAGTGTACATATTATACAAAGGTTCTCCTTTGTTGAGAGGTTTGTCCTCTTTCAGATCTAGTGTCCTTCATTGAAGGTTAATTCCACTGTAGTTTGTTACGGTTACATACATACTTCTTGCATATTACTACCTTCTTTTGCAAGATAAGAAAGACAGTCCCTGTAACCTTGATGACACAGATCTTCCATGTCATCCCACGAAGAGGGATTGAGGCAATAGGCAAGTCTGTAGAGATTGCTACGAGAGATCAACATGGGCTGGTCACATATCAGGACCATGATTGGGCTACAGGACTCCATCTCCCTGGGACAAATATCGCACATTCCTGACAAAGGGGCTACAGTGATGATATGGGGGTCCGAAAAGTGTAGAATATTGCTGGTGAACCCTCCATCAATACACCTCTGTATGCCATGTGGCAAGAAAAAATTTATGTATGTATGTATTTCACAAAATACATGCAAGGTTACTATGGTTACGTAGCTACGCAATTGGCATTTAATGAGGTATACACTCCAGAGGTTATAAATTGAAACTGGCATTTGAGGTAGAGATTAGGCAAAAAACCACGATACTTTCAATTACTAAGGTCATATCAGGTCTTCCATTATGGGAGGGGATGTAAAGTTGTAACTAAGTACACTATTGGAAAGCTCTCAAAGAGAGCTCTCTTTTGTAAATCAAGCTTGTAGGGGGTAGTATAATGAAGATATGGACATTTTAAAATTTTAATTTTTTTGGTATAGTCATCCCTTAACATTGCCTCATATGGAATTCGTAGCTAGCTATGTGATTTGCATGCAACCTTCTCTAACCTTGCCTCTTATTTTGGGAAGATTCTTGAAGCCAGCGAGTCCTGGGATGAAGCAAGAAGCAATGAGTATTTAAATTAAGAAAATAAGCAACTATAATATTCATGGCACTGAGGGAAGAAGGGAAAGAGCATATGGAGCTTAACCCACAAGAGCTGTGCCTCTCACATTAATCAATTCCTTTCTTGTTCTGAAATCAGTCACTACCCAATCCTTCAATCGTCCATTGCTCTGAAGAACAGAGAGACCAATCTTCACCACATTCCTGCATGCTCTGTGGGCATCCACGGGCAAAAATAATTCTAAGGATTCCCTCAAACTTCTATAGACATCAAAGAATGGATTGTAGATGCCACCCCAGTAATTTTTTGCATCTTCAAATTGTAATTTAAGCCTTCGATAAGTAGCCATTGCATCAAGCCCACAAGCTCCACTAGTTGATACAACAGCACCAATAGATGTTCCATAGAAAGTACCAACTCTCTTGAGGAAATGTGGGGCTCTCTCCATCATGCATTTCAGTACCCCACAGTGGTAAACTCCAAGGAATCCTCCACCACTAAAAGAAATTTGTGGCTGATTCATGCTCTTTTCATTGTGATCACTCATTTCTTCTATCAAAGTATTCTCCTATAATAATTAGCTATTATAACCTTTTACTTTTATCACATAGCTAGTATGTAGCTCTAGTTAACTAGTATAGCTACATGTGCACTATATGTACACAGCAAGAGCAAAAAAATCACTTCAGTGCCAGTGTCAGTATAGCTATATATGAGGTAGCTATAGCTCTTAAATGAGGAAGTGTAGCTAATCTTATTATAGCTAAGTTACATTGACATGTAAATTGTTATTAACTGTTATGCCTTAGCTATGTATAATCTGATTCATATGACTGGTTTGTGTACTGTGTAGCACTAACTAGCTATAAGCTGTTGATAGCTATAGTAGTAATGATAGTGACCAAGTTAGCTAACAAGCTATAGTTTGTGCCCATTACTGCATGCCAACAATTATTGTTCATGCACAAGGGTAGAGTATGGGATGGGATTTTTGGAAGTGACTTCAGGAAGAACATATTAAACTATGTAGTACTATATCTGGGGGGGGGGGGGGGGGGGGGGGGGGAAGATAAAATTTGGTAGGGGTCCACTGATTATTAGACTGCAAATAAACCATGCCATTTATGGCTGGATCTGGGGGCATGCTCCTCCAAGATTTTAGGGTCAGCTAGATTAAATCTGCATGGTGTATTTTAAGAGGATGTAGCTATTTGGGTGTGTTGATTGACGATAGCTAGCTATAATATAGCTTGGCTGGCTGGCCCCTACTAAAATTAGACTCACACTTTATTTAGCAAACCCATAATAAGGAAGGTGCTCATTTGCCACACTCCATTGATCATGTAAAATATAAACCACAAGCATGTCATGTGCTCTGCTATGATAGAGGTAGCACTCTTTCACCTCAAAGTGGCCCACCCAATATTGAGCCATGAGATGAATAGCTCACACCCACCCTGCATGGCTTCCTGCTCCCTTGTACTCTATCATTGTTCTGCACTGACACTGTTTATTTCACTACCTACACTCAACCTATCAAATCACCACATCTTCATTCAATTACTGAAGGAAAAGAAGGAAAGATAAAAAGCCACAGGTGTCAGAAAAGCTTCCATGCATGCAGTGGAAAAAGGCTCTATAGTATATATTATTTTCAGAAGATAATTTCAGCTATGAGAGAATATCAACAAGAAGAGAGTCAAGGCAAAAAGCAGCTGCAAATTTCATTTGGTGGTGGCGGTTTCCTTGTGGTGTATTACTTTGGAGTGGTCAAATGCATGATGGAGAGAGCACCAAACTTTCTTGAGAGAATTTCTACTTATTATGGAACCTCGGCAGGTGCCTTTGCATCTACTTTCGCAGCTTGTGGACAAGATGTGATAATACCTCATCTCAACCTCAAACAACTCTATAAAGAATCAAAAGAATACTGGTTTGGACTCTACAACCCCTTCTTTGACTTTTACGGAATGTTGACAAATTTTCTGCATGATTTTCTGCCAGAGAATGCCCATATGATGTGCAGGGATGTAGTGAAGATTGGTCTCTCTGTTATTCAGAGCAATGGACGATTGAAGAATTGGGTGGTGACTGATTTCAGAACGAAAACAGAGTTGATCAATGTAAGAGAATTAGCTAGCTAGCTAAGTACTGAAGAGGTGAATCAGGCAGCTAATAATGAATATTCTCTAGCTAAAATATTCTGGACCAACACAAAAAATTTAATGAATGGTGGAATGAGTTGTCTTAATAGCAAGATGGTTTCTTTCAGGAGGCTGAAATAGCTGGAATAGGTGCTGTAGGGAACATGGTCTTAATAGAGAGGCTTATGATAAGGTGGTCTGATTCACTGACTGTATAATTATTAATAATTAGCTATAAGCAGCTGCTCATTGATTACTTGGTAGTTATAGCAATCAATCACTGTTATTATTATTTCTCAGGTTATTATTGCTTCTAGTTTCATCCCAGGATATGCTGGTTTTAAAGACCTCCCCAAAATAAGAGGCAAGGTTAGAAAACTACTATAATTTATTACCATAATAATGTCCATGCATCCCCTACCTAATATCCTATAATGCAGCTATTATTTCCCCATCATAATAATAATACTAATTAAGTATAAAGCTCTGAAAGCTGGCCAATATAGGTAGGTAGCTACCGGCCATGGAGCTACAATGTTGCACAATTTAGCAGTCCCTGAGGAAAAGGTTGATGGTGGAACTGGGACCTATAGAGAGGTTGTCCTCTTTTGGAGGTTATTTTTAGCTAGCTATAGAGTACATAATACATATAGCTATACACAAAGATGCTTTTTTGTTGAGAGGTTTGCCTCCTTCGCAGTAGCTAGCTAGCTACACTGTAAAAAAATAAGTGTTAAGTGTGCTAGCTATGGACACTTTGGTGTGTGAAAAGTGTCCGTATTGGGACAAAATGTCCCAATATGGTGTCCATAGCATACTTTTGTTTGTTTTACGGTGTATTGTCCTTTATTGGAGGTTCTATATACTGTATCTAGATATCAACCTTGCCTTAAACATACAATATTATAGTAACCATGGTAATGTTCTAGCTATATTTATTTAGCTCCATTATTATAGAGATGCTTTGATGGAGGGTTTACTAGCAGCATCCTGCACTTGTCTGATCCCGATGTCATTACTGTGACTGCATTCTCGGGAATGTGCGACATATGCCCTCAGGGGATAGAACCCTGTAGCCCCATCATGGTCCTGATGTGCGACCAGCCCATGTTGGTCTCTCGCAGTAACCTCTACAGACTCTCCAACTGCCTCAAGCCATCTTCGTGGGATTACATGGATGATCTATGTCACATGGGTTATAGGGACTGTCTTTCTTATCTTTCGATAGAAGGTAAGTCAATAGCTACTAGCTACAATTAACAGTGAAAAACCTCAATAAACACTACAAAGGACCATCTAAAAATACTTCTTATTCCAAAAGAGGCAGGGCCCCCAAGTGTAATCTTGTGTGGAACATTGGGGTCAGCCATTTTTGTCTTAACACTGTGGGTTGGTGAAAATTATTGGGACCTTATGTAGAGAGGCTGTGGAGGGTCCCACTGTAGAGGTTAAAATGTGCTTATGTCCTCTTTTGGAGTGTTGACCTTTTTTATCAGTGGTATCACTAAATCATGTGACGTCTGTATGTCCCACACAATGAACTCCTCATCTCCACCTTACTCTGTATAATAGGCTTTATACAACATCCTCTCAAGACTTATGACCCCTCTCTATTTTCGGCTTCCACTAAGAATAACAGACTCAAATCATGTGACTGTGACTATTGTCCTTGTAACCACAACTACTGCTCAAAGATGATGAGGACCTCTACATCTGAGTCCTCGATCCCATCGGATGATGGAAAGATCTTTGGTGACCAATCAGGTGGTAATCATGTGACATCCACACGGAGGAATCATAGAAGCAAGAATAGTGTAATAGGCTTCAGTGTTTTTATTCTTTCTTTCCTTTTTGCCACAGCCTTACTCAATTATTTCATCGTGGAGAGGTGAAGCTTTGTCAACCCAATAGCTAAATAAATAAATAAATAACTGACCAAAAGAGATTGCATAGTATAACCTATAATATTTATTATAATGCACAATACAAACTAAATTATTGCAAATTTTTTATTGTAAATTGATGGTTAATTAATGATGAAGAAGGTAGCTTTTATTGCTACTCTGAAAATAAATGTTTAATACTGAGTCTGTGTGCCATTAGTTAGAACATGAACATTGAACTTGGGTAACTGCTGATAATGCTGCCAAAGAGTCCGTTTTCATGAGGTTCTTCTTCGCTGTAAAGGAAAGAAAGAAAGAAAGAAAGAAAGAAAGAAAGAAAGAAAGAAAGAAAGAAAGAAAGAAAACCATAATAGTTATCTACAAGCCTGTGAGATGGTAAAAGAAGATACAATGAATGAAAAACTTATTTCAACATACATGATGATGTCCATGTCTTTCACTTCCTTCTTGTCCTGTGTCTTCCTCAGTGCTGACCAATGGAATGGCATAATCTGCCGATGGTAACAGGACCGTAGCATCCACGATACACTACAAGCAATGATTACTGATTATATATAGACTGTGAGGGGAGTTTCTACCAAGATTTGGGATTTTTGGTTTTTTGACTTTCTTGTATACATCCTGTAATCACCAGCTAGGATGTTGTACTCACCCATGCCATGACAATTGAAGAACCAGTTTAGCCGGATATTTAATGACCTTGGATACCACCATCCTCACTCTTCCTTCCGATTTCTCCATCAAGTCTTCCAAGAGGAACAGATCTGACTCGTCCAATTGAGACTCTTTGTGGCCAAAACGTCTTATCAAAAGTGTAGCTAAAGAATAAACAGTTACATGTTATAATTTTTACAACCTCAAAATACAGTACAGTAAGTCTGTTAGCTAGAACTGCTGAATTCTTGACTGAATTTCTAATAACCCACACTCCATTGATTCAGAAGTAGGAATTCAGTCAAAAATAGAGGAAGCTTTTACAGTTATAGACTGGCTTAACGTGAATTATAAAGTTCAAACAACCAGGTAATACCTTTTTCTGTTCCTCTTAGATCTAATCCCTTTTCGAAGTCCTCCAGGGGGGAAGACGAAACAGACCCCCTCTCACTGTCTCCCGAACAACTGAAAAATTCTCCACTGGCTGATAAAGTCATGGAAGTCATCCTTGAGTGGTTGCCGGTCGAGTCACATGACCCAGTGCCACTGCATAGTACTTCATTGGTACATGATACAATGGAGGATCTCCGTTTTTGGATGACTGGATCTGGAACCAGACCTGCACAGCATGTAGGCCACAAGATTACAATAAAACTTTCTCAATATGGACACTTAAAAAAGTGTCCAGATTAGAGAGGTGTCCTCATTTCAGGGGTGGATTAATATCACACATTTGAAGTATCCAGGTGTCATTAAAACAGGCCTCATGGCTATGTTATAGCTACCAGTGACTTGCCAGCACCATTAGAAATCATTAGCACTAATCCTGTCAAAATTAACAGTGCATGCTTTAGTTTATCATGTGACTGAATACCTTCACTATTATGGTTTCCATACCATGGCAACCAAACAGTTGTCATGGCAATGAAAGTTCAAAGTCAGTATGGTAGAGATTATTCATATCTGGAGGATTATCAATCAGTTGTGAATGGTATGTAATCATGCACTTATAAATATTATTATACTAACCACCAACAGGAAGTTAAGTGTACACACAATTCCATTTACTGCTCAATTCTACAGTGGAACCTCCAAATAATGGACATACTTGGGACCAAGCATTTTGTTCTTTGTAGAAGGTTATTTTGTTTAGAGTGTGTATTACACATGTAAGGTACTCCTTTGTGGGGAGGTTTGTCCTCTTTCAGAGTCTTTATCGGAGGATCCAACTGTAATTCTTTCAGTTATGTAGCAGTAATTGATAGGGATTTACCCTCTTTGCGTAGGAATGAGAGACAATCCTGATATCCCTGGTGATATAGCTCCTCCAGTTCATCCCAAGATGTGGGACAGAGACTCTTTGCCAGTCTCATGAAGTTTTTAGGACTGAGTAGCATTGGCTGATCACATATGTTGATCATGTGCTGAGTGTTGGATTCCCCCCGGGGGCAGATGTCACAGAATCCCGAAAACGGGGTCACCGTGATGACGTCAGGATCAGAGACACAGGGGATGTTGCTGGTTATCCCTCCATCCATACACCGCTAAATAAAGTAAGACAAGAAGAGACAAGGTTTAAATCACACACACACCAACATACCCTACAAAGTGGTTTATTGATAATGAAATCTCAATAATGGGATAAGGCTGCCGTTATTTTTTATCTTCCGTTGAGAGGTAGTGCTCTCCTTTTGAAATGATCTGTGTTACTGTGTGCCAATGTCAAATGTCTTTTCTCACTCATATTATATTATGCATACACCAGAGATCACAACCGAGGCTATAAAAGGGGTGATGTTTGATCAATCCACCTGTCTAATTTGATCACAAATTCCATCAATGCAAATACGATATTATGTCTAGGTAAGATGCAATGTATTTGCTGGAACAGCATCTACAGCTGTCTTTACGGTCACAGTTGTTCACTAACATTATCCCAATGTATTGATCTCTTGATATGACACAGTACAATCTGTGCAAGCAATCACCTTTAGTACATCAAAATGCTGTATGATTTCAATGCCTTATAGCTCAACCATGCCAGGATTCTTTCATTGGCCACTAGCTTCCACACTCAGAAACCAAAAAGGAAGTACATCAAGAATTGATGGCATCATTCATTGATCACAGGCAAACATACTCATTATTATGTAATTGATTCCACTGTGGTTAATTCCACGAAACCAATGGTGCTTTAGCTAAACAGTACTGGAGTCCTGACCATACTTGAAAGCAGTGTTTATAAACATGGGAAGCACCACTGAAATCATCCATCCTGTTATGGTGCTTTGCCAATACACTAAAAAATTTTCTCATGGAGCCTGTTCCATTCATGTGCATGTGCATATGAATGTTTGCCAGATCAGAATTATTTGGTGTACTAATTAATTGAATATTACAGTATAATGCTAATTTTCATGGGGCAAATTTTTGTTGTTGTTGTTGTTTTTGTTTGTTTTATGGACTGTGAACCACATAAACTATATTGTGCTATAATTATGGCACTAATATCTACTACTATTATAGTAACTGATAATCATTGTCCAAATTATCACCATAATGATAACAGCCACACTCAATAGTACTATCATTAGTGTAGTGAGAGACATGTGAGCTGTTCATAGTAGTGTATACACGCAATTGGTGATAACCAATGAAAAGTGGAGAATGAGGAATTTCACACCCTGTTGCATCATGAGAGAACCCTTCAATGAGAATTAAAGTCTATTTGCATTCACCTGTAGCACCTTGATCATTCACTATAACTGCTATGACTTTCTCAATTCTTTAAATTTCAAACACCAGCAGAGAGAGTGGATAATCAGTTCTCTGTTGATACATTGAACTAGAAATTTGGTTAAGAATTGAGAAAGGTTATAGCAAATGATCAAGGTGGCAGGTGAATGCAAATAGACCCGTTATGGAGTTTTGAATAAGTCAAATAACTCACTTTGCCTCTGATTAGTGGGAGATTCTTAAAACCAGCATACACAGGAATGAAACTACTAGCAACAATGATCTGCAATGCAATAGGTAATATTATTATGGCTTGCCATAATCCAGAATCAACATTGAGAATAATAATTATTATTGTTTTGACAAAGCTCTAAATAATGGGAAATGATATTATTATAACTTAACAAAAGCTTCTAAATTAGTTAAGTATCAATAGGGAAATGATAATTTAATGCCTTAATACTACATTAACTATTAAATTTTGTCTTAGCTATAGACTTTAAAGTCTACTCACATTTATTAGTTCCTTTCTTGTTCTGAAGTCTGATACCAGCCAATTAGTCGGCATGCCATTGTCTCCAAAAACAGTGAGGCTGATTTTGACTTTATTCCTGCACAAAACGTGGGCATTTTCTGGCAGATAGCCTTCAAGAAACACCCTCAATCGAGCGTAGAGATCAAATGAAAGACTGTACATCCCAAACCAGTACTTCCTGGAAGCTTCGAACGTCTTCTTGACCCATTTGTAAGGAATCATTGGATCTGTTCGACAAGCAGCACACACAGCTGTAATGGCACCAGCTGATGCTCCATAAAAAGTATCAAACTCCGAAAAAAGATGAGGTGCATGGTCCACCACGCACTTCCCAACTCCAACGTGATAGACTCCTAAGAATCCACACCCTCCAAAGGAGATTTGGAGTGTCTTGTTGGTCTCTGTACTGTCATTAAAATGGAGTGTTCTCAGTGATGGTCTTTGAGGCTTTGAAGATCTTCCTTCTGAAGATTCTGACATGTTAATCAGATTGATGACTCTCCAGCTGAAGGAGTCAAACTATCTTCTAGCTAGGTATAGCTATCAGGATAAGCTTTACTCTGGCTAGCTTAATTCGGACTGACAGGTAACCGTTCACCACAGAGTTGAAGCCGTCCCACGAAGATCTAAACGTTGCGGTCTAGACAGAGCTTTAGGGCGTATTGTGGGTGTGTAGAGGTTGGTCTTGTTTAGCCGGAAGCGTACTCGAAACTCGTGCTCATTACTGGAAGTTATGTCATAGCATCTAACCCTGGCCACGCCCATTACATTCCATTGCGCATGCGTAGTGAGTGCATACAGTATATATGATCCCAACATTCCTATTGCCAGCGAAATGCCATATTTCATACCTGTTATAATTTTATTGGCATTTTTCACTATTTCCCCAATATTAATTTTGGCTTTATACCCCATCAAACACATTCGGATGATTTTATTTCTACTCTGTTGCAAGGATATTCGTTGCCTGAAGTCCTTCGTGGATGCCTTCCAGGGTCACTATAAAGATGGGACCAACGAAACACGTGACTACAGGGCTATGGCAAGCCTTCAGTTCATTGTCAGGGCTGTATTAGTCTATAATGATAGGCAGTATGGTATACGTCCTAATAGATTGGTACATGTGCAAGGCAACATTATCCTACTGATGTGTTTATCTACTTGCTACTTAGTCATTCAACCATACAGGAAGAAATACATGAATGTTATCGAAGGTATCTTGTACACATTCACTGCAATAATGATAGTTTCACTTGGATCGCTTAAATTCAATCAGGATGGCCTTTATTGTGCTGAGATGTATTTAAAGCTAGTACTGATATTACTACCCTCATTGCTGTATTGTAAAAAAATTGGTGAAGATGGCATTTCAGTCCAAAAATTTAAGTAATTGTTTGAAGAATCGTCTACTCAAGAAGAAAGGAAGTGCTGATGCTCCGATAGCAATTGAAGAGAGCCTTCCTTACAGATTGACTTCTTCTAATGGATATACACTACTACTTAAAGACAAAAAATGATTTCAAAAACTACTTGCATACTTCCCCATCCATTGATAACTCCCCAGTGTGATTTTAACTATTTCATACTAGTTTTGTTTACAAGTTCAAATTTTCATTATCTTTTTTTTAAGCATTCATAGCTATTAGCAATAGTTATAATAGTGAAAAATTGTTGATCTTTCAATTGTAAAAACCAATCTACTACATGTATGATATAGTTAGCTCTCCACACCAATGACACCATAATAATTACAGTGGAACCCTCCGATAAAGGGTCCAAGAAAAGGACAACTTTCCAACAAAGGACACTCTTTTGGACCCCTTTCCATTAGTCTTGCGGGCCAGACCCTTTACCAAAGGGTCGGGCCCGCGAGACTACCTTTCCATAGCATCAGCTAGTACATTTTCAACCTCCAAGAAAAGGATAACCTCATAAAGTGGCTGATTCCAAAAGTCCTTTACTCGGAGGTTCCACTGTATACTGACTAGTTATGTGCGTCTATAACTGTACACTGTAAAAACAAGAGCACATACTTTATACTACAGGAATGTTCCCTGTAACAGATAGGTATGCAGTTTATGCCTTACCGTTTACAGAGAGCATTCCTTAGATATGCAATGCACACTTTCATTTTTAGAGTGTATACTACAGGTGTGCAGAGTTCAGTGATCCTGTCTCGTCAAACCGGTTATGTCCAGTTTTGCTGACTGTTCAATATTAAGATGAGTTTTTTGAATAGTTGATTAAGGCTTCTAGACTAGTCATTCAGGAGCATATTTTTTTGTTATATCAAGCCCACTCAATGCAGGGGCAGAAACACCACAACAAAAATTGGGGGGGGGGGGGGGGGGGGGGGGGGGGGGGGGGGGGCTGGTGGCACATACCACAATGTACTAATAATACATGTATTATTATCAACTTTTAAAAAGTGGGGGGCCCCAGTATCTCTGCCACTGCAATGTAGGCAGGAAATAGCTAACACCTCAAAATAGATGAAGATGAACATCCATGTGGTCAGTTTCGAGTGTGTGTATAACCATAACAATCTTGAAAACTTGCAAAACAGTAAAATAAATACATCTCTATAGCTATGTAGCTACACTCAAAGTGACTAGCTATATATCTAAGGAACGCTCTCTGTAAACAGTAAAGTATAAACTACTGTTGTTATGGTGAAGCTAACAGTACACACTTTAGCACACTTAATACTCTTTGTAAACAGTAAAGTATAAACTACTGTTGTTATGGTGAAGCTAACAGTACACACTTTAGCACACTTAATACTCTTTGTAAACAGTAAAGTATAAACTACTGTTGTTATGGTGAAGCTAACAGTACACACTTTCACTTTTAGAGTGTAGCTACATAGCTATGAAGATATTATTTTATGTACTACATATCTTGCATGTCTTCAAGATTGTTATACACACATGTCAAACTCGAAACTTACTGAATGGATTCATGTCAGCATTATAAACCTGTTATATATTTTTTATTGGTTTGTTTGTTGTTGTTTTTTGTTATTCATGCATAGCTATTAGCAACAAGTTGCCATGACAATGAAAATTAGTTGACCTTTCATTGTAAAATAGATAGTTAGCTAGTACATTACCCACACCATTAGACTGTATTCATATATGTAGGTGTAGGAACAACTTTCTGATAGGTGCATGGCAAGAATGTGCTTTCCTGTCTTATACTAATTCATGGTTCGGTTGGCATGCCAGCTCTATATCCACACTGAGTGGACATAGAGTTCAGTGTGGACATATAGCTGGCTCATCCGGAAAATAACTTTAATGATATTCTAGTCTGTACACAGTTGAGATATTATGAGCCTACACTTGAGGGGACAATTAATAATCTAACGACTGCACAAGAGTAAACTGACATAATAGCTACACAGAAGAATTTAATGACTGCATAAGAGTAAACTGAATATCCTACTAGCTAAGCATTCACTGTCCACTGTCCAAGCTCTTGATACCATAGCTAGTTTAATTAGCTAATGGCTGAATCAAATACTTCAAACAACATGAAGATGAAATTCTATTAGGTCCGCTTTGAGTTTAACATGTATGGGACATCTTGAAATAGTAAATAGCTAAATAAAAAAACAAATACCTTAATAGCAAGCTAGATGCTAACTTTATAGCTATAAAATCAAGGGATACTAGCTAGCTATACTCTGATTCAGCTCTGGCCACTATAATAAATATAAGAAAATTATGATTAGTCAATTTCTGTTTCACTCCGCAATGCTTATGCTTGCTACAGCAATGATAGGTGAGAACTTTACTAACACAAGCAGTGGAGCAAACCAGTTGAAATGTTACCATGTATCTACTACTATTGGTGACTGCATCAGCTACGATAATACAAGTCATGTGATATATCAAGGAAATTGTCCTTATATCTCTAAGTTTAACTCACACATGTATCGAAAGCAACGGGAAAAAATCTATTTTAATGTGACCTGCTGCTCTCAACTGAATGAAGTGATGTGTGGTCAACTCAACAGAGAAGGACTCTTGTGCAGTAAGTGCAAGGCAGGATATGGTCCAGACCTTTACTCCAGGTCCTCCAGTTGTGTGCCATGCAATGGATATTCTCATTGGAAATGGATTCTCTATTTCGTTCTACTACTCACTCCTCTGACGATATTCTTCCTCATAGTCATCATTTTCAATGTGCGTGCCACCTCACCACCCTTCACTGCCTTCGTATTATTCTGTCAATATGTATAGAATGAATCCAAGTCCTTATATCCGAATATACATTGAAAACTATATCAGTCCTTATGTGTATAAGTCAGTGTTCACAATTATTGATGTCTGGAGTCTGGACTTCTTCAGATACCAGCTAATTGATCCAATGTGTGTAAGCAGTAGTCTTTCAAACATCCAAGTTTTAATATTGGAGCTTATCCCTCCTGTTGATATCTTCATCTTGATACTCTTAACCTATATGCTGATTGAACTACATGCTAGAAATGTGTATGTGATTGTCCAACTGTGGAAGCCTTTCAACAAGTGTGTGGCTAAGCGGAGACGATCTTATGACCCCAAAGCATCCATCTTCAATGCATTTGCGACTTTTCTACTTCTGTCGTATTCTACTGTCCTAGTTATTGGGTTTCACTCGTGTTCAATGTACGAATATGCACTAATTCTTCACCTCCTGCCTTGTACAGATTGTATTATGATCCCAACAAGCCCATCTCAAGAAAATTACCACATTTTATACCTGTTATAATCCTATTGACAATTCTTACAATATCTCCTATACTCATTCTAATCTCATACCCTATCAAACACATTCGGAAGATTTTTTTCCTACTCTGTTGCAAGGACATCCGTTGCCTGAAGTCCTTTGTGGATGCCTTCCAGGGTCACTATAAAGATGGGACCAATGGAACATGTGACTACAGGGCTATGGCAAGCCTTCAGTTCATCATCAGGGCTGTATTAGTCTATAATCACTGGAAGGACAATACTACATACTTCCAATAACAACACATCAGAGGTATAACATTATAGCATTGATATGTTTATCCGTTAGCTATTTCATCATTCAACCCTACAAGAAGAAATACATGAACACTATAGAAGGTCTTTTATACAGCATTGCTGCTACGTATATTACTAATGTTACTTGGAGGGTTCAAATTTCGGCAAGACGCTCCCCACTATACCTTAATGTATCTGATACTAGTGTTCATATTACTTCCCTCATTGATTATCATGGCCATATTTGCTAAAAGACTGACGAACACGATGTCACGATCCAAATCTTTGAGTAATATTCATAGAAGTTTGAAGAACTGTCTGTCCAAGAAGAAAGGAAGTGCCGATGCTCCTGTAATGATACAAGAAAGTCTTCCACACAGATTGACTTGTCCTAATGAGTATACAGCACTTTTATAGTGAAACTGTTTTGCTGACATAGGTAGATCTAACTAGTCATCAGCTTACACATCTTCCAATTATATAGTGCTGTGATTATACTTAATTAAGAGCTAGCAAGAGCTAGCTGTAAAAGCAGGGATATGAGTGTTTACTAAATATGGAAGCAATAATAACAACGGTGAGCTGCTAGCATACTTATAAGAACATACTTATCCGGATCTGGTTTAGTTCGCTCTCTCTCTTTTAGCTACACGAATTAGACCTGATCATGAGTATTCTGGTGTTTCTATTTCTTACTTCAGCTACAGCATGTATGGATGTCACTGCTAAAGCAAATGGTTCGAGTGAAGTAGACAAGATGCAGATATCAATTGATTATGGTGACTGTATCAACTATAATGATACAAATGGTATGATATATAGTGGGCGTTGTCCCTAATACTGATACCTACATTGACTATTAAATTTTGTCTTAGCTAGACCTTAAGATCTACTCACATTCTTGTTCTGAAGTCTGATACCAGCCAATTAGTCGGCATGCCATTTGTCTCCGAAAATGGTGAGGCTGATTTTGACTTTATTCCTGCACAAAATGTGGGCATTTTCAGGCAGATAACCTTCGAGAAACACCCTCAATCGAGCATAGAGATCAAATGAAAGACTGTACATCCCAAACCAGTACTTCCTGGAAGCTTCGAACGTCTTGTATAGTTTTGATGTCTTCTTGACCCGTTTGTAAGGAATCATTGGATCTGTTCGACAAGCAGCACACACAGCTGTAATGGCACCAGCTGACGCTCCATAAAAAGTATCAAACTCCGAAAAAAGATGAGGTGCATGGTCCACCACGCACTTCCCAACTCCAACGTGATAGACTCCTAGGAATCCACACCCTCCAAAAGAGATTTGGAGTGTCTTGTTGGTCTCTGTACTGTCATTAAAATGGAGTGTTCTCAGTGATGGTCTTTGAGGCTTTGGAGATCTTCCTTCTGAAGATGTAGATGTTCCTTCTGAAGATTCTGACATGTTAATCAGATTGATGACTCTCCAGCTGAAGGAGTTAAGCTATCTTCTAGCTAGGTATATCAGAATTTCTAATAATGATGATATTGAGTTGTGGTCAACCCTAGATGGAACTGTATCAAGTGCTCTGCAACAGTGAGGTTGAATTTTCTGTCCATAAACATGAACAGTCCAAGAGCTATCACTTTTGATGCTATCACTTTTGATGGTAAGGCAGTATTTCATCATAGTACATTCAGCAGACATTTTACAGAAAGTAATGCATTCATTCGTGAGTGGTGAGACATCCTTCCATTCTGAACTAGGGAGAGTTATGCGCTATTTTATGGAAGCCAATTTCATATTCACCTATACACAGGAGTTGACATTATTTTTTAGGTACCTATGATCATAGAGTACCACTTACTCTCTGCTTATAATCTCCATAACGTTTTGTACCCTTGTTTTGTACCTTTCTTTGGTGGGCGCCCTTTGGGCCTGATGATATACTCTGCTGTCTTTCTTTCTTCGTTTTTTTCAACCTTGAGGCGTAATTTTCGTTTCCCCATTACTTGCTTCTGTTTATACCAAACAAAGATTCCTTATATTTATGGCATGTAGTAACCATTACTATGTATAATGATAAGAAATGGAAATTGAAGAAACTTATATGCCTTGAGAAAGAATCCCGCAAACTCTGTCTAGAATGTCACTAAGAAAAACACTAAAATCAGCAATGAACATAATACCTATCATTCTAAATGGGATAATGGCATGTAGTTGTGTAGAAACTGCCTGTTGAAAATACCTATACTATTGTGTCTATTTAATATCATCCAAAAAATTCCCACAAAGTATTATCCTCAGCATTAAGAATTTGCATGCACAGTTTCATGGTACGTGCAGAACCTCAAAGCAGACTATGACAATTGACACTTACTAGAATTTAGAACCTTTTTACATTGATAATCCTCCAGTTATCAATTTCGCATGGGCGTAAGAAGCAGGGGGGCTGGGGGGGGGGGGGGGGGGGGGGGGGCTTCAGCCCCCCCACTCAAAATGGATAGTACCTGCACATAGGCATTAGTATATGCTGCATGTCAACTAAGTATTAATAACACCTACTAGCTAAGTATTAACATCACAGAATGAGATGACATTGGTTAATTAAGTATTAGTAACACCTAACTCAGCAGTTAGCTTGGCTCTACTATGGCACAGAGGAGAATTCATCGCTCCAATTCAGTTCTCAAATTGATACAGGTAACTATCGATGTAAGATTGCATATGTACATTATAAATAAAAATTATTGTATTTGCAAGTGATGATGCTGGTCCATCTTCAGAGACCTCAATCACAAGCACTGACGCCACTGCATAGGCGGTGGAACAGGTAAGGCCAGTCAGGCCCAGGCCTGACCAATATTTTGGGAAAAACAAGATTAATTATTAAGTGGCTATCAATCAATAATAAAACATTTTGGGATTAATTATCAATCAATAACTTAAATACATATGATGCTCAAGTATAGCAAACTGTAGAACTTCGGTGTTCTGGGGAATTATGTTTCAATTTTGGGCTTGACCAATCGAATTTTGCTTCCAGCACCTCTGCACTGTTGAGCCAGTTGATGGTACACTGGTATCCAAAAATGGGTGTGGTTAAGGAAAGTGGGCGTGGTCAGCAAAAAATTTTCCCGCGCGCAGCACACGTACACATACATCAGCCCCCCCCCCACCACCAGAAAACATCTTCTTACGCCCCTGTTTCGGAGGAGACAGCTTAGACCACCGAAAACTTCCCTACTCGCATAAATAACCATTACTATGCAGGTACCGTAACGAGCTAATTCCATCGCTGTGACGTCATTGCCCGAAAATTTTTTGCGCGTTTCCTATCCCTTATCTATGCTGGAAGTTATGTCATAGCCGGCCTCATGCATAGGAGATCTCTAACCACTCTGGCCACGCCCATTCCATTCTATTGCGCATGCGTAGTGAGTGCATATGGATATAAGAGCTGATAATTCTTTCTCTCTTCCAATCAGCTCTAGCTACCTAAAGCCATGAGTATGCTGGTAGTTCTATTTCTTACTTTAGGTACAGTGATGGCTACAGCAGGTTTTACTATGGAGGATCATGTTAGTGATGGCTTTGCTAAAGCAAAATTTAATGGTTCGAGTGAAGTAGACCAGATGCAGTGTGATCAGCTGTCAATTAATTTTGGTGAGTGTATCAACTATAATGATACAAATGGTAAGATATATAGTGGACGTTGTCCTTATGTTTACAAGCTTAACGACTCCATCATGTTATATTGGAACACAATTAAATTCAATGTGACCTCCTGCTCTCAACTGAATGAAGTGATATGTGGTCAACTCAACAGAGAAGGACTCTTGTGCAGTAAGTGCAAGGCAGGATATGGTCCGGACCTTTACTCCAGGTCTTCCAGTTGTGTGCCATGCAATGGATACTCTCATGGGAAATGGATTCTCTATTTCGTTCTACTACTCACTCCTCTGACGATATTCTTCCTCATAATTATCATTTTCAACGTGCGTGCCACCTCACCACCCTTCACTGCCTTCCTATTATTCTGCCAAATTTTCACCAATATGTATAGAACGAATCCAGATCCCTATATCCGAATGTATGTTGAAAACACTATCAGTCCTTATGTGTATAAACTGGTCTTCACAGTAATTGATATCTGGAGTCTGGACTTCTTCAGATACCAGCTTATTGGTCCGATATGTGTAAGCAGTAGTCTTTCAAACCTCCAAGTTTTAATGCTCGAACTCATTCCACCTTTCTATCTTCTCATTTTGATGGTTTTGACCTATATGCTGATTGAACTACATGCTAGGAATGTGCGTGTGATTGTCCAACTATGGAAGCCTTTCAACAGGTGTGTGGTTAAGCTGAGACGAACTTATGACCCCAGAGCATCCATCTTTAATGCATTTGCAACTTTTCTACTTCTGTCGTATTCTAGTATTCTAGTTATTAGCAGTCACTCTGTGTACAATGTAGATGTGAATGATCCATTCAGATTTGTAAGGTTATATATCAATCCCAATAAGTCTACTTCCATCAAATTGCCACATTTCATACCTGTTATAATTCTGTTGGTATTCTTAACTATTTCCCCAATATTGATCCTGGCTTTGTACCCTATCAAACGCATTCAGAAGATTTTCTTCTTGCTCTGTTGCAAGGACATCCGTTGCCTGAAGTCCTTTGTGGATGCCTTCCAGGGTCACTATAAAGATGGGACCAATGGAACACGTGACTACAGGGCTATGGCAAGCCTTCAGTTCATCAGCAGGGCCATATTGGCTTACAATTATTGGCAGAGTGGTGGCAGTAAGAATGCTCAAATAATGTCACATGTGAAATTTAACGTTATTTTAATGATGTGTTTATCTACTTGCTACTTTGCCATTCGACCATACAAAAAGAAGTACATGAATGTCATTGAAGGGGTTTTATACACATTTACTGCAATATTGATGCTCTTACTTGAAACAATTAAAATCAGACAGGATTGGTATCATCTCGCTATAATGCATTCAATACTGGTAATGATATTACTACCCTCATTGATCATACTTATCATATTTGTAAAGAAATTGGTATTTCAGTCCAAAACGTTGAGTAAGTTTTGTTATCGTTTGAAGAACCATCTCTTTAAGAGGAAAGAAAGTGCTGGTGTTCCAGTAATGGATGAAGAGAACCTTCCACACAGATTGACTTCTCCTAATGAATATACATCACTTACGTACGTACGTAGCCAAAAGTGAGAACCAACTACCTCCTTCCCATCCATTAACTCTGACTTAATTATTCGTGTAAAATACGTACTTTTACGTAGTCATGATGCGTTTACTTTTTATCATTGTAAACATGTTAGCTATTACTCTCTTTTGTTATTTTTTAGTATTCCTGGCTTTTACTTATGACTGCAACAGCTATTGTACAATGGTCAATTTTTCGATCACCTAGCTATGCAGTTATTACTAACAAGGTCAAAAATGTCATCATCACGATTGTCTTTGTTATTTTTTCTTAGCATTCATAGATGTAGACTATAACTGCAACAGCAATGAAAACTTTCAATCACTTAGTTATGTATAGTTATTACTAACAAGGTCAAAAATGTCATCATGTCTTTCTTAGATGTGATTATAACTGCAACAGCTATGATAGCCGATGAAAATTTGTCACTTTTTCAATGAAATTGTGATAACCACCTTTTGCGCATGCGTAGCTTTCCACTAATATTTTGACTCGGTGTCTGAATTGAACAAAAACAGCGAGGTACTAGCATATCTATGAGCATACTTATCCTATATAAAATAGAGCTGAGTTGGTACATGTATAATATCTCTCTCTCCAGACATTCAAAGTTATGGATATTCTGGTATTCCTACTTCTTATTTCAGCTATAGCATGTACAGGACATGTTGGTGATGTCTTTGTTAAAGCAAATGGCTCGACTGAAGCAGACCAGATGCAGTGTGATCAGGTGAATACTTATATTGGTGGGTGTGTGAACTACAATGATAGGAATAGCACGATATATAGTGGGCATTGTCCCTACGTTTACAAGCTTAATGACCTCATTATGTTGCAATGGAATGCAATTAGTCTTAATGTGACCTCCTGCTCTCAACTGAATGAAGCAATGTGTGGTCAACTCAACAGAGAAGGACTCTTGTGCAGCAAGTGCAAGGCAGGATATGGTCCGGACCTTTACTCCAGGTCTTCCAGTTGCGTGCCATGTAATGGATATTCTCATTGGAAATGGATTCTCTATTTCGTTCTACTACTCACTCCTCTGACGATATTCTTCCTCATAGTCATCATTTTCAATATGCGTGCCACCTCACCACCCTTCACTGCCTTTGTGTTCTTCTGTCAACTCTTCACTGAAACGTATAGAATGAATCCAAGTCCATATATCCGAATGTATGTTGAAAACTATATTAGTCCTTATGTGTATAAACTGGTCTTCACAGTAATTGATATCTGGAGTCTGGACTTCTTCAGATACCAGCTTATTGGTCCAATATGTGTAAGCAGTAGTCTTTCAAACATCCAAACATTAATGCTTGAATTAATTCCACCTCTCTATCTCCTTATATTGATGGTTTTGACCTATATGCTGATTGAACTACATGCTAGAAATGTGTATGCGATTGTCCAACTGTGGAAGCCTTTCAACAAGTGTGTGGCTAAGCTGAGACGAACTTATGACCCCAAAGCATCCATCTTTAATGCATTTGCAACTTTTCTACTTCTGTCGTATTCAAGTATTCTAGTTATTGGCACTCGCTCTGTGTATGATGTAAATATCAATGTACAGAATTCAGTTTCGGGATTCCCAATTCGAAGGTTATATCATGATCCCAACAAGCCTATCTCCAGCAAATTGCCATATTTCATACCTGTTATAATTCTATTGATATTCTTAACTATTTCCCCAATACTAATTCTGGCTTTATACCCCATCAAACGCATACAGAAAGTTTTGTTCCTACTCTGTTGCAAGGATATTCGTTGCTTGAAGTCCTTTGTGGATGCCTTCCAGGGTCACTATAAAGATGGGGCCAATGGAACACGTGACTACAGGGCCATGGCAAGCCTTCAGTTCATCGGCAGGGTAGTATTGGTTTATAATTATTGGCAGAGTGACAGTAATGTCGTTCCAATTCTGTCGAATATGAAATACAACATTATTCTATTGCTGTGTTTGTCCACTTGCTACTTAGTCATTCAACCATACAAGAAGAAGTATGTGAATATTGTTGAAGGTGTCCTGTACATATTCGCTGCAATAGTGATGCTTTTACTTGGAACGTTTAAATTCAAGCTGGATCGCCCTCATCGTGCTGAGATGTATATAAGGCTGGTACTGATATTACTACCCTCATTGATTGTAATCACCTTATTTGTAAAGAAATTGATGGAGATGGCATTTCCGACCAAAACTTTGAGTAAAATTCGTTATTGCTTGAAGAAATGTCTGCTCAAAAGGAATGAAAGTGCTGATGTTGCAATAGTGGTTGAAGAGTGCCTTCCACACAGACTGACTTCTCCTAATGAATATACACCACTTAAAAGCTAATTGCAATTGTGGTTTCACAACATAGTAATCTCGCGCGGGCCAGACTCTCACTGGCAGTGCAGCATAGACATAGATGTTCCAGAATGGACTGGAAATGATTAATTACATCCGCCTTGCGGTGTTCCGTATATTTATGGTAATACTTACCGGATATTGTATTCTGGGCCGGCTGTTTCCATCAATTAATTAACTGTCTAGTGAATTTCTACAACCAAATATGTACCCAAAATGGATAAAAACAATACCATGCAACACTGCAAACTTTATATGATATAGTTAGCTCTTCACACCATAATAATTTATTAGGAACCCTCCGATAAAGGGTCCGAGAAAAGGACAGCCTTCCAACAAAGGACACTCTTTTGGGTCCCTTCCCATAGCATCAGCTAGTACATTTCAACCTCCAAGAAAAGGATAGCCTCTCTACAAAGGACAAGGTGGCTGATTCCAAAATGTCCTTTACTCGGAGGTTCCACTAGTTATGTGTGTCTATAGTATACTGCATGGTGCAGAGTTCAGTGATCCTGTTTTGTCAAACCAGTTTTGCTGACTGTTCAGTGTTTAAGATGAGTTTTTGAATAGCTAGTTGATAAAGGCTATCATTACTTCTTAGACGAGTCATTTAGGAGCATTTTTTTGTTATAATAAGCCCGCTCAAAATAGCTAACACCTCAAAAAAAGATGAAGATGAACATCTGTGTGGTCAGTTTCAAGTGTGTGTATAACCATAACAATCTTGAAAAAATGCATACAGTACACACTTTCACTTTTAAGAGTGTAGCTAGCTATAGAGATGTTATTTTTTTGTACTACATATTTTGCATGTTTTCAAGATTGTTATGGTTATACACATAGCTATGTCAAACTCAATTTACTGAATGGATTTTCATCTTCATGTCATCATTATAAACTTGTTATAGTTTGTTGTTGTTTTTTATTGGTTTGTTTGTTTGTTATTCATGCATAGCTATTAGTTATAAATGCAACAAGTTGCTATGACAATGGAAATTAGTTGACCTTTCAATTGTAAACCAACCTATTAGTTAGTTAGTACATTACCCACACCATTAGGCTGTATTCATATGTAGCTAAGTGTAGGAATAACTTTCTGATAGGTGCATGGCAAGCTAGAATGTATTTCCTCATCTTATACTAATTCATGGTTCGGTTGGCATGCTAGCTAGCATGTCCACACTGAGTGGGCATATAGTTGATCACAAGTCCTTATAGATCGAGTTGCGTATTATTGACTCATCCAGAAAATAACTTTAATGATATTCATGAGACTAACCTTAATACTAAACCAGTTGACAAGGTAAATATAGTGGATCACTAGTCTGGGCATAGATGAGATATTGTGCACTTGAGGGGACAACTTAAGGATTAATGAGTAAACTGACATAGCTATAATGATCACCACATAATGTAGCTAAGCATTCACTATCCACTGTCCAAGTTCTGGACACCATAGCTAGTTTAATGGCTGAATCACATGGGGTATCCCACTTCGAACAACATGAAGATGAAATTCCATTAGGTCAGTTTTGAGTCTAACATGTGTGACATCTTGAAATATGATAAATAAAATAGCTAAATACAAAAACAACAATAAAAACTAACAACATACCTAACTTTATAGCTATAAAATCAAGGGACACTAGCTAGCTATACTGCTCTGGCAACTATAAGAAAATTATGATTAGTCAACTTCTGTTTTACTCCACAATGCTTATGCTTGCTACAGCAATGATTGGTGAGAACTTTACTAACACAAGCAGTGGAGCAAACCAGCTGAAATGTTACCGTGTATCAACTACTATTGGTGACTGCATCAGCTACGATAATACAAGTCATGTGATATATCAAGGAAATTGTCCCTATATTTACAAGTTTAACTCACACGTGTATCAAAAAAATCAGATGATCAATTTTAATGTGACTTCCTGTTCTCAACTGAATGAAGTGATGTGTGGTCAACTCAACAGAGAAGGACTCTTGTGCAGTAAGTGCAAGGCAGGATATGGTCCGGACATTTACTCCAGGTCCTCCAGTTGTGGGCCATGCAATGGATATTCTCATTGGAAATGGATTCTCTATTTCGTTCTACTACTCACTCCTCTGACGATATTCTTCCTCATAGTCATCATTTTCAATGTGCGTGCCACCTCACCACCCTTCACTGCCTTCGTATTATTCTGCCAAATTTTCACCAATATGTATAGAATGAATCCAAGTCCCTATATCCGAATATACATTGAAAACTATATCAGTCCCTATGTGTATAAGCCAGTGTTCACAGTTATTGATGTCTGGAGTCTGGACTTCTTCAGATACCAGCTAATTGATCCAATGTGTGTAAGCAATAATGTTTCAAACATCCAAGTATTAATATTGGAGCTTATCCCTCCTGTTTATATCTTCATCTTGATACTCTTAACCTATATGCTGATTGAACTACATGCTAAAAATGTGTATGTGATTGTCCAACTATGGAAGCCTTTCAACAAGTGTGTGGCTAGGCTGAGACGAACTTATGACCCCAAAGCATCCATCTTCAATGCATTTGCAACTTTTCTACTTCTGTCGTACTCTAGTGTCCTAGTTATTGGGTTTCACTCCATGTTCAATGTAAAAATATACACTTCTTCACCTCCTGCCTTTTACAGACTGTATTATGATCCCAACGAGCCCATCTCAAGAAAATTACCACATTTTATACCTGTTATAATCCTATTGGCAATTCTTACAATATCTCCTATACTCATTCTAATACTATACCCTATCAAACGCATTCGGAAGATTTTCTTCCTACTCTGTTGCAAGGACATCCGTTGCCTGAAGTCCTTTGTGGATGCCTTCCAGGGTCACTATAAAGATGGGACCAATGGAACACGTGACTACAGGGCTATGGCAAGCCTTCAGTTCATCATCAGGGCTGTATTAGTCTATAATCATTGGAAGGACGATACTTATATACTTCCAATAACAACACATCATAGGTATAACATTATAGCATTGATATGTCTATCCGTTAGCTATTTTGCTATTCAACCCTACAAGAAGAAATATATGAACACCATTGAAGGTCTTTCATACAGCTATGCAGCTATATTACTAATGCTACTTGAAGAATTCAAGTTCATGCTAGACGCCCCTCATTATGTCTTAATGTATTCAATGTTAGTGTTTATATTACTTCCCTCATTGATTATCATGGCCACATTTGCTAAAAGACTGACAAACACGATGTCTCAATCCAAATGTTTGAGTAAGTTTCATCAACGTTTGAAGAACTGTCTGTTCAAGAGGAAAGGAAGTTCTGATGCTCCGATAGCAATTGAAGAGAACCTTCCACACAGATTGACTTCTCCTAATGAATATACACCACTTAGTTAAAGACTAAAACTGATTAATTTTTATTGCTAGCTAAAGTGAGAACCACTTGTAGATATTAGGTTGTTTTTTTTTAACAATTAAGGTCAAAAATTTTTTTTAATTTTTTTACTATTTTTTTGTTTTGTTAAATTCATAGCTGTTAGCTACTTAGCTAACTGCTATAGTTATAATGAAATTTTAACTTGTTAATCTAAAAAAACTGTCTGTACAGAATCCTAATACTATAGGCATAATTCTAGCTATGTTAGCTATAATAACTCAAGTATAGGAGCATACTCTTTTTTAATGTTGTTGTTGTTGTTTTTTTCAGCAATAGTGATGGTGTAGCTAGCAAGCTGGCATGCATTTCAAACTAGATGAAGTTGAAAATCCATTAGATCAGTTTTCGACGTATTAAGAATAAAAACATTAGCTACCTACCTACGCACACTCAATTTGCACAGTAGGCTATAAAATGAAGAGAATATTTGGTTGCTAGCTAGCTTCTCTGAGTTCATTCCTGGCATACAATACTGAGCTATAACAAAACTAAGGAATCATGACCAACATTCTGATTCTCTCCTGGACTTTTATGTTTGTTACAGCAATGAATGTCGATGAAAACTTTACCAACACAAGTGAAGATTCAAATGGAGCAAACCAGTTGAAATGTTACAACAATGTACGGACAACTATTGGCAACTGCATCAGTTATGATAATATAAGTGATGTGATATATACAGGAGATTGTCCTTATATTTATAAGTTTAACTCACACATTTATCGAAAGAAACAGGAAAAAGTCTATTTTAATGTGACCTGCTGCTCTCAACTGAATGAAGTGATGTGTGGTCAACTCAACAGAGAAGGACTCTTGTGCAGTAAGTGCAAGGCAGGATATGGTCTAGACCTTTACTCCAGGTCTTCCAGTTGCATGCCATGCAATGGATATTCTCATTGGAAATGGATTCTCTATTTCGTTCTACTACTCACTCCTCTGACGATATTCTTCCTCATAGTCATCATTTTCAATGTGCGTGCCACCTCACCACCCTTCACTGCCTTTGTACTCTTCTGTCAACTCTTCACCAATATGCATAGAATGAATCCAAATCCCTATAACCGAATATACATTGAAAACTATATTAGTCCATATGTGTATAAACCAGTGTTCACAGTTATTGATGTCTGGAGTCTGGACTTCTTCAGATGCATTCCAATATGTGTAAGCAGTAGTCTTTCAAACATCCAAGTATTAATGCTCGAACTCATTCCACCTTTCTATCTTCTCATTTTGATAGTCTTAACATATATGCTGATTGAACTACATGCTAGAAATGTGTATATGATTGTCCAACTATGGAAGCCTTTCAACAAGTGTGTGGCTAAGCTGAGACGATCTTATGACCCCAAGGCATCCATCTTTAATGCATTTGCGACTTTTCTACTTCTGTCGTATTCTAGTATCTTAGTTATTGGGTTTCACTCCATGTTCTATGTAAAAATATACACTTCTTCACCTCCTGCCTTTTACAGACTGTATTATGATCCCAACAAGCCTATCGCAAGTAAATTACCACATTTTATACCTGTTATAATCCTATTGGCAATTCTTACAGTATCTCCTATACTCATTCTAATCTTATACCCTATCAAACGCATTCGGAAGATTTTTTTCCTACTCTGTTGCAAGGACATCCGTTGCCTGAAGTCCTTTGTGGATGCCTTCCAGGGTCACTATAAAGATGGGACCAATGGAACACGTGACTACAGGGCCTTAGCGAGCTTTCAGTTCATCATCAGGGCTGTATTAGTTTATAATCATTGGAAGGACGATGAAACTTACATGCTTCCGATAGTAACAAGTCTCAGGGATAACATTATAGTTTTGATATGTCTATCTGTTGGCTATTTCACCATTCAACCCTACAAGAAGAAATACATGAACACTATTGAAGGTCTTTTATACAGCATTGCTGCTATATTACTAATGCTACTTGGAGGGTTCAAATTTCGGCAAGACGTTCCTCACTATGCCTTAATGTATCTGATACTAATATTTATATTACTTCCCTCATTGATTATCATGGCCATATTTGCTAAAAGACTGACAAACATGATGTCACGATCCAAATTTTTGAGTAAGATTCATCGAAGTTTGAAGAACCATTTGTTCAAGAAGGAAGGAAGTGCTGATGCTCTGATAGCAATTGAAGAGAACCTTCCACACAGATTGACTTCTCCTAATGAATATACACCACTTAGTTAAAGACTAAAACTGATTTTATAGCTATGTAGCTAGCTAAAGTGAGAACCACTTGTAGATATTAGATTTTCAAAAAAAAACTTTTATAATTTTTTTACCTTTTTTTTTTGTTATGATAGCATTCTAATTCATAGCTGTTAGCTACTTAGCTAGCTAACTGCTATAGCTATAATGAGATATTAATTTGTTGATCAAAAAAAAAATGTCTGTACAGAATCCTAATACTATAGGTATAATTCTAGCTATGTTATTCAGCTAACTGAAGCTGTAGCCATAACAACTCTATAGGAGCATACTTTTTTTTTAATGTTGTTGTTTTTTTCAGCTATAGTGATGGTGTAGCTAGCAAGCTGGCATGCATTTCAAACAAGATGAAGTTGAAAATCCATTAGATCATTTTTCGAATAAAAACATAGCTACCTACGCACACTCAATTTATAAGTAGGCAATAAAATAATGGTTGCTAGCTAGCTACTCTCAACTATTGGCAACTGCATCAGTTATGATAATATAAGTGATGTGATTTATACAGGAGATTGTCCTTATATCTTTAAGTTTAACTCACACATGTATCGAAAGCAACGGGGAAAAAATCTATTTTAATGTGACCTCCTGCTCTCAACTGAATGAAGTGATGTGTGGTCAACTCAACAGAGAAGGACTCTTGTGCAGCAAGTGCAAGGCAGGATATGGTCTGGACCTTTACTCCAGATCTTCCAGTTGTGTGCCATGCAGTGGATATTCTCATTGGAAATGGATTCTCTATTTCGTTCTACTACTCACTCCTCTGACGATATTCTTCCTCATAGTTATCATTTTCAATGTGCGTGCCACCTCACCACCCTTCACTGCCTTTGTGCTCTTCTGTCAACTCTTCACCAATATGCATAGAATGAATCCAAGTCCCTATAACCGAATATAGCTACATTGAAAACTACATTAGTCCATATGTGTATAAACCAGTGTTCACAGTTATTGATGTCTGGAGTCTGGACTTCTTCAGATGCATTCCAATATGTGTAAGCAGTAATCTTTCAAACATCTGCTCAAACTCATTCCACCTTTCTATCTTCTCATTTTGATAGTCTTAATATATATGCTAGAAATGTGTATGTGATTGTCCAACTGTGGAAGCCTTTCAACAAATGTGTGGCTGATCTTATGACCCCAAGGCATCCATCTTTAATGCATTTGCAACTTTTCTACTTCTGTCCTAATCTAGTGTCTTAGTTATTGGGTTTCACTCCATGTTCTATGTAAAAATATACACTTCTTCACCTCCTGCCTTTTACAGACTGTATTATGATCCCAACAAGCCTATCGCAAGTAAATTACCACATTTTATACCTGTTATAATCCTATTGGCAATTCTTACAGTATCTCCTACACTCATTCTAATCTCATACCCTATCAAACGCATTCGGAAGATTTTTTTCCTACTCTGTTGCAAGGACATCTGTTGCCTGAAGTCCTTTGTGGATGCCTTCCAGGGTCACTATAAAGATGGGACCAATGGAACACGTGACTACAGGGCCTTAGCGAGCTTTCAGTTCATCATCAGGGCTGTATTAGTCATTGGAAGGACAATGAAACTTACATGCTTCCAATAGTACACGTCTCAGGGATAACATTATAGTTTTGATATGTCTATCTGTTGGCCATTTGATCATTCAACCCTATACATGAACACTATTGAAGGTCTTTTATACAGCATTGCTGCTATATTACTAATGTTACTTGGAGGGTTCAAATTTCGGCAAGACGCTCCTCACTATGCCTTAATGTATCTGATACTAGTGTTCATATTACTTCCCTCATTGATTATCATGGCCATATTTGCTGAAAGACTGACAAACATGATGTCACGATCCAAATCTTCGAGTAAAGTTTGAAGAACCGTTTGTTCAAGAAGAAAGAAAGTGCTGATGCTCCGATAGCAATTGAAGAGAACCTTCCACAAAGATTGACTTCTCCTAATGAATATACACCACTTAGTTAAAGACTAAAACTGATTTTATAGCTATGTAGCTAGCTAAAGTGAGAACCACTTGTAGATATTTAATTATAGGTTTTATTAAAACAAGGTCAAAAAAAATTTTTTTTATCTGTTAGCTAGCATTCAAATTCATAGCTGTTAGATAACTTAGCTAACTGCTATAGGAAATATTAATTTGTTAATCAAAAAACTGTCTGTATAGAATCCTAATACTATAGGCATAGCTAATTTTCTAGCTATGTTATTCAGTTAACTGAAGCTGTAGCTATAATAACTCTATAGGAGCATACTTTTTTTTTTAATGTTTTTTTTTTCAACTAGTGATGGTGTAGCTAGCTGGCATGCACTTCAAATAAGATGAAGTTGAAAATCCATTAGATCAGTTTTCGACGTACTAAGAATAAAAACATAGCCACCTACGTCTACGCGCACTCAATTTGCACAGTAGGTTATAAAAATGAAGAGAACATTTGGTTGCTAGCTAGCTACTCTAAGTTCATCCTTGGAATCATGATCAACATTCTGATTCTTTCCTCAACTCTTATGTTTGTTACAGCAATGAAAGTTGGTGAAAACTTTACCAACGCAGGTGAAGATTCAAATGGAGCAAACCAGTTGAAATGTTACAATGTATCAATCACTATTGGCAACTGCATCAGTTATGATAGTACACGTGATGTGATGTATACAGGATATTGTCCTTATATCTTTAAGTTTAACTCATACATGTATCGAAAGCAACAGGAAAAAATCTATTTTAATGTGACCTGCTGCTCTCAACTGAATGAAGTGATGTGTGGTCAACTCAACAGAGAAGGACTCTTGTGCAGTAAGTGCAAGGCAGGATATGGTCTAGACCTTTACTCCAGGTCTTCCAGTTGTGTGCCATGCAATGGATACTCTCATTGGAAATGGATTCTCTATTTCGTTCTACTACTCACTCCTTTGACGATATTCTTCCTCATAGTCATCATTTTCAACGTGCGTGCCACCTCACCACCCTTCACTGCCTTCGTATTATTTTGTCAAATCTTCACCAATATGCATAGAATGAATCCAAGTCCCTATAACCGAATATACATTGAAAACTACATTAGTCCATATGTGTATAAACCAGTGTTCACAGTTATTGATGTCTGGAGTCTGGACTTCTTCAGAAACCAGCTAGTCCGTCCAATATGTGTGAGCAATAATCTTTCAAACATCCAGGTTTTGATAATAGAGCTTATCCCTCCTGTTTATATCTTCATCTTGATAGTCTTAACCTACATGCTGATTGAACTACATGCTAGAAATGTGCATATGATTGTCCAACTGTGGAAGCCTTTAAACAAGTGTGTGGCTAAGCTGAGACGAACTTATGACCCCAAAGCATCCATCTTTAATGCATTTGCGACTTTTCTACTTCTGTCGTATTCAAGTGTCCTAGTTGTTGGGTTTCATTCCACGTTCAATGTAAAAATATACACTTCTTCACCTCCTACCATTTACAGACTGTATTATGATCCCAACAAACCCATCTCAAGCAAATTACCACATTTTATACCTGTTATAATCCTATTGGCAATTCTTACAGTATCTCCTATACTCATTCTAATCTTATACCCTATCAAACACATTCGGAAGATTTTTTTCCTACTCTGTTGCAAGGACATCCGTTGCCTGAAGTCCTTTGTGGATGCCTTCCAGGGTCACTATAAAGATGGGACCAATGGAACACGTGACTACAGGGCCATGGCAAGCTTTCAGTTCATCATCAGGGCTGTATTAGTTTATAATCATTGGAAGGACGATGATACTTACATGCTTCCAATAGTAACACGTCTCAGGGATAACATTATAGTTTTGATATGCCTATCCGTTGGCTATTTGATCATTCAACCCTACAAAAAGAAATACATGAACACTATAGAAGGTCTTTTATACAGCATTGCTGCTATATTACTAATGCTACTTGGAGGGTTCAAATTTCGGCAAGACGCTCCCCACTATGCCTTAATGTATCTGATACTAGTGTTCATATTACTTCCCTCATTGATTATCATGGCCATATTTGCTAAAAGACTGACGAACACGATGTCACGATCCAAATCTTTGAGTAATATTCATAGAAGTTTGAAGAACTGTCTATCCAAGAAGAAAGGAAGTGCTGATGCTCCTGTAATGATACAAGAAAGTCTTCCACACAGATTGACTTGTCCTAATGAGTATACAGCACTTTTATAGTGAAACTGTTTTGCTGACATAGGTAGATCTAACTAGTCATCAGCTTACACATCTTCCAATTATATAGTGCTGTGATTATACTTAATTAAGAGCTAGCAAGAGCTAGCTGTAAAAGCAGGGATATGAGTGTTTACTAAATATGGAAGCAATAATAACAACGGTGAGCTGCTAGCATACTTATAAGAACATACTTATCCGGATCTGGTTTAGTTCGCTCTCTCTCTTTTAGCTACACGAATTAGACCTGATCATGAGTATTCTGGTGTTTCTATTTCTTACTTCAGCTACAGCATGTATGGATGTCACTGCTAAAGCAAATGGTTCGAGTGAAGTAGACAAGATGCAGATATCAATTGATTATGGTGACTGTATCAACTATAATGATACAAATGGTATGATATATAGTGGGCGTTGTCCCTAATACTGATACCTACATTGACTATTAAATTTTGTCTTAGCTAGACCTTAAGATCTACTCACATTCTTGTTCTGAAGTCTGATACCAGCCAATTAGTCGGCATGCCATTTGTCTCCGAAAATGGTGAGGCTGATTTTGACTTTATTCCTGCACAAAATGTGGGCATTTTCAGGCAGATAACCTTCGAGAAACACCCTCAATCGAGCATAGAGATCAAATGAAAGACTGTACATCCCAAACCAGTACTTCCTGGAAGCTTCGAACGTCTTGTATAGTTTTGATGTCTTCTTGACCCGTTTGTAAGGAATCATTGGATCTGTTCGACAAGCAGCACACACAGCTGTAATGGCACCAGCTGACGCTCCATAAAAAGTATCAAACTCCGAAAAAAGATGAGGTGCATGGTCCACCACGCACTTCCCAACTCCAACGTGATAGACTCCTAGGAATCCACACCCTCCAAAAGAGATTTGGAGTGTCTTGTTGGTCTCTGTACTGTCATTAAAATGGAGTGTTCTCAGTGATGGTCTTTGAGGCTTTGGAGATCTTCCTTCTGAAGATGTAGATGTTCCTTCTGAAGATTCTGACATGTTAATCAGATTGATGACTCTCCAGCTGAAGGAGTTAAGCTATCTTCTAGCTAGGTATATCAGAATTTCTAATAATGATGATATTGAGTTGTGGTCAACCCTAGATGGAACTGTATCAAGTGCTCTGCAACAGTGAGGTTGAATTTTCTGTCCATAAACATGAACAGTCCAAGAGCTATCACTTTTGATGCTATCACTTTTGATGGTAAGGCAGTATTTCATCATAGTACATTCAGCAGACATTTTACAGAAAGTAATGCATTCATTCGTGAGTGGTGAGACATCCTTCCATTCTGAACTAGGGAGAGTTATGCGCTATTTTATGGAAGCCAATTTCATATTCACCTATACACAGGAGTTGACATTATTTTTTAGGTACCTATGATCATAGAGTACCACTTACTCTCTGCTTATAATCTCCATAACGTTTTGTACCCTTGTTTTGTACCTTTCTTTGGTGGGCGCCCTTTGGGCCTGATGATATACTCTGCTGTCTTTCTTTCTTCGTTTTTTTCAACCTTGAGGCGTAATTTTCGTTTCCCCATTACTTGCTTCTGTTTATACCAAACAAAGATTCCTTATATTTATGGCATGTAGTAACCATTACTATGTATAATGATAAGAAATGGAAATTGAAGAAACTTATATGCCTTGAGAAAGAATCCCGCAAACTCTGTCTAGAATGTCACTAAGAAAAACACTAAAATCAGCAATGAACATAATACCTACGTATCATTCTAAATGGGATAATGGCATGTAGTTGTGTAGAAACTGCCTGTTGAAAATACCTATACTATTGTGTCTATTTAATATCATCCAAAAAATTCCCACAAAGTATTATCCTCAGCATTAAGAATTTGCATGCACAGTTTCATGGTACGTGCAGAACCTCAAAGCAGACTATGACAATTGACACTTACTAGAATTTAGAACCTTTTTACATTGATAATCCTCCAGTTATCAATTTCGCATGGGCGTAAGAAGCAGGGGGGCTGGGGGGGGGGGGCTTCAGCCCCCCCACTCAAAATGGATAGTACCTGCACATAGGCATTAGTATATGCTGCATGTCAACTAAGTATTAATAACACCTACTAGCTAAGTATTAACATCACAGAATGAGATGACATTGGTTAATTAAGTATTAGTAACACCTAACTCAGCAGTTAGCTTGGCTCTACTATGGCACAGAGGAGAATTCATCGCTCCAATTCAGTTCTCAAATTGATACAGGTAACTATCGATGTAAGATTGCATATGTACATTATAAATAAAAATTATTGTATTTGCAAGTGATGATGCTGGTCCATCTTCAGAGACCTCAATCACAAGCACTGACGCCACTGCATAGGCGGTGGAACAGGTAAGGCCAGTCAGGCCCAGGCCTGACCAATATTTTGGGAAAAACAAGATTAATTATTAAGTGGCTATCAATCAATAATAAAACATTTTGGGATTAATTATCAATCAATAACTTAAATACATATGATGCTCAAGTATAGCAAACTGTAGAACTTCGGTGTTCTGGGGAATTATGTTTCAATTTTGGGCTTGACCAATCGAATTTTGCTTCCAGCACCTCTGCACTGTTGAGCCAGTTGATGGTACACTGGTATCCAAAAATGGGTGTGGTTAAGGAAAGTGGGCGTGGTCAGCAAAAAATTTTCCCGCGCGCAGCACACGTACACATACATCAGCCCCCCCCCCCCCCCCCCCCACCACCAGAAAACATCTTCTTACGCCCCTATCTTCTTACGCCCCTGTTTCGGAGGAGACAGCTTAGACCACCGAAAACTTCCCTACTCGCATAAATAACCATTACTATGCAGGTACCGTAACGAGCTAATTCCATCGCTGTGACGTCATTGCCCGAAAAATTTTTGCGCGTTTCCTATCCCTTATCTATGCTGGAAGTTATGTCATAGCCGGCCTCATGCATAGGAGATCTCTAACCACTCTGGCCACGCCCATTCCATTCTATTGCGCATGCGTAGTGAGTGCATATGGATATAAGAGCTGATAATTCTTTCTCTCTTCCAATCAGCTCTAGCTACCTAAAGCCATGAGTATGCTGGTAGTTCTATTTCTTACTTTAGGTACAGTGATGGCTACAGCAGGTTTTACTATGGAGGATCATGTTAGTGATGGCTTTGCTAAAGCAAAATTTAATGGTTCGAGTGAAGTAGAGTGTGATCAGCTATCAATTAATTTTGGTGAGTGTATCAACTATAATGATACAAACAGTGTGATATATAGTGGGCGTTGTCCCTATATTTACAAGCTTTATATAAACAACTCCATTATATTGTATGGAAATGCAATTAAATTCAATGTGACCTCCTGCTCTCAACTGAATGAAGTGATATGTGGTCAACTCAACAGAGAAGGACTCTTGTGCAGTAAGTGCAAGGCAGGATATGGTCCGGACCTTTACTCCAGGTCTTCCAGTTGTGTGCCATGCAATGGATACTCTCATGGGAAATGGATTCTCTATTTCGTTCTACTACTCACTCCTCTGACGATATTCTTCCTCATAATTATCATTTTCAACGTGCGTGCCACCTCACCACCCTTCACTGCCTTCCTATTATTCTGCCAAATTTTCACCAATATGTATAGAACGAATCCAGATCCCTATATCCGAATGTACGTTGAAAACACTATCAGTCCTTATGTGTATAAACTGGTCTTCACAGTAATTGATATCTGGAGTCTGGACTTCTTCAGATACCAGCTTATTGGTCCGATATGTGTAAGCAGTAGTCTTTCAAACCTCCAAGTTTTAATGCTCGAACTCATTCCACCTTTCTATCTTCTCATTTTGATGGTTTTGACCTATATGCTGATTGAACTACATGCTAGGAATGTGCGTGTGATTGTCCAACTATGGAAGCCTTTCAACAGGTGTGTGGTTAAGCTGAGACGAACTTATGACCCCAGAGCATCCATCTTTAATGCATTTGCAACTTTTCTACTTCTGTCGTATTCTAGTATTCTAGTTATTAGCAGTCACTCTGTGTACAATGTAGCTGTGTATGATCCATTCAGATTTGTAAGGTTATATATCAATCCCAATAAGTCTACTTCCAGCAAATTGCCACATTTCATACCTGTTATAATTCTGTTGGTATTCTTAACTATTTCCCCAATATTGATCCTGGCTTTGTACCCTATCAAACGCATTCAGAAGATTTTCTTCTTGCTCTGTTGCAAGGACATCCGTTGCCTGAAGTCCTTTGTGGATGCCTTCCAGGGTCACTATAAAGATGGGACCAATGGAACACGTGACTACAGGGCTATGGCAAGCCTTCAGTTCATCAGCAGGGCCATATTGGCTTACAATTATTGGCAGAGTGGTGGCAGTAAGAATGCTCAAATAATGTCACATGTGAAATTTAACGTTATTTTAATGATGTGTTTATCTACTTGCTACCTTGCCATTCGACCATACAAAAAGAAGTACATGAATGTCATTGAAGGGGTTTTATACACATTTACTGCAATATTGATGCTCTTACTTGAAGCAATTAAAATCAGACAGGATTGGCTTCATCTCGCTATAATGCATTCAATACTGGTAATGATATTACTACCCTCATTGATCATACTTATCATATTTGTAAAGAAATTGGTATTTCAGTCCAAAACGTTGAGTAAGTTTTGTTATCGTTTGAAGAACCATCTCTTTAAGAGGAAAGAAAGTGCTGGTGTTCCAGTAATGGATGAAGAGAACCTTCCACACAGATTGACTTCTCCTAATGAATATACATCACTTACGTACGTACGTAGCCAAAAGTGAGAGCCAACTACCTCCTTCCCATCCATTAACTCTGACTTAATTATTCATGTAAAATACGTACTTTTACGTAGTCATGATGCGTTTACTTTTTATCATTGTAAACATATTATTACTCTCTTTTGTTATTTTTTAATATTCCTATCTTTTACTTATGACTGCAACAGCTATTGTACAATGGTCAATTTTTCGATCACATAGCTATGCAGTTATTACTAACAAGGTCAAAAATGTCATCATCACGATTGTCTTTGTTATTTTTTCTTAGCATTCATAGATGTTATAACTGCAACAGCAATGAAAACTTTCAATCACTTAGTTATGTATAGTTATTACTAACAAGGTCAAAAATGTCATCATGTCTTTCTTAGATGTGATTATAACTGCAACAGCTATGATAGCTGATGAAAATTTGTCACTTTTTCAATGAAATTGTGATAACCACCTTTTGCGCATGTGTAGCTTTACACTAATATTTTGACTCGGTGTCTGAATTTAACAAAAACAGCGCGGTACGAGCATATCTATGAGCATACTATAATATCTTTCTCTCTCCAGACATTCAAAGTTATGGATATTCTGGTATTCCTACTTCTTACTTCAGCTATAGCATGTACAGGACATGTTGGTGATGTCTTTGTTAAAGCAAATGGCTCGACTGAAGCAGACCAGATGCAGTGTGATCAGGTGAATACTTATATTGGTGGGTGTGTGAACTACAATGATAGGAATAGCATGATATATAGTGGGCATTGTCCCTACGTTTACAAGCTTAATGACCTCATTATGTTGCGATGGAACGCAATTAGTCTTAATGTGACCTCCTGCTCTCAACTGAATGAAGCAATGTGTGGTCAACTCAACAGAGAAGGACTCTTGTGCAGTAAGTGCAAGGCAGGATATGGTCCGGACCTTTACTCCAGGTCTTCCAGTTGCGTGCCATGTAATGGATATTCTCATTGGAAATGGATTCTCTATTTCGTTCTACTACTCACTCCTCTGACGATATTCTTCCTCATAGTCATCATTTTCAATATGCGTGCCACCTCACCACCCTTCACTGCCTTTGTGCTCTTCTGTCAACTCTTCACTGAAACGTATAGAATGAATCCAAGTCCATATATCCGAATGTATGTTGAAAACTATATTAGTCCTTATGTGTATAAACTGGTCTTCACAGTAATTGATATCTGGAGTCTGGACTTCTTCAGATACCAGCTTATTGGTCCAATATGTGTAAGCAGTAGTCTTTCAAACATCCAAACATTAATGCTTGAATTAATTCCACCTCTCTATCTCCTTATATTGATGGTTTTGACCTATATGCTGATAGAACTACATGCTAGAAATGTGTATGCGATTGTCCAACTGTGGAAGCCTTTCAACAAGTGTGTGGCTAAGCTGAGACGAACTTATGACCCCAAAGCATCCATCTTTAATGCATTTGCAACTTTTCTACTTCTGTCGTATTCAAGTATTCTAGTTATTGGCACTCGCTCTGTGTATGATGTAAATATCAATGTACAGAATTCAGTTTCGGGATTCCCAATTCGAAGGTTATATCATGATCCCAACAAGCCTATCTCCAGCAAATTGCCATATTTCATACCTGTTATAATTCTATTGATATTCTTAACTATTTCCCCAATACTAATTCTGGCTTTATACCCCATCAAACGCATACAGAAAGTTTTGTTCCTATTCTGTTGCAAGGATATTCGTTGCTTGAAGTCCTTTGTGGATGCCTTCCAGGGTCACTATAAAGATGGGGCCAATGGAACACGTGACTACAGGGCCATGGCAAGCCTTCAGTTCATCGGCAGGGTAGTATTGGTTTATAATTATTGGCAGAGTGACAGTAATGTCGTTCCAATTCTGTCGAATATGAAATATAACATTATTCTATTGCTGTGTTTGTCCACTTGCTACTTAGTCATTCAACCATACAAGAAGAAGTATATGAATATTGTTGAAGGTGTCCTGTACATATTCGCTGCAATAGTGATGCTTTTACTTGGAACGTTTAAATTCAAGCTGGATCGCCCTCATCGTGCTGAGATGTATATAAGGCTGGTACTGATATTACTACCCTCATTGATTGTAATCACCTTATTTGTAAAGAAATTGATGGAGATGGCATTTCCGACCAAAACTTTGAGTAAAATTCGTTATTGCTTGAAGAAATGTCTGCTCAAAAGGAATGAAAGTGCTGATGTTGCAATAGTGGTTGAAGAGTGCCTTCCACACAGACTGACTTCTCCTAATGAGTATACACCACTTAAAAGCTAATTGCAATTGTGGTTTCACAACATAGTAATCTCGCGCGGGCCAGACTCTCACTGGCAGCATAGACTATAGAGGTTCCAGAATGGACTGGAAATGATTAATTACATCCGCCTTGCGGTGTTCCGTATATTTATGGTAATACTTACCGGATATTGTATTCTGGGCCGGCTGTTTCCATCAATTAATTAACTGTCTAGTGAATTTCTACAACCAAATATGTACCCAAAATGGATAAAAACAATACCATGCAACACTGCAAACTTTATATGATATAGTTAGCTCTTCACACCATAATAATTTATTAGGAACCCTCCGATAAAGGGTCCGAGAAAAGGACAGCCTTCCAACAAAGGACACTCTTTTGGGTCCCTTCCCATAGCATCAGCTAGTACATTTCAACCTCCAAGAAAAGGATAGCCTCTCTACAAAGGACAAGGTGGCTGATTCCAAAATGTCCTTTACTCGGAGGTTCCACTAGTTATGTGTGTCTATAGTATACTGCGTGGTGCAGAGTTCAGTGATCCTGTTTTGTCAAACCAGTTTTGCTGACTGTTCAGTGTTTAAGATGAGTTTTTGAATAGCTAGTTGATAAAGGCTATCATTACTTCTTAGACGAGTCATTTAGGAGCATTTTTTTGTTATAATAAGCCCGCTCAAAATTAAAAAAAAGATGAAGATGAACATCTGTGTGGTCAGTTTCAAGTGTGTGTATAACCATAACAATCTTGAAAAAATGCATACAGTACACACTTTCACTTTTAAGAGTGTAGCTAGCTATAGAGATGTTATTTTTTTGTACTACATATTTTGCATGTTTTCAAGATTGTTATGGTTATACACATAGCTATGTCAAACTCAATTTACTGAATGGATTTTCATCTTCATGTCATCATTATAAACCTGTTATAGTTTGTTGTTGTTTTTTATTGGTTTGTTTGTTTGTTATTCATGCATAGCTATTAGTTATAAATGCAACAAGTTGCTATGACAATGGAAATTAGTTGACCTTTCAATTGTAAACCAACCTATTAGTTAGTTAGTACATTACCCACACCATTAGGCTGTATTCATATGTAGGTAAGTGTAGGAATAACTTTCTGATAGGTGCATGGCAAGCTAGAATGTATTTCCTCATCTTATACTAATTCATGGTTCGGTTGGCATGCTAGCTAGCATGTCCACACTGAGTGGGCATATAGTTGATCACAAGTCCTTATAGATCGAGTTACGTATTATTGACTCATCCAGAAAATAACTTTAATGATATTCATGAGACTAACCTTAATACTAAACCAGTTGACAAGGTAAATATAGTGGATCACTAGTCTGGGCATAGATGAGATATTGTGCACTTGAGGGGACAACTTAAGGATTAATGAGTAAACTGACATAGCTATAATGATCACCACATAATGTAGCTAAGCATTCACTATCCACTGTCCAAGTTCTGGACACCATAGCTAGTTTAATGGCTGAATCACATGGGGTATCCCACTTCGAATAACATGAAGATGAAATTCCATTAGGTCAGTTTTGAGTCTAACATGTGTGACATCTTGAAATATGATAAATAAAATAGCTAAATACAAAAACAACAATAAAAACTAACAACATACCTAACTTTATAGCTATAAAATCAAGGGACACTAGCTAGCTATACTGCTCTGGCAACTATAAGAAAATTATGATTAGTCAACTTCTGTTTTACTCCACAATGCTTATGCTTGCTACAGCAATGATTGGTGAGAACTTTACTAACACAAGCAGTGGAGCAAACCAGCTGAAATGTTACCGTGTATCAACTACTATTGGTGACTGCATCAGCTACGATAATACAAGTCATGTGATATATCAAGGAAATTGTCCCTATATTTACAAGTTTAACTCACACGTGTATCAAAAAAATCAGATGATCAATTTTAATGTGACTTCCTGCTCTCAACTGAATGAAGTGATGTGTGGTCAACTCAACAGAGAAGGACTCTTGTGCAGTAAGTGCAAGGCAGGATATGGTCCGGACATTTACTCCAGGTCCTCCAGTTGTGGGCCATGCAATGGATATTCTCATTGGAAATGGATTCTCTATTTCGTTCTACTACTCACTCCTCTGACGATATTCTTCCTCATAGTCATCATTTTCAATGTGCGTGCCACCTCACCACCCTTCACTGCCTTCGTATTATTCTGCCAAATTTTCACCAATATGTATAGAATGAATCCAAGTCCCTATATCCGAATATACATTGAAAACTATATCAGTCCCTATGTGTATAAGCCAGTGTTCACAGTTATTGATGTCTGGAGTCTGGACTTCTTCAGATACCAGCTAATTGATCCAATGTGTGTAAGCAATAATGTTTCAAACATCCAAGTATTAATATTGGAGCTTATCCCTCCTGTTTATATCTTCATCTTGATACTCTTAACCTATATGCTGATTGAACTACATGCTAAAAATGTGTATGTGATTGTCCAACTATGGAAGCCTTTCAACAAGTGTGTGGCTAGGCTGAGACGAACTTATGACCCCAAAGCATCCATCTTCAATGCATTTGCAACTTTTCTACTTCTGTCGTACTCTAGTGTCCTAGTTATTGGGTTTCACTCCATGTTCAATGTAAAAATATACACTTCTTCACCTCCTGCCTTTTACAGACTGTATTATGATCCCAACGAGCCCATCTCAAGAAAATTACCACATTTTATACCTGTTATAATCCTATTGGCAATTCTTACAATATCTCCTATACTCATTCTAATACTATACCCTATCAAACGCATTCGGAAGATTTTCTTCCTACTCTGTTGCAAGGACATCCGTTGCCTGAAGTCCTTTGTGGATGCCTTCCAGGGTCACTATAAAGATGGGACCAATGGAACACGTGACTACAGGGCTATGGCAAGCCTTCAGTTCATCATCAGGGCTGTATTAGTCTATAATCATTGGAAGGACGATACTTATATACTTCCAATAACAACACATCATAGGTATAACATTATAGCATTGATATGTCTATCCGTTAGCTATTTTGCTATTCAACCCTACAAGAAGAAATATATGAACACCATTGAAGGTCTTTCATACAGCTATGCAGCTATATTACTAATGCTACTTGAAGAATTCAAGTTCATGCTAGACGCCCCTCATTATGTCTTAATGTATTCAATGTTAGTGTTTATATTACTTCCCTCATTGATTATCATGGCCATATTTGCTAAAAGACTGACAAACATGATGTCTCAATCCAAATGTTTGAGTAAGTTTCATCAACGTTTGAAGAACTGTCTGTTCAAGAAGAAAGGAAGTTCTGATGCTCCGATAGCAATTGAAGAGAACCTTCCACACAGATTGACTTCTCCTAATGAATATACACCACTTAGTTAAAGACTAAAACTGATTAATTTTTATTGCTAGCTAAAGTGAGAACCACTTGTAGATATTAGGTTGTTCAAAAAATTTTTTTAATTTTTTTACTATTTTTTTGTTTTGTTGAATTCATAGCTGTTAGCTACTTAGCTAACTGCTATAGCTATAATGAAATTTTAACTTGTTAATCTAAAAAAACTGTCTGTACAGAATCCTAATACTATAGGCATAATTCTAGCTATGTTAGCTATAATAACTCAAGTATAGGAGCATACTCTTTTTTAATGTTGTTGTTGTTGTTTTTTTCAGCAATAGTGATGGTGTAGCTAGCAAGCTGGCATGCATTTCAAACTAGATGAAGTTGAAAATCCATTAGATCAGTTTTCGACGTATTAAGAATAAAAACATTAGCTACCTACCTACGCACACTCAATTTGCACAGTAGGCTATAAAATGAAGAGAATATTTGGTTGCTAGCTAGCTTCTCTGAGTTCATTCCTGGCATACAATACTGAGCTATAACAAAACTAAGGAATCATGACCAACATTCTGATTCTCTCCTGGACTTTTATGTTTGTTACAGCAATGAATGTCGATGAAAACTTTACCAACACAAGTGAAGATTCAAATGGAGCAAACCAGTTGAAATGTTACAACAATGTACGGACAACTATTGGCAACTGCATCAGTTATGATAATATAAGTGATGTGATATATACAGGAGATTGTCCTTATGTTTATAAGTTTAACTCACACATTTATCGAAAGAAACAGGAAAAAGTCTATTTTAATGTGACCTGCTGCTCTCAACTGAATGAAGTGATGTGTGGTCAACTCAACAGAGAAGGACTCTTGTGCAGTAAGTGCAAGGCAGGATATGGTCTAGACCTTTACTCCAGGTCTTCCAGTTGCATGCCATGCAATGGATATTCTCATTGGAAATGGATTCTCTATTTCGTTCTACTACTCACTCCTCTGACGATATTCTTCCTCATAGTCATCATTTTCAATGTGCGTGCCACCTCACCACCCTTCACTGCCTTTGTACTCTTCTGTCAACTCTTCACCAATATGCATAGAATGAATCCAAATCCCTATAACCGAATATACATTGAAAACTATATTAGTCCATATGTGTATAAACCAGTGTTCACAGTTATTGATGTCTGGAGTCTGGACTTCTTCAGATGCATTCCAATATGTGTAAGCAGTAGTCTTTCAAACATCCAAGTATTAATGCTCGAACTCATTCCACCTTTCTATCTTCTCATTTTGATAGTCTTAACATATATGCTGATTGAACTACATGCTAGAAATGTGTATGTGATTGTCCAACTATGGAAGCCTTTCAACAAGTGTGTGGCTAAGCTGAGACGATCTTATGACCCCAAGGCATCCATCTTTAATGCATTTGCGACTTTTCTACTTCTGTCGTATTCTAGTATCTTAGTTATTGGGTTTCACTCCATGTTCTATGTAAAAATATACACTTCTTCACCTCCTGCCTTTTACAGACTGTATTATGATCCCAACAAGCCTATCGCAAGTAAATTACCACATTTTATACCTGTTATAATCCTATTGGCAATTCTTACAGTATCTCCTATACTCATTCTAATCTTATACCCTATCAAACGCATTCGGAAGATTTTTTTCCTACTCTGTTGCAAGGACATCCGTTGCCTGAAGTCCTTTGTGGATGCCTTCCAGGGTCACTATAAAGATGGGACCAATGGAACACGTGACTACAGGGCCTTAGCGAGCTTTCAGTTCATCATCAGGGCTGTATTAGTTTATAATCATTGGAAGGACGATGAAACTTACATGCTTCCGATAGTAACAAGTCTCAGGGATAACATTATAGTTTTGATATGTCTATCTGTTGGCTATTTCACCATTCAACCCTACAAGAAGAAATACATGAACACTATTGAAGGTCTTTTATACAGCATTGCTGCTATATTACTAATGCTACTTGGAGGGTTCAAATTTCGGCAAGATGTTCCTCACTATGCCTTAATGTATCTGATACTAATATTTATATTACTTCCCTCATTGATTATCATGGCCATATTTGCTAAAAGACTGACAAACATGATGTCACGATCCAAATTTTTGAGTAAGATTCATCAAAGTTTGAAGAACCATTTGTTCAAGAAGGAAGGAAGTGCTGATGCTCCGATAGCAATTGAAGAGAACCTTCCACACAGATTGACTTCTCCTAATGAATATACACCACTTAGTTAAAGACTAAAACTGATTTTATAGCTACGTAGCTAGCTAAAGTGAGAACCACTTGTAGATATTAGATTTTCAAAAAAAAACTTTTATAATTTTTTTACCTTTTTTTTTTTGTTATGATAGCATTCTAATTCATAGCTGTTAGCTACTTAGCTAGCTAACTGCTATAGCTATAATGAGATATTAATTTGTTAATCAAAAAAAAATGTCTGTACAGAATCCTAATACTATAGGTGTAATTCTAGCTATGTTATTCAGCTAACTGAAGCTGTAGCTATAACAACTCTATAGGAGCATACTTTTTTTTAATGTTGTTTTTTTTTTCAGCTATAGTGATGGTGTAGCTAGCAAGCTGGCATGCATTTCAAACAAGATGAAGTTGAAAATCCATTAGATCATTTTTCGAATAAAAACATAGCTACCTACACACACTCAATTTATACAGTAGGCAATAAAATAATGGTTGCTAGCTAGCTACTCTCAACTATTGGCAACTGCATCAGTTATGATAATATAAGTGATGTGATTTATACAGGAGATCGTCCTTATATTTTTAAGTTTAACTCACACATGTATCGAAAGCAACGGGGAAAAAATCTATTTTAATGTGACCTCCTGCTCTCAACTGAATGAAGTGATGTGTGGTCAACTCAACAGAGAAGGACTCTTGTGCAGCAAGTGCAAGGCAGGATATGGTCTGGACCTTTACTCCAGATCTTCCAGTTGTGTGCCATGCAGTGGATATTCTCATTGGAAATGGATTCTCTATTTCGTTCTACTACTCACTCCTCTGACGATATTCTTCCTCATAGTTATCATTTTCAATGTGCGTGCCACCTCACCACCCTTCACTGCCTTTGTGCTCTTCTGTCAACTCTTCACCAATATGCATAGAATGAATCCAAGTCCCTATAACCGAATATAGCTACATTGAAAACTACATTAGTCCATATGTGTATAAACCAGTGTTCACAGTTATTGATGTCTGGAGTCTGGACTTCTTCAGATGCATTCCAATATGTGTAAGCAGTAATCTTTCAAACATCTGCTCAAACTCATTCCACCTTTCTATCTTCTCATTTTGATAGTCTTAATATATATGCTGATTGAACTACATGCTAGAAATGTGTATGTGATTGTCCAACTGTGGAAGCCTTTCAACAAATGTGTGGCTGATCTTATGACCCCAAGGCATCCATCTTTAATGCATTTGCAACTTTTCTACTTCTGTCCTAATCTAGTGTCTTAGTTATTGGGTTTCACTCCACGTTCTATGTAAAAATATACACTTCTTCACCTCCTGCCTTTTACAGACTGTATTATGATCCCAACAAGCCTATCGCAAGTAAATTACCACATTTTATACCTGTTATAATCCTATTGGCAATTCTTACAGTATCTCCTACACTCATTCTAATCTCATACCCTATCAAACGCATTCGGAAGATTTTTTTCCTACTCTGTTGCAAGGACATCTGTTGCCTGAAGTCCTTTGTGGATGCCTTCCAGGGTCACTATAAAGATGGGACCAATGGAACACGTGACTACAGGGCCTTAGCGAGCTTTCAGTTCATCATCAGGGCTGTATTAGTTTATAATCATTGGAAGGACAATGAAACTTACATGCTTCCAATAGTACACGTCTCAGGGATAATATTATAGTTTTGATATGTCTATCTGTTGGCCATTTGATCATTCAACCCTACAAGAAGAAATACATGAACACTATTGAAGGTCTTTTATACAGCATTGCTGCTATATTACTAATGTTACTTGGAGGGTTCAAATTTTGGCAAGACGCTCCTCACTATGCCTTAATGTAGTGTTTATATTACTTCCCTCATTGATTATCATGGCCATATTTGCTGAAAGACTGACAAACATGATGTCACGATCCAAATCTTCGAGTAAAGTTTGAAGAACCGTTTGTTCAAGAAGAAAGAAAGTGCTGATGCTCCGATAGCAATTGAAGAGAACCTTCCACAAAGATTGACTTCTCCTAATGAATATACACCACTTAGTTAAAGACTAAAACTGATTTTATAGCTATGTAGCTAGCTAAAGTGAGAACCACTTGTAGATATTTAATTATAGGTTTTATTAAAACAAGGTCAAAAAAATTTTTTTTTATCTGTTAGCTAGCATTCAAATTCATAGCTGCTAGATAACTTAGCTAACTGCTATAGGAAATATTAATTTGTTAATCAAAAAACTGTCTGTATAGAATCCTAATACTATAGGCATAGCTAATTTTCTAGCTATGTTATTCAGTTAACTGAAGCTGTAGCTATAATAACTCTATAGGAGCATACTTTTTTTTTTTTAATGTTTTTTTTTTCAACTAGTGATGGTGTAGCTAGCAAGCTGGCATGCACTTCAAACAAGATGAAGTTGAAAATCCATTAGATCAGTTTTCGACGTACTAAGAATAAAAACATAGCCACCTACGTCTACGCACACTCAATTTGCACAGTAGGTTATAAAAATGAAGAGAACATTTGGTTGCTAGCTAGCTACTCTAAGTTCATCCTTGGAATCATGATCAACATTCTGATTCTTTCCTCAACTCTTATGTTTGTTACAGCAATGAAAGTTGGTGAAAACTTTACCAACGCAGGTGAAGATTCAAATGGAGCAAACCAGTTGAAATGTTACAATGTATCAATCACTATTGGCAACTGCATCAGTTATGATAGTACACGTGATGTGATGTATACAGGATATTGTCCTTATATCTTTAAGTTTAACTCATACATGTATCAAAAACAACAGGAAAAAATCTATTTTAATGTGACCTGCTGCTCTCAACTGAATGAAGTGATGTGTGGTCAACTCAACAGAGAAGGACTCTTGTGCAGTAAGTGCAAGGCAGGATATGGTCTAGACCTTTACTCCAGGTCTTCCAGTTGTGTGCCATGCAATGGATACTCTCATTGGAAATGGATTCTCTATTTCGTTCTACTACTCACTCCTTTGACGATATTCTTCCTCATAGTCATCATTTTCAACGTGCGTGCCACCTCGCCACCCTTCACTGCCTTCGTATTATTTTGTCAAATCTTCACCAATATGCATAGAATGAATCCAAGTCCCTATAACCAAATATACATTGAAAACTACATTAGTCCATATGTGTATAAACCAGTGTTCACAGTTATTGATGTCTGGAGTCTGGACTTCTTCAGAAACCAGCTAGTCCGTCCAATATGTGTGAGCAATAATCTTTCAAACATCCAGGTTTTGATAATAGAGCTTATCCCTCCTGTTTATATCTTCATCTTGATAGTCTTAACCTACATGCTGATTGAACTACATGCTAGAAATGTGCATATGATTGTCCAACTGTGGAAGCCTTTAAACAAGTGTGTGGCTAAGCTGAGACGAACTTATGACCCCAAAGCATCCATCTTTAATGCATTTGCGACTTTTCTACTTCTGTCGTATTCAAGTGTCCTAGTTGTTGGATTTCATTCCACGTTCAATGTAAAAATATACACTTCTTCACCTCCTACCATTTACAGACTGTATTATGATCCCAACAAACCCATCTCAAGCAAATTACCACATTTTATACCTGTTATAATCCTATTGGCAATTCTTACAGTATCTCCTATACTCATTCTAATCTTATACCCTATCAAACGCATTCGGAAGATTTTTTTCCTACTCTGTTGCAAGGACATCCGTTGCCTGAAGTCCTTTGTGGATGCCTTCCAGGGTCACTATAAAGATGGGACCAATGGAACACATGACTACAGGGCCATGGCAAGCTTTCAGTTCATCATCAGGGCTGTATTAGTTTATAATCATTGGAAGGACGATGATACTTACATGCTTCCAATAGTAACACGTCTCAGGGATAACATTATAGTTTTGATATGCCTATCCGTTGGCTATTTGATCATTCAACCCTACAAAAAGAAATACATGAACACTATAGAAGGTCTTTTATACAGCATTGCTGCTATATTACTAATGCTACTTGGAGGGTTCAAATTTCGGCAAGATGCTCCTCACTATGCCTTAATGTATCTGATACTAGTGTTTATATTACTTCCCTCATTGATTATCATGGCCATATTTGCTAAAAGACTGACGAACACGATGTCACGATCCAAATCTTTGAGTAATATTCATAGAAATTTGAAGAACTGTCTGTTCAAGAAGAAAGGAAGTGCTGATGCTCCTGTAATGATACAAGAAAGTCTTCCACACAGATTGACTTGTCCTAATGAGTATACAGCACTTTTACAGTGAAACTGTTTTGCTGACATAGGTAGATCTAGCTAGTCATCATCTTCCAATTATACACTATTATACTTAATTAAGGCAGCCCCACCCACCCACATGCTCATAATTAGCTCCGCCCACCTTTCATGTTACTATGGACACAGTTGCTCGAAGTGTCATGATCAAAAGACGATCGATGGCTTCAGGTTGCGCAGAGAGATAATGGATGAACAGAGCAGGCTCAGCTGCCTGAGCAGAGAACTATCGCTATCTCCGGTATTCAAAGCGCACACGATACTTTTGTTCTTATTAATGCTCACCATTTTTATTTTAGAATACAGAACGCCCAGAAGAATATATAAAGCGAACTCTTCAGGCGCATGGTTTCTTCCAGCATATTCAAAGAAATGGTAAGAGTTGTGCTGGAAAAATTCAATTACCTAGCTAGCTAGCTTGCTTACTGAACTTCATCTCCACTTGCAGTACTTGTTGCAGAAAAGTCTGCATCTCCAAAACAGAAGGAAAAAGGTAGTAAGTATGTTTCCCCCATTAGCTAATCCGTGGAATCTCCCATCCACATCATGTACACTTGGAGCTAATGCAACATCAAAAATTGGATGAAACAGTGTTCCAATGCATTGCATAATGCAATAACCACTCTAACGATTGGTATTATGCTAATAGGTGGTATAACAGAAGAAGATAAGAAGCGTACCACTCAGCTCGTCTCCCTTTACAAGGAGGGAAAAGAAATCCACAAACTGAAGGAGCCGCGAAACCTCTTTTCTAGATCTCATCTCAAGGATCCTGCAGAATCTAAGAGCAAATTTCTCCCTTTTTGGTAAGTGCACAACCCAAAGAGGCAATATTGATCTGTATTTATTTTTATGATGATAGCTATAATTTTTGTATTTAATACATCAGAGAACAATTTCTAATCAGTGTACACATAGATCTTGGGTGAAAGAAAGATATCTTTTAAATCAGGACACATAATTTTTTTTCTTGTTTCAATGCACTAAAAAGTTCCAGCGAAGTTGAACTTATAGCTACAATGACATGCATACATACAGTTATATTGTACATAATACTTATAACCATGATTGTAGGCCAGTTGATGTGGCTTGTCTCCCTCGCCGTCCAAAGTTCACAGGCAGTGCTCCAGAACACCCTGAGCCATTCTATAGCTCAGAGCACGAAGTTGTGTCTCCCAAGATACGCAGTGGAGAAAAGGGATGTACAATCGTCTACGTGAACCCCAGAGGACCTGAGAAATATGTAAGCTAAATGCAATTATTGCTGCAAGGATCTGAATGCGGCCCCACTGTACTTAAATACAGTACACAGTGAGACCTCTGAGAGAGGTTATCCTCTTTTGGAGGTTATTTTATATATTGTCCTTTGTTGAGAGGTTTGTCCTCTTTCAGAGTGTCCTTTATCAGATGTTCCACTGTAATGTACAATTCTACTATACATACTCAATCATTAAATATTTCTCTGCAGTTCACAGCTGCACGTGCTGGCCCCAGTACAAATATCCTTGGGACACCACGCAGATCCTCTGAGGACATCACCCTTGTCTTCGAGTCTCGCTTTGAGAGTGGCAATTTATCTAAGGCAGTCCAAGTGTAAGTTATTTCGTATTTAGCTTATTGTTTTTTGTTTATTTGTTTGTTTGTTTGTTTATTTGTTTGTTTGTACAGAGGGAAGTGGGATTATGAGCTCTATCTGTCCTTTGACCTTTATACCAACAAGCACACTCAGTGGTTCTACTTCAGTGTCAGAAACATGAGAAAGGGACAAACCTATCGATTCACCATCGTAAACCTCTATAAGGTGTGTGTGTGACACTTGATGGTTTAGCTCTCCTTAACCTGTAGCCATGAAATGACATTGTAGAACACATTATGGCAATTTCAATGCAGTTGGTCTGTATGGTTATTTCTGAATTAAGTCTTAATGTGTATTAATCCACCCCTATTTATAATCAGGACACTTTAGGTATGCATTAATTCAGGATATCTCTCACATCCAAAATGAATTTGTACCCTTTGTAGGCTGGTAGTTTGTACAATGAGGGGATGCAGCCAGTGATGTATTCCTCGACGGACGCCAGACTCCATGGAGTGGGATGGAGGAGAAAAGGGCACAACATTAAGTACTTCAAGACACCACTAAGAAGGTATTCCGCCATATATATATACATGTAGCTATGTTTGACAGCACCGCTGCTATTAGAGTTATGTATAAAGAGCTACATAAAGTATGAAGAAATCAATGCATGTGATATCTGATTCCTTCCTGGAACTATCACATTTGGAACCATTTGTTCTATGATCACAATGCAGATTGGACACAAAAGCAGAGACCTTCTATTTTGGGCTGACCTGGTCATACACCTTTGAGTATGAGAACGACATATGCTACTTTGCTCATTGTTATCCTTACACCTATTCCGATCTGCAGGTAAATAAAGAGTGTGTATTATTATGTGCATGTAGAATGTGCATACATACCATTTACATGGCATTTACATGACTGACTTTTATATGGCATTTACATGACTTTTACATGGCACTTTTACATTATGTTTACATGACTTTTACATGGCATTTACATGACTTTTACATGGCACTTTTACATTGTATTTACATGACTTTTACATGGCACTTTTACATTGTATTTACATGACTTTTACATTGTATGTACTTACATGTCATTTACATGATTTATGTGACTGCATTTGCATGTTCATAATCAGTGAAGCCTGTCCATACAGTCACTTCTAATAAGACCACCTATTTCATAGGATTATCTCAACAAAATCCTCCAACACCCAACAAAATCAAAATACTGCAAGCAGAGGATCCTGTGCCACACCCTTGCTGGTAATCCTGTCCCCCTACTCACTATCACCTCCCCCATAAAGTCCCCTGAAGAGACCGCTGCCAAGCGAGGTGTGGTGGTAACAAGCAGGGTTCACCCCGGAGAGACCAATGGTTCTTGGATGATGAAAGGACTGCTGGATTTCCTCACTGGGGACTCACCTGATGCAATGGTACAATCACTATCAAATAGAAAGGGAATTTCTCAATGTCATGCTACATGTAGTTGAACCTCCAATAAAGGACATTCTGAAAGAGGACAAACCTCTCAACAAAGGACAATCTAAAAGTACCTTTGTATATACACTCTATACAAAATAACCTCCAAAAGAGAACAAACTCTCTAGCTACGAAGGACACAAGGCTGCCGGCGTCCCAAGTGTGTCCATTATTTGGAGGTTCCACTGTATTTCCAGACCGGAGATCTAAGCATGAAATTTTGGTCAGCAATTTCCATGAAACTCTAACACTCAATTGGTCAGAAGTCGGAAATAGTAACATCTTTTTTTTTTCCCAGACACTGAGGGATAGTTTCGTGTTTAAAGTAGTGCCTATGATGAACCCGGACGGCGTGATCGTTGGCAACTACCGCTGCTCTCTGGCCGGCAGGGACCTCAACAGAAACTACAGGACAAAGCATAAGGATGCTTACCCCACAGTTTGGCACACAAAGGCCATGATGAAAAGGTCTTTTAATTACTGAGTGGAACCTGTCTATGCTTACATGGCCATTTAAAAAAGCCGATTTTTCTAGAAGGTTATATCTGTATAATAATGGTTAGACAATCTCTACACCTCTAAAGATCATTCATGACTGTAAAGTAATGTAACATCTACATACAAGGACACCTATAGACCAAAAACAGGAGATTAAATAGACATGGCAGAGAACTTTAATAATAGAGATATGATTTGATTTCACACAAGCACAGACATATGCTGTAGAGTGATTGCAATGCATCTTTACCATTCCAACGGCAGCCATTTTGGTCCACAATTAGTATTACGTATGCTCTATGGAGATTGTGGCTGCCATTGGCATGTTAAAAAGATGCATGCAAAAATTAGACATTGAGTTCTATTCTAAATACTATATCCTGCAGGATGTTGAGTGAACGTGATGTAGTACTGTACTGTGACTTGCATGGACACAGTCGCAAGCAAAACGTGTTCATTTACGGATGCGATAGCATGGACGACGAGAGAACGAGACTGAAATCCAGGGTCTTCCCCCTTATGCTCAGCAAGAATGCACCATCTATGTTTTCCAATAAGAGCTCAAGGTTTGGCGTTCATAAGAGCAAGGTATTTATAATCACGATGTGCATCTACTGTATGTACTAAGAATTAATTAAGAGTACTAATTAGAGGAACATCCTCATCTGCATTGCAATGAGGCACGTTATATAATTTATTTTACAGTAAAATTAAACCTGATAGGGCCACCTCTCTATTAAGGCCCATAATAATTATTAGTATAAAATAGGTCTCATATAGACTGCACTTAAATCTGGCCATGCATAAAAGTGAAACCTGTAACCATATATTATAAACCTATCACTTGGTAGGAGAGTACGGGTCGAGTTGTGATGTGGAGAGAGATGGGCATCACCAATAGCTACACAATGGAGGCCACCTTCTGTGGGTCCCTCCTGGGGAAGATGTCCCGATATCAGTTCCGCTCCACGGACCTTGAGAAGATGGGTTACTACTTGTGCGATACTTTACTGGATTACTGCGATCCTGACCAAACCAAGGTATGCAAAATTTCCCAGGGAAGAAGGGGTGAGGTTTTGAAAGAACCATCTTGTTTTCCAGGTATGTGGTATTATGATGTGTACTGCAAATCCATAGGTCAAACACATTCTCAAGCAGTTAGAGGATGATTATCGTGCTTCGGTGTTGTCCCATCTCGCCAGCTTGGGGCAGAACATTCCACCTGGGGTGGACCCGCTGGACATAAAACTCCCTGACAAGGTTGAACTGGAGAGTAGTGATGCAGGTATATAATTCTGAATAATGAACACACTTGGGAGCCAGACTCTTGTCCTTTGTAGAGAGGTCTGTTGTTTTGTATAGAGTGTGCAGATTGTCCTTCCTTTGTGGAGAGGTTTGTCTTCTTTCAGAGCTTATTTTATATAGAGTGTATTATATTATACAATACAAAGATTATCCTTTGTTAAGAGGTTTGTTCTCTTTTTGAGTGTCTGGTTCCACAGTGTATACACTAAGCTCACTCTTCTGCTCTATTTTCTACCGTAGGGAGTGATAGCTCTGAATCTGATGGCCCTCCAGTCCACTTCCTTGTCAAAAAGAAGAAAAAGAAAAAACTGAGGTCACGACGAGAGAGAAACAAGAAACGAAAAGCCATCATGAAAATGTCCCACTCCACCACCACCACGACCAACAAACCAACGATCCTCCCTTCTAGTCACGCCCCCATCAATCAAGCCCCTCCCATACAACCCTCGGGTTCTATCCCTTCGTTGAACAGGAAGACAGATGGTAATGAGAGTGGTAGTTTACTTGGTGGCATGGGAGAGTACCCTAAGAATGGAGGGATACCTATGTTTATTCAGGAGAGGATTGAAGAGAGACAGAAGAGGAAGAATGAGTCTGCGGATGAGGTATGTAATCAGTTCTCTAATTGGACTACATATGGAAATGGTTTAGTACAGTTTCAGTGGCTTATACCTTTATATGGTATAACTTTATGCTGGGGTTCTGTACAGAAGGCTATACCATTGGGGAGGACCCTGTGTAATGATTATAATTATAATGCTGGGAAAACTACAGGTTCTATTCCATTGGGGAGGACCCTGTGTAATGATTATAATTATAATGCTGGGAAAACTACAGGTTCTATTCCATTGGGGAGGACCCTGTGTAATGATTATAATTATAATGCTGGGAAAACTACAGGTTCTGTTCCATTGGGGAGGACCCTGTGTAATGATTATAATGATTAAGCTGGGCAAACTACAGGTTCTATGCAGAAGGCGGGGAGGACCCTATGTAACAGTTTCTGTGCAGATGGATATAGGGGGAGAACCCTGTTTAATTAATTATAATTGAGCTGGACTTCTGTTGAACCACAGGTTGACACATGTTCTATGCAGATGGACCATGTCGATGCCATAGCCCGGGAGTTTCTCAAACAGGGCTTTCCTCCGCCCCTCACCGATGGGGACCCTCGATCCTCCTCCTCCCACCTCTCACGGAATTTGGACTGTCCAATCAACATCACCCCCATGTCGCTCTGTGAGAGTGGGCGTGGCACCAGGGTGCAGAGTAGGGTCTCAAGCAGAACATCTTTACCTCAACTGATAGGTTTGTTTTCTTTTGTACTAGAGACAATTATTCATTTTCTGACTCCAGATTCACGCAGCCATGGTGCCTTCACCTCTCACTATTTAGCTAACCACCTGCAAGATGTGATGTCCACTCCACCACCAGCAGAGCAAGAAGCTTCCTCCCCACCCACTTCATTGGTGTTACCCTCATCCAGTGGCACCAGGAACCTGGCCAATCTCTCCCGCCTCTTCAGGCAGCTCAGGCCACATCTCATCAACAGTGCTAGTGAGAGAAAAATCCAACAGAAAAGCATCCAGGTATAAAACAGATCAGTATCATCCAATAAAGGGAATCCAGTGACCTCCTCAATTGACCTCCTCAATTGTTTATATCTATGCATTATCACAATGTAGCATTGTGTCCCTCTAATGGGGACATCCCTCTAATCAGGGCATAAAATTAATGCCAATGGCATCTAGCATGATATTTTTGTGAGGTGAATCTTGCAGTGTGAACCGTTTTGTGTGTGTGTACATGTATTAATAACCATGAAATCCACAAAAATTACACCCATGAAATTCAATGCTATATAATGGTACATATTCAAGTTCAGTATTATAGTACTGATCCAGTGGTATAAAAATTATATTGTGATTGCAGGAGAGTGAGGCAGTGAATACTGAAGGTCAGAGAAGCCCAAAGAAGTTGGAATTCTGCTCCTTTCTTGATTCCACTCGCTCTACTGACACATCACAACCTAATCCACCAAGACACTCCACATCTATAGGTAACCCATCTTCCACAAGTAAGGGGAAAAAACATTTCCGTGAAATAAAATTAAAAATGTAGGGATGACCATTGTTCGAAAAAGTAAGGAAACAAGGGTAGGGATGAAGAATGGATTTATGGATATTCATAATATTTTCAAAAGTTGCTTCATTCTCCCTCCCTCCCTCCCTCCCTCCTTTATATATAGATCAACTTAATTCCAAGCAGTTGGTGAACAAGCTGCAGAAACACCTGACGGAAAACCTGTCTCTGAGGGATAGGAATGAAGTGTTGCACTCTAGCAGTGGGGAGAGGAGTCTTGATGAGCAAACTCCACTTACACAAGATTTACCTTCCAAGTATGCTTGTATGTATATAGTGGAACCTCCAAATAATGGACACACTTGGGACCCAGCCTTTTATCCTTTGTAGAGAGGTTATCCTCTTTTTGGAGGTTATTTTGTATAAGAGTGTATTATACAAAGGTACTTTTAGATTGTCCTTTGTTGAGAGGTTTGTCTTCTTTCAGAGTGTCAATCATTCATCGGCAGTTCCACTGTTATTTAATAATTATTATCCATTCCCTCCAGTTCCCCTTCCACCCTGAACAAGCAGCAGCAGCCTCCACCTGAGGAGAAGGTCAGCTTGGAGCCGTTGAGTTCACACAGTAGCCTGGGCAAGGTCAGCAGTGGCTCTACCACTGACAGTTGGGAGAATTTGACCAGACATAAAGCCAATCCTCACAGCCAGCCTCATAAACAGGTACACCAGTAGGTGTCCTCTTTTGGAGTCCCTTAAGCTTTGTCGGAGGATACCCACGATTGTTATGATATGGTATGTATGTATAATAATTGATATGTAGGTGCAAGGGTACATGAGTGGTGCTGGAGGTCTTGGAGCTGGAGCTCTCAATTCAAGGACAAGGCAACCTGACCAACTTTCCTTCCCCCTGCATCAGCCAGTTCCACATCATGCCAATATTGGAACATTAAGAAATGACCATCAAAAAAAGGTATAATATGATAATGGCTAGCATAAAAAGATTATTTATTTACACAATTCAATCTTTGCAAACCATGAAATGAAATTTCCCCCCTACATGTATTTTTTGGATGCAGCTTCTACCTCTACCAAAATCAATTTCCAACCCCATACCACAAAGCACACCTTTGACCCCGATCTCAGAGCATACATCATCCAGCCTGAAGATAAAGCACACATCGTACAATTCAGAGAAGACGAACATGACCAACGTCATGGAGCACAAACATCATGTCTCTAGAGCTGTTGATTTCTTAAACTCTCGGACTGATAAACGGGGGAAAATGAAAAAATTACCAAAGGAAGATAGGATAGTAGATATTGAAGAAGATGGTTACTCTTCATCTCCGAAGAATGCCACATTTAGCAGAACGATGGAAAATCACAGACCTTCGATACGTAGGAGCATATCCACAGACCACACCCCTTTCACAGCAGAACCACACCCACTTGTTACGGCTGAGGATCTGATTGGGACTGGCAATTTAAATGGCAACTCAAATAAAAGTAACAATAATATTACATCAGCGAGCAGATTTTCCACTCCAACATTTAGCAAAGGCCAGTTCCTGGGTGTCCTAGGGGGCATGTCCACATGCACGGGTGCAGTGAGTCCCGATGAGGACCATGAATATTACAGTGAGCTTGAGGACAATATCAACAACGTCAGCAGGAGATATCACTATGTCGCACCTTCAGTGAGTGGAGATTAGCTAGAACTGCAATGGAGGGGTTCTACTATAGCAATGCATGCCAACAGTGGCCATTTTGGTACACAATATCACTGTGTATTATGCTCTATGGAGATTGTGCCACCATTGACATGGTACTGTTCACTTGGAGAGCTCCTGTGGGAGAATCTTCACACAGTTGATGCCTCGATGAGGCTCTTAAAAAAAATGCATGCAAACACTATAATTATTTAGAGGTTAAAATGGGTAACACAAAATTGCTTTGTTCAGATAGTGAACCTCTGCAGAACCATCCTTTTGTCCTTTATAAAGAGGTTAGATTCAATGTTATCCTTATATTATTGAGAGGTTTGTCCTCTTTCTTAGTATTAGCAAGTAAATAATAAGAGGTTCCCCCTATCGTGTAATGAAGTAATGAATATATTTGTGTGATATACACTTTAGGCTAGCCGAATGCCTCCATCTCGAACTGGTTCTAAGCAAGGAGGAAGAGAGAAATCAGCTGGCGTCTTGAGTATGAAAATCAGCAACAGCACGGGTGGTGCCAGTGATGGTGAAGGTACCTTTGGGGGTCATCACTTGCGCCCCTCTACTAATCACAGCACCAGAAAACCCCGCCCCTTCCAATCAAAGCATCACTCCAGTAGGAGACCAAGAACTAGTGGTTTACAATAAAATTAATTAATAATTTTAATCTATGACGCGACGTCATGGAATAGTAGCCCGCGCGAAACAATCATAAGGCTTCTCGATCGATTAATTTAAGCTGCAGCTAAAGTAAGGTACTATAATTTTATCCGAAGTGAAGGAAGAAGTTAAATCTGACAGATCTATTGTATGAGAGACAACGAGAGCGTGGAGATGTTGATCTTTGGGTCGCAGCGATTCTATTTAGAGCCCACCCAACTGGAGAGACTAAAGGCTCACAAGTACAGCGCCCAGGGAACATCATTATTAGAAGTAAGATGGGTTGATCACGATCCACTGTAGTATAGTCAGAGGTATGAGATCAAATTGAATTGAAATTGCTTGGTCAGACATCTGAAACCTTATAAAACATTGAGATTTTTCTTTGGAAAGCAGCCAGTGACCAGTTGTTATTTCTAGATCCTTGGAGCTAACTAGCTAGCTAGTAAGGATTAACTCAATTCCCTACACATTCCCTCTAGCCCCTTATGCAACCATTTTGGAAATGGCTGGTCACTAAAATTCCTCTCTGGCTAGCTCCTAACCTCATCACCTTCATTGGTCTTCTCATCAACATCTTCACTACTATCCCTGTCCTCCTTCTAGACCAGAATGCAGAAGGACTGGTGAGAGAATAAACTTGTACAGTGCAATCTCCAATAAAGGACACCCTAAAAAAGAGGACAAACCTCTCAAAATAACCTCCAAGAGAGGACAACCTCTGGGTTCTAAGTGTGTCCATTACTCGGAGGTTTCACTGTATTCAAATGAAGGGGGAAGTAGTGTATTAGAGACACAATTTTCATAAACATGATTTGGCCAGGCATTTGTTTGTCAGCCATTTTCTTTATCCATTAATGACTTTGAATCTTAGAGATGATATGAAGCCCTGTGCTTCATGGTCATCCCCTAAAGGAGGAAAAACTGTTTTAATTAAGAGAGAAGCCATCCATGGGACAGATCTTGTATAGTTTCATTAAAATTAGATCTCTGAGGAAATTTTTTTTTAGTGTGTAAGATAACATTCCATTATGAAGGTATAGTTATTTTAGTGGTGTTTAATATCAGGAAAAGATCAAATGTGTGAGGTATAATACAGTAATCAGACCACCCTCTGATGAGACCACCTCTCTATGAATATTCACACTGTTCTGATTCTGGATGGTTGTCAGTAAGGAATGAGAAATAGTTACAAGGAGAAGGACCTAAGAAATCTGATCCTTTCTTTCATTCCTATACAATCCATGCAGTTGTGTAAACCACTGTAGAACAAATTGTATCCACCTATTCCCGACAACCAACCTCCAATAGACAGTACAACAGTCTGACACAGTACTAGTATCCAGGCAATTAAAACTGCAGTTTGTCCGGCCATATTTAATTTTCTGTTGGTCTGCAATAGAAAGAAGTAGATATAGCAGGTGTTTGAAATCACCATCAAAAATTAATGTCAGATCAACTGATTTGTTCTTATTGGTTTATATACACACAGGCTCCTTCTTGGTCCTATATCACATGTGCAGTCGGATTCTTCCTCTATCAATCGCTAGATGCGATTGACGGGAAACAAGCCCGACGTACTGGCACCAACAACCCCCTGGGCGAACTCTTTGATCACGGATGTGATGCCATCTCGGTTTTTCTGGTGGTGACTTCAGCCATTAGTTCAGTGGCTCTGCATGACAACACTTTAGTGATGCTCGGATTTATCGTACTACTCATGATGTTAACTTTCTTCTACCACTGGCAAACTTATGTGTGTGGAGTACTACATTTTAAACTGTGAGAGTAGTAATATTTAGTTCACTCTTATCTAGCTCTAAGTGTTTTAATGTGCCTGAGAGAATAGTTTCACATGCAGTACCCAAAATTGGTCAGATATCCAGCTTTTCAATGTGGACTTTGACTTCCTAAATGTCCACATTGAGAAGTTTCGTCGTACATTGTTGATTCTTGATTCTTGTTTCAGAATTGATGTTACAGAAGCACAGTTTCTCCATATTTCACTCCTACTGATAGCCGGTCTGCTGGGCCCAGACTTCTGGCTAAATAATGTACGTATAATAATGAATTGTCTGATACTCTGTATAGAGGAAAATTGTCATGTTTACACAGATTGAATTAAGAGTAAATACAGTGAAGATTATAACAGTCTGTCATAGGGTCAAATGACTGATCAAGATTTGCTTTGGTCTGACATCATATTGACATAATAATCCCATTGCACTTAGGAATGTATCTATTTAAACATCATATGGCCGATCAACTCTTCCCATTTTATCAGATCATTTCAAAAGAGTTATAATCCTCACTGAAATACCTTGTATAATATTTCATGAAAAGTAGGTATTCAGGACAGGCTCTGTGTTGTAGAATTGAAACTTACTGTTCATGTACTGAGTGCATTATGGGGAGGAGTTCCTTTATTTCTCTAGCTCTCCATGTAACTCTCCTTCTCAGGTTCCTTTCACTGACATCAGTTTGAAGTTGGTTCTGATAGTGTGTGTGTATGCCACGTCTCTTCTAAACAGTATCGTGGCACTTCGCATCATCCTCACAGCTGGGGTGGGCAAGAATGGATCCACAGTTGCTGTAAGTCCACTGAATAGTATACTGCAATAGTATACTGGGGGGACACTGGATAGTATACTAGAGAATACTGGGATCAAGTATAGTAGTATACACTGTAGTATACTAGAATCTACTATAATATACTGGAGAATTGAAGATGTATATTACATAATTATGTGAAAGCAAGTAATAAAGTGCCCTGATTAGAGGTTATCCTCATTTCATCCTTTCTTTCCCTCCCCTTCCCCTCAAAGGACACAAGTGTTCTCTCACCATCGATCATTCTCTTCTTCCAAGTTCCCGTAGTGTTCCTGTACATCCTCTACTCCCCTGGACCACTCAACAACAACTGCATGCTCTTCTTTTCAGCCATGGCACTACCCCTTGTCAAGTCCATTATTTATTTGATGGTATGCACATACATAATTATGTAAATACCGTATGGGAAAAAATTCCATGCAGTAAAATTCAGTGTGCCAAGTCTTTTTGTATTAATTTTCCCATTGGTCTTTCTGCTATAATTATTCTTTCTCAAGATTTAGTAACCGGTTGATACATGTTAACTTCACCCACCCACCTGAAACGCGTACCGAAGCAGCTATTTTGTCCCCCCCGGCCCTTAAATGCAAACTGCTTGGGGCCTATATATGTCAGAAGTTTCATCAAAGTGGGCAGTTTAGTAACTAGACCACCTCTCAAATGAATCAGATTAATAGTGCTCATCTAAATTTCTGTATTATTTTAGATTGGTAGTATGACCAAATCCCCTCTGCCACTGTTTGACTCCATCATGCTGGGGCCTCTACTAGCATTCGCCAATGTTTACTTGGGCACACTGTTGTCAGAATACTACGTGCTCTTAGTGGTGCTGGTACGTAAGTCAATCGACATTTAGTTAAGTCCAGTCACATAAGGATGAAGGACAACCTCTTTCTAATTTTTTTCCCCCCAGTCCATTGAAATTAAGATTGGTCATTGGCAAATATCATTGTGATCTTTTCTTCCCTTCCTCAGGTTTATAACATCGCCGATATAACATTGATGTGCATTTTACTGTGCCGGCAAATCTGCATCTGCCTAGATATCCACTGTTTTACCATTCCAAGTAACCCCCCAAAAAGCTAATGATAGGGAATCTTCACATCTTCACAATTATTTGGCATCATTTCTTTGCAGTCATGACTAACTATAATACCATTACTCTTTTGTGGTTATCATGTGGGAGGTATTTTTACAGGTTATAAGTGGAATGACATGTTTGTTTTTTGATTCCTAGTCATGCAGATTTCTGAGCAGAACTGCTTAATCGTTTGTTTCGTTTTGTTTTCCCCACATTTTTATTATTTTGTAATTTGATGATGATTGAAGCATACAGAACTAGGGGTGTTAACAATAGCTAGTTAAGTTTGGTTGGTTACTAGCAGCTATAATGTTGTAGGATGAATTTGTGTTAAACCTGTGCTAGCATATTTTGTAGAGTGCTCTTCACATTGGAGAGATCTTGATATTGCTGTAATGAATCATAATTGTCTAATAATGAGACCACTTTTCTATCAGGTCACAGTGGAACCTCTTCAATAAAGAAGTTGTCCTCTTTTGGAGGTTATTTTGTATAGAGTGTATATACAGGGTACTTTTAGATTATCCTTTGTTGAGAGGTTTGTCCTCAGGTTCCACTGTATTTCAACGTCACTTTTTTCAACTCACAGTTTCCATGAGTATTTTTTTCTGGAAGAGGGCCAACTCTTCTTTGATCTCTGAGGTCATACTGGTTTGCTGTTCCTTGTGGCATTGGTCCAGCTCTTCCATACCCTGTGATTATCAGAGAGGTTGCATTTATGTACACAAAAGATACTGCTGTAATCCAAAGAGGACAACCTCTCTTGTTTAAAGGACAAAATTAATGGCTAGTCCTAATGGTGTCCTTTATCCTGAGGCTCGAATAGCTGATGTTTATGTTGTTGTTTTTGTTTTTTTGCACATCCAGTGCCATCATAATAAACAAACTTGAGCACACACTGCATCTAGCCTCGTCCCCAGGCCCCTCCCACGAAGAAGGGAGAGGGCCTGGTACAGACTGTTTGCGCATGCTCTATTTTCCCAGAAAATCTGGGAATCCGTATATCTTTGTAAAGCACTCAGCATATCTAAGCTGTAAAATTCTAATATCGTGAACGTCAAATGGATAAGCTTAACCTTTGACCTTTCTTTGCCACTTGATTTGACATGTGGTTTCCCAGCTATCACGCGGCAAGCCGTATTTGTGATCCGTAATATTTCTCCGTTTTGAATCCATGTAGATTAAACAATGTGCGGAGAAATTTACTGAAATATTTACGGAAAAGTTAGCGCATGCGCAAACAGTCTGTACCAGGCCCTCTCCCTTCTTCGTGGGAGGGGCCTGGGGACGAGGCTAACACTGCATCCCACATGACATTCCCCACAGACCTTTATCATCACATAGCTATACCTTCATGTATTGCTCATGAAGTTTCTTTAGAGTCTTGAGGCGCTGGGTCTGAGCAATGCGCTGCTGCTGAAATAACTTCTGCTGCTGTTTGAGTAGAGTTTGGAGTTTTTCCTCCTCTTCCTTGGTCTTCTCCAAATCTTCTTTCCACTGCTCCATCACTGCAACGGTCTGCTTCTGATACTCCTCACCCAAACGATTCCTTAATTAGAGGGGGGAGGTATACGGGATAACATTGCCTGAAATAAACATTCAGCAATGGAATGTAGATATCTAGAGGTTGCCTTTAAGATATTAGCTGGCACCACAATGGAATCATTCAAATAAAGAATAGGGCAAATTTCTCAACAAAGGGTCTAAAAGTTATACACTCTATACAGAAAGAAAAAAGGCTGGGTCCCAAGTGGAGAGATTACCTACCTACCTCTCTCTTCTTTGAGTAGTCCATACTTCATCCACCTTCTTGTTGTTTGTTTTGATGGACGCTTCAGCAAAGGACTCAAGACGCTTCCTCTTAGCATCCAAACTCTTAGAAATGTTTGCTATATAAGCATATCCCAATGGTAACAGCCCTCCAATAAAATGCAATAGTGATTACCTCCAAAACCAGATATCATTGCTTGCATATCAATATCATCACTAAAATAGAAGGGGGAGAAAAAGAAAGATTATTAAGTTATAGCTAGTTCACTTCTTCAGCAATCTGAAGAATAGTGGGGAGCTGGCTTACAAGAATAGGAGAATATAGAACTCACTCTATCGGTTCAGCATTTTCACTGAGACTTCCATAACCACGTTTCCTGCTACTCCCTCCTAGCAGTTTCTGTGAAATACCTGCAAATATTAAATTTATGAGTGAGGGTGTTTATACAAGGTCATGGCCTCAGCCACGCAGCCAGTTATTACCTACCACCTACTAGAGTTAAACCAAAAACTTCAGCTACAGTTATAAATCATTACCTGATGCTTTTCCTGCTTGTTCTCCGGCCTTAGACTTCTTGTTTGTGGGCATATTCAAAGGCTTCACTTTCTTTGATGCAGCGGTAGATTTACAAATTTCGCGCGCTTCTTCAAATTCTATTACTCATGCGCAATTATATGCGCCTGCGCATTATAACTTCGTTTATTTTCGCTCACTCTCCGTATCACACTTCCGTGTGACGTACGTATACAGACAACTATGAACAAATTCCTGGTGTTAGTGCTCTGGGTGTTAGTACTGCATCAAAGTACAGGAAAAAGACCTCCTAAACAAGGGGTAAGGAATTAAGTAAATAAACTGGAGTGGGTGGCATTAATTAGAACTCCACCCCTCAGGCTACAGTGAACCGGGTCAAAGGTCAACAGCCCAGTGAGAGTGATGTTGTAGATGATGCTTCATTAACTCTGGAAATACAGCACTCTGTAGGAAGAGGTATGCATTGAGACAATTCCATAGAACTAGAGAAGTTAGGTCAATTCATCACCAGACTTGTAGGATTACATAGATGTGATTGAGGATGTGATTAATTTTTTTTTAATGCAGGAAATGAATTCTACACAAGGTAATTGTGTCCTTTAGCCATGGTTGAGAAGGTTGCTTATTATAACACACCCCCCCCCCCCCCCCCCCCCCAATAATCAGAGGAATACTGCACTTGAAAAGTCTCAAGTCCTCCCATGCCACACCTTCTATCCAACACCTGCCCCTCCCACCTTCTAACCTCACCAGTCTCCGGTTGGCTGCCAAATATGGTGGTTACTACTTCATCCGTTCAAGGTCAAAGTTCACTGATTTACTGAGTGAGAATGGAGATGAAGAGTCCAGTGTTGAATATGTGACCACTTTTATCAGTGCAGTGAGTAGTAATTATGCATGTGTGGTTTATCTTTATGATTGTTGTTTGTGTTGTTGTTACTGTTATTTTAGTGTGCACTCGTGAATGCTAAATTATCTGACTTGATCATTGTCAATGGTGATGGACAAGGTACTGTACTTGAAATATTCTCTATGTATAGAGGTGATTTGATAGGTGGGGAAGTTTTTCTGTAGCAGTAGATTTTTTATCATACCCTAATACATTTACCTATGGGACTAAACCCTGTATTGCCACTCGTGAGAGTCCAAAGAAGTCAGAAATTTCTGTGGATGTTCAAATGACCTGTTGGATAACCTGTACTTATAGTTAGCTAGCTAGTTCAACAATCGTTTCTCTGTTCTTTTGCAGGCAACATAGTGGGGTTAACTCTTTCCACTCCCGTCGTCGTCACAGGAATGCAATGTAAAGATGCAGATGAGGTAAATTCTACTTTACATAACACCTTCTATCTTTCATGTACTCTTCTCTATAATCATGTAGGTGGTTCTTCCGAGTCAGTTTAACACTTCTGTAGCAGTGAATAATGGAGTTCCTGGACCAGTGTAAGTTCCTGGTCTGTCACCCTTGTATACTGTAATCATGTGCTTATCATGTGCTTATCTAGCCTTGTACCCAGGCCCACTTTTTAGTGTTTGTCATGCTGTACTTATGCTGTTCTGTCCTCTAGGCCAAATTCACAGGCTTTTTTCCAGAAATTGGAGAAAGAGGAGAGAGATAAGAAAGAAGGAAAGGACAATCGATCATTTCTACAGAAATATGTGAGTCGTTTGACATGTGGAGAAATTTAATTAGTTTAGGGCTGGCTTTTTTTGTCCGTTGTATAAATTATTTAGAGGAGAAGTCCTTAAGGTGTCCTTCTATTGGGAGGTTACTTAGGTTCCATTATCACCGATATTGTTTATTGGTTTATTATTTCCATTTTCAGTGGCCCTATCTCTTGATTGGTTTCGTGGTGTTGCAACTCTTTGGTAGTAGTCTTGGAGGAGGTGGTGGAGGGGGAGGTGGTGGAGGAGGACAGTAGCCAAACTGATAACTTCATCATCATGCTCCTCAAGTCAATCACTTTTGTTTGTATAGTCATTAAATTAACTTTATAATTTTGGAATCATAATTACCCGACTATAGTTATAATGGAGCCGCATGGATGAAGATGAAACCCCCAAATAATGGACACACTTGGGACCCAGCCCTTGTCCTTTCATAGAGAGATTGTTGTCTTTTGGAGGTTATTTTGAGGTTTGTCCTCTTTCAGAGTTCAATTAATATGAAATTTGTGTTAACAATAATATTTGCCACAATGATAATTATTATGCTGATAACAAGTCTTAAATTTGTTTGATCAGAGGTCAGGTTGACGATATCTGGCCTCTCTTTGGTCATTTTTAGCATGTGACTTAAGCATATCCATGACCTCATTATCATAATTGGCAGGAGTTTCCTCTTTGCCCGTGATCCAGTAATACAGCTGCCAGTCGTTGCTAGGACGATTGATGATGTCATCATAGAGATCGAGTTGGGATTGGGTCATGTCTTTAAGGTGGGCAGCAGCAAAGGTACTGTATGGAAATAAATTGAGAGAATTTTGATGGTGACTTCACTATGCTTTCTATAGCTAGCTAGCTCCAACGCTCACCTCAATAGCAATCCATTTTCAAGCATACCCCTCTTCCTGAAAAAAAATATTTAACTAAATAAGGGCATTGAAATAACGAAAAGTATCACTTGGCAGTTTTCAATTAAACAGTTTTGAGGCATGATCTCTCAAGAAAGGGGAAGTACCCTTTAATATCTACCTGCTTTGGTAGAGAAGTCTAGCTCTTTTCACCGCCAAGGGTTCACCTTTACGAGGAACATAATTAGGCATCAGGGCATCTTCACTTTCTTTGCTATCAAAACCTCCTGGACTCCTTAGCCCTGAGGCAGTGGAAAAACGAGTTACAATGAATTGAAGGGGTGGGGATCCTCCTGTAATTAAAGTTGTGCCAATTCGTGGGCCAGCATCTGCCCTGATGAGACTCCTCAAGATAGAGTAGCTGTAATATCCTGTAGATCTGAGAAGAGGAAAATTCAGAACGCTCTTCCCCTTCAAAAGAGCCCGAAGAAAAGCATGAGACATTTCTTTTTGTTTATGCTGAGTCAGCGTATATTGCAGAGTTGTAACGTTTGAGTCCATAAATAGACTTGCTACGTTCCGGTACGTACGTTGAGCTGAGCCGGCTAGCTAGTCATGGGTGAGCTAGCTATAATGAAGAAGTTTGGAGTGGAGCTTCTCTTGATAGCTATGTGCGTCATCATGGCACTTACTGTCACAATATCGTGAGTTTTAGCTAATTAGCTAGCTAAATTAAACTTGCAGTAGCCTGTACAAATATGTAGATTTGTCAAAATCAGCGAATCGTTAGTAGTGTTGATCTGTGCAAGAAAAGCACTTTGCAGCAAAATTCAGGGGCGATCCCTTTGCAGATTGGGCAGACCTCATACTTGTTCTTGTTGATTTCACTACAAAATAAGTTAGCTTGCTTATGGTCTAAGCAAGCAAAGTTCTTTTGTAATACGTTTGAAACAGTATTCATGTCTGAAAAACTCACAATTCCCCTCTATCATTGAAACCAACCAAGATTTCATGCGTACATAATGCATTATCAACAGCATGTACTCAAATATAATCCATAGGGCCTTAAAGGCCATTCAGAACTAGTAGTTATCTCTGAAAAATCATTTTGGAGTGATTGCTTTTGTATAATATAAACCTTTCCAGGTTTCCATTAGCTAATCAGCATTGTGTATTGTATTGAGTTCTTTATCTTTCACCTTTTCTTGTGTTTATAAACCTTTTCCAGTAATAACTGCATGGTTATGAAAATCTCACTCTCTTCTCATGTCAACATCATGTGTGTAGCTCTCCAGTGGTAGCTCACTTGCCAGTACTGTATGGTGAAACAACACAACATGTTGTGCAGTTAATTACGCAAGATCCAGTATTAGAAAAAATAATAATTTTGCTTTGAAGCAAAGCTCGAAATTTTTAAACTTGTGAAACCTTTAGCTCTAGCAGTTACAGTGGAGGTTCTGATTAATGGACACACTTGGGGACCCAGCCTTTGAGATGTTGTCTTCTATTGGCTTGTGTATTCTTTATCGGAGGGTTCCACTGTGGTATCCTTACTGACACCATTTAGTGTGGCTACCACTATGACCTTTTGGGTGTATGAATCTCTTTTTGTTTCTCTAATAATTGGTGCAAATTTTTGTGGCATAATTATAGTTGGTCATGAATATGTTTATATAAAACTGTACAGATATACCTTGGCAGTTCACAATAACCATGCAGAGCCCTACTTTCCATTCATCAGGTAATAATAATAATAGTAATGAGAGTCCTATATTAATGATAACTTAATGATAACGAGAGGGGCTTTACTCCCTATATTAATATATGGAATTAAGATGTCAAGATAGCAGCATGTGTACATAAATAGATCTATTCATAATTATCTTTTCTATTTCATAGTACTACTGGGGATTTTCCACCAGAGAGCTGTATCTTCACACTCGGATGCAGCATAACTGCCATGCTATGTACGATTCACAATAGTACCGTCATTTCACCCTTAAAGCCAATTTCCATCCACTTTCCACCCCCTCTAACTTGCTCGAATCTTGACCGAATTTTTAAGTTTCAAGGTTTCAAGTTAAGCCAGCAAGAGAGACAGATGTATTTTGGTCAAAGAATTGAGGAAGTTATAGCAGTTAGGCATGCCAGTAGACTATAATCAAGTGAATATATTATACTTACCCACATGTACGTACACCAAACCCATGCAGCTGCAGCATGCAATCAACATAATTATCAACTCCATTAGGTATTGTGATTGTTTGTGTGCGATATAAGCACGTTCGGTTCCTGTACCTGGAGAGCATAACCAATATCAGCTGCCTGAACGTACTTGCTGCTGTAACTGGCATTATCTCTGCTATTGGCATGCTCATTGTAGCGAGCTTTCAGGTCAGTCATTGGTACGTAGATTACAAAGATATCTCACACATTTTACTTAACCTTTTGCACTCTATTCATTTAGGAAAGGGCTGTAGTAGTTGTGCACTCCATTGGGGCCTTCACCTTATTCTTCGGAGGAGTGATTTACGGATGGCTGCAAACTCTCATCTCCTACAAGATATTCAAATCTCAGCTGAGCAGCCATGTTGGTAGATGTCTACTCGTCTTTAGGTTCATTATCTGCACCATCGGCACCATTACTTGCTTTGGACGTACGTATGTCATTCCCTAACCCTGACCCTAGCCCTAGCCTAGCATCATTCAAAAAGCAGGCCTGAGAATGAGCCATTTATAGTTTATTTTGAGCTTTGATCTTTCTTATATTGTTCTTATTAATTTTTTAGTTGTGATCACTGATGTCATTGCTCATAGACATCTGGACTTCGAAGACCACAATTTGGTAGGCATACTAATCTTACCAACTTTTGAGCTATAAAAATAATGGTTCCAATAATCACAATGGAACCGTCTGATAATGGACACATTAAGGTACCCATCCTGTCCTTTTATGGAAAGGTTTTTTAGAGGTTAGAATATGTACAGTGGAACCTCTGATAAAGGACCTCCCAAGAAGAGGACAACCTCCTAACAAAGGATGCTCTTTGGGCTCATTAGTACATTTTTAACCTCCAAGAAAAGGATAACCTCTCTACAAAGGACAAAGTGGCTGATCCCAAAGTGTCCTTTACTCGGAGGTTCCACTGTATACAAAGGTACTTTTAAACTGTCCTTTGTTGAGAGGTTTGGGAGTTTCCTTTATTGTTCCATAGAATTATTTCCTGCTTTGCAACCAAAAATGAAGTTGTGGCATCTTTTTCCTTCATGATACAGGAAAGAATCGTTTACATTCTGAGTGCATGCCTTGAGTGGGTTACAGCTGCTTTATTTCTCCTCTATTTCCTCACCTTCCACTGGGATTTTATGAAGGTTTCCATGGACGTCAGAATCAAGCACAGATACCACCATTCAGATATCCTGTATCAGTCCATCATGGATGATAGGGTGCCCCTGACATTATAGGAGAAGTTTTGTGTCCATAATGTGTTTGTTTAATTTATATTTTCCTATTTACATGAATAATAATAATCAGTAATATAAAAGTACTAGGGGGCGTGTGGCATGCCATAAATTACTGATTTACGTGACACTTTAGTTTACGGTTTTATAAACAGCTGGCAGCTAGCCAGCTAGAGCTAGGCTTTAGCTGACGTCGACATCTAGCTAGGCAGAGCAAAATGTGGAACTGCAAGGCGTTAGGAATCGAGCTTGCCTTGGTGGCTCTGTTTGGAGTGATGACTGTTGGTTTCATCATCACGTAAGGTTTAATTTGCTAACTAGAGTCTGAGCTATATAGCAAGTTTGCTACTTTCTTACTTGATAGGGTTTAGGTGGAATAACTAACTGAATACCAGTATTCCTAAAATCCTAAGATGTCTTTCTTAGTTAGTCTCGCGGGCCGACCCTTTACCAACCCAAGGGAAGGGTCTGGTCAAACTCGCATGAGCATTTCGTTCTGCACACTCAGCAAAATAGAAAGTGCTAATGATTTGCGTGCGTCACACTGCGTCACATTATTGCGCGCATGGAATAGTGCTACAATGCTGTATGCAGGTTAAAGAGCTTCTCTTCCACTTTCCGAGCTTGATCAGGCCCTGATGCCATGGATTTCAGCTAGCACTCACAGCTCAAGCACGATCTCTGCTGGGCTTTCCAAAGGCACGGTAGCTGCTGTGTAGTCTCACAGCCGACCCTTCAGCGGCACAACTAGCTAGCTCCATGCAACTTCTTATGGCTTGTAGCTAGAGCCAGCAGCTGCTCTCTCCGGCAGCTCGCTCTCAATCGATCGCTAGTTTATGTCCGAATGACTAAACTTACATGCTAATTTATTCTTAACATTATTCATAGCTTTGAGGTTATTTTACACTGAATTAATTATCGGTCCATGAAGTAGAACGAAACGCTCATGCAAGTTTGACCAGACCCTTTCCTAGTCTCGCTAGCCAGCCGCACTTTTTTTTTTTTTTTGCGAGGGAGGGGGAAAAAAAAAGTACGTCTGGTAACAATTGCCAGGTTTTCTTGACATACGACAGAATGTTGTTGCCACCACAAAAATTCAATAACGCGCGCGTGCGCTTGGCTCATAAGCAATTATCTGGCCTGCCATGGCTACCTGCGAGTGTCTCTACTCGGAGAGTTCTGTTATTATTGCTGCCAACAAGTTGGGCTATCAAGCAAGTAAGATTTAGAGCTTTGTTTCGGGAAGCATTGTGTGTCTTCCAACAGGTAGGTCAGAATAGCTAGCTATAGACTAGTTGGACTGCAAGACCTTTCTTGGCGCTTGAGTTGGCCATGCTACGCCTGAGTGCGGCTCGATCTCAGCTAGCTTTGGCTATAGACGGATCTGATTTTTAATTGTGTGCACACCCCGCATGTGGTAAATTATTATCCCACGAGTCACATGATGCACATTCTTTGAAAGAACAGAAACCTGGCGATTGTTACCAGACGTATTTTTCCCTTCCCCTCCTCACAAAAAATACGTCTGGCGCGCAAGACTAACCCTTTCCCTTCCCTTGGGTTGGTAAAGGGTTGGTAAAGGGTCGGCCCGCGAGACTATTTCTTAGTAGCATCTGGCTAGCTAGCCTCGAACCCAGCCTCTTTTTTTCCTTTTTTTTGGGGGGGGGGGGGGGGATGGGGAAAAAGAGAGCCTGGTATCCACTGTTTGCGCATGCACCAATTTTTGCACGTGCGATGACAAGTTTTGACGTCGAGAAGTGCTAGCAATCTCATGCATGATGTTGTACTATTCCGAGAATGCTTAGATCCTCCAGGGCATCAGAAGTATCAGGGGCACAGAAGAGAAGGCTATCTGATCTAAGACTGGCAGATGTAGCGAGGTAGTACTGGCCAAGGTCGATCATCAGAGCATATTATATCTACATCTATGATCAGAGCAACTAGTGGAGAGGCAACCAGTACTGCACTACGCTTCATCAGCATCATCATGAAGGGGAGAGTCTGGTAGAACAGGTCTTTCTATAACCAGTTTGGTAGAAACATCCTTCCCATCGTAGACTGCCTTGACAGCAGCGTGTGTTGTTCCTTCTTCGGGAATGCCAATTTCTCCAAGGAGAAACGAAGAGCAGCAGCAAAGGAGCACGAGTAAAACTATAGCTAGCATACAAGTTGTGCAACCGTGCCCATTAATTATGATGATTGTGTAGCTGAAATATCCGAGTGATATCCTGGAAAAACTGGCGCATGCGCAAACAGTGGATACCAGGCTTTCTTTTTCCCCCACCCCCCCCCCCCCCCAAAAAGGAAAAGAGAGGCTGGATTCGAGGCTACTGGCTAGCTAGCCTCGTCCCCAGGCCCCTCCCACGAGGGCCTGGTACAGATTGTTTGCGCATGCTCTATTTTCCCAGAAAATCTGGGAATCTGTATATCTTTGTAAAGCACTCAGCATATCTAAGCAGTAAACTTCTAATGTCACGAATGTCAAACGGATAAGCTTAACCTTTGACCTTTCTTTGCCACTTGATTTGACATGTGGTTTCCCAGCTATCACGCAGCAAGCCGTATTTGTGGTCTGTAATTTGAATCCAACAAGATTAAATGTGCAGAGAAATATTCACAGAAAAGTTTGTGGCTAGCTAGCTACCATTGTTTACAAAAACAATAACAGTCTAGTATGTGATGTATGGTGGCTTGATGACAGTCTATTGTATGGATGTGATTACATGATCTTGTGATCGTATTATTACAATTATGGCACAGGTATGTGGTATCTGTTGGTAATGAACATGTGTCTCCATACTTCCCCTATATCAGGTGAGTTAGCAGTTTATTTATAGTATCCTGTTTGAATGAAGAAAGGGGATCATTCTAGTCACCTCAAAGAGTATTAGTCAATAGATAAGAATCCAATCAAGTGTCCCATTGCATGTACTCCTAATACACCTCTCTAATCTGGAGACATGTATCCCTTACCCCTATCTAATCTGCCCCCAAAAATGTCAGCATTGTGAAATTTTGCTGTCCATATTTCATGTTGATAATGAACAGTGACACAGGCTCTGAACCACCAGAGAGTTGCATATTCAGCCTCATTTGCAGTATTGGATCAATACTTGGTAAGTTTTGAAAGTCTGAAATGAAGTCATTTACTTGCATTCACTCTTCACCTCAAGTGTTACCCTAAACTTAAATCCCCCCCCCCCTCCCCCCAAAAAATTACAAATTTACTTCCATTCCCAACTTGGTCTTCTCTGTATAACAATGGCACACATTATTGCTATGTAGTTGTGCCAGACATAATTATGTAGTAGTTGAACCCTGGCTTATTAATAAGGTCTTGGGGGAAGCACACTTTGATGCTAAGGCGTTTATGAACTTGTCCGCCATGATGGAGTTCAGTAATGTGTAGAGTGAATTGTGTTGTACCCTGTACCCTCACGCATCAAGATATTACAAAACTCTAGAGGCTGACACTTACATATTTGGAATCATGTGATTTATAATCTAATGAGTCAGCACATCATGTGTGCATAATCAGCAATGATAGACTCTAATCCCCCCCCCCCCCCCCCCCCCCCCAGTTCTACTAATCACAGTCATTCGATACAAACACATTGCCGAGTTTTTCTACAATACCAGAGTCAATCTAAAGTGCCTCAACATTACTTCCACCGTGCTGGGTGTCCTCTGTGTCTTTGGTCTTTTGCTTGTGGGGAGTTTCCAGGTAATTATGCCATAATTAATTACTATGTGATGTACCAGGGCTGCATTTAAGATTTTTTATATTTACTAAATCTCAAGCGGAGGTCTCCCCTCCCAAGTACCAGGTACATATGTTGACATCAAATATAATAAATTCTTTAACTCAATACACAACATTGATACTCATGAAAATGGTAGGAGAATTAGCCAACAGTCCTCCAAAATTCTTTTTTGCTCCTTGATTTTGTAGGATACAAATGTGATTACCATCCATTTTTTTGGTGCCATCATGCTCTTCGGGTGTGGAACGCTCTTTGCCTGGCTCCAGCTGATCATCGGCTACAAAATATACCGCAGCGACTTGAGTAGTAATAAATTTCTGAAGTGCGTTCTCATATTCAGACTCGTTCTCTGTCTTATCTGCACATTTGCCTTCTTTGGAAGTAAGTTACTTATGGAGAAGAAGGAGGCTCCCTTTAATTCAATCCGGGTACCTTAATTTGCTTGTTCAGATAAGAATGGACCATATTCATAAAAAGTAACACCCATCCCAGCCCGTTTTGCAGCTGCATTGATTGAATAAAAAAATTTTCAGTGGACCTCCATGAAAATAATAATGGTCCATATACATAGCAGTGAGTAAGGACCAGTAAGCACACTACATACATGCACCAGAATTATACATAATATAATGTATGCTGCAGCTATGTTATTCGCAATGATTTCCATGGCCCACCATAAAAAGCTGGAAGGTGACTGTACACACTGTTGGACAACAGCAAACGGGGTAAGTGATGGCGAGATCCTTTGCCTTCCCTAATCGCAGTCTCTATACAACCTTATACGGAGTTCAATCTCCTGGCTCTATATAATGCAAGATTCTTTGCCTTACCTAATCCTGGCCTCATTCCCATGTATACAAGTTGTAGCTAAGGGAAAGAGGATGACCAGAGGATGACCAGAGAATGGAGTGCGTAATAATTAACTTGTTGAGACAGCCCACTAATACATACCCCTAATACCTTACTATATTCAAGGGAATAGGAACATACCACTAAAAGTAAAGATGGGGAAGGAAAGCTTCACCCCTTAATTAAAGCACCAATTATCATCCCATATGCCTTCATACATGCACAGTTGACAGGCTACGCTCTCCACATCATCAGTACAGTATGCGAATGGAGCATGTCTCTGGCCTTTCTCCTCTACTTCCTCACGTTCCACCAGGACTTCGTGCAAATCTCCGTCAATGTTTCTGTCTGGCCTAGATACCACCAAACTGAGTTGGGCAATGGAGCTATAGTCGATGAAAAAACTCCTCTTGCAGGAGCTACCGTCACTGAAAAAAATCCTGTCACATGATTATCATGTGACTATGTACATGTGTATAACTATTAAGCAGTGTGATGTCTCTTGAAGCATAATTATATAATTGTGATGAATCTTCATCCTGTTTTCCATTTTTCATGTATAATACACCATGAACCTTTTGGGAGAATTGAGAATACCTGCTCTGGCTACTTGGATATTATTTTAAACTAACAGGTTCTATCATGCACTCTGTCATGTCAGGGGAGTAGGGTAACTGGGCAGTAATATTTTCTTGGAAAAACAAAACTGTTTACACTGAAAAATATCCTAGCCTGAACTTAATAAGGAAATACAAAAGTCATTGGTGTGGATGTGATTCAGATAGAAATGGAGAAGATCTTCCCTCCACAGATGCAGTGGAGGAAAAGAGGCCAATTTGTGTGTCATCATTGTGACCTGAGCGAGGAGCACTCAAAATGCATGGTAAGCCATGGCCAACTGTCAATTGCAGTTGGCTTGAGAGTAGGAGAGGGAAGGAAGACAGTGCGTCTACATCGGAGTGGAGCAGAGGGCGGATGGTGGATCAACATCAGAGTCCTGTAATTGCATGTGAAATGAGTTATGATGTGAGGATGTGAAGAATGCCATGTGGAGTATGGGGGGATTCCGACAACCTCCTAACAAAGGATGCTCTTTTGCGGCTCCTTTCCCATAGCATTAGTACATTTTTAACCTCCAAGAAAAGGACAACCTCCACAAAGTGGCTGATCCCAAAGTGTCCTTTACTCGGAGGTTCCACTGTATACAAGGTACTTTTAGACTGTCCTTTGTTGAGCGGTTTGGGAGTGTCCTTTATTAGAGGTTTTTAACAGAGCAAAATCCTCAAGGTGATCAGGAAAAACTTGGTAAAGAAGTGTCTTGAGCTGTTCCAAGGTCTTGCTGAAGATGCTGAAAACTACAAGAAATTTTACAATCATTTCTCCAAGAATATGAAGCTGGGAATCTGCAACATCCACAACCAAAATGAAGTTTTGGCATCTTTCTCCTTCATGATACAGAAAGGAATCTTTTACATTCTGAGTGCATGCCTTGAGTGGGTTACAGCTGCTTTATTTCTCCTCTACTTCCTCACCTTCCACTGGAATTTTATGAAGGTTTCCATGGACGTCAGAATCAAGCACAGATACCACCATTCAGATATCCTGTATCAGTCCATTATAGATGATAGGGTGCCCCTGACATTATAGGAGAAGTTTAATGTGTTTGTTTAATTTATATTGTTCCTATTTACATGAATAATAATAATCAGTAATATAAAAGTACTAGGGGGCGTGTGGCATGCCATAAATTACTGATTTACGTGACACTTTAATTTACGGTTTTATAAATACCTAGCTGCAGCTAGCTAGAGGCAGAGCAAAATGCAGTGCAACTGGAAGGCGTTAGGAATCGAGCTTGCCTTGGTGGCTCTGTTTGGAGTGATGACTGTTGGTTTCATCATCACGTAAGGTTTAATTTGCTCACTAGAAATGAGTCTGAGCTAATAGCAAGTTTGCTATTTTCTTACTTGTCCCCTAAAATCCTTAGTAGCATCTGGCTAGCTAGCTACCACAAGGGGCCCCCTTGCAGCTAGATAAACATTTACAAAAACAATACAGTCTAGTATGTGATGTATGGTGGCTTGATGACCAGTCTCTATTGTATGGATGTGATCACATGTTTTCCTATTGTGATCGTATCTATATAATAATGTGCTTGTTATTATAATTATGGCACAGGTACATGGTATCCGTTGGTAAAGAACATGTGTCTCCATACCTCCCCTATATTAGGTGAGTTAATAACAAAGAGGTATTGGTCCTGTCCTAACTATCAAGTAACAAGTTTGTTTTCAAAAAGACTTGTGCCTCGGCACTGGTAGAATATGAGGTAGTACAGTGCACACTGTTGAAATTCAATTCTAGCTAAGCTTATGTATATAAACATCAAATGAAATTCGAGTTAGCCAGTGCCCTCTGATTGGCTTTTCAAATATTCACTTCCATGCAAGGCCTGTAGTTGATCTCATTGTTCTTCTCTCTCTCTCTCTCTCTCTGGTCTTGGCTTTCCTGTTGCCAGCTGGCCTGTCTTAAGCTTTCTTCATGATTAGACTGCTGTCTCTGCTGTTACTGTTCTTTGCTTTCTGGCAGCTCTTGGCTTTCCTGTAGCCTGGCTAATCATGCCAGATCATGTACACTACCTTGTTGAAATGTTCACTTGTCAATCACAACTTGCCCAGACTGCCCATGTCTCTGCTGTTTATGTCGGTTACTTTCTTTCTCACTGTCTGAGCTTGTCTCTTGGTCCATTCATACTTGAATAACAGCTAGTTGTTTGACTATCTACACGTGCAATGTAGATTGCGTGGGTGTAAGTTACATGAACGCGTGGGTGTGCTACTATTATGACCTACGTACCACCACCATGCATAGTTGATCCCCCCCCCCCCCCCCCCCCCCGAGGCAAAAAACTTGTTATATCAGCATTTTATTTATAGCATCCTGTTTGAATTAAGAAACCAATCAGGTGTCTCATTGCAATGGAGACATGTACCTCTCTAATCTGGAGACATGTACCCCTTACCCCTATCTAATCTGGACAAGTCCCTAAAAAATGTCAGCATTGTGAAGTTTTGCTGTGCATATTTTCATGTTGTCGATTATTATTATGAACAGTGACACAGGTGCTGATCCGCCAGAGAGTTGCATATTCAGCCTCGTCTGCAGTGTTGGAGCAATACTTGGTAAGTTTTGAAAGTCTGAAATGAAGTCATTTACTTGCATTCACTCTTCACCTCAAACTCTTCTGTATAATGCCAATAATGATGACACACATTATTCCGAAGTAGTTATGCCAGACAGCAGTTGAATCCTGGCTTCTTAATAAGGTCTTGGGGGATAGCTGTCACTAGGCACACGTTGATTGTGAACTTGTCCACTACTAAAGTATAGTGCCATAGTTCAGTTATCATGTACTCTCACACATCAAGATATTACACACTATTCTGGAGGCTGACATAACAAATTGTTTATATTTTTTACTTACTTCTAGTTCTAACATATTTGGAATCATGTGATCTATGATTATTAAATGAATCTGCTTTAGTGAGTCAGCACATTGTGTGTGCATGATTACCAATCATTTCCTTCCCCCCTCCAGTTCTAATGATCACAGTCATTCGGTACAAACACATTGCCGAGTTTTTCTACAACACTAGTGTCAATCTAAAGTACCTCAATATTGCTTCCACCGTGCTGGGTGTCCTCTGTGTCTTTGGTCTTTTGCTTGTGGGGAGTTTCCAGGTAATTATGCCATAATTAATTACTACTATGTACCAGGGCTGCATTTAAGATTTGCTAAATCTTAAGGGGAGGTCTCCCCTAGCCCTGAGTACTATGTACATATGTTGATAGCTTAGCATACTTTGATTCCGAATCTGTCCCCAAGGCTAATGAGTTATGGGGAATAGATGTGTGTCCCTGGACTGAAAAATATCCTTTGCTATGATCTCTACTACGCATGCTTTTATCTTTTAAAACTAGGATGACAAGGTGCTAACCATCCATTTCCTTGGTGCCATCATGGTTTTTGGATGTGGAACGCTCTTTGCCTGGCTCCAGCTGATCGTCGGCTACAAAATATACCACAGCGACTTGAGTAGTAATAAATTTCTGAAGTGTGTTCTCATATTCAGACTCGTCCTCTGTCTTATCTGCACATTTGCCTTCATTGGAAGTGAGTTGTATGCATATAATATAGAAGGAAGAGGCCCCTTTAATTCGTATAATCCTCTCAGTAATGTGTACCTTAAACACCCATCCCAGCCCATCTTTGTCCCAGGCCTAGTACATACTAAGGTGTGTTCTTTATTTATACTTCCATGAATATGGTCTACATAGCAGTGAGTGAGTAGTCAAGTGACTCTTTTTGTTTGTAAGTTTGTTATAATGCCTAATTATTGTATGCTACAGCTATGTTGTTCACACCAATCTCCATGGCCCACTATACTAAGCTAGAAGGTGACTGTAAGCACTGTTGGACAGCAGCAAATGGGGTAAGTGATGGCGATAACCTCGTACCCGGCCCACTTTTTTTGCAGGGTGCGAAGGACCTGGTATCAATTGCATGTGCATGCGCTTAATTAAACACGTAATAACACGTAAAATCACACACATGGTGAATGATGTAATCATATGTAGCACGTCTGTGTTCTATCAGCTTAATAATAGCTTTAGCTAGCTAGCTAGATCTGGCTCCAGACCTGATCCATATCAATCAAATAAAGTGAGACACAACAAGAACAGCATTATCCATCTCAAGCCAAGCTTGTGGTCAAAAACAAAAAGTAAGACATGGTACTTTGATAGCAACAACTCTTCTCGTCTACGCAGCTTGCCACAGAACACTTGTGAGAGTTGAATCTAGTGCAGAAAGAGCAAAAGCAACAGAACAGTCTCTAGCTAGAGCTGCTGACTCAGCTCTCAAAATTATAATGATGTAACGTTTATTATGATTTGTGTAACGGATGTGCCTGAAAGTATAGAGAATCCCTTTAATTAAAGGGCTGGAGCGCATGCACGTGCAATTGATATCGATACCAGGCCCTTAAATTCGTTTTTCCACCGTCCCGCGAAAAAAGCAGGCCAAGATCCCTAATTTCTACTCTCCCCTAATCCTGGTTTATATGGCTCATGAATTTAAGATTACTCGTGCATACTAGTTGTAGCTAAGGGAAAGAGGATGACCAGAGAATGGAGGCGTGTGTAATAATTGAAGACAGGATCATACCTCTTGAAAATGACTGCTAAATTTAAGTGCCTAAGATTTAAGTGCCTAGATTGATTGCTGTCGTTTGATTAGTTAGCCAAAGGGGAACATGAACACACACTAAAAGTAAAAATAAAGGGGGAAGGAAAGCTTCACCCCTTAATTAATTAAAGCACTAATTATCATCCCATATGCCTTCATACATGCACAGTTGACAGGCTATGTTCTCCACATCATCAGTACAGTATGCGAATGGATCATGTCTCTGGCCTTTCTCCTCTACTTCCTCACGTTCCACCAGGACTTCGTGGAAATCTCCGTCAATGTTTCTGTCCAGTCTCGATACAACAATAATGAGTTGGGCAATGAAACTACAATCAATGAAAAAACTCCTCTCACAGGAGCTACTGTCACTGAAAAAACTCCTGTCACATGATTATTATGTACATATGTATAACTATTAAGCAGTATGATGTCTCTTGAACATAATTATAATTGTGATGAATCTTCATCCTGTTTTCCATTTTCATGTATATATGCTACACCATGAACCTTTTGGGAGAATTGAGAATACCTGAAGAAACTAGCTTTTAAACTAACATAGATTCTATCATGCACTCTGTCATGTCAGGGGAGTAGGGTAACTGGGCAGTAAAATTTTCTTGGAAAACAAAACCGTTTACACTATGAAAGATATCCTGTAGCCTGAAGCCTGAAGGAAACTTAATAAGGAAATACATAGGATACACAAGGCCATGGCACTCGTTTATTATGCCCTTGCAAAATTAACTGTTTCCTCTTGGAAAGACAAAAGAAACCTTGTTTATAGTGTTAGTTCAGTAATCATTTTTACTAGTGGCCAAATTTCAGCCATGGGGGTCGAAATGTTTCCACCACAAGCATGCAGCCCCACCAAATCCCAAAATTCTAGCTACCCTCTTGCTGTTATGATTTTACTATTTATTATTATCAGCCAAACAATAATAATTAAGGCAAATTAAATTATGTAGGCTTAAAATCATTAGTCTTCTAAACTATCATTGTCTCTCTCATTGGTGTGGATGTGATTCAGATTGAAATGGAGATCTTCCCTCCACGAGGAAAAGAGGCCAGTTGTCATCATTGCGACCTGAGTGAGCAGCACTCAAAATGCATGGTAAGCCATGGCCTTCCACTGGGATTTTATGAAGGTTTCCATGGACGTCAGAATCAAGCACAGATACCACCATTCAGATATCAGTCCATCATAGATGATAGGGTGCCCCTGACATTATAGGAGAAAGTACGTATACGCGTAGGGGGCGTGTGCACGCATGTGACACTTTAGCTTAGCTAGCCAGCTAGCTTCTGCTATTAAAAAAGGTGACATCTGGCTAGACAGAGGAAAATGTGGAATTGCAAGGCGTTAGGGATCGAGCTTGCCTTGGTGGCTCTGTTTGGAGTGATGACTGTTGGTTTCATCATCACGTAAGGTTTAATTTGCTAACTATTAAACTAGAGTTATAGATAGCAAATTTGCAAGCTACTTTCTTGCTTGATAGGGTTAACGTTTAGGTAGAATAACTAACTGAATATTCACAAGCCCCTTGCAGCTAGATAATGTTTACAATAACAGTCTAGTATAGTGGATGTGATCACATGATCTACTTTCCTATTGTGATCATAAGGCCAGACCTAATAGATTTTCTGTTGCTCGGGGCCACCTGGGTCTATTTTTAGTCAAACTGAAATAAAAATGAATATCATTAACAGAGCCACTATCGGCTCAATTTGGCTGTAAAATAAGCAATTTTTTAGCTTTGTTGATCTTCTGGTGTGAAAAAAAAAATTTTTTTCGGTCACCCGGGTCACTTTTTTGCACTCAGCAGCCCGAGCAACAGAGGTCTGACCTAATAATAATTATGGCACAGGTACGTGGTATCCGTTGGTAAAGAACATGTATCTCCATACCTCCCCTATATCAGGTGAGTTAATAACAACAAAGAGGTATTGGTCCTGTCCTAACTATCAAGTAAAAAACCCATTATGCCATTGCATTTTAGTTATTGAATAAAGAAAGGAGATTTTCTAGTGATGAAATCACCTCAAAGAGCATTCAATAACCAATCAGGTGTCCCATTGCAATGGAGACATGTACCCCTAATACGCCTCTCTAATCTGGAGACATGTACCCCTTACCCCTATCTAATCTGGACAAGTCCCCAAAAAATGTCAGCATTGTGAAGTTTTGCTGTGCATATTTTCATGTTAGTCGATTATTATTATGAACAGTGACACAGGTGCTGATCCGCCAGAGAGTTGCATATTCAGCCTCGTCTGCAGTGTTGGAGCAATACTTGGTAAGTTTTGAAAGTCTGAAATGAAGTCATTTACTTGCATTCACTCTTCACCTCAAGTGTTACCCTAAACTCTTCTGTATAAAAGCCATTCCCAACTTGGTCTTCTCTGTATAATAACGATGGCACACATTATTCCGAAGTAGTTATGTCAGACAGCAGTTGAATCCTGGCTTCTTAATAAGATCTTGGGGGAAGCTGTCACTAGGCACACTTTGATGCTAAAGCGTTTGTGAACTTGTCCACTACTAAAGTATAGTGCCATGAAGTGTGTATAGAGTGGATTGTGTTTTATCCTGTACTCTCACACATTGAGATATTGCACACTATTCTAGAGGCTGACATGACAAGTTAATTAGTCTGTTCGCATTTATTACATACTTCTGGACATACTTACTTACACATACTTACATATTTGGAGTCATGTGATCTATAATCATTAAATGAATCTAAATAGTGAGTCAGCACACATAGCAATCTTTCCCCCCCCCCCCCCCCCCCCCCCCTCCAGTTCTACTGATCACAGTCATTCGATATAAACGCATTGCCAAGTTTTTCTACAACGACACTGTCAATCTAAAGTGTCTCAACATCACTTCTACCATGCTGGGTGTCCTCTGTGTCTTTGGTCTCTTGCTTGTGGGGAGTTTCCAGGTAAATTATGCCATACTATGTGACAGTACCAGGGCTGCATTTAAGATTTTTGTATGGAATATCCAAGGTATGTGCTTTTTCAGGGGGTATGATGCTAATGTGTTTATTCGTATGGAGTACTTTATTAAGGGGAAGTCTCCCCCTCCCAAATGTAGCCCTGAGTACAGGTACATATGTTGATATCAAATATAATAACATAGCTTAGCATATTTTATACAGTCCCCAAGGCTAATGAATAGATGTGTGTCCATGGACTAAAAGGTGTCTTATGCTATGATCTTGATTCGTTCTACTATGCATGTAGCACACTCTTCTTTTAAAACTAGGATGACAAGGTGGAAGCCATCCATTTCCTTGGTGCCATCATGGTCTTTGGATGTGGAACGCTCTTTGCCTGGCTCCAGCTGATCATCGGCTTCAAAATATACCACAGCGACTTGAGTAGTAATAAATTTCTGAAGTGCGTTATCATATTCAGACTCGTCCTCTGTCTTATCTGCACATTTGCCTTCATTGGAAGTGAGTTGTATGCATATAACATACTTATGGAGAAGGAAGAGGCCCCTTAATTTGTCATCCCAGCCCATCTTTGTCCCAACTCTAGTACATGCTATGTGTATATTATTCAGTGAGTGAGTAGTCAAGTGACTCTTTTTATCTGTAAGTTTGTTATAATGCTGAATTATTGTATGCTACAGCTGTGGTGTTCATGCTACTCTCCTCGGCCCACTATACTAAGCTAGAAGGTGACTGTAAGCACTGTTGGACAGCAGCAAATGGGGTAAGTGATGGCGATAACCTCATACCCAGGCCCGCTTTTTTTGCAGGGCGCGAAGGGCCTGGTATCAATTGCATGTGCGTGCGCTTAATTAAACACAACTATTGTAAAATTACGCACATGGTGAATGATGTAATCATCAAAACGTATGTAGCACGTAAAGCTAGCTAGCTAGATCTGATCCATATCAATGAAATAAAGTGAGACACAACAAGAACAGCACTATCCGTCTCGAGCCAAGCTTATGGTCAATAACAAAAAGTAAGATATGATAGCAACAACTCTTCTCGTCTAACCAGTTGGTAGTGACACAAACACATCACTTCTTTCATACACAGCTTGCCACAGAGCGCTTCTGAGAGTTGAACCTAGTGCAGAAAGAGCAAAAGCAACAGAACAGTCTCTAGCTAGAGCTGCTGACTCAGCTCTTAAAATTACACTGATGTAACGTTTATTATGATTTGTGTAACGGATGTGCCCGAAAGTATAGATAATCCCTTTAATTAAAGGGCTGGAGCACATACACGTGCAATTGATATCGATACCAGGCCCTTAAATTCGTTTTTCCACCGTCCCGCGAAAAAAGCGGGCCTAGTGATGGCAAGATCCCTAATTTCTACTCTCCCCTAATCCTGGTTTATACGGCTCATGAATTCAAGATTACTCGTGCATACTAGTTGTAGCTAAGGGAAAGAGGATGACCAGAGAATGAAGGCGTGTGTAATAATTGAAGACAGTAATAATCCCCCACTAGGATCATACCCCTAGAAAATAACTGCTAAATATGACTGTCGTTTGACTAGTTAGCCAAAGGGGAACAGGAACATACACTAAAAATAAAGGGGGAAGGAAAGCTTCACCCCTTAATTAATTAAAGCACTAATTATCATCCCATATGCCTTCATACATGCACAGTTGACAGGCTACGCTCTCCACATCATAAGTACAGTATGCGAATGGATCATGTCTCTGGCCTTTCTCCTCTACTTCCTCACGTTCCACCAGGACTTCGTGGAAATCTCCGTCAATGTTTCTGTCCAGTCTCGATACAACAATAATGAGTTGGGCAATGAAACTACAATCAATGAAAAAACTCCTCTCACAGGAGCTACTGTCACTGAAAAAACTCCTATCACATGATTATTATGTACATGTGTATAGCTAGTAAGCAATGTGATGTCTCTTGAACATAATTATAATTCTGATGAATTGTGTACTCATCATGTTATTCCATTATTCATGTACTACTTTTGGGAGAATTGCTCTAGCTACTTGGATAGTATAAACTAACATAGGTTCTATCATGCACTCCACGCCCCTTACTTTATAAAATAGGAACAATAATAATTAAACAAACACATTATGGACACAAAACTTCTCCTATAATGTCAGGGGCACCCTATCATCCATGATGGACTGATACAGGATATGGTATCCGTGCTTGATTCTGACGTCCATGGAAACCTTCACGAGAAGGTGAGGAAGTAGAGGAGAAATAAAGCAGCTGTAACCCAGCACTCAGAATGTAAAAGATTCTTTTCTGTATCATGAAGGAGAAAGAAGTCTTGGTTGCAAAGCAGGAAATAATTATATGGAACCTCCGATAAAGGATACTCCCAAACCTCTCAACAAAGGACAGTTTAAAAGTACCTTTGAGGCTTTGAACCTCCGATATTTTGGGATCAGCCACTTTGTGGAGGTTGTCCTTTTCTTAGAGGTTAAAAATGTACTAATGCTATGGGGAAGGAGTCCAAAAGAGCATCCTTTGTTAGGAGGTTGTCCTCTTCTTGGAGACACTATGAACAAGATTTCCCGTCTTTCCAAGAGGAAACACAGTTAATTTTGCAAGGGCATGGCACATTTTAAATAAACAAGTGCCATGGCCTTGTGTATCTTATGAATTTCCTTATTGAGTTTCCTTCAGGCTTCAGGCTAGGATATTTTTTATGGTGTATTGTTCTTCCAAGAAAATTTTACTGGGGCAAGTACCCCAGTTGTCCTACTCCCCTGACGTGACAGCATATCTAAATTATTATTATTATGCGACACTTTAGTTTGCGGTTTTATAAACGGCTGCCAGCTAGCTACTACTAAATAGAAAGGCTTGTTAGCTGACATCTGGCTAGGCAGAGGAAAATGTGGAATTGCAAGGCGTTAGGGATCGAGCTTGCCTTGGTGGCTCTGTTTGGCGTGATGACTGTCGGTTTCATCATCACGTAAGGTTTAATTTGCTAACTAGAAATGAGTCTGAGCTATAATAGCAAGTTTGCTACTTTCTTGCTTGATAGGGTTTAGGTAGAATAACTAACTGAATACCAGTATTCCTAAAATCCTAAGATGTCTTTCTTAGTAGCATCTGGCTAGCTAGTCTAGTATGTGATGTATGGTGGCTTGATGACAATCTATCGTATGGATGTGATCATATGTTTTCCTATTAATATGATCGTATTATTATAATTATGGCACAGGTATGTGGTATCCGTTGGTTATGGACATGTATCTCCATACTTCCCCTATATCAGGTGAGTTAATAAACAACGAAGAGATATAAGTCCTATCAAGTGCAGTATGAGGGAAAAAACCCATTTGCCATTGCTATATCAGCATTTTATGTATCCTGTTTGGATTAAGAAAGGGGATTATTCTAGTGATGAAATTACCTCAAGAATCCAATCAGGTGTCCCATGATTGCAATGAAGCTAATAAGCCTCGGAGACATGTACCCCTTACCCCTATCTAATCGCCCTAAAAAATGTCAGCATTGTGAAGTTTTGCTGTGCATACAGTGGAACCCCACTGTTGGGACCTGGAGAAAGTGTCCTGATTAGAGAGGTGTCCTGATTTCAGGGGTGAACTAATACATATTTCTATTGCATTGGGACGAAACAAAGTGTCCTGATTGTACAAGGTGTCCTGATTTCAGGGTGTCCACATTTAGGGGTTCCACTGTATTCATGTCGTTGATTATCATTATGAACAGTGACACAGGCTCTGAACCGCCAGAGAGTTGCGTATTCAGCCTCATTTGCAGTATTGGATCAATACTTGGTAAGTTTTGAAAGTCTCATTTACTTGCATTCACTCTTCACCTCAAGTGTTACCCTAAACTTAAATCCCCCTGCTCTCTCCCCCCAAAAATTACAGTTGTATATATATTACTTCCATTCCCAACTTGGTCTTCTCTGTATAACAATATATGGCACACATTATTGCTATGTAGTTGTGCCAGACATAATTATGTAGTAGTTGAACCCTGGCTTCTTAATAAGGTCTTGGGGGAAGCACACTTTGAACTTTGATGCTAAGGCGTTTGTGAATACGTGAAATCCACTACTAAAGTAGTGCCATGATGGAGTTCAGTAGTGTGTAGAGTGAGTTGTCACATTACAAAACTCCATTACCCATAGACGCTGACAGACAAGGATATGACTTAATTAGTCTATTGAGACACTGAGACTAAATTCTGAATTTCAGCGTGCTATATGCTTACATATTTGGAATCATGTGATCTATAATCATTATGCTTTAGTCAGCACATTATTGTGTGTGCATATGAATTAGTAATCATAAACTGTAAATTTCCCCTCCTTCCTCCCTCACTCACTCCCTCCAGTTCTACTGATCACAGTCATTCGATACAAACACATTGCTGAGTTTTTCTATAACACCAGAGTCAATCTAAAGTGCCTCAACATTGCTTCCACCATGCTGGGTGTCCTCTGTGTCTTTGGTCTCTTGCTTGTGGGGAGTTTCCAGGTAATTCATGTTTATAACATAATTACTATGTGACGTACCAGGGATGCATTTAAGAATATCCTATGGAGTACTTTAATCAAACTAGGCAACCAAATCTCAAGGGGAGGTCTCCCCCACCCTAATGTAGCCCTGAGTACTAAATATATTAGTGAATGAGTTATGTGGAATAGATGCATGTCCCTGCAGCATTTGATTTCAGTGCCAAGGCCATGTCCAAAAAATTTTCATACTATTACGCATGTAGCACAAATTTGTTCAAATATCTTAGGAAAACAAGGTGAAAACCATCCATTTCCTTGGTGCCTTCATGGTCTTTGGGTTTGGATCGCTCTTTGCCTGGCTCCAGCTGATCATCGGCTACAAAATATACCACAGCAACTTGAGCAATAATAAATTTCTGAAGTGTGTTCTCATATTCAGACTCGTCCTCTGTCTTATCTGCACATTTGCCTTCATTGGAAGTGAGTTGTATATGGAGAAGGAAGAGGCCCTGTATTAGGAATGGACCATAATTATTCACAAAAAGGTCTAAATAGCACCTCATCCCAGCCCATCTTTGTCCCAAGCCTAGTACATAGTGTATATTATTTATACCTCCATGAATATGGTCCACATAGCAGTGAGTGAGTCTTTTTGACCAGTGAGCACCCTTAATAAATACATCATAACATTTGAGTCACAGCGAGCGAGTTCTAAAATTGACTTTTGTTCTATTTCTAAAGAACAAAAATCAATTTTAGAACTCGTTTTTTTCTTATGTTAGCGAATGAATTTTTGGTTTTTGAACATTCTCTGTAGATGTAATAATTCTTCTGAGAACCTGTAGAGTAAGGGTAGAAGAGAAAGAAGAGTTTTAGTTTGTACAATCTTATGACCTTTGACCTGCCATCCCTACTTAGAGAGTGCTAGCGCACCCTCTGATATATATATTTAAAATTTCAATGAGTCATGCATGACCTGAGAGTCAGCTCGCTCGCTGCAATTATATTATTTAGATGCCTAATTATTGTATGCTACAGCTGTGGTGTTCACACCAATCTCCTTGACCCACTATACTAAACATCCAGATGACTGTACGCACTGTTGGACACAAGCAAATGGGGTAAGTGATGGTGAGATTACTGGCTCCATACGGGATCAGTCTCCCCTAATCCTAGTTTCTACGGTTCATTCAAGGTCTATACGAATTGTAGCTAAGGGAAAGAGGATGACCAGAGAATGGAGGCGTGTGTAATAATTGGAAGACAATAATAATCGGATCATATGTACCCCTTGAAAATGACTGCTAAATTTAAGTGCCTAGATTGATTGCTGTCGTTTGACTCGTTTCATGCTTAGTGCTATGAGTCAAAGGGGAACAGGAACATACACTAAAAATAAAGGGGGGAGGAAAGCTTTGCCCCTTAATTAATTAAAGCACTAATTATCATCCCATATGCTTCATACATGCACAGTTGACAGGCTACGCTCTCCACATCATCAGTACAGTATGTGAATGGATCATGTGTCTGGCCTTTCTCCTCTACTTCCTCACATTCCACCAGGACTTCGTGGAAATCTCCGTCAATGTTTCTGTCCAGCCTCGATACTACCAAACTGAGTTGGGCAGTGGAGCTGCAGACACTCCTCCCACAGGAGCTACTGTCACTGAAAGAACTCCTCTCACATGATTATCATGTGACTATGTACATGTGTATACAATTAAGCAGTGTGATTCTCTTGAACATAATTATAATTCTGATGTTGTGTGCTCATCATTTTTCATGTACTAACACCATAAACCTTTTTGGAGATTATTGAGAATACCTAGCGCTACTTGGATATTATTTAAAACTAACATAGCTAGGTTCTGTCATGCACTCTGTCACGTCAGGGGAGCATCTATGTACCATTAGGGCAACTAGGGTACTTGCCCCAGTAAAATTTTCAAAACTGTTTGCTAGCCTGAAGCCTGAAGGAAACTTAATGAGGAAATTCATAGGATGCACAAGGGCACGGCACTTGTTTGTCATGAAATGTGCCGCCATGCCCTTGCAAAATTAATAATACACTGCGTTTCCTCTTAGAAAGCGTAAGGGAAATCTTTAGTTCAGTTTCCCAATGAATCATTTTACTAGTGGTCAAAATGTTTCCACCACAAGCATGCAACCCACACCAAATCCAGCTAGTTTGTCTGCAGCCAAACAAATAATAATATGGCACTGAATTAAATTAAATTAAAAATTAGCTACAGTCATATACTGTAGGCTTAAAATCATTAGTCTTCTAAATTATCATTGTCTCTGTTATTGGTGTGGATGTGATTCGGATTCATGAACTTTGAAATTGAGAAGATTTTCCCTCCACAGATGCAGTGGAGGAAAAGAGGCCAATTGTCATCATTGCAACCTGAGTGAGCAGCACTCAAAATGCATGGTAAGCCATGGCCAACTGTCAATTGCGGTTGGTGTGAGAGTAGGAGAGGGAAGGAAGACGATGTGTCTACATCAGAGTGGAGCAGAGGGCAGGATGGTGGATCAACATCAGAGTCCTGTAATTGTATGTCTCTCTAATTAGGTGGAATTGGGACATGGTGGAGTGGCCCTTAATAGAGAGGTGGTCTCATTTATAGGGTGGTCTGATTAAACAGGTTTCACTATAAAGAATCTGTGGGCATAAATGTAGGAATAACTTCCTGATTTGGGGAGGGGGGGGGGGGGGGGGGGGCATCCATGTGGCAAAAAATTAATGGATCATTTGCTTATTGTGTTTGGAATACTTTCTTCATCACTACAACTATAGCTACTAACAATAATCACTGACTTTATAATCACTCTCATCTCCATTATAAAATGGTGGTGATGGTTTGATCACTGACATAGACTGCTGAGAAGTGGTACTCATATAGTGGCTTGTTTGGCTTGAAGAGCTGTCATTTGAGCTTCTATCGAAACTTTTCACAGTTGAAAGGCATTTTTGCTTGTTTGGGATATTGGAGTCATTTGCTGAGCTGGAGATACTTGAAGAGGTTTGTTGATTGGTGGTGGTGGTGGTGGTTGGGATGCTTGTTATGCTGTAAAGACTTGAAGAGCTGTCACTCGCTATGCTGCAGGTACTTGAAGAACTGTCATGTGACTCGTTGACAACAAAGACATCATTCTTTTGTTGAGTTGGGGTGTTACTACTTCCTGGGCTAGAGATATCTGAAGAGTTTTGTTGAGCAATAGGGGTTGGACCGTTGGGTTTGCCTGCTGGTCTGGTAGGATTCGGGTAGCAACTGGGATGCTTGTGACCCTGCTCCCATTTTGAACAACCGACAAGAAGGGGGCGATTTTCTCCATCGTAAAAAGACTCAAATTCCTGTGATCATGTGATAACAAAAGAAGATTAATCTCCTGCACCAAGGTAGTTACTAACCATATTATCTAACTAGCTACTGGTAGCTATAGTCTACCTCAAGGAAATCGTAAAGCTTCTCATTTTGCTCAAGAGCTTTCCGGACATTGTTCTTCACTCCATCATCGATCAACTTGTTGTGTATTTGATCCTTAAATATTCCCATTACAAAGTTAGAAACTTCAATCTGACTTTTGAGAATTTTGATCTTGGACTTCAAACTTTTATTTTCAGCTATTGTGATAATATTGATTATAGCTGGCCATAATAATATTACAGTGGAAGCTCCAGTAAAGGGACACTCTGAAAAGAGGACAAACCTCTCAATGATACACTCTATACAAAATAACTCTCTACAAAGGACAAAAGGCTGGATCCCAAGTGTGTCCATTAATTTCGGAGGTTCCACTGTGTGCCATCTTTTCTTACCATAGACCATGTTTTTGTAAGCTGATATTTTTATGATGCTATTGGTGAGCATGGTAACCACATCACTGAAGGCATCATTCTGCTGTGATAGCTTATCAACAAGTCCTGCCATCTCAATCACTTGATCCATCAGCTCTCGCTGAGCATTCAATGACACCTTGACTGTGGCGTCCATTTCATTTTGCTCTTTCATGAGATCTGAAAGTTTTTCATGCTCTTGAAAAAGTTGTGTAGCTGAGAGAAAAATTTTGATTGTAACAAAAAACAACAAAAAACAATCTAATTTCTTAATAGTTACCTATTTGGTCAAGGTGTTTGGTTTTACTCTTGTTGATAAAGAAAATGGTTAAATTCAGGAGTAACATCAAAATGACACAAGAATAATACAAGATACTCATCATCTACATTTAAAATTAAAATTTGACGCATTTATCACAAAGAATTGATGGCTTACATTATTGGTGAGCCACTGTAACCATTGCAAATCTGCTATTATAGGGACAACTAGTGTCGTCGTAGGGACAGCTGTTGTCATATCTATTGAGACAGTTGCCGTTGCTGTCAGTGGGACAGCCATTGTTGATGTCAGAGAGTCAGCCATTGTTGTTGTGGTAGGGGTAGCCATTGTTAGTGTCGTCAGAGGGATAGCCATTGTTGTTGTTGGTGTACTGGTTGTGGTCATAGGGACAACCATTGTAGGGACAGCCATTGTTGTTGACGTGGAGACAGCCATTGTTGTTGTTGTTGTTGTTGTTGTTGTTGTAGAGACAGGGATAGACTTTGTCATTACCGTAGGGATAATTACTGCAATTGTGGGGATAGCCATTGTTGTTGCTGTAGGGGTAGCTATTGTAAGGACAGCCATTGTAGATGTTGTTTCAGGAACAGCCATAGTCGTAGGGATAGCCATTGCTGTCATGGTAACAGCCTTCGTTGTCGCCATAGAGATATCTACTGTTGTTATGGGGACAGCTAGTGATGTCATTGTAGTTGTTGGGACAACCATTGCTGTCATGGTGACGGCTACAGCAAATGTTGTATTGGTAGTGTTGTAAATACAGCTGATGAAAGTAGGAGTGGCAACAGGAGAAGATAAAACGTGAGGGACAAGGGAAGAGTCGTGTGTGGATGGTGGGACTTTAGTACAAATTGTACCAGCACTGAAATCCTAGAGATAAAAGTTGCAACAGTAAGCTGGCTATCACAATTAAATGGACAAGCTTTAGCTACCTGCATGACGTGTTGTGGAATGCAGTGGATTATCATCTCCTTCACAGCTATGGGACTGATGAAACCTCGTTTGCCCGAAATCTGTATGTGATGTTATAAGTTAACTTAAAGCTAGTAACATATATAGCTAGCTACCAAGTAGAGAAGAAGAAAAAGACGAAAATTAGTAACTCTTAATTCTAACTTACCTCGCCCTCCCAAATTTCTCCATCTTGATTCCAAAAGCTTACCACTGACAAGATTCTGACTAAAGCATTCGAGGGTTGCATTTTCGAGATAATTTTAACTGTGGCTCGAGAGGGATATGATATGAATCCATCCTCATCTGATGTGTAATGCTTTATTGTATAACCGTGTGAAATAGGTCCTGAAAGAAAACATAGCTAACATAACAGAATTGGTTTATAACTTTGATATATTCTTAAGGATAGCTAGCTAAAGCTTGGGCTATTGTGGGACCTTGAAGAATTATAATATGTATTTAACTAGTTAGGTAGTAATTGACTTACTACTGCAATCAAAGTTGCAACATAACTTCTTGTGATATGGAAACCTTCTGATGCCGCACTCACTCAATTCGTTCGCATATCTGGTGATGCACAGAATGGATGCGGCACTCCAAAACAGCATGAAGGGCCCCGATAACATTATTGATTCTTGAATTCTTCAATTCTTCAAAGAGTAAGTAAAAATGATCGCGAAATAGCGGTAGTACTGTGAAACGCGCGAAGCTCGCGTATTATTTAATTCCATGGTAACTTATACGCGCATGCGCATTATGATGACCTTAATACAATAAAGCTTGATAAAGTAAAAGAAGGGGGGAAAAGCATACATAGCTACAATAAAAAGTATACTAGGTAATGTAGTTCATATCTATCTTCTTTTTAGGTGCATTCAGTAAAGATCAGCTCATTAGGAGTGCCAGTGGGAACGTTAGTGATCTTATCCTTGGTGGAACTGAGCGGAAAGAAGTACATTATTAATCAACTCTGATATAATTATATGACTACTGGTTTTTTAATCTTGTAAATGTGACTGCCAGACCTATGTATGTAGCTATTTTCTCCTATACTATACCCACATTGCTCCTCACATTATTACTGCGTTATGAGAGGTCCATAACTCACATGCTCTTAATGTGAGCCCTCATAGCCAGTGGATCATCATAGGCATCTGTCTGGGAGAGAATCTTGGCGATCACTCCAGCAACATGAGGAGAAGCCATTGAGGTACCAGAGAAAGCAGCAGTACCTCCATTGGGTGTGGTAGAGATAATGTCCACACCCTAGAAAGAGGGGGTAGAGGAAGCTTTAATTGTAGTACTGTAGTTATTATAACTCGTACTCTAATATAATTTGCTTACTGGGCCAATAATATCGACACAATCACCATAGTTACTGAAACTGGCCATTCTGTCTGATACATCACTGGCTGCAACTGTCACACTGAAATAAAAAATAAAATAAATATTCATCCACAGACTTAGCTATGTAGCTAGCTATAAATTACGATGCTAAATAATTGGATGAGCATCTGATTGCAGTTGCAATGTATGTAGATATGTTATTGTGTATCAGTAAGGCATTAGCAAATTTTCTACATTCACTCTTCACCCTGACTTTCTTAATTCTGGACTAGTAGATTCTTGATTCATTATCTCTCCAATAATTCCATCAAGAATTGAGCAAGTTAGCTATGGCGGTCCCCAGATGAAAGTGAACGCAATTTACAGCAGGACTGCTGATAATCCTGTCCCCTCCTCACTATCACCTCCCCCATCTCCCAAGGGGAATGCTGTCAAGTGAGGTGTGGTAGTAACAAGCAGGGTTCACCCCAGTACTAATTGGACCATTGTATCAGGTGAATCCCTAGTGAGGAAATCAATGTGGACATTCTGTACCAGTTTTAGGGGTGAGTTAATAACTATGGTATGGGTATAGAGGTTTCTGTGTTTCAAAAGTCCACACTGAGGGCTAAAGTGCACATTTAAAATTCGTCTTGAATCCAGGCTCGCTTTTCTCCTACCCTGCGAAAAAATCAGGCCTGGGTATGAGGCTAGTTTAGAATATACAATTGAGTAACTATTTATTGTAGTGAAATATTATGTAACTATTATACTTACACATCTGTTGCACTTGCTGGAGACCTAATGCAAGCAGAACCATACTCATTTCCAGCAGCCACTACCATATGCACACCCTATCCATATGTACATATGAGCATATAACCACACCCTTCAAAGGGAAGGGTTAGTTCTTAACTCACAGCTGCGACACAAGCATTTGCAGCATCATTCATGGCAGTGGATAGTCCTCCTCCAAGAGACATGCTATTATTGGAAGAAAAAAATTAATGTAGCTCACTACATAGCTACATGAAATTTAACTTCCTATACAGAGGAACCTCCGAATGATGGACACACTTGCAACCCAGCCTTCTGTCATTTGGAGAGAGGTTATTCTCTTTTGGAAGTAATTATACAATACAAAGGTACTTTTTATTGAGAGGTGTGTCCTCTTTCAGTGTGTTCTTTATTGGAGGTTCCATTGTAAAACAGACTCACTTTCCAACAGACTTCTTTCCTGGACCTCCGCCTTGTTGTGCTGTCCAGTTGATTCCATCAATCACACCCCTAAAGAAGAAAAATCATAATAAAGATCCTGTTTAATATTACAACTATAGGAAGCCATATGTATGAAAGCCAATTAAGAAGAATAGTTAATATTTCCCAACAGTTCTCCAACAGTTTTCTGATTATTAAAGATATAGCAACGTGATATTAATTCAAGTGTTCTATAGGTAACCACTCCCTAGCTAACTACTTACTGGAAGGAGCCAGAGCCTCCAGCATTGAGCACACGAACAGCAACAGATGTGGCAGATCTCGCAAGACCATAGGTGTTAGCCATAACAGTTCCTAGGGTACGTAGGTGTGCGTGATTAAAATGGACCATTTAATTATCACATTCAATGAAATAATTATCATGTGCAATTGTTTTGAATTCGGCAGTAGCTGCTAGAAGTAAGTCGTTCTGCTTGCACTGAATCTCCATAGTAATGCATAGCTAGCTGGCTAGTTGCTAGTAATGGAAGCCCATTCCCTGAGATGATGGGGAGGAAGAAGGCATAGAGGGGACTCCAGAGGGAAGAATCATAATATCATCTTATTTTAAACAAACAAACAAACAAACAAACAAACAAACAAACAAACAAACAAACAAACAAACAAACAAACAAACAAACAAACAAGATGTAAACAAACCAAAATGAACAAAACAATAAAAAGCTCACCTTAAAGACTAATGCTTACCTGCTACATGAGTTCCATGTCCATTGGGGTCACCATTAGAAGGGGGAGGGTTGTCAATGAAGTCCACACCCCTACTGGCACGCCCTTCGAAGAGTGGGTGGGTCTCATCAATCCCACTGGAAGGAATCAATTAAATTACCCAAGCACTAATAGTTACTAATCACTTACGTGTCTATAATGTAGACAGTGACACCTTCTCCCTCTGCAAAGAGATTTAAAAAAATGAAAATTCATGGAGCAACAAATGTGTGAAATACCTTTGTTTTCATGTATTAGCTAATTTTCAAAACCACAATACCACAAAGAATTTATCTCACGAAAATTTATAGTTACATTCACAATAGTAACACATCTCAGTACTTTTAAGCTTATGAGCTCACCTCCTTTGTCGTGACTGTACTCATTTGGTGGGTCATTGGGGTTGGTGTTCCAGTCACGGAGAGTTGTGCGAACTAGACCCCATGTGGCCCCAGTCTGGAGTTCACAATCTGCCACCTGAGAAGCTTTGACCACCTGGTTCCTCTCTACGTACTTCACCTCCTTCATGAAGCGGATTTCTTCCACAACCCTGAATGTAGAAATCTAGCTAGCATTGGCTATTTCGTATGCAATCATATAAACTGTGGAACCTCACAATTACCAGACACTTTTTTGATCATGTGAGTCCATGGCCGGAGGCACTGCTATGGCTGGTACAGCCAGAGTTTTTTGTTTTGTTTTGTTTTGTGTGTGTACATGCATGTGTGTGTATGCAATTTGAATTTAAAAAATGACTTATAAGTTAGTACATGGCATTGCCTAGATCATACCAGATTGAAATCGAATCAATAACATTAATATTACTGCCCCCCAGATGGTAGCTATGCATGGCCGTACCACTACAAATGAGCTAGTTCCAGCTCTAGAGTCACACAGTGGAGAACCTCCAATAAAGCGAGAAGAGGACAGACCTCCTCCCTCTATATAAAATAACCTTGAAAAGAGGACAACCACTCTACAAATTTTGTCCTAGAGGTTCAACTGTATGGGTTCCAAGGACTGTTATATTTTTATCTGATCTTACATAACACTTTTGAATTATCACTCAACTGTTGCCCACTGCAAACGACCCCAACTACAACTATACACTATAATACAACTAAAAAGAGTAAGATTGTCTGCAAAAGATTAATAGTCTCTAGCCCTTATATAGCTAGTCATGCAGTATTCACCAGATCGCACACACACCCTTGACTTACTTTTCATCCATCACACCAGCATAGCCTCTGAAGTGCTTGTCAGCAATCTGCCACTCGGAGGTGATCTTGAAGTCAACAGTCCTGTTGTTCATCTTGGAACGGACGATGTCCTTGTGTGCTTCCACTATAGAATAAGAGAGTGGCTAGACTTAAATATAATGGTGCTCTTGCCATGGCTAATTCATCTAAGTTGGCCAATAATAATACGTATTACATATCACCCGAAGTTTGTTTGTTTTTTGAATCATATAGCCATCAGCATGTTCTGTAAAAGGCCAATGAGATCGTTAAAAATGTATTTATTGAGATCCTCCCACTGCTAATGGTCATATGACATAATAAAATTCATTACAGCTAGTATTTTTTTTAAAAAACTCTAATCATAGTAGTAGCTATTGCTTCATAATTATAGTAGCCAACAGTCATGAAGGTCATGATGGTAACCTAGTTATTAATTTTTTGACTGACTAATTATAATTTAATATCATAACTAGCTAGCTAAAATCTCTTCTGGATTCCTTACCAGCATCATTTCCAATTTCCTCCTTGAATACGACAATGTACTCTCCCTCAATTGCAGTGGGCGAATCGAGCGCCAGAAGAGGAGCTGCAAGATGAATGAATTAGTTAACTAACTAGCTAACACACTGGTGTTAGCAGTTTACTGCTATTTGTGTAACCCTTGTTTTCAATCATGAATTTTTTTTTTTTTTTTTTTTAAATAAAAAAAATTTAAAATTAAAAAAACTAGCTCCTTACCTTTCTCTCCGTTTTGGGCGAACGCTACGGCCACGAGTGCGAGAAATAGAAGCTTCATTGTTTCCAGCGGCGAACAGAGTTAGCACTAAAGATCAAGTCGCTCGGTGTGACGAGAATGATGAAACGTCCGGAAAGGGGGTGGGGCTGGTGGTGAGCGTTAATTAGATTCACGTGCGCCACACCCCCTCCATATCATATGGGCATGCGCGCAAGCTAGTAAAAGAAAACCGTGTGAGAAAACAAAAAAAAAAACAGTGTGGATAGAAAACGTTCTCAATAATAATATAGTTATAAATTTTTAAGTGCAATCAGAGAAGATCAGGTCATTAGGAGTGCCAGAGCCTGGAATATCAGTTATCTTGTCCTTGGTGGCACTAAGGAAAAAAGCATAGATGTAGTATATAACACTTATTCTTGCGAACCAAACCTAGTTAAAGAGATTAACTGATATTGGTTCACGAGACTGATCTAATTGTAGCTCTCCATCAAAGGGGATGCATTTCATAACTCACATGCTCTTAATGTAAGCCCTCATAGTCATTGGATCATCATATTCATCTGTCTGGGAGAGAATCTTGGCAATCACTCCAGCAACGTGAGGAGAAGCCATTGAGGTACCAGAGTATGCAGCAGTACCTCCATTGGGTGTGGTAGAGATAATGTCCACACCCTATATAGAAGGAGAGAAAGAAGAGACAGTTTTGAAAGCTAATTGCAGTGTAGTTAGCTAGCTATGAGTAGTTAAGTTGCTCACTGGGCCAATGATGTCAACACAATCTCCATAGTTGCTGAAATAAGCTAGTTTGTCTGATTGATCACTAGCTGCAACTGTGACACTGAAAGAAAAAAAGAAAGTTACATTAAAGAAAGAAAGAAAGAAGGTATTTTAGATTTGTTTATAGCTAGAAGTTAGCTAATTCAAAAAAAACAAACAAAAAAAAAGAAGCTATAGCTCCCTTTATTATCACAGCTAAATAAAACTTACACATCTTCTGCACTTGCTGGAGACCTAGTGCAAGCAGAAGTCAATTCATTTCCAGCAGCCACTACCATATGCACACCCTATCAAATAATTGTTAAACGTTACAATCATAGGAGGTCTTTTGACACTAGTTAGCTAGTCATCTCTAGAATGTCAGTCTGTGACCTAACTGAATAAACTCTATTGACTTGTTACAGCTATAACTTAAACAGTGGAACCTCTGAAAGAGTGAGTGAAAGAGCTCAATGAAGGACAACCTTAAAGTATCTCTGCATTTAACACTCTATATGAAAATAACCTCTAATTTCTCTACAAAGGACAAAAGGCTGGGTCCCAAGTGTGTCCATTAATTGGAGGTTATTTCAATTAAACTCACAGCAGCTACACAAGCATTTGAAGCCTCATTCAAAGCTGTAGAGAGACCTCCTCCAAGTGACATGCTATACAACAAGAGATGTGTAATTTATAGCCCAAGGCAAAGCTGCCTGAACTCACTTTCCAACAGACTTCTTTCCTGGACCTCCACCTTGTTGTGCTGTCCAGTTGATTCCATCAATCACACCTCTAAAGAAGAAAGCAAAATAGCTAGCTAAAAAAAGCAGTGGTACAAATGATAACAACAACAACAACAATAACAGCAACAATAGCATCAACAACAACAACAACAACAACAATAATAAACAATTAACCCCATGCATACTTACTGGGTGGAGCCAGAGCCTCCGGCATTGAGCACACGAACAGCAACAGATGTGCCAGATCTTGCAAGACCATAAGTGTTAGACATAACAGTGCCTAATAAGAATAACACAGTCATAGCAAACAAATTTGAATCCCCTAAAGAGAATCCCCCCAACCCAATTAGGCCCCCCGAAGACCTTACCTGCTACATGAGTTCCATGTCCATTGGGGTCACCATTGGAAGGGGGAGGGTTGTCAATGAAGTCCACACCCCTCCTGGCACGCCCTTCAAAGAGTGGGTGGGTCTCATCAATCCCACTAAAAAAAATTTTTAAAAAGAGAAGGAATTAGCTAAGCTGGAGCCATTATGGCACTGTTACTCTGTTAGAAAAGCTTACGTGTCTATGATGTAGACATCAACACCAGCTCCCTCTAAAAGGATATTTTGAAAAGGAGTAAATTAATGAATGGATTTAATAGCTATTATCACCATCTCTGTCATGGCTGTACTCGTTTGGTGGGTCATTGGGGTTGGTGTTCCAGTCACGGAGAGTTGTACGAACTAGACCCCATGTAGCCCCAGTCTGGAGTTCACACTCTGTCACCTGAGAAGCTTTGACCACCTGGTTCCTCTCCACATACTTAACCTCCTTCATGAAGCGGATTTCGTCCACAACCCTGAAATGTACAACGAAAATCTAGTTACTTGCTCATGTAAGCATCATATAAATTATCGAGGAACACACGCAGCGGGAACCTCCGAATAATGGACACACTTGGGACCCATCCTTTTATCCTTTGTAGAGAGGTAGAGTCCGAGGTTAGTTTGCATCAACAGAGGATTGTGAGGTTTGGACCGTCTTGATTGGAAGAGGTGATTTCATATTATGTAACCACATAGATATCAATAGCATTATATGTAGTAGCTACTCACTCAAAATAGTACTATTTTGTGCTTAGTAGTTATCACTCCAGACATACAGAGAGTTTGAAGATTATCTTCAAAAGATTACGATAATGGTTCGTACTGACCCAAAATTTAAAACCTTAAAACTTAAAGCACCTTTTATACATCTTACATATAAGCTACCCTCAGAAAAAAACAAAAACAAAAAAAACCAAAAAAAAACCTACTTTTCATCCATCACACCAGCATAACCTCTGAAGTGTTTGTCAGCAATCTGCCACTCGGAGGTGATCTTGAAGTCAGCAACAGTCCTGTTATTCATCTTGGAACGGACGATTCCTTTGTGTGCCTCAACTGAGTGGGACGGGACAGAGAAATTTTATTGTTAGTATCATATTAAATAGAGTGGAATCTCCGAATAATGGGGACCTTCCATTTGTCCTTTGTAGAGAGGTTAATTGTCCTTTTTTGTTAATTTGTACAGTGTGTATAAATATAGCCACAATGGTACTTTTAGATTGTCCTTTGTTATCTTCTTTCAGAGTGTCCTTGATTGTAGTTTCTACTATATTTATATTAGGTTGTAATAAGTCTATTAGCATTCACCTGGCACCCTTGATCATTTGCTATAACTGCTATATAGCTGAACTTTTAATGCATCAACAGAGATCACTCTCTCTGCTGGTGCTGGAAATATTAATATTGGTTAAGAAATGAAAAGTGTTATAGTGAATGAATCAAGGTGCCAGGTGAATGCAAGTAGATATTGGGTAGCTATAGTTATAGCTATTTGATAGGCTACACGTTTTTGTTTCGTTTTTTTGTTTTTTCAATAGGTATTATGCTGTTATGTAATGATATTGGCTAGGATGTGTGCAAGTTAAACTCCCACCATCAATATAGTCACATGATTATGAAGTATTCATTGGCATATTAATGAGAATCATCAGACAGTGCTAATTTTTTTGTGCAATAGTGGACTGGGGGGTGGTAGCCATGCAGATGGCGTGCTAAGGCCACACAAACTAAATTTGCTGTATATTATCTTATGAAGGAGAATCAGTTTTTGGATAACCAAGTTTGTCACATTTTTAATGGAAAAAATGTACCAATTTGCTATATTTTGCTGACAAAATTGGATGAGGTGATGACATATTAAGTTTACTTGGCATAATTCAGAGTGATAATTGATGATGCAATATCTCAAATTATGTGTGGTTGCATATGCCCTCTTCATATCATATCAGCAATCTCTTACAGACTATGTAGTCACTGATAGTCATAGTATCACACACACACACACACGTGGCTTGACACCCAGCTTGTCTGAAGGCAGTTGATTTCATAGTGCACGTTACGTTAGCTAACAGTGGTATTCATTTACAGTATAGTTAACAACACAAACAAACAAACAAAAACAAAGACAAAACAAAAACAAACAGCCCCCCCCCCCCCCCCAAAGCATGATTGACTTACTAGCATCATTTCCAATTTCCCCCTTGAACACGACTATGTACTCTCCCTCAATTGCAGTGGGAGAATCGAGTGCCAGAAGAGGAGCTGCAAAAAGTCCAAAATTCATTCATGAAAGAACTATAATATTTCTGCATTCTTTAAATTTATTTATTTGTTTAATTTTTTTTTTTAATTTTTTGTGTGTGTATAGCTATGTATGTAACTTTTACCTTTCTCTCCGTTCTGAGCAAACGCTACGGCCACGAGTGCGAGAAGTAGAAGCTTCATTGTGTCTCTAACAGTGACAGGCAAACTGAATCAGTCCAGTTAACTCACGTACCGCGTTAAGATGATGCTCGCACCTTTAAAAGGGGTGGCGCTAGTGTTTAATTTGTACGAGTGGTGCGCATGCGTGATGAACCTACATGCGCATCATAATTATCAGCAGGGCAGCACAGTTAGTGATTTAAGTATGACTGTGCCCCTTATTAAGAGTACCAGAGATTCAATCATCATTGGCGAGGTCATGTCAACGGGAGCTCGAGATACGTACGTCAAAAAATTATCATTGCGCATGCGCTGAACCAAATGCCAACTTCACCTCGGATGAACTTTTGCAAGAACTGTCATCTGTTTCAGACTCTGACTCTGTCATATTTGTTTTAATTTTAGTTTTGTTATACCCTACTGGATCTCATGACAATACTTTGACTTTGATTTGTGGCAGTCATGCAAGAGTACATTAGTCACTGATTCTGACTGAACACTGTTCATTTAGCTACCTGTGTTCTTTAGCTAACCTATTCTGAACTCCTACTTTAATTCTGTGCTCTATATGCCCACTGGGCCTTTACAATAAACTTTTGACTTGACTTTTTGCTAAGCGCCGCACACCCACGTGCACCAGACCAGCTGAGGTGGATGGGGTTGTTTAAAGACAACTTTGAACTCTATGTTTACCAGTGACCAGTTTTTATTGTTCTGGGCACAGGCTAGCTTGCTAGCCCTGCCCATTATTTTCGTAGAGATTGAAAAAATATATATTTTTTAAAAAAGAAAAAAATTTTGCTAAGCGACAACAAACTCATTTTAATGTTGATAAGCAAAAACTAATCTTGTGAATTTGATGATTAGCTACTTATAGTATGGAGCCACCAAAGGCTAAAAAGAGAAAAACGGAGACAGAGAAAGAGATAAGAACTAGGCTGGACGAAAGAAATGAGAGGCCTAGCATGTGCCCCTCCCACTGTCACACCCAATAATACATGTATACAAAAAAAAATTGTGTAAACTGCATGTATGTGCATGAGGACATAACTTCACATTATCAACATTGCTTCGCTCGCCCAACGTTTTACGAGCGATTCCTAGTTTATTTGATACTGCTACAGATTTTTACTTCTATTGATAATCCTGATGCTATTCGTCCTAGTGGATATGAAGCTTCACTTAGAGTTTATTAATCATACATACATGCAATTCTGTTAAACAGAAAGAAAGAATCAATCAAGCAGAAGAAGCTCTTCTACACAGATTAACGAATATTCATCACTTTTTGATGTCAATGTTTGTCAATTAATGTTAATCAATCTATATTTTAATACATGAGCACTCATTTCTTTATAACTTTAGAAAATGAAGATAATAATATTATCAGTAATCGGGACAATAAAAATATGATTTTGGGGGACACAATATCATATTCCCTTGAAAGAAAAGTGAAAATGTTTTATGATAATATATAAAGTCACACTTATTGAGGTGATCGTGAGACAATAAACAGTGATATATATAAAGTTGCTGCAGAAGTAGAGAGAACTAGCAAGATTTGAATATTGGCGAACTTCATGGGCGATAATAGCGACTGAATAATGAAAGACATTACTCATATAGTATTACTATTCCTCTCTGCAGCTGTGATATTGACTACACACGTGCAAGCTGAAGATGGCAGTGAAGAAGATCGTGCATGTGCTAAATTAATGGTAGCTACAGGACTTTGCACCAGCTATAATGAAACAAGCAATTTAAGATATGAAGGAGCTTGTCCTTATATTTTCAGATATGATAATATTATTATGAAATTTAGACATCATGGATATTGTGTTATTATTTTTAACATCAGCACCTGCTCTCAACTGAATGAAGCAATGTGTGGTCAACTCAACAGAGAAGGACTCTTGTGCAGTAAGTGCAAGGCAGGATATGGTCCAGACCTTTACTCCAGGTCCTCCAGTTGTGTGCCATGCAATGAATATTCTCATTTGAAATGGATTCTCTATTTCGTTCTACTACTCACTCCTCTGACGATATTCTTCCTCATAGTCATCATTTTCAACGTGCGTGCCACCTCACCACCCTTCACTGCCTTTGTGTTCTTCTGTCAACTCTTCACTAATATATACAAACTGAATCCTAGCATAAGAATGTATATCGATAATTTTATCAGTCCTTATGTGTATAAACTGGTCTTCACACTAATTGATGTCTGGAGTCTGGATTTCTTTAGACACCTCATTCCTCCATTTTGTGTTAGCAGCAGTATATCAAACACCCAGGTATTAATGCTCGAATTCATTCCACCTTTCTATCTTCTCATATTGATAATTTTGACCTATATGCTGGTTGAACTACATGCTAGAAATGTGTGTGTGATTGTCCAACTGTGGAGGCCCTTCAACAAGTATGTGGCTAAGGTGAGACGAACTTATGACTCCAAAGCATCCATCTTTAATGCATTTGCAACTTTCGTGCTCCTATCGTTCTCAAATATTTTATTCAGCGGCATTCACTTTACTTATATGGAAAGAGTATACATTATCCAACAGTTCTTACATAAAGACAGATACATTCACAGGTTATATTATGACCCAAACATCAGTGCTGTGACTAGAGTTCTTCCTATCATCATACTAGTGCTAGGTTTCAGTCCACTTCCTATTCTTCTCCTCTGCTTATACCCAATTAGAAGCATACGAAGGATTTTATATTTCATTTGTTGCAAGGACATCCGTTGCCTGAAGTCCTTTGTGGATGCCTTCCAGGGTCACTATAAAGATGGGACCAATGGAACACGTGACTACAGGGTTATGGCAAGTCTTCAGTTCATCAGCAGGACAATATCACTTACTTACAGTTATTGGAAAAGTGGCATAGATACACACATGAGGTATGAAATTATTTTACTGATATGTTTATCATTTATATACACATGCTTTCAACCATGCAAGAAAAAATTCATGAATAATATTGAAGGCTTTTTATATGGCTTTGCTGCAATATTGTGCTCTCTATTAGGAACATTCATAAGTGCCAAAGATATCGAACATGAGATTATTATGTATTTGATACTGCTACTGATTTTACTTCCATCGATAATCCTGATGCTATTTTTCATTAAGAAGTTAGTAGATATGCTTCACTTAGAGTCCATCAATTATATATACATGCAATTCAATAAGCATCTGTTCAAAAGAAAGAAAGGACGTAATTATCGTGAAGAAGAATCTTTTCCTCACAGATTAATTTTCCCCAACGAATATTCACCACTTATGTAAACTGTACATATAACATAACACATGTCGAATCATCTGCTATGTACAACTGTAAAACACAAGTCTAAAATGTCTCAATACACACACACACACACACACACACACACACACACACACACATGCACGATACATATTGGTGTGCAGAAGTATCATGAGATAGCTATCTGTTATAAAATAATGTCTATGAGTTTGTCAGTTCATGTTAATCAAAAATTGAATATTTTGGGGGAATACACAAGCATCATAATAATATTACAGCTAATGTAAACCTTGGTTGAAAATGAAGATAATGTTATTGGTAATTGGGACAAAAAAAGGAATGATGCCGTTGGAGTTTCCTTGTTCATTCAAGCAGTCTGGAGTTTCCTTGTTCACTCAAACAGTAGTGCATAACACACCATTTCACCACTTCTTTTAATATTAGGTGAGGTGAGACAAACAATGATTAGCTATAGCCAAAATGTATAAGTTAGTATACAGTTTAACAAAAATAAAGAGAACTAACATAAACTTCGTGCATGATAATAGCGACTGAATAATGAACGACATTACTCATATAGTGTTACTACTCCTCTCTGCAGCTGTGATATTCACAACACGTGTGCAAGCCAAAGATATTCATAATGGTAGTGAATAAGACGGTGTGACAATGCACCAGCTATGATTAAACAAGCTATATAAGATATGAAGGATCTTGCACTTATATTTTCAGAGATTAAAATACAGATCTATATTTTGAGTATGCACCTGTTCTCAACTGAATGAGGTGTCTGAAGAAGTCCAGACTCCAGACATCAATCACCGTGAAGACCAGTTTATACACATAAGGACTAATGACATTATTGATATACATTCCTATGTTAGGATAAGGATTCAGTTTGTATATGTTAGTGAAGAGTTGACAGAAGAGCACAAAGGCAGTGAAGGGTGGTGAGGTGGCACACACATTGAAAATGATGACTATGAGGAAGAATATCGTCAGAGGAGTGAGTAGTAGAACAAAATAGAGAATCCATTTCCAATGAGAATATCCATTACATGGCACACAACTGGAAGACCTGGAGTAAAGGTCCGGACCATATCCTGCCTTGCACTTACTTACTGCACAAGAGTCCTTCTCTGTTGAGTTGACCACACTTCGCTTCATTCCTCCATTTTGTGTTAGAACCAGTATATCAAACACCCAGGCAGTAATGCTTGAACCAATTCCACCTTTCTATCTTCTCATATTGATGGTTTTTGACATTGAACTACATGCTAGAAATATGCATGTGATTGTTATGGAGGCCTTTCGATAAGTAGCTATGTGGCTAAGGTGAGACAAACTTACGACCCCAAAGCATCCATCTTTAATGCATTTGCAACTTTCATGCTCCTATCATTCTCAAAGCAAAGAGTATACATTTTCCAACTGTCATCACATAAATACATATTACATTCACAGGTCATATTATGATCCAAACATCAATGCTGTGACTAGAGTTCTTCCTATCATCATACTAACATTAGGTTTCAGTCCACTTCCTATTCTTCTCCTCTGTTTCTGATATATACGAAATACTTGGCTAATTTGCTGCATGCAAGGACATTCATTGTCTGAAGTCCTTTGTGGATGCCTTCCAGGGTCACTATAAAGATGGGACCAATGGAACACGTGACTACAGGGCTATGGCAAGCCTTCAGTTCATCAGCAGGGCAGTACTGTACTTACAGTTATTGGAAAAGTGATTTAAATTCATACATGAAGTATGAAATTATTCCACTAATATGTTTATCATTGTTCTACACATGAACCATGCAAGAAAAATTCATGAATAATATTGGAGGCTTTTGTATATTACTTTGCTGCAATGTTGTGCACATTATTAGGATCATTCAAAGATACTGATCATTGGATTGCAATGTATTTGACACTGCTACTAATTTTATTACCATCAATAATCCTGTTATTAAGAGGATGTGATGCTTCGATCATAATATTCATTAAGCATCTGTTCAAAAGAAAGAAAGAAAGACATGCAGAAGAAGCTCTTCTACACAGATTAACTTCCCCCAAATGAATATTCACCACTTTTGTAAACTGCACACACTAACACACAATATCAAGTCATTAAGACTACTCTATACTCTGTATGTGAGTAGCATTAACTAGATATCTGTTATTATGAGATAATGCCAATGAGTTTGTCAATTCATGTTAATCAGACTTTCTAAAATGTCCCCAATACACACACACACACACATGCACACTGTGTTCAATGCATATTGCATGGTGTGCAGTCTGTTATAAAATAATGTCAATGAGTTTGTCAGTTCATAAATTATGTTTTGTGCACAAGCATCATAATAATTATTATAGCTAATGTAAACTTTGGTTGAAAATGAAGTTATTGGTAATCGGGACGATAAAAAATATAGATATCTGTAAATATTATGTCAATGACTTTATCAAATCAATCAAAACTTGGATATTTTGGGGAAATACATAAGCATCATTTCTAGCAAACTTTGGCTGAAAAGTGAAAATTGGTCGTGATTATGATGGTAATTAAGACAATAAACTATGATCATAAAAATAATGCAAATCTTTAACTAAAGCAGTAGAGCTAAAGTAAGATTTGAATGTTGGTGAACTTCATGCACGATAATAGCGACTGAATAATGAACGACTGTACTCATATAGTGTTACTACTCCTCTCTGCAGCTGTGATATTCACAACACGTGTGCAAGCCAAAGATATTCATAATGGCAGTGAAGAAGATGGTGCATGTGATAAATTAACTCTAAAGATTGGACAATGCACCAGCTATGATGAAACAAGCGATATAAGATATGAAGGACTTTGCCCTTATATTTTCAGATATAATATTTTTATAAAGTACAACAGTTACGAGTCTATTATTCTTAATATCAGCAACTGCTCTCAAGTGAATGAAGCGATGTGTGGTCAACTCAACAGAAAAGGACTCTTGTGCAGTAAGTGCAAGGCAGAACATGGTCCGGATGTTTATTCCAGGTCCTCCAGTTGTGTACCATGTGATGGATATTCACATTGGAAATGGATTCTCTATTTCGTTCTACTACTCACTCCTCTGACAATATTCTTCCTCATAGTCATCGTTTTCAATGTGCGTGCCACCTCACCACCCTTCACTGCCTTTGTGCTCTTCTGTCAACTCTTCACCAACATATACAAAATGAATCCTTATCCTAACATAGGAATGTATATAAATAATTTTATCAGTCCTTATGTGTATAAACTGGTCTTCACAGTGATTGATGTCTGGAGTCTGGACTTTTTTAGACACCTCATTCCTCCATTTTGTGTTAGCAGCAGTATATCAAACACCCAGGTATTAATGCTCGAACTAATTCCACCTTTCTATCTTCTTATTTTGATCATTTTGACCTATATGCTGATTGAACTACATGCTAGAAATGTGTGTGTGATTGTCCGAATGTGGAGGCCCTTCAACAAGTGTGTGGCTAAGGTGAGACGAACTTATGACCCTAAAGCATCCATCTTTAATGCATTTGCAACTTTCATGCTCCTATCGTTCTCAAATATTCTATTCATCGGCATTCACTTTGCATGCCAGATACAAGTATCCATCTTCCCATTATCATCAGTTGAATCCCATCGGTCATATTATGATCCAAACACCACAGTTGTGACTAGAGTTCTTCCTATCATCATACTAGTGCTAGGTTTCAGTTTGATTCCTATTCTTCTCCTTTGTTTGTACCCAATTAGATGCATACGAAGGATTTTATATTTCATTTGTTGCAAGGACATCCGTTGCCTGAAGTCCTTTGTGGATGCCTTCCAGGGTCACTATAAAGATGGGACCAATGGAACAAGTGACTACAGGGCCATGGCAAGCCTTCAGTTCATCAGCAGGGCAGTACTTAATTACGGTTATTGGAAAAGTGGCATAGATTCACACATGAAGTATGAAATTATTTCACTGATATGTTTATCGTTTTTCTACACATGCTTTCAACCATGCAAGAAAAAATTCATGAATAATATTGAAGGCTTTTTATATGGCTTTGCTGCAATATTGTGCTCTCTATTAGGAACATTCAGAGATTCAAACACTATCGACCATAAGATTACAATGTATTCAATACTGCTACTGATTTTATTTCCATCAATAATCTTGATATTATTCTTCATTAAAAGGTTAGTGGATATGACACTTCATTTAGAGTCTATCAATCATATATACATGCAATTCAATAAGCATCTGTTCGAAAGAAAGAAAGGAAGTAATTGTCGTGAAGAAGAATCTTTTCCTCATAGATTAACTTTCCCCAACGAATATTCACCACTTATGTAAACTGTACATATAACGTAACACATGTCGAATCATCTGCTATGTACAACTGTAAAACACAAGTCTAAAATGTCTCGATACACACACACACACACACACACACACACACACACATGCACGATACATATTGGTGTGCAAAAGTATCATGAGATAGCTACCTATTATAAAATAATGTCTATGAGTTTGTCAGTTCATGTTAATCAAAAATTGAATGTTTTGGGGGAATGCACAAGCATCATAATAATATTACAGCTAATGTAAACCTCGGTTGAAAATGAAGATAATATTATTGGTAATTGGGACAAAAAAGGAATGATGCCGTTGGAGTTTCCTTGTTCATTCAAGCAGTCTGGAGTTTCCTTGTTCACTCAAACAGTAGTGCATAACACACCATTTCACCACTTCTTTTAATATTAGGTGAGGTGAGACAAACAATGATTAGCTATAGCCAAAATGTATAAGTTAGTATACAGTTTAACAAAAATAAAGAGAACTAACATAAACTTCGTGCATGATAATAGCGACTGAATAATGAACGACATTACTCATATAGTGTTACTACTCCTCTCTGCAGCTGTGATATTCACAACACGTGTGCAAGCCAAAGATATTCATAATGGTAGTGAATAAGACGGTGTGACAATGCACCAGCTATGATTAAACAAGCTATATAAGATATGAAGGATCTTGCACTTATATTTTCAGAGATTAAAATACAGATCTATATTTTGAGTATGCACCTGTTCTCAACTGAATGAGGTGTCTGAAGAAGTCCAGACTCCAGACATCAATCACTGTGAAGACCAGTTTATACACATAAGGACTGATGACATTATTGATATACATTCCTACGTAAGGATAAGGATTCAGTTTGTATATGTTAGTGAAGAGTTGACAGAAGAGCACAAAGGCAGTGAAGGGTGGTGAGGTGGCACACACATTGAAAATGATGACTATGAGGAAGAATATCGTCAGAGGAGTGAGTAGTAGAACAAAATAGAGAATCCATTTCCAATGAGAATATCCATTACATGGCACACAACTGGAAGACCTGGAGTAAAGGTCCGGACCATATCCTGCCTTGCACTTACTGCACAAGAGTCCTTCTCTGTTGAGTTGACCACACATCGCTTCATTCCTCCATTTTGTGTTAGAAGCAGTATATCAAACACCCAGGCAGTAATGCTTGAACCAATTCCACCTTTCTATCTTCTCATATTGATGGTTTTTGACATTGAACTACATGCTAGAAATATGCATGTGATTGTTATGGAGGCCTTTCGATAAGTATGTGGCTAAGGTGAGACAAACTTACGACCCCAAAGCATCCATCTTTAATGCATTTGCAACTTTCATGCTCCTATCATTCTCAAAGCAAAGAGTATACATTTTCCAACTGTCATCACATAAATACATATTACATTCACAGGTCATATTATGATCCAAACATCAATGCTGTGACTAGAGTTCTTCCTATCATCATACTAACATTAGGTTTCAGTCCACTTCCTATTTTTCTCCTCTGTTTCTGATATATACGAAATACTTGGCTAATTTGCTGCATGCAAGGACATTCATTGTCTGAAGTCCTTTGTGGATGCCTTCCAGGGTCACTATAAAGATGGGACCAATGGAACACGTGACTACAGGGCTATGGCAAGCCTTCAGTTCATCAACAGGGCAGTACTTACTTACAGTTATTGGAAAAGTGATTTAAATTCATACATGAAGTATGAAATTATTCCACTAATAATATGTTTATCATTGTTCTACACATGAACCATGCAAGAAAAATTCATGAATAATATTGGAGGCTTTTGTATATTACTTTGCTGCAATGTTGTGCACATTATTAGGATCATTCAAAGATACTGATCATTGGATTGCAATGTATTTGACACTGCTACTAATTTTATTACCATCAATAATCCTGTTATTAAGAGGATGTGATGCTTCGATCATAATATTCATTAAGCATCTGTTCAAAAGAAAGAAAGAAAGACATGCAGAAGAAGCTCTTCTACACAGATTAACTTCCCCCAAATGAATATTCACCACTTTTGTAAACTGCACACACTAACACACAATATCAAGTCATTAAGACTACTCTATACTCTGTATGTGAGTAGCATTAACTAGATATCTGTTATTATGAGATAATGCCAATGAGTTTGTCAATTCATGTTAATCAGACTTTCTAAAATGTCCCCAATACACACACACACACATGCACACTGTGTTCAATGCATATTGCATGGTGTGCAGTCTGTTATAAAATAATGTCAATGAGTTTGTCAGTTCATAAATTATGTTTTGTGCACAAGCATCATAATAATTATTATAGCTAATGTAAACTTTGGTTGAAAATGAAGTTATTGGTAATCGGGACAATAAAAAATATAGATATCTGTAAATATTATGTCAATGACTTTATCAAATCAATCAAAAATTGGATATTTTGGGGAAATACATAAGCATCATTTCTAGCAAACTTTGGCTGAAAAGTGAAAATTGGTCGTGATTATGATGGTAATTAAGACAATAAACTATGATCATAAAAATAATGCAAATCTTTAACTAAAGCAGTAGAGCTAAAGTAAGATTTGAATGTTGGTGAACTTCATGCACGATAATAGCGACTGAATAATGAACGACTGTACTCATATAGTGTTACTACTCCTCTCTGCAGCTGTGATATTCACAACACGTGTGCAAGCCAAAGATATTCATAATGGCAGTGAAGAAGATGGTGCATGTGATAAATTAACTCTAAAGATTGGACAATGCACCAGCTATGATGAAACAAGCGATATAAGATATGAAGGATTTTGCCCTTATATTTTCAGATATAATATTCTTATAAAGTACAACAGTTACGAGTCTATTATTCTTAATATCAGCAACTGCTCTCAAGTGAATGAAGCGATGTGTGGTCAACTCAACAGAAAAGGACTCTTGTGCAGTAAGTGCAAGGCAGAACATGGTCCGGATGTTTATTCCAGGTCCTCCAGTTGTGTACCATGTGATGGATATTCACATTGGAAATGGATTCTCTATTTCGTTCTACTACTCACTCCTCTGACAATATTCTTCCTCATAGTCATCGTTTTCAATGTGCGTGCCACCTCACCACCCTTCACTGCCTTTGTGCTCTTCTGTCAACTCTTCACCAACATATACAAAATGAATCCTTATCCTAACATAGGAATGTATATAAATAATTTTATCAGTCCTTATGTGTATAAACTGGTCTTCACAGTGATTGATGTCTGGAGTCTGGACTTTTTTAGACACCTCATTCCTCCATTTTGTGTTAGCAGCAGTATATCATACACCCAGGTATTAATGCTCGAACTAATTCCACCTTTCTATCTTCTTATTTTGATCATTTTGACCTATATGCTGATTGAACTACATGCTAGAAATGTGTGTGTGATTGTCCGAATGTGGAGGCCCTTCAACAAGTGTGTGGCTAAGGTGAGACGAACTTATGACCCTAAAGCATCCATCTTTAATGCATTTGCAACTTTCATGCTCCTATCGTTCTCAAATATTCTATTCATCGGCATTCACTTTGCATGCCAGATACAAGTATCCATCTTCCCATTATCATCAGTTGAATTCCATCGGTCATATTATGATCCAAACACCACAGTTGTGACTAGAGTTCTTCCTATCATCATACTAGTGCTAGGTTTCAGTTTGATTCCTATTCTTCTCCTTTGTTTGTACCCAATTAGATGCATACGAAGGATTTTATATTTCATTTGTTGCAAGGACATCCGTTGCCTGAAGTCCTTTGTGGATGCCTTCCAGGGTCACTATAAAGATGGGACCAATGGAACAAGTGACTACAGGGCCATGGCAAGCCTTCAGTTCATCAGCAGGGCAGTACTTAATTACGGTTATTGGAAAAGTGGCATAGATTCACACATGAAGTATGAAATTATTTCACTGATATGTTTATCGTTTTTCTACACATGCTTTCAACCATGCAAGAAAAAATTCATGAATAATATTGAAGGCTTTTTATATGGCTTTGCTGCAATATTGTGCTCTCTATTAGGAACATTCAGAGATGCAAACAATATCGACCATAAGATTACAATGTATTCAATACTGCTACTGATTTTATTTCCATCAATAATCTTGATATTATTTTTCATTAAAAGGTTAGTGGATATGACACTTCACTTAGAGTCTATCAATCATATATACATTCAATTCAATAAGCACTTGATCAAAAGAAAACCAGATGCAACTGTATATCATGAAAGTTATCCACACAGATTAATTTCTCCCAACGAATATTCACCACTTATATAAAGATCACTACACCGTACAGTTATAAAAAAGTATACATGTATATAATGTAGTCTTATATGTACACTCGTGTTTAAACTGTTTATCATCGTAGCTGTATCATCTTATAAATATGTTTGTACATCTCAGAGGTCAATTTCTACATATTAATATGCGCATGTGTGTCACGCATAATTTAGGGACCAAAAGCCTATAGCCTGCATGCCTAAAGGCTGGCAAAGAGCAATAACTGCACAGAGAAAGCCTCACTGATTCAAAAGATGCTATTTAGCTAGAGTGCTGGATTACCGCAGATTATCTGTGGGTGCAGGCTAGTACATGAGAATAAATTGAGATCTGATCAAGCATAGACCCTAGCTATAGTTCAGTGGCCACGAATAGCATATAGGATTCCTCCACAGATTGTACATTCTTCCTGATAAAGGTGACGTATGAGGCAAAGTGGGGCTAGATCTATTCCAAATGGCGGAGAGCTATTCTGAATGGTCAACTATTTTCAAAACTCTTCGAGCTTATGAGCTCTATTCTACTATGTATTAGCTATAGTAGATCATATCCTCCAACATTGAGCTCAGAAGTCTCAGTAGTTTCAGAAATATTTGAACAATACGGAATATTACCCGCTGTTCGAAATAGCACGCTTTGCCTTAAGCATATATTTTCCATGCTTTGTGATAGTATTGCACTGTATGCTTCCATCCAATGAAATTATTGTACTGTATCAGTCATCAATCCCTTTTTCCACAGGGCATTTATAATAATTACACCAATAGGCAATCATGTAGTTAGTATAACATATTTACCTATAGCATTCTGATTAATTTTTTAATGAATAAATTGCCGTATAACCAAAGTATTCTGTCAGTCATCGTATTCAGTAGCCTTATGGAACAATTCCAGTGCACTCTCAGTTCTTCCTAACTTTCTCAACACTTCTCCATAATAATAGAGGCCCACAGCATCTTCAGGCTCCAACTCCAATGCTGCAACAAAAATGAAATAATGATAGCCAACAGTGCTTGAAATTTAGCAATGTACTACGTATCCAGACGAATCAGGAACTTTTCCTATATATGATCAGGATTTTATGTGATAAAGTTTTCAAGTTGAATGAGGGTAACAGTAATTATGACTACTGATCCAGATTACAACTATGGTGGAATTTCTAATGCCAACATATATTCTAATTATAAAGAAGTGTCCTCATTTCAGGGGTAAATGATGCTTGTAGGCCTGTTCTATATGGTACTGTGTTTGTCAGTCAAGCCAGATTTATACATAGCTATGTAGCTTTATATCATACCTCTCTTGTAGTCCATTTCTGCCTCTTCATATTCCCCCAAAGACTTAAATAAATTTCCCCGATTGAAATGAGCATGTGCCGAATATGGATTAACTTCAATAGCACGTCTAAAATCCTCCTTGGCCTTATCAGTGTCCTTCAACATACTATATGCTATCCCCCTGTTCATTAGAATAGAATCATCCTCAGATAGACAGTGGGAAAGGGCTTTGCTATAACTGGTCACAGCTTGCTCAAAGAGCCTTTGTCGGAAGAGGGCATTGCCAATATTGAAATGAGCCAGGACACATTTGGGGTCCAATCGGATGGCTGATTTATAGTCATTCATTGCAGAGATGATATCGTCCATGAATTCATTGACCACACCTCTGTTTGTCAAAAGAGTGGCTGATTTTCTGATCTGTGTATTGAAAATGCCATGTGACTCTATTGTGACACTTACTGATAATGAGTTAATTCCTATAATTATGGCCATCTTGTTCGCCAACTACAACATAATAGTGATGGGACTATGTTAATAGACAGATACTCACGTCAATGGCATCATTGAGATCCATAAAGGCACCAAATAAGTTACTCATCTGTAGGTTGATGATGGCACGTGCTTCTAAAGCTGGGACGTATCTTTTATTCAATTGCAATGCAGCTGTAAGGATGTTCCAAGCTTCCTGGAACTTCCCTCTCCCTTGCATCAGGAAGGCCAAATTGACATGTGCTGGCAGGTGGGAGGGGTCAAGTTTCAAGGCAGAATGATAGTCAGCTCTGGATAAATAAATAAATAAATAAATAAATGTAGCTGTTTTTATTTCATTATTAAAGGAACTTACTCGCAACAGTAATTGGTCTCACTCTTCAGGTAGTCCATGTATGCATTTCCACGTCCAACAAAACATTCAATGAAGTCAGGATCTAGCTTCAATGCTTCAGTGTATGCCTCAATGGAGGAATCCAGGTATCCCAACCTGAAGACCATAAAGTATCACTGTTAGTATTGTATGTAGGAAAAGATTAGTAGACTTACTGATGGTAGCAATAGCCTATAGCTTGGAGTATGGCAGGATCATTGGGTATAACCTAAAAGAAATTCAATGGTATAATGATTCTTATCTCCTCCATTGTAACACGTACACTTAATATCTTAGCAAAAATTTATATGCACATGCACTCTAATGCATGTCTGCTATGACCAATCAGAGACTATCTTTTGTTGAAGGCTATAGCTACTTTAAGATATACTCCTTACTTTTCCAGCATCCACAAAGTCCAGCATAGCATTGCGATAGTCTTTGAGTTGGAGGTAGAGCAAGCCTCTGTTCACCAACACTTTGTGCTCAGTCTCATCACGTATCAATAGCATTATGCTATAGTCCGACAATGCCTGTACAATTTATGATGGGAAATTTGGAAATTTATCAAAAAATTTGCGCTAAATTACCCTACAAAATAGCAGGAGTTAACCCCAAGACAGGATATAGTATAGATAGAGGGGCTGTTTGTATTACTATCCATGTATATACCTTGATGGGCTGACCCATGGCTTGGTAGCACAGGGCCCTGTTGAAGTAAGGCAGAACTGAGTGTCCTTGGGACAGCTTGATGGCAGTGTTCAAGTCCTCAAGTGCTCCAGGATATGATTTTATCAGGTACTTTAGACAACCTCTGTAGTGCAGGAAGAACATTTTTAGCCATTAATAATAGCAAAATAACAACAACAACAATGACAACAACAACAATAACAATGACAACAACAACAACAACAACAAAAGCAACAATAAAGAGAGTAGTGTACCTGGTGAGATGGGCTTGTACACTTTTAGGAGAGGTTTGTATAGCCTCATTGCAGTTGAGAATGGCTTTCATGTAACGTTTTGTCTGCCCAAAGTAGTTTGCCCTTGCGATGTAGGATTGGAAGAGGTTCGGGTTGAGAGCAAGAGACATGTTTAAGTCCTGTAATCCCTTGCTACCCCAACCACCTTTCAACTTGGCTAAGCCTCTTTCATAATAGGTCTACATTGGAGTATGTATAATAATCAAGGTAGGATTTAATAGGGGTAGGATCATGATCACTGTGAAGGATTGAGAGAAGCCAGCCACACTAGTAATGGCAGGCATGGGGGGGGGGGGGGGGGGGGGGGGGGGGGAACTGAAGGCATACATAATGGCAAGGCATAAGGCATAGTGGGAAGAACTGAAGGCATACATAGTGGCAAGGCATAAGGCATAGTGGGAAGAACTGAAGGCATAGTGGCAAGACTTAAGGCATAGTGGCAAGACTTAAGGCATAGGGAGAAGAACTGAAGGCATAGTGGCAAGACATAAGGCATAGGGGGAAGAACTGAAGGCATAGTGGCAAGACATAAGGCATAGGGGGAAGAACTGAAGGCATAGTGGCAAGACATAAGGCATAGTGGGAAGAACTGAAGGCATAGTGGCAAGACTTAAGGCATAGGGGGAAGAACTGAAGGCATAGTGGCAAGATATAAGTGCATAGTGGCAAGGCATAAGGCATAGGAGGAAGGCATAGTGGCAAGGCATAAGGCATAGGGGGAAGGCATAGTGGCCCGTTATGACTTATATAAGATGCCTGGTAGAACCCTAAACCTAATACAGACACCAACCACGTCATCAGTTGGATCCAACTCCAGAACCTTGCCAAACTGCTTGATAGCCTCATTGACACACCCAGCTTCCACCAAGTTCTGTCCACATAAGAAGTGGATTTTGGCCCTAGCCTTATTTTTCTCCTTGTCAGTTTTCTGTTCTGTGTTCTTGGAGGAATGCACATTGGAAAATAATGGCTTAGATTCCTTCTTCTGCAGAAATAGTATAGAGGTAAAGTATGGAACTGTCATATTATGTACATATGTCAGAGATAGAAATAACTGCAAGTTTTCTGAAAAAAAAATGGCCAATCAATTTTCATTTTGTAGTTCATATTATAGCTAAGGATGTATTTAGTCTGGCATAGCACCACCCACCGACTTGAGTAGGTGGTCTGATGACATATAATACAACGAGTTGTGCCGTTTAGCAGGAAACTGGCTAAATCAATGAATATTATTAAATGACGTTTTATGACATAAAATTACGTAAATATTTGGTGCCTTTTCCTAAGTTCGCGCGCTAAAATTGCACCTTCCAATTAAATTAAGCATAACTATGACAACTGTGATGTCACTGGCTAATTATAATACCGCTACCTACGACACTTCCTGTTAGTAACGCGCATGCGCAGTAGAATCCACCGGCACAACTCGTTGTATTGTATGTCACCAGACCATCTACTCAAGTCGGTGGGCGGTGCTATGCCAGACTAGGATGCATTAACACCACATGACCAGTTAAAACTGGATCTCTTATATGAATCTTATACGTACTAAGATTTTGGCAGCACTTTTGAAGCTGTTAGCTGCTTCTTTGAACAGTCTAGCCTTTTGCTGTAGTTTCCCCAACAAGATAAGAGTGTCTGCTTTGTTCATAGGTAGTCTTTTGAGAAGGCTGGTGGCCTATGAAAAACAATAACAATTATTTTCCACCATAAAAATAATAAGGACTCGGATAAGGACAAATATCCATAATAGTGGAATATCATCAGGTACAAGTATTGCATAAAGACAGGAAGCTAGAGAAATATTCACCGTTTCATGATTGCCAAGGTAAGACGCAATGAGAGCCCTCTGGATCACTGTTTGATTGTGATCGTCTGCCAGCTTTCCAGCAATCATGAGGTGGAACTCAGCCTGGGTGTACTGCTTCATCCGAAGGTAAGAGTAACCCTATAATAATTATATGCCATAACACAAAATAAATTTATAATAGGCTAGGTTATTCGTTTCATTCTGATACTGTATCTTGATATCCTGATACTACAGTGGAATAAAACACTTTTTGAGACCCCTCAGCAATATAAAATATCCCTTAATTATAGGGACACTTATTACTGGTCCCTAACATAGAGGTTCCACTGTCCAAATGAAAGTATCCAAGTGGACATTGAAGTTTATCTGGCAGGAAATGATTACCTTACCTTACGAAGATAGTGGTCTGGGTTGTTGGGCTCAAAATGGATCAAGTAAGTATAGTCCTTGATAGCCAGTGAATACTATAAACAAACAAACAAACGTTATTATTTATTTATTTATTTATTTATTTACTACTCCATTAGGTGCTATATCCATGTTGGTCTCCATTTAGAAAGCATGAAAATTTCACACATTATGGTTAATCTGAGCTATCCATAGAATGCACAGATAGTTCATAGGTTGATTGTACCTGGCAATGCATATTATAAGCTTCTGCTCGACACAAATAGGCCCTGATGCAAGTGGGGTCCACAGAAATGGCTGAAGAGAAGCACTGGATGGCCCGAACGAAGTTGAGTTTTTCATTAAGGTAGATGAGACCAGCACAAACATGCGGAGAAGGGGAGGAACGTCTAAGTTTGATTGCAGACTCAAAATCTGCAAGTGCCTCACTGTACCTACAGTATACATATAATAACTGGGCTATCAAGTGAGAATGATGATACAGTACAGTTATGTATGAGGGAGTTAATTAAGAACACTCAAGTTGATATTTGAATCAGCATTTTGCAGAGATTACATGAAGGGGTTATTGAATCCTATTATACAGGCACACTGTATTAACTAAACAACAACAATAACAACAACAACAACAAACAAAATCTCACATTCTCATCCCTGAATAGACCATTCCCCTGTGCATGAAAGCAGCTACATTTTTAACTGAGTCATCAAGGAGGAGTGATATGCTGTAGTCCCTCAGTGCCTGCTTGGGGTGCGTCTTTCGCAAGAGACAGGCCCGGATATAGAATGCAGAGGAATTGTTAGGATCCAGGTGAATGGCAGCCGATAGGTCTCGGAGAGCTTCCATGTATCGCCCCTGGTATTAAGACTATTAATTATCCATCAGATATTTTAGGTAGGGGCAAGGGGGCACATGAAAATGATTCCCCCTGAATTAAATCTTGTTCCTGTATGAACCTACGTACATATTGAACTCACCAGGTTGTATTGCGACTTCGCTCTGTGAATGCGAGCAGATGTGTTGTTTGGATCTCTTAGCAGGAGAGCAGAAAAGGCTTGAGTGGCTGCACCCCACATTCTATAAAACAATACGACAATAAGTTTTTATACATTACTTTGAGATGATCCATGGCAGAATTACTTTTTATTGAATTTGTGCATGGCTTGTCGTTCCAGTGGCACAGTGGTGACAGGGTCCAGTCTACTCACTTTGGAGTAGTCAGAATGAGCTGATTCCATCTCCCCACGCTGTAATTGACAACAAGAGGTGTCCTTTATTTGGTTATGTTCCAAAAGTGCCTGAACCTCCATACAGAGATCACCTGACCAACTTTTTTGTGGCCCAGAGGTGATCACTAGTAGGTAGGTTTCACTGTACTTAGAGTTTTACTAGCTGACTGTACTCTGACTGCACTCTGTACTCTGTACTCTGACCTTTTCGTAGAGTTCAGCTCTCATGAAGTAGAGATCTGGATCAGATGGTTTCAGGGCTATGGCCTGTGAGAAATGAAAGACAGCATTGGCCATTTCTTTCCTCTTAGCCAGCAGCACAGCTTTGGACAGATAAGCATCAGCATGACTCTTGTTCAGCTTCAGCAGATTACTAAGATCATTCAAAGCAGCTTGATCATTACCTACGTATACAGTGCATATGTATAAAGCATTATGAGTAACTGTCAAATAGTTTGTTACAGTCAATGAATAATGAACACACTTGGGACCCAGCCTTTTGTCCTTTGTAGAGAGGTTGTCCTCTTTTTGGAGGTTATTTTGTATAAGAGTGTATTATACAAAGGTACTTTTAGATTGTCCTTTGTTGAGAGGTTTGTCCTCTTTCAGAAAGTGTCCTTTATTGGAGGTTCATTTCTGTTAATTAAGTTACGTAGCGTAACACTACTTGCCTTGTATCAAGTGAAGTATATGTCTATGCCAATAAGCATCAGAAAGAGAGGGTTGTAAGGTGATAGCTTTGTCTAGATCATAACGAGACTTCTTCAGGTGACCAAACTTCAAACAATTCAGAAAATAAAAATAGGTACTTTACTATTTCCATACATCCACTTTTCACTTTGAGTGCATTGGATATTGTAACTTTGTTCTCAAGGTTTCAAGCATCAACAGAGAGATAGAAGGATAATAAAGTTTGGCTGATGTTCAAAAGTATTAATGGTGCTCAAGGTGAAAGGTGAACCAAAATACACATACATACATACATACATACATACGTACCTTCCTCGAGAGGGCAGCCCTCCTGCAGAGATGCACAGCACGCATGCTGCTATCAGTAACTCGGCTACCAGAGAGAATTTCAGTCACACTCTCTATTTCCAACTCCAGACTCTATTATATAATCGGTATACGTATGTGCAATAATAGATTGAAATGGCCAGACACCACCAAAAAAATGTGAACTATATAATTCACTTCACATTATTCTGACCTGATTAAGATCTTTATTGAATGGATCTAGAGGCTCAATATCTTCCAACTTCAGCATAGAATCCGATTCACTCTCCTTCACAGCGTCCTTCTTTTCCCCTTTCTCACCCTTTCTTGGTGCTACCTCCTTCTCCTGTTTCATTGGATATTTCTGGTTGATGGAGATAACAGGCACAGGCACCGAGGAACGAAGTGAATCTGTAGCTTGCTTCGAAATCTTAGGATCATCAGATAGTATCGCCAAGGAGTAAGACAGTCGTGATTTCTCTATCACAGCATAATTATATTTAAAGTAAATTCACATACTGTAGCATACATGTATTGGTTGCATGGACACCTTCAAGTTCTTTGCACTCCTTCAAGACCTCAGGAAACCATATGTTCCACCACATATCAAAGCACCACTTGTTATTATCCACAACGGCAGGGTCTGCCCCATACCTGCGCATCAAAGCAGCAAAATTCCGACAGTCAGTGGTAGGTTCACTTAGTTTCCGAGTCCTGCGGTAGCTGCAATAAAGGAAGTTTGCAAGTACATAATGACTCCAAAAATGGGTTCTTACTCAGTGGAAGGCATCTTTCGTGTTGTGGTCATGTCCAGATTTCCCTTGAAGAGTGGATAGGATAAACACCTATGACAATAATTATTAGAGAAATAAACACATTGCAGAGAGCAATAAGAAATCTTTTGCTTCAAGGGAGGATAGTGAAGTAGTAGTCTTGTATGGACAAGAAAAGTATTTCATTATGTACGACATCAGGGATAGACAAGAATTTGTGAAGACCTTTCCACTTGTGGAATTCAGATGAGTTGACATACCTCTTCAATGGACGGGGTGGTAGAGAAATGAGCTCACGAGCATTCTTCATTCTCCTCTGAAAGTCATAAAATCATGCAAGCTATGTAAAGACACATCTGATTATGCCCTATGAATAATAATGAAGAAATTGGGCACTTTTGGACACATGAGACATATCCTTTCATTGAAATATTCCTTATAGCTTTTTGTGTATCTGATTTTTTCTTAACTGACCTGAGCACTTCGAGTGATCCTTCGGATGAGTCTAGTCTTGCTGCCGATTTTCTTTCCCACTTTTAGGGCTTTTCGTTGCAGCTTGCGAGGAGAAAGGTTACCAGACACGCCCAGAGTGGAATCAGTTCCTGTATAATAGAGTCAGTTCCTTTTGTCATACACTGGTATTGATACAATAACTTTAGCACTATAATCAGGTTGTTCATATTCCATTGTGATATTAATTCGTATTTGAAATAAATATGCCTCTCTATGTCACATATCACACTGAGAGGCTCTACTGTAGATGGTAAGCACCATTATCTGTTCTGTCCACATTAATCTTATTTTGAGGTTCCATACTGTATTTTTGGGGACTCACGCTCAAGAAGTAAAGTGCTGCTGAGAGCAGCCATTTCCATATCAACCTCAGAGACTGGCTCAGGTTCAGGCTCTCTCTTTCTCTTGTGATACATCTCCAACTGGTCCTTTTGCTTTTCAACCTATAGATGATGTACATAGAGTGGAAGCTGCAATAAAGGACACTCTGAAAGAGGACTAAAGGACAATCTAAAAGTACATCTGTATAATACACACTCTAACCTCAAAAAGAGGTACAAAGCTGGGTCCACCCATGGAAGTGTGTCCATTATTTGTATTTTCGTACAATGCACAACAGTATTCGATAATTGTGCAAATCCCCTCTATCTACTTGCCCCTATAATAATTACCTGTTACTGTACATTATTCACACTGAATTTCACTACCTCAGAGTGTTCTAGCTTACCTCCTTCATGATCTTCTTGTAATCTGAACCACCATGGCTGTATGTTGGTCTCTCCTGTTCCTCGACTATCATGAGTTGCAGGGAGTAATTTGAGCCAACTTCTGGTCGTTCTTTCTCTTCACCCATCAAAGGCAGCGAGACAGCTTGCTCGATGGAGTTTGGAGGATGCTCGATGGGTTGCCATTGCTGAGTTTTCAAGGCTACATCTGTATATCATTTACTTTCCATATTAACTGATCAAATGGAATCACGCCTTACCATCTTCCATAGAAGATTTTGCCTTAGAGGTAGGTACATTTTCCTTCCTGAGATATGGACGAATTTTAAAAAATGACGGCACTGACCGTGAAGAAATATCATACTCCTTCCTGTGTGGTGCATTATATAATAATTATTTATATAAATTATCTGAAAATTCTGCTCCTGTAAGTTGATATATCCATACATAATGTATAGAGTAGAGATAAGATAAACTCCCTGTAATTAGATGTGCGTACGTATGATGGACTGAATACGTGTGAGGTAGGTTGTCTTTATTAACATATGATGTCTCTTCTTCTATCTCTTGGGTCCTTCCGTGTTCATATGCTGGCTGGTTGACACTCCTAATTCGTGATATTTCTTCTTCTGGTTCTTCAATTCTTATGGATTTTCCTCCAATGGCTGACTGGATACCAGTACTGACGGGGGTGAAATACTTGGGGAAGAGATGGGATTGGATGGTGGAAGGATGGAAGCTAAGCTTAGGTGGAGCAGGGGTCCATAGTAGACTAAAATTAATAACAACAACAACAACAACAACAAAAACAATATGTAACTTTGAATATCAACCAATATTTGTACAAGATGACAATCAGTATTTCCTGTAATCTGTAATTATAATCTTACCTTGAGTGATCCTGCATGATATCTTTCTGTGTTCCAGTGAGACACATATCCCTACTCGACCCCAACTGTGTTGTCAGCTCCACCCTGGTCACTTTAGCAGACTGTGAGGACTTCGAGCCCACTACCTCCACCTTACTCTTTGACTCATGCACCACCCCTTTGGATTTCTCCTTCAATTTCTTCTGACTTTGTAGAACTGATCTGTCTTTTACTCGCTTTAAAGATGATGAGGAAGGTGCTCCTTCTTGATAGGGTTCTCCTTGGATTTTTCTCAATTTTTCTTTAGCTGTATTGATGAGACTCATGCTCTCAACTTCAGCTGTAAATACACTGGAAGCAGTGGCAGGTGTAGAACTACGATGAGACGTGCTCTTCTTCGAGTTGACTGGAAGAGTTTCATATTGAGACAGGGGCTCCTTATCTGACATTTTATCTTCCTTTTTATCAGAAATTGATTCAGATTCAATAGTTAATTCACTCTCTTCATCCAATACACCACTTGTTATATCTATCGGTTTCAAATGTCCATATTTAGATAATACTTGCAAAGAGGGTGGAAGTCGAGGGTAAATTGGTGCAGTGCAGAAATGGTGTATACGTAGGTGCTTGATCACACCCCCTTTACCAGTTTCAGCTTCCCATTTTGAAAGGAACGTAGCTTTTGCATCTCCTGCTGACTGACTGTGCTGTTTAGAACTAGAGGCTGGTATCCGAGGCGAGATGAGTTTTCCTCTCACTCTCAAAACATCTTCCAATGAAACTGGGCCCTTAGAGAATGCCAAGAATGACTACAAGTAATAAGTATTATTTACAATAAAAGACAATCTAAAGTGTACACTCTATTCTCCAAAAGAGAACAACCTCTCTACACAGGACAAAAGGAAGTTCCCAAGTGTGTCCATTATTTGGTGTAATTTAATGGGATAGGTGGAAGGGGAAGGGGGTTACTTCAGCTGTTATATGTAGGTTGAATCAGAGTGATATTTGGGCTCACTGAAACTCATGATGTTACAACATATCACCATGATAACTATTACACAGAGGGAACACCGTATTCTTGGAAATTAATTGCTCTAAACACTGAATTTTATGCTTGACTCACAGCTAAAGCTTCTTGGGGAGTACCCACTTTCCCACTTAGCAAATGGTGTATTGTTTCCTCCATTTCCCAGTCTTTGGCTGTTGTGGTGGTCCTTGCAGAAACCTCTTCTCCCTTCGATTGCGATTGAAGTGATGTGATTTGAGACTCAGCTTCATCCTTGGCTGTTTCTTTGATTGACTTTCCATCACCTGAAATTGTGCTTTCATGAGAACTCACACTACCATTATCACCATCACCATTGCTACCACCATCATCATCGCCGTTGCTACCACCATCACCATTGCTACCACCATCATCATCGCCGTTGCTACCACCATCACCATTGCTACCACCATCACCATTGCTACCATCACCGTCACTACCACCATCACCACCACCATCACCATCACTACCAAAACTACCATCGATGTCACCATGACCATCACTATGACTACCACCACCACCATTACCATCCACATTATCATGACTATCACTATCATTGTCAACATCACCATGACAACCACGATAACCACTTTCTCCATCACCATGATCACCACGATAACCACTTCCTCCATCACCATGACCACCATCGCTAATACTACCAAGAAACTCCCTTGAAGTTCCAGCATGCTCAGAAACAGCCTCAGAATCTCTACTACTGTAACTTATTCTACCATCCTCTGTAAGCTGTGACTCGCCTTGAACTGAACCACTAGATGTTTTTGGTTCTAAATCCTCAGCTACAGTAACCTCATTCAACCATGAAGAAGTAATCATATGCTTTTCTGAAGAAGAAAAGAGAAGATCGATATTCAATTTAGACTGTGGAAGCATTCTAGGACTATCCTCTCTCTCTTGTGGTTGGAGAGAGGATAAATTTTGTGAGCTACTGCCGTCATCAAGATGAGACTCTGAAGGAAGAGAAAAAGTCATCCCCAGACTAGATAGACTACCTGAAAATGGATGATAGCCAGTAATGGTGGTCGACATGTCACCTTTCATAGTTGAAGGAACAAAGTATGATGATGAAGACGATGCTGGTTGTGAAGACAAAGAAGATGCATTTTGAGAATTGAGTAGATGAGGTGGAGATGCAATTTCAAAATGAGGTGGAGATTTGTGTGATGTAACATGTTCGGTAAAGACTCTGAAAGGACTTCTAGCTTCATGACTCGAAGTGCCAGATGTGAGAGATCTGTCCCCTGTTGACTCAACTGGTAATTCCATATCATTTTTAGGCTCTTCTGTGATAGTAGACTCACTAGAGGCACCAGCTTTATCAATTATAACAATTGGGGATCGTAAATCTGTTTTTTCTTCCTCATCTGTGACTAATTCACTCCTGCTCTGGGCCTGGCTACTTATCGGAGTTTCTTGACCAATAAAATCAAGATTTTGATCGATTTCTGGTTGAAATCGCATGTCTATGTCCAGCTTCAGAGTACCAGTCTGATTGACTACAACTCTACCAATGCTATCACAATCACTTGTCACCATTATCTCGGCTTTTTTATGGCAAGACTCTGATTCAGTATTAGCTGTGATGCTTTTGGTAATAATATTGTCACTGGACATGCTGCTGAAGGAGATCTTATCTTCAGTATCACTTATATTGTCATGCTCATCCCTCTCTGGTTCAGAATTCCATTTCTGACTTGAATTAATTGAGCCATCTTTGTGATCCTGAGACAACACCTGTGACCTAACATTTTGCTCAGATAGAAAAGATTCATCACTCTTCTCACTTGCAGTGTCCAAAGATGATGTGATGTCGCTGCCTGGAGTTGTGCTAGAATAGCTGCTCTGAATCTCATAGTCTAGTTCTGATACAAAATACTTCTGATAATTGGATCGCAAGGGCTGGCTTAGAGGAATGTCAACTGGAGTAACATTCCTTTTATTCCGGTGATCTTGATCCGTATCAGCAACTGACATGTCTTCCTGTTCAACAATAGATGCAGTGCAACTTTCTTTGGGTCTATCTGGTTTACATCTTAATGGTTGCTTGGCTACTTTTTTCTTGAATGGTTCTTGCTTAACTGGAAGTTGTTGCTTGGAATAGGAAACTGGGATACTTGTTTGTAATGAACTAGTTATAGCAAATTTGACTTTTTGTGCCGAAGTATCAATTTTTTCGTAGTGTTTCTTGTTCCTTGGTTCACTCACTTTACTCGCTCTTTGTGGATCTCTCAGCTATAAGTTTATAATCCATATAAACCACACAGTGTCAAAGTATAAACTCACCTTGGATGGTGGTCTGGCCTTGGATGAAACATGGTCATCTCTAGGTTGTGAAGGAACTGGTAACTGAGTTTTAAGCATATCACTCTGCGTATTCATATAGTCAAGCTTTGCCTGCATTATTGCAGAATAAACTACTGTACCATGTATGCATGTTAATGGATGAGTATATCCATTCATTATATATTTCTCACTTACTTTTTTCCTGACAACTTCCAATTCTTTCTCCAATTGCAGCTCCTGCTTCCTACTGCCACCATATTTCCTGTTATAATAATGATAGAATTAGCTCTAGCTAGGGCAGTAGCATCACTTACCCAAGTGATGCCATTACAGAGTAGCACAACTTTTATATACAGCAACGGGAGCTAGGTAGTTGGAATTGTTCTATGCGGATATATTCTTAATAGCGCGCACCAACTACAGTTACCTAGGTAACCAAGCCCCGCCCCGTCTATCTACCACATGTACATATACATACCATGTACCAATTGGCCAGATATACGCGCGTGCGTGAGCCTTCTGGCAGCATTGTGTTCGAAATGAAAAGACTAACCACTACTTTATACGAGAGAAATCTTCTCTACCAGCAACTTCACTTCAAATACGCTGCATTATTGTACTTCTACTCAATTTCACAAAAACATGGAGCCAAGGAAGGTGGAAGGTGGTGGAAAATAGCTTTAACCCTTTTATTCTTTACTATCTACCTCATTGACTATATAATGGGTGCCATTATTCTCTTCATACTCGTGCAGAATCCAGCTCTCAAAGCTGAGATTATAGAGAGGCTGTCGCTGTATACAAGCACAGTGTTGGAGTGGTCAAGGCAATACATCACTTGGCTAATGGGTGTCCCTTGGGGTATAAAACTCAACACGCCTTTGAATAACTTCATGGGGTCTCGATATTTGTACATACTGGACTTATGGAAGCTATTCTACTCTGAATTCATTTCTCTGTATATCACAGTGTTCTTAAACTTGCTCTTATTCCTACTTCCTCTTGGAGTAACTGTATCCATTACAGCAATGCACGATTTTCTAAAATTCCTAAATCTCTGTCTCATCTGTTTTTTCATCATATCAAGCCGGATATGTACTCTCCAGATCTCAGCAATCAAATCCCTCGGTCGACTCTTCATGGGAAAGAAGTGGAACATTCTTCGGGAGCGGGTAGACTCCTACAATTATGATATTAATCAACTGCTTATTGGCACCATCATTTTCACAATTCTCCTCTTTCTTCTTCCCACCACGGGTATGTATATGTTAGTCTTCCTTTATATGAGGATATTACAATTTGCCATCCAATTTATTCTTCGAGTGTGTGCTGTTTTTATCAACAGACTGACTGTGAAGACCATAGCTATCCTCGATTCAAATTTGCAAGATCAAGCGATAACTAAAGCGAAGGTGTTTATAGATGGACTGACCCCTAATGAGTATGCAAAACGACATGTGGTATCTCCATACAAAGTGGTGGATGGGAAATGGTGCAAACTTGAATGTTTTTCCATCGACAATGATTCTATCAGAATACAATGGAATGGAAAAATGTATACTGTACAAGAAATGCAGGAAATTGTGGCAGCCGTACCAGTTCAGACTGTAGGAAATGAATTAGAACCACTTTTTAGATTGTCTGAAAATGTTCACAGAGACTTGAAAGATACAAACATTAGTAACCATTCCATGATGCACTGGTTTTGGATTGGACTGAAAAATTGATAAAATTTATTGGCAACCCTTAATTAAAAGACCCTTAATAAAAATAATTATACTTAACTGCATGCTGCATGTCTATGATTTGCCCTCTGGGGTACTCCTTGATTCAAATCTATAAAAAAAGATTGTGCATCTAGGCAAAAGAACCACGTTAGTTGCCTAGCAACTTCAGGATTTTTTCCTGGAAAAGCATCGCACTTTCTGTAGAAAATCCAGAATCATTTCCACCCTGTGATGACACATACCTCACGTGCAACAACAAACTAAGTGTCTCCAGATACTCCTGTATTATATGCTAGCTATATATATTTTTTTCCATCGTCTTCACCCAGTCCCTAGATCTGGTGGGCAACAGTCTTCTGACAAGATATTCAACAGAATCAAACCCAAACAGCTATGTAGAGCTTTACAGTGTTTAATACCTCTTGTAATAAAGACTCTGAACTATCAGTTTCAGTAGGTGGATTGTCATTAAAGATTTCAGAACTAAAGAAAGAAATAATACAGGGTTTTCGAATTGAAGCACACCATATCTGGGAGGGGCACGGGGTCAATGTTGTTAATAGGAAAGGTCACCTTTATTTTCAAAAGGCATGCGCGATAAAGGGTTTTGACAAGCATAGTACTACGGAACCAACTAGCCGGAATGGATCAGCTATCTCTATACACCAAAGATGCCTTCAGCACTGCCATTTCTTGCCCTTACAGTATACTTTTGGGAACTGTTGCCTTCGGAGCTACTGTTTATCTAATGAAGAAATACTTCGGAGGAGGTGTGTGCTATTCCAAGAATAAGCTGACTGGAAAGACAGCCATTATCACCGGATCCAACACTGGGATAGGTCTGGAAACAGCCATAGACTTTGCCAAAAGAGGCTGTAGAGTTATCCTGGCCTGTCGCAGTGTGGAGAAAGGACAAGCTGCTGTTGAGGAAGTCAAAAAGAGAGCCAATAGCGAAGATGTCGTCTTTGTCCAACTGGATCTGGCTTCCTTACAATCTGTGCGTGAATTTGCAGCAAAGATTTTGGAGGAAGAAGCTCGCCTTGATCTCCTCATCAACAATGCTGGTGTAATGATGTGTCCATACACTTTGACAGATGATGGCTTTGAGCTTCAGTTTGGTGTGAACCATCTCGCTCACTTTCTCCTCACGAACCTCCTCCTCGAGCGTATGAAAGAAGCTCCAGATGCAAGAATTGTTAATGTATCATCTCTCGGGCATAGCCTTGGAAAGATCAACTTTGACGATCTTAAGTCTGAACGCTCGTACAATTCCTTGACTGCCTACGGTCAGAGCAAATTGGCTAATATCTTGTTCACCCGTCAGCTTGCTAAACGTATGGAAGGGACCAGCGTCACCGCTTATGCTCTCCATCCTGGAGGTGTTCGTACTGAGCTGGCAAGACACATTAACATAGTCATAGTAAGTCATAATGGTTGCAGGACCAGTGAAATCTCTGAATAATGGACACACTTGGGACCCAACTTTTGTCCTTTGTAGAGAGGTTATTTAGTATAGAGTGCTTCTTTTTGGCATACAATGTGCATGTGGTACTTGAAAGGTTTGTTCTCTTACAGAGTGTCCTTTACCACTGTATCCCACAGTACTTTGTATCCAGGCCTTTCTGTATGTATATTGGTGGAAAGTTAGATAAACTAACAGACTACACTAACAGTACAAACCATGAATACATCAAAACACCTAACTATTATGGATGTGGTCACATGAGAGGTTCTTCCACTGATTAGACACTTATTTTTCTTCCACAGAGGTTTTTTTCGTACCCAGTGCAATGGCTATTCAGCAAGTCTCCATGGCAGGGGGCACAGACAACCATTTATTGTGCCGTGAGTGACGAGGTGGTGGGATTGAGTGGGAAATACTTTTCTGACTGCAAGGTCAAGAAGCCAAACAACCCTGAAGCTTTCGATGATGGAATAGCTGAACGACTGTGGGATGTTAGTGCTCAACTGGTGGGCCTTGACTGAACAACAACAATAACAACAAAAGGTAGTTAGTGACATTATAATAGTTCCATAAACAATCTGCATAGAGTCCAAAATTTATTTTCTATACTTGTTCATAGAATCTATTATCTATTTAATGTTGAACCATAATGTGCATTCGCAATATTTCTATTTGATGCTCTCCCCCCAGTCAGACCGATTATAACTTGCACAATAATCACTGAAGGAAGGACCTGGGGGGAAAAAAATTATGGACTAGGATGAACGGAATAATGTGATGTAGAGGCCATTAGCAAGAAAAGAAAAATTTTAATCATAGAGATAAATTGTAAAGGGTTTTTTAAAGGCATCTTCTATCTGTGAGTTAATAATTGGTCACATGCCACTTAGTCATGTGATCAGATTCTAATAATATATCACATACTGTAGCTTGATTATGTGACTAGTGTGCATGATAATAGAGAGAAAAGTAGACCATATAAACAAAACAGCCCATGGAACTTCACCTGTTGCTGTCTAGCTGGAAAAAAAGTCACTAATTCTAAACTATGTGCTATTAAGAGCCCATGGGCCTGTCAGTCAAAGTGTCACATGCTGCATAGTGCTAACTGACCAATCAGATTGCTCTATTCAGCATAGCTACGATGTGTTCTAAGTAACCAGCTAAAAAGTGTCCGAAATGTTACCCACCTGCCTGTGAAATGCTAATATCAGGTCTGAGGGGGGAAATCTTTATTATGAATAGCCAGTGATCAATTGCATTACATCATGCTTCAATAATCCCTGAAGAAGTGAGTTGTATCTGTTTACATCCCATTCAAGTCACACTGCAAGAAGCTTCAACAATTCCTGAAGTGAATTGTATTATCTACCTGGCAGTGGGGTCCCATAGCTAGCCATACTCTTTAGCTAGCTTTTGTACTAATTCCGATTCCTCTAGATCTGGTGCCCTCACAGAGAAGATCTCCAAATAATAATGGACACACTTGGGACCCATCCCGTAAAGAGGCTGTCTTCTTTTTGTTTTATCCTTTATTGACCTCTTTTGGAGTGTCCTTTATGATTATTGGCTAAAAATGGGGTGTGTAATGTACATAACGAATGTCACTTTTGGCCCTACCAACCCCCACCAACCCTTAAATGCTCCCCACGAGGTACCAGGGTTTCTGCTGTCTGAACTGCGGTCACAATGAGGCAACCTGTAAGATATGGTGCCCATCTTCAACTAGCTGTAGTGTACTAGCGTGTAGACAAATGCTACACATAATAATAATGATGAAAGATGTCAGCTTTTTTCCACAGAGCGTCCAAGGTTCAAACATAACTTTTTCCGCATGCGCCATAGTAACATAACTTTTGCGCATGCGCCATAGTAATTTGCTGATTGTATACACTCGGTACTCCACCCTTTTTTGGCCATCTACGCTACCAAGATGGATATTCGTCTCTACGCTGCGGACGCCTTCAACGCTGCCACTACTTATCCTTACAATATTGCCATAGGGGTTGTAGCCTTTGGAGCTACGCTCTACCTGCTGAGAAAGTACTTTGAGGGAGGTGTGTGCTACTCTAAAAATAAGCTGACTGGAAAGACAGCCATTATTACAGGAGCCAACACTGGGATAGGTCTGGAGACAGCCATAGACTTTGCCAAAAGAGGCTGTAGAGTTATCCTGGCCTGTCGCAGTGTGGAGAAAGGACAAGCTGCTGTTGAGGAAGTCAAAAAGAGAGCCAATAGCGAAGATGTCGTCTTTGTCCAACTGGATCTGGCCTCCTTACAATCTGTGCGTGAATTTGCAGCAAAGATGTTGGAGGAAGAAGCTCACATAGATCTCCTCATCAACAATGCTGGTGTCTGTATCCCTCCATATACATTGACAAAGGACGGTTTTGAGCTTCAATTTGGTGTGAATCATCTTGCTCACTTTCTCCTCACAAATCTTCTCCTGGATCGCATCAAGGAGTCTCCATCAGCAAGAATTGTCAATGTGTCATCAGTTGTTTACATATTCGGGAAGATCAACTTTGACGATCTCAAGTCAGAGCGTTCATACAGTGCCATGCTTGCTTACGCTCGGAGCAAGTTAGCAAACATTCTCTTCACTCGTCAGCTTGCTAAACGCCTGGAGGGGACCAGTGTCACTACTTATTCTCTTCACCCAGGGTCTATTAGAACTGAGCTTCAGAGGCATATTAATTCCTTTTTGGTAAGTGGATTATGAACTGAACCTCCGAATAATGGACGCACTTGGACCCGGCCTTTGTGGAGATATAGCTACAATGGTAACTTTTAATTTTCCTTTAATTTGTTGAGAGGTTTGTCCTCTTTTTATAATTGGAGGTTCCACTGTATCTGATAAAGGACCCTCTTACGAAGGACTACCTTCAAGTCTTACAAGGAACAAAATGGCTACCCCCAATGTGATCCTTAGTTGTTGTTTTTTTTTTTACTATCACTGAATTAATATCTTGCTATCATTGCAGATGATTTTCACTGTGCCAATTCGCTGGTTCACTTGGAAGACCCCATGGCAGGGGGCACAGACCACCATTCACTGTGCCGTGAGTGACGAAGTGGTGGGATTAAGCGGGCAGTATTTCGCTGACTGCAAGCCTCAGAAGCTCACCAATCGTGAAGCTCTGGATGATGGAATAGCTGAACGGTTGTGGGATGTTAGTGCTCAATTGGTGGGCCTTGACTGATGAGCTGAACAGAATATGCCCTCAATCGACTGAACTTCTGCTACATAGATCCTAGATCCTGTACCCTGTATAGACTGTATATGCTTGCGCATAGCACATTACGTATGTACTATCTGCATAGAGTCCAAAATTTATTTTCTATACTTGTTCATAGAATCTATTATTTATTTAATGTTGAACCATAATGTGCATTTGCAATATTTCTATTTGATGCCCTCCCCCCCAGTCAGACCGATTATAACTTGCACATGCTATACAGGTAGTTCAGCCACTCATTCAGAAGCAAAGGAAAAACACCAGATCCCAATCACCCAGAGGCACCCAATTCTCCTCTCGTAGCAGAATCTGCAATAGGAACCTCCGATTTTCCATTCTCTACAACATCAACACTTGACTACACATTTTCAATAACAGGGACAGAACCTGACTTGGTATCTCCCATGGCAGGGACACCTGACTTGGTAGGACCCATAGCTGACCTAGCAGGGACAACTACTACAGCAGGACCCACAGCAAGGACACCTGAGCCAGCAGTAAGAAAAAAGACCATGTGCTGTGTCCCCTTGCATTAGGAGTTCCAAGAGGCCACGAACAATAGAACTATCATCCAGAAAGCCACCAGACACTGACAGACTCAACAGGCCACCTGCTCCTAAACCAAACCTACAATTAGAGCTGAAACAATTTCTGGAGTCAGATAATGAAGTGGCATGTCAAGCTAAGCTAGAGAAAGAAATGTTTGCTTATTGTGTCCAGAAACTTGCCCTTCCTAATTTGGATGCAGGAAAGGTGCTGAAACCATTGAGAGAGTTCCTCATTCCCATCCCTGCTCAATTAGCCGATCATGTATACACTACATGGACCTCATAGATGAGAATGCTGATTCTGAAGAAACTATGTTGATGGTCTGTGAAATGGTCTTGGATCAAGCTGCATCAGCTTCATAACAGTGGGTAGTACTAGTAGGAGATGGGAAGACCTATGAGCATAAAAGGCTGTATGGGCATGCCTTTGACGAGCTATACATTTTCCCTGGGGATTGGCACATACTAAAAAATTATCAGCCAGTCCTCATGAAAGCGTATTATCATGCTGGATTGAGGGACTTTGCCAAGCAGTCTGGGTACAGGGCAGAGACATTGAAGTCCCTTGAAAACTGTTCACATTTCAAGAGGACAAACACTTTCCTCTCCAAATCTGGGAAGCTCAGTCTGCTGATGGAGATGATAAGTTGTTTTTGCAGAGCCAGACCCGGGAGGAAAGGGTCATGCAGTTGCACTAGACGAAGCACATGAGATGTGTATTAACAGGGATATGAAAATGGCAGTCAAAAGACCAACCCAACAATACATAAAGAAGATGACACACTTTTTCTCACACCGTATCAAGTCACAAAAATAACTTGCCTCACAATTGTTCCCCATTCTCACCAAACCAAAATCCCCAGATTCCAACATCTTGGACAGCACAGCTGCCACCAAGCAATGGAACGACAATGTGGTCAAACTATGTTCCCTGACCATAAAACATTCCCAGCAGTCACTGACATCAACAGAGGGTTTGTCAATGTCATTACAGGTACCAAGGCCACTCCTGAACAAAGGCATGACTTGCTGAATGCAAGGGCCATTGGATTGCAGAGCTACAGGAATTATGTTACTCATCACATCATGCAAGTTCCCCTGAGGCAAAAATGGCAATGGCCCCACCCAAGATAACCAAGAACAGAATGTCACAAAAGGAAAGGGAAGAGAGAGACACCTGAGAAGGAGGCTAGCATGGTGCAATCGAACGGGACAGCAATATGACAAAAGCCAAGAACAGTATACTGTATTACCAAGGGCTCTGGCTGAACCTGATGGCAGTCTTCACAGCAGTCAGAAAAATACCTGCTACGCAAAAGGTATACCACCCCAGAGACAACACCCTTCCTGACACACCTCCCATGGGTTCCTGAAGTGGCAATAATTGATGGCATGTTTGCCATCAACATCGATCCCTTGAGGAAACACAAAATACGCTCATTTTTTATTTGAGCAGTTTGCCCAGCCCCAACTACTCCAAGGGAACACAGGAAGTCCACTTCCTATTTGATCACCCCAATCGGCTCCCCTTCAACCCCAAATTCTGTGAACACCACAAAAGGTATGGGAAGACATCAAATGAGCACACCCACATTGATGCTCCAACCCCAGAGACAAAAATTCCACTAATAATGTAGTCCAAGGTTCCGATCATAACTTTTGCGCATGCGCGTAATAATTTGCTGACTGTATAAACTCCGCCTTTTTCCATCTGCCCTTCTTCGAAGATGGATATTCGTCTCTACGCTGCGGACGCCTTCAACACTGCCACTACTTATCCTTACAATATTGCCCTAGGGGTTGTAGCCTTTGGAGCTACGCTCTACCTGGTGAGAAAGTACTTTGAGGGAGGTGTGTGCTACTCTAAAAATAAGCTGACTGGAAAGACAGCCATTATTACAGGAGCCAACACTGGGATAGGTCTGGAGACAGCCATAGACTTTGCCAAAAGAGGCTGTAGAGTTATCCTGGCCTGTCGCAGTGTGGAGAAAGGACAAGCTGCTGTTGAGGAAGTCAAAAAGAGAGCCAATAGCGAAGATGTCGTCTTTGTCCAACTGGATCTGGCCTCCTTACAATCTGTGCGTGAATTTGCAGCAAAGATGTTGGAGGAAGAAGCTCACATAGATCTCCTCATCAACAATGCTGGTGTCATGATCCCTCCATATACATTGACAAAGGACGGTTTTGAGCTTCAATTTGGTGTGAATCATCTTGCTCACTTTCTCCTCACAAATCTTCTCCTGGATCGCATCAGGGAGTCTCCATCAGCAAGAATTGTCAATGTGTCATCACTTGCTTACATGTTAGGGAAGATCAACTTTGACGATCTCAAGTCGGAGCGTTCATACAGTGCCATGCGTACTTACGCTCAGAGCAAGTTAGCAAACGTTCTCTTCACTCGTCAGCTTGCTAAACGCCTGGAGGGGACCAGTGTCACTACTTATTCTCTTCACCCAGGGTCTATTAGAACTGAGCTTCAGAGGCATATTAATTCCTTTTTGGTAAGTGGATTATGAACTGAACCTCCGAATAATGGACACACTTGGACCCGGCCTTTGTGGAGATATAGCTACAATGGTAACTTTTAATTTTCCTTTAATTTGTTGAGAGGTTTGTCCTCTTTTTATAATTGGAGGTTCCACTGTATCTGATAAAGGACCCTCTTACGAAGGACTACCTTCAAGTCTTACAAGGAACAAAATGGCTACCCCCAATGTGATCCTTAGTTGTTTTTTTGTTGTTGTTGTTTTTTAACTGTCACTGAATTAATATCTTGCTATCATTGCAGATGATTTTCACTGTGCCAATTCGCTGGTTCACTTGGAAGACCCCATGGCAGGGGGCACAGACCACCATTCACTGTGCTGTGAGCGATGAAGTGGTGGGATTAAGCGGGCAGTATTTCGCTGATTGCAAGCCTCAGAAGCTCACCAATCGTGAAGCTCTGGATGATGGAATAGCTGAACGGTTGTGGGATGTTAGTGCTCAATTGGTGGGCCTTGACTGATGAGCTGAACAGAATATACCCTCAATTGACTGAATTTAATTAATAGATCCTGCGCATGCGCATAGCACATTACTTATTTTCTTCTTTCTTTTTTTCTACTTGGTATGTAATCAGATGGTTCTTATCATTCCGTTCAACTGGCTATTCAGCAAGTCTCCATGGCAGGGGGCAAGACCTCCATACACTGTGCCATGAGTGATGAATTAAGCAGGAAATACTTCAAGAGTCAAATAACCTGATATGCAATAGCTGAAAGACTGGGATGTTAGTGCTCAAATGGTGGGCCTTAACTGAACAAAGAAAGAAAAATAATGCTGCAGGTAGTAATAGTGGTGTAGTTGATTTTTATACACGATGTAGTTGTAGATGACATGCTGTAGCTATTATTGTGCGACTTGTGCCTGTTATGTGAAATGAATTAGCTATACCTACACTCAAGAGAGAGACAGAACTATATATTCATCCTATACTCATTGGCCTAAGGCATTCCTCTTCATATTCAATCCTGTTCCTCCTTACTAGTTCTCTTTCCATGCAATCCATCACCACATGATCCTGGTCCATTATGTACTTGTTGTGAAACAAAGGTCCTTTATCTTGACCCGTGTAGTACTGGATCTCACCAGCAGTCTCCAGCATTGTGGCAGCATCAGTGTACCCAACGACACCAGGTTTGTAGGGCAGTTGGTGGAGGTCTCGGTAGGAAACCATGCAGATTGAATGCACTTTGGTACCATAACAGTTTCTAAGGTGTGAGAGTTTTAGTCTCAAAGCAACACTGATGTCATAGTCTAGCCATATACACGACATGACATTAAAGAGTTTGTCTTTGTATTGAGGGTCATAACCACCTGGAACACCCTTTTGCATGAATAGCATGGGATAAATATTCTCCTCTGGGATTTTGATGTCTTTTACATACTCCCTCATCTCCAGTGCCGTTTTGTCACATAAAATATACTCCACAAAGCTGTAACTCAGAGAAACAAATGCCCAGCTTTTGTATACTTTCAAGTTGTGAGGAATAGGAGGAAGACGCTCACTTTTCTTTGAGATCCAACCATCCATCTTGTTCAAGTACCACTTCCATTTGAATTTATACTCATCTTGTCCATCATGGCCAACAGTTTGTACAGCAGATACACCATGGAGTGGTTCCAGAATGGAGACAATTTCCGCATTCGTCCTCATTGGTATTTCTTTGCCACATAAAGTGATGACGTATTTCCATGGATACCTGTCTCTGGCCAATACCAAATCCGAGAAGCAGCTCATGTGAGCATCAACGAGCGTGTACCAACCTCTGTACACATCTTCAATCTTTCGTGGGATGATCACATTTTTGATGCATGAAGCAATGTTGAAGAAAATATATTTGAATTCATGACTCGATTTGTAGTCGAAATGCAGACAATAAATGTTATGTGGTCTATAAATTACCTTCAGGAATCGTAAAACTTGGTGTGGGAATCTGTCAATGTTCATTGCATAAGCGACAGGGAAGTCCCATTCTTTGTCTGTGATGTAAAAGTTATTGGTGAATTGTTTCTTGACCCAACTACAGTTTTTTGTCTTTTGTAGTAAATCCGAAATGTTTGCAGTCCACATTGAGTTGGTTTCATCAACCCATTTCTTCTCTTTTTCCTTCAAGTCCTTCCCCAGAAAGAGTTTGTTACACATCCAAGGGACTCTATCGGGAAGAAGACTGGTCACTAATCCTTTCTTCCATGAAGTGTAGCCCCCTTGAGGCAGGTGGCAGTGTCTTTCTTTAATAGGTTTCTGTGGTATCTCCATTGCAATATGAGCAAGAGGTAGAGTCACGGAAAGAGATACTTCTCTTCTCTTGGTATGTGGAATTCTACATATATTGTATGAGAATCTGTTGTTTGAGAGCAGTCGCCATGGATCTTCGATTCTGTCAAAGTCATCTATATCGGCGGACAGGCTCAGGAAAAATAGGAAACCAGTCACAGTGATGAAAAAGATGGTAGACCCTCTGATCTCTAGTACATGATGCTTCCAACGACAACTAAATTGAAGCAGAACCATAGCTAGATAGCTGTGGTTTGGGTCACAGCTATTATGAACTACTCCCGGATATTCATTAATAATCACCGCAGCGCCCGTTTACGGACTTTCGTGGCAGGAATTCAGAGCCGGAGCCAGCTCATTTGTAGTGGTACAGCCGGCCATGCGCATAGTGCATAGGATTAGCCAGGGGCTGATCCAGGTAGGGGCCTAAGGGACCCGGGGCCCCCCTTTTCATTATAAAGATAATATTAATTGAAGTTTGGTGACAAACACCCCAGATGTATGATTAATCCCAGATATTTTTAAGATTCAATCATAATTGGATGTGTTTTGGTCAGTGGCCAGCCATTTTTTTTTCCACGTGCAAGCGCACGGTTCTCTGGCCCCCTCTTTCATAAAACTCTACATCAGCCCCTGTTAGCTACCATCTGGGGGGCAGTAAAATGATTTGATTTCAATCTGGTATCTAGTATGATCTAGGCAATGCCATGTACTAACTTATAAGTCATTGTTATTATTCAAATTGCATACACACAACATGCATGTACTGTACACACACAAAACAAAACAAAAAAATTCTGAATGGTGGTACGGGTATGGCTGTACCAGCCGTAGCAGTGCCTCTGGCCATGGTTATAGATACACAGTATTGAAAGATATTTAAAATTCTAGAGGTTTTCAGGGGTGAATAAGTAGATGTCCAACAGCAGACCACCACAGTTTTGTGTTCAATGGGAGACTCACTTCCAGAAAGCGTTTGAAAATCATCTATCAAATAAAAGCACACACATAATTTATCATATAATCTTTTGAACAGCTTGTGATGTTCCTCGGGTAAAGTGGTAATGCACACCGTAGATGGAGTCTCATTTATATAGGGGCACAGTTTCCTTCCATCCTGCACTTTCAGGGAGTCGCAAACGGAATGATCCATTCACAAGAGGAGGCAGAGGGACCAGACACTAGCTAGCTAACAAAATGCAAATATAAATCTGATCCCCCTGTATATATATTTATGCGCAAGCTGCTATTAAAAGTCGGTTTTTTTGTTTTCTAAGTTTGTTTTCTATCTATGGTTACTCCTCCTCCTATGAAAAAAGGATTAGCTTAATACAAGTTATAATTATATGCATACATACATACATGCATTATAATATTACAAGGTAGCTCTGGAGAGAACTGCGAGCCAGTTCTATTAAAACTTTTATTATTTAGCCTAGAACTCTGACATACATTTCGAGATGTAGCCTATAGTCCAGAGTTACCATGTTAGACTGGGAGAAAAGTTTGTAAACTAGCTACTACTGTACGTAAATTAGTTTATAAAAATTTCACCCAATCTAAAGGATCATTCCGTTTCGCTATTATTATAGCTCATCAGTACGACTTACCCTGATTGAGCAGGCGTATCGATCAGGCTTATTGAGAATAGAAAGATGCTGAGAAAGTTAGAAAGCAATTTCAATAGCCAGCAGCATGTATCAGCTTCGTACAAGGCTCATGAGCAAGCAGAGGTGAGCAATAAGAAAAGAAGATGGCATAGCTAGCTATCAGCTCGTTGGATGTATTCAACTCCAGATCTGCATAAAAAAGAAGATAATATAATAAATATAAAATATAATCATGAGCTATAGCATTATTTATGATCTGCTTATTGGATGTCCACACACCTGCATAATAAAAAAGAGAATAAATATAATGTAATGATGTAATCTATAGCTATAGAGAGCATATCAGCTTGTTGGATGCATCCAGACCTACATAAAAAATATAATTATGATGCATCAATAATATTATGTAGCGAATAATGAAGGTCTGAAACAATTAAGGTTGAAACAAACAGGCTCAAACTATCTAATATACAAAGGTTCTAACTATAGCTAATACAATTAAAACTAGCTAGCTAATAGCAAAGGCTCGAACTAGCTACCTAACTGTATGCTCAACACGGATAGCTGCTTCATCATAAGAATTCATGGAATTTCTATTGGCTGCTAACTATGATATCATACAACCATCAAATGCAATTAACCGAAGCAACCACACACTATAACCGATGCTCACATTTACATTTGCAGTGGAACTCGCACAATCAGTGCCAGTTCCCAACCTAGCTAGCTATCGCATTAAATCACACAACCGATGCTCGACTCACATGACTGATACAACTACAACCAATCATATTTGTGGTGGAACTTGCACTACTAGGTGCTAGTTTCACCACACACAAATACTAACCAAATCAACTATCACCGATGCTCTTAATAATTGCAGTGCAACTCGCACAATCAGTGCCAGTTGCCAACCTAGAGCTATCGTGAAAATCACACGACCGATGCTCAACTCACACAACTAACTGATACAACTAAACTAAAACCGATAATCATTATTGTGGTGGAACCCACACAACTAGTGCTAGTTCCAACACACACAAATACTAACCGAATCAACTATCACCGATGCTCTTATATATTTCCAGTGCAACTCGCACAATCAGTGCCAGTTCCCAAATCTAAAGCTATCGCGAAAATCACACGACCGATGCTCAACTCACATACGTAGCTAACTGATACAACTAACTAGAACCACTGTCATAATTTGTAGTGGAACTCACACAAGGAGTGCTTGTTCCACCACACACAAGTCACTAACAACTATCACCGATGCTCTTATTATGCAGTGGAACTCGCACAATCAGTGCCAGTTCCCAACCTATAGCTATACCTATCGCATTAATCACACGACCGATGCTCAACTCACATAGCTAGCTAATTCAACTAACTATATATATATATAACCGTTGTCATAATTTGTAGTGGAACTCACACAAGAAGTGCTTGTTCTACCACACACAACACTAACCGAAACAACTATCACCGAATGCTCTTGTATAATTGCAGTGGAACTCGCACAATCAGTGCCAGTTCCCAACCTATAGCTATTATACCATGACCCCCACATACGTACACTCATTGCAACTCAGTGTTTGATCATAAATGACTCGTGTGCTCATCACAAGCACCTGACTCACACACAAATGACTCACATGCACCAGATGACTCGCACACTCATTGTAAATGACTCACACACTCATCGCACCAGATGACTCGTACCAGATGACTCACACACTCATCGCACCAGATGACTCGTACCAGATGACTCACACACTCATCGCAAAATGATTCACTCACTCATTGCACCAGATGACTCACACCTTCATCCCCACACTCATTGCACCAGATGACTCACACTCATTGCACCAGATGACTCACACACTCATCGCAAAATGACTCACTCACTCACTCATTGCACCAGATGACTCACACCTTCATCCCCACACTCATTGCACCAGATGACTCACACACCCATTGCACCAGATGACTCACACCTTCATCCAACCAGATGGTTCACACACTCGTCGCAAAATTAATGACTCACTCACTCATTGCACCAGATGACTCACATACTCATCACACCTGCAGATGACATCACAAATGTTAATTGCGCCACCGCTCTGACTCATAACTACAACTCTCAACCGATAACCGATGCTGCATACTCACAACCTAGAGCTACAACTGACTAACACCAATGCTCAAATTTACAATGAAACTCGCACAATAAGTGCCAGTTCCCAACCGATTAGCTACATTGCTAAACTAATACCAATGCTCATAATCCTGCAAGGAACTATAACCAATGCTTATCTACAAACTATAACCGATGCTCATAATTCAAACCCTACTTCCATGAATCTCTTATGAAGAAGTAGCTTGCTTACTAAACAATAATATGCTCAATTCTAAATTTTGTACAACACAAATTCTATCTATAGCTACCATTTTATGCTCATACTATATAGCTATGTTATAAGCTCTTTGTAACTAGCTAGTTCCATGTAACCCCTCCCCCTCCCCCTCCCCCACACCTATGCTCAGTCAGCTAGCTAAACATATGCTCAATTTAACTATCTACTATACCAAGTGCTCAATCTCTAGCTACCTAGCTAACTTATGCTCAATTTACCTAGCAACATAAGGCTCAAATGCTCAATCTAGCTACCTAGCTAACATCATCAATCTAGCTAAACACATGCTAGCTAGCTACCTAGCTAACATGTTCTAGCTACACCTAGCTAACTATTATGCTCAATCTATAGCTAAATCTATAGCTACCCATAATTAGCTATAACAATTATGCTCAATCTAGCTAATATAATTATGCTCAATCTAGCTAACATAATCTATATGTACCTATATAGCTAACACAACCTATGGCTAACATATTATGCTCAATCTACAGCTAACAATCTCTAGCTAGCTACCTAGCTAACATGGGCAATCTATATGGCTGGCTAACTAGCTAACAGTATGCTCACTGGCTAACAGAAGGCTCTTGGAAATTGGAAATGCTAACTGTATGCTCCATGCACTCACCCCCCCCCCCCCCCCCCCCCCCCCCCCAATGCAAACACACACTGGTCTCAGTAGTCAGTACTGTTAAAGAATGTAGAGAGCTCACCTCAGAACCTTCCTAACTAGCTGGAGTGTGAAAACCTAGCTGCTAAGGGTTTAAAACAAAATAATTACAATGACTAATTAAGTACCTCTGAGGAGCACGTGTATAGCGAGTGCGCAGGGCCGGTGCGGCGAAGCATGCATAGTAACTATAGTAACATGCACATGCACACTGCACATGCACATGCAAGCACACGCTCACACCCACACAACATATACACTCGCTCACACTCACACAACATACACTCACACAACATACACTCACAACACATACTCACACAACATACATACACTCACAACACATACTCACACAACATGCAACATAAACTCACAAAACATGCACTCGACTCTCACACACAACTATATATATAGCTAAGTAGCTCAATAGCTAACTAAGTATATAGCTAAGTAGCTCAATAGCTAACTGAGTAGAGCCAACTAAGTAGCCAACTAATAAGCAGCTAGCTAAGTAGCAAAGCCTATGTAAGCTAGCTAGTCAGACAACTCCTACACACAACATGCACTCTCACACACAGCTAGTTACATCTAGCTATAGATACCTCTAAGTAGAAGTTGCTTTGCTTATCCCGAAGAAATCAGGAGAGGAAAAGAGAAGAACTGAAGTTAGTAAATTGTGCAATGCAGTCTGAGGTTTGAATTTCCCGCTCTTTCTTGGCGCGCGCCGGCGCGGCGGGAACTGAGACGCGCATGCGTAGGACTGGCAACCAGGACACCTTGCATATGCATGATCCAGCAAGATTTTTCCATGGTCCAGAGATCTGTTCCTCACGGATCATCCGTACTGTCAAGGCCCATTGCTTTCATTACCTCTCCAACCTTGGTATTGGTATGGAGCAATTTTATTATTACATGTACAGTACTTATAGCCTGGGTACAAGGCTAGGCTCATGAGAAGCTTCAGCAGCCCTGCAGCCTTGGCAGGATTGCCTGGTTATGTCTCACTGCAATGATTGTCCTGAGAAATATCTGTATATCATCCGTATTCGCAGGCCGAGTGGGGTCACCCATCTCCAGATTTCACAAAATTTAATAATACCTGTATTAATACTAGTGGAAGGTTCAAGTCATTTAAGTTGAAGAAGCTCCATACTATAATTCCACAATCTCTCGCAGTCTTCATCTCTCAAGGCCAGTTTACTGGGCTTCTTTACACGACAATGATCATAGTATGCTCCCCCTTGACCTTCGACCTCTTTAGCTATCGCACAATAGATAGAAGTCTGTGCACCTTGTTTGGGAGTCTTCGTGAAGAGAAGCATAGCCAAGTGTGCCAGGGGCTATAGTAATAATACACAGAGGATATTCTTTATAAACCCTATTCTATAGCAACTCCTTGGTAATGGAGTACTCACCTTGAGAAGAATAAGCCAGCCACTCAAGAGATGTCGTGTAATCTCTGTGTACACTGTCCCCGGATGAAGTGAGCACACTGTCACACCAGTTCCAGAAACCCGTTTAGCAAGTTCTCGAGCAAACATTACATTGGCTAACTTGCTTCTAGCATAGGAGAGTGGAGGATTATACCTAATTAGACAGAGTTATAACTTGGTAATCCAAATCAAAAAAGGGATGCCTATCAATGGAACCTCTGAATAATGGACACACTTGGGACCCAGCCCTTGGTCCTTTGTAGAGAGGTTGTCCTCTTTGAAAGTTATTTGTATAGAGTGTATTGTCATTAATTTTGTTGAGAGGTTCTTCCTCCTTCAGAGTGTCCTTCATCAAAGGTTCCATTATGAAACTTTGATAGTATCGCATACCATTTCTTCCACATCATGTCATCGAAGTCTAGTGAAGCCATGTAATGCCCCAGGGAAGATACCACAACAATGCGACTAGGGGCGCACTCCTTGATGCGATCAAGAAGAAGATTAGTAAGAAGGAAATGGCCCAAGTGGTTCACACCAAATTGCAGCTCAAATCCGTCCTCAGTAAGCATATAAGGTGTGAACATCACACCAGCATTGAGAATGAGTATGTCAATTTTTGGTTCTTCTTCTAGTATCTCTTCCGAGAATTTTCGAATGGACTTGGTGGAAGCAAGGTCTAAGCTCTTAAAGAAAACATTATTGTTACCACTTGCTCTCTGTATGTCAGCAACTGCAGAATTCCCTTTTCTTGCATTACGACAGGCAATGATGATGCGGCCACCCCGGTGTGCTAAATCAAGAGCTGTCTGCTTCCCTATACCGGTATTTCCTCCAGTTATGATAACTGTCTTGCCGTCAATTCGAACCTTGCTGGGACACGTGACTCCATTAATGAGAAGGACTCTTATTAAGTAGTACAGGATTGGGAGAGATGCCAAAAACAGTAACATCACCAAATAAAGAGGGTGAAGTGATGAGAAGATTTCAAAAGACATGGTACTATATACCTGCAAAAGTGAACAGGCTAACTAGCTAGCTTAACATATATAACCTCGATACTTACTTTTTAACTTAGTCTCAGCTCTAGCTCGTTCAATCAATAGAACATGTGTCTATAATGGTAAAGATCGTCAATGCAGCGGTATGCACCTTGACCTGGGCGTGACCAAACTAGCTAGCTAGCTGGCCGGCTAGCTATGGTTCTGCCTCACTTTAGTCGTCATTGGAAGCATCAAATAATAGAGATCAAAGGGTCTACCATCTTTCTCATTACTGTGGCTGGTTTCTTATTTTTTCTGAGCCTGTCCGCTGATATAGATGACTTTCGAATTCACAAAATGGAAGATCCATGGCGGCTGTTCTCAAACAACAGGTTCTCATACAACATCTGTAAAATTCCACATACCAAGAGAAGAGAAATATCTCTCTCCATGGCTCTACCTCTTGCTCATATTGCAATGGAGATACCACAGAAACCTATTAAAGAAAGACACTGCCACCTGCCTCAAGGGGGCTACACTTCATGGAAGAAAGGATTAGTGACTAGTCTTCTTCCCGATAGAGTCCCTTGGATGTGTAACAAACTCTTTCTGGGGAAGGACTTGAAGGAGAAAGAGAAGAAATGGGTTGATGAAACAAACTCAATGTGGACTGCAAACATTTCCGATTTACTACAAAAGACCAAGAGCTGTAGCTGGGTAGAGAAACAATTCACCAACAAATTTTATATCACGGACAAAGAATGGGACTTCCCCGTCGCTTATGCAATGAACATTGACAGATTCCCACACCAAGTTTTACGGTTCCTGAAAGTAATTTATCGACCACATAACATTTATTGTCTGCATTTCGACTACAAATCGAGTCATGAATTCAAACATATTTTCTTCAACATTGCTTCGTGCATCAAAAATGTGATCATCCCACGAAAGATCGAAGATGTGTACAGAGGTTGGTACACACTCGTTGATGCTCACATGAGCTGCTTCTCGGATTTGGTATTGGCCAGAGACAGGTATCCGTGGAAATATGTCATCACTTTATGTGGCAAAGAAATACCAATGAGGACAAATGCGGAAATTGTCTCCATTCTGGAACCACTCCATGGTGTATCTGCTGTACAAACTGTTGGCCATGATGGACAAGATGAGTATAAATTCAAATGGAAGTGGTACTTGAATAAGATGGATGGTTGGATCTCAAAGAAAAGTGAGCGTCTTCCTCCTATTCCTCACAACTTGAAGGTATACAAAAGCTGGGCATTTCTTTCTCTGAGTTACAGCTTTGTGGAGTACATTTTATGTGACAAAATGGCACTGGAGATGAGGGAGTATATTAAAGACATCTCAATCCCTGAGGAAAATATTTATCCCATGCTATTCATGCAAAAGGGTGTTCCAGGTGGTTATGACCCTCAATACAAAGACAAACTCTTTAATGTCATGTCGTGTATATGGCTAAACTATAACATCAGTGTTGCTTTGAGACTAAAATTTTCACATCTTAGAAGCTGTTATGGTACCACAGTGCATGCAATCTGCATTATTTCCTACCGAGACCTCTACCAACTGCCCTACAAACCTGGTGTCGTTGGGTACACTGATGCTGCCACAATGCTGGAGACTGCTGGTGAGATCCAGTACTACACGGGTCAAGATAAAGGACCTTTATTTCACAACAAGTACATAATGGACCAGGATCATGTGGTAATGGATTGCATGGAAAGAGAACTAGTAAGAAGGAACAGGATTGAATACGAAGAGGAGTGCCTTAGACCAATTAGTATAGGATGAGTGACATAGTTCATTTCACAATATGCATATGCGCTATGCGCATCCTGTCACGTGGCGCGCGCGCAGTAGTGACGTCATTGATTTTAAATTGATTTTTATATTGATAGTGACGTCATTGATATTGATCAGCGCATGCGCATAATCCCCCTTTATGGAAAAAAAAAATGGAACTGATTACTCTGATACTTTTTTCTTCCGCTTCTCTGATCAGAGGTAACTTCACCTACTCGCTGTAGCTGAGGCTTTAGTATCATCGTCGGTGTATTAATTATTTTGAATTTGCCCCCAACCTTCCCTACTTTTATTTAAGATTGCGTTTTAAGCTGTAGAATATTGTACTCTATTAGTGTATAGATAGTTTCATGGATAGACAGTCATGGCAGTGTGATAAAACAAAAATAGGTCAGTGGAATGGGGATCTGAGGCTTATCGGCACCACCAGCAATACTTCTTCTGGACATCTGGAGGTGTACTATAGTGGGGAGTGGGGCACAGTGTGTGGCGATTTCTTTGGTTCCACTGAAGCCACTGTTGCTTGCAGACAACTTGGTTATTCTGGATACGGTTCATATGGAAATGTTGAACAGCTTGGGTAAGGTATCAGAGAGAGAATTCATACTTATGGAGTTAAGAACTAGTTAGCTGCATAATGATAGTAATAGCTATGGCATGTATTGATTATCACAATGCAGCTATAGTGAAGGAACAGGGAGAATTTGGCTGAATGACGTTAGGTGTTCTATTTATAACACGCGATTCTCACAGTGCAGTCATAATGGATGGGGCAACAGTAATTGCAGACATAGTGAAGACATTGCTCTAATCTGCAACCCAACTAGTTGTGAGTTTGTTTTTCTTTCATTTTATTGTTGTTGTTGTTGTTGTTGTTGTTGTTGTTGTTGTTGTTGTTGTTGACGCCAGAACACAGTGTATGTGTCAGTGGTTGCTAGTGTATGAAATCCAGCTATGATCACATGGCAGTAACTCCTTAAGAACCATAAAATAGGTGTGGTTATGGATGTGGCAGTGGGACACCCACTCATAAGAAGTATCCTGGATCTACCACTGCATGGCATGTACTAATAGCTACAATGCACATTGAAGCAGTGCACAGAGCTCTCTTCAATAGCTATAAGTAATAGGTAGCATGCATGCAGCTTCCTAATGTGTTCAGTTCCAACTTCCTACTGGGATCAACTTCTAGAAATGATTCCACTGAACTTGAAAGTGTGTGGTGTGCATGCATCAGGTCTGTATAGAAATACCTGTTACAAAACACACTTCACATTGCCCATAAGCCACTGATCTGATCTGTAACTGAACAAGATGCAACTTTCAACTCCCTCTTAATTGCATATGAGAGTGGAGAACAAACACATTCTTCAACAATAGCCAAAAGGTATTGTCATCATGGAAGATACAAGCTGTTCAATGGGACTAAGTTCCAATGGATTGTCTGCTAACAGACTGCTTCATATTCTATCCTAACATTGACATTAGCTATTGTGGCATAGAAGTCAGAGCCACCCCCAAGACAGTTTTGGGCAAAAATATTAAAAGGAAACTTATTTAAGTCAGCTTAGACATTTTTGTGGCATAATTATAAATATGGATCAGTTCTTCTCAAGCCCCAATTTTTCTTCACATGCAGTTACATATCTGACCCTGAAATTATTGCTAACTAGCTAGTCTCTTCGAAGGCTCTTCTTCAATATGACACCTCACACCTCTAGTTATAAGCTCAACAATCTAAATAGAAATTTTCTATCGAGAATTTCATCACAAAGCTATCAGGTATAAAGAGTTGTTTTGTTAGATTCAGCCGGTGATTTGAGGCTGGTTAACTCTTTCTATTCTTATCGTGGTCGTCTGGAGATTTACTACGATGGTGTGTGGGGCACAGTGTGTGATGATGGTTTTGGTACCACTGAAGCTAGAATTGCTTGCAGACAGCTTGGTTTCGCTACTTACCTGACCTATGGAAGATCTTCATTATATGGGTATAATCTTTAGCGCATGCTCAATAATTAAAATCTTGAATTAATCACACATGTAGCTCTGGTGAAGGAACAGGGAGAATTTGGTTGGATAATGTCAACTGCCATAGTTCTAACACTCGACTATCACAATGCAGTCATCTTGGATGGGGCGTGACTCGCTCTTGTGACCACAGTGAAGATGTTGCTCTGCATTGTTCCCTTACTAATATTATTCGTCCCATAGCAACTTCTACTTCAAGCAGTGAGTATTATTAAGTCACCATAGAGATATTTCATTGTTATAATGAGGTCACCCCTTTTTGTTATAAAAGACAGACTGACTGATAGAACGAGCATGAATCATCCAATTATGATTACATGAGCATGAATCATCCAATTATGATTACATGAGCATGAATGCATGCATGTGATAAGCATGTGATAAGCATGTGATTGAGTCATGATAAAATGACAATGACAGCTAGCTATAGAGTACACTGGTACAGAGAAGCTCCATTGCATATTATCTGTATTGAGAACTTAATGTACAGTGTCTACTTCAGATGGTGATTTGAGGCTGGTTGGCTCTTCTGAGTCTAACCGTGGTCGTCTGGAGATTTATTATGATGGAGTGTGGGGCACAGTGTGTGATGATGATGATGGTTTCAGCTCCACTGAGGCTGAGGTTGCTTGCAGACAACTTGGTTGTGATCATCACAGCGATTACGGATATGTTGGACGATTTGGGTAGGGATTTAATAATATATAATATGCCATTGTACATATTATGACATCATCACACATGCAGCTATAGTCAAGGAACAGGGAGAATTTGGTTGGTTATTGTCGACTGCAATAATTCTAATACTCGACTATCAGATTGCAGTCACCTTGGATGGGGTGTCACCGAGCCTTGTGAGCATAGTAAAGATATCGCTTTGCAATGTTATTCATCACACACCTTTAGTGATACAAGTGAGTAGCAGCATCATAGTAGAGAAGAGGTTCTATTATACACCAACATATGTATTCAACCTTTGTATCGTGGACATCTCTAATAGACTGACTATGCTAAAGGTGATTTCCAATTCGAGGTTATACGTAAAGTGTCCAAAAACAGAGAGGCTCAATTCAGCCTCTGCATTGGCAACATCTCTGTACTGCCTCACCGCACATGTGCAGCAAGAGGTTAAGCAATCGGTTGGGATTCATATGTCTGTGGTGGAAAATTTTGAAACGTGTAATAACTACTAAAATATGTGTTTATTCGACACTTCATACTTACATTTTCTTGAAGCCATAATGCTGATAGCATAAGGAACGCTCTCTTGGTGGCTCGAATGCATGTTTTTCTTGCTGACTCCGCCTCCAAGGCTATCAGTTAATCCAATATACCAATGAAGCACATTATCCTTATCAGCTGAACAATGTTATGCCTAGGCTAGTGCCCCCCCCCCCCCCCAGTAATTATGCTTCAACCAGAGGCTTATTACAGTGGAATATTATTGGCCTGATTTTACTGTGTTCTGTATTATTCTTTAGCTGATTCTGTTAAGAAAATCATTGGAGGATTCACAGGAACCATCATCTTTTGTGTATGCTTTGGAATTGCAGCATTTGTGAGTTGTTTCTGGAGAAAGAGGCGAGTAAATTCCAGAAACAGGCGAGTGAATTGCCTGTTTAATTGCAGAAACAGGCGACTAAATTGCAGAGTCATAGTACCTCCTGTATCCCAAACTATGGTTGCATCCCAACAGACAATGGCCCCGGCCCCTTATCTAGCCACTCATCCAGCCCAACAGTGCAGTACCAAACCACAAGAAGCACCTGAAGAAGGAGCCTCTCAGCTTCAAGCAGTTTCACCTCCCTCTTACAACGATGTTTACCCCCCACCCACTCAAGGGGATGGAGCAGCATATCTTACTCAAGCCCAGCAACTTCCTACTCCTCATAATCTAGCTACCACGTACCCTCCTGACCATCCTCCAAACCCAGCTTACCCTGCACAGGAAGATCCTCCTCCTCCTTATTCCAGGATTTCTGACGGCTGCTTCTCCCAGCCCACATCTCAGTGAGGCTCCTCCACAGTAGCAGTCCTCCTGTGAAATATGGTTTACCCATTAGCTACAACTTTTATGATTAAGATATAAATCAGTAATGCTTCAGCCCCATCTTATTGACTCATCATCATTCATCTCCTTATGCGTATAGCTAGCTAATTCTACCATCTTGTACTTACTACTTAATTGATTCTGTATCATCATTTATGTGTTAGTGGTCACGTGCATGAATCATAATCATCATGTGTTTATACATAATAAAACAATAGGGGATCTGGGAGGTGGATGCAGCAGCACTGGATACCCACCAGCTCCCTAACTAGCTGACAGAGTCTATCCTCCTCTTCCTGGCATCTAGACCCAGCTTCCTGAATAATGTCTATAGCTAATATGTATAAGCTAGCTGTTATTACCAACTACTTTCATGGTAGACTATTTTAGACCCATGCATATAATTGAAACATAGGTGCTTCCATGGGAGGAGGGGAGATGCAGCAGCAATTCATACAAAACCACAAAGTATGTAGTTATGTTCTTATTATCCCTGTTGCCAAGTGATGATCTGACCCATGCTGGGAAGCCTGTAAAGAGAGCTAGAGACTATCATAATTGGCATGTCACCAACACAGCCTATATGCCTACAGGGTGTTTTGGAGCCACCAGTCATGAATACTTACAAAAATATTAATCGATAAATTGCTTGCAGATCACTAAAAGGAAAGGGAGAGTCATAGGTTCTAGCAGCTAGATCATAAAATACAGTAAGGTCACTTGAAACTAGCATTGGCTAACACATACAACAAGGAGCGACTGCACTAAAACACTTGAATGCGGTTATTATAACTATCACACACATACACCACTCCACAATTATCCACTGCCACTCCACATGGATACTTGAACTTTCCTGGTCCATCCCCCCTTTCACCAAAGGAAGTCATGAACTGACCCTTGGAGGTGAACACAGACACACTGTCGCTATAGAAATCGGTCACGTACACTATGCCATTGTTATCAATGGAAATGCCTGCGGGGCAATGTAATTCACCTCTGTCACTTTCATACTTCCAAAAAACTCCCACAAACTTCCCCTCGGCTGTGAAGACTTGGATGCGATCATTATCATGGTCGGTCACGTAAACCTTTCCGGTGCTGTCGCAGGCTATGCCACCCAGATCCCTGAACTGACCCTCGCCAAATACACTTGAGAAAGTGAGATCTGAATTCAGTACCTGAATACGATGATTCAAACTGTCCGTCACATACACTTTATCGTTGTAAGCGTTGAATGCAATGCCCATGGGTGTATTGAACTGTAGGTCTCCTTCCCCGAAGCCACCTACTTTACCTTTATAAAGACCATCAGCTGTGAATTTCTTTATGTGATCATTAACTGCCAAGAGAATACAGCTTTCATTATCGACTGCCATCAAGGGTGTTTCATTATATCCTCCGGAATCACGAGTGCCAAAAGAGCGAATCTTTGCACCGCTGGGACTGAAAATGGAGACATGGTCGTTATCTGATTCCATCACCACCACTTCCCCTCTCCGATTGACTGCCACTCCAGTTGGTTTCTTGACCTCTTTGATAGTAAGGATTGGAGTTCCAAACACAGTGGTTCCAAGCTTTTTAATTGCTGTTATATCAAATGGACTCCCTCTGATATGTTTACCTAGAACCTTAACATGTAGCTGGTGTCTCCCTTTGATGGTGGGCTGGTAACAGATTTCGTATTCATTTTTTCTTTTGCTCCTGATTTTCCCTCTCTCGGTGGTCCCTGTCAACCTGGAAACAAGTTCACACTGCAGCAAATTGATTGACTTTGTACAGGGATGACCTTTGAAATCAGTAGTGATCACGATGAAAGTAGATTCCTCCCCAACCACAGCTGTCTCCAAACCTTTGCCTAATGCATGGCATTTTAATGGATCAGGCACACCTTCAGTGCACACCTGCCCATAGTTCTGACACATAGCCATCATTTCGTAAAGTGGGAAGGAAACTTCAATGTCGGCTTCAATGTCAGGCTGCAGCAGGTTCGGTTGGATTGAGGTGAGTTCCTTCACTTGCTTGACAATGTTAGTCCGCATCATTAACATTTCTTCTGGAACGCTCGTCTTCAAGCTCTCCCTGACAAAGTCCAGACAGCTATTCAACTGTGCCTGGATGGTCTCCATCAGGTCCCTCTGGACTGCAAGACCTTTAAACTTTCCTTGAGTAATCTCGTTCACTAGGGTCATCAGTTTTGTTTTCCTGGCATGCAGGATTTCACAGGTTTGCTCGATGGTGTCTTGTATGGAGGTATTGATTGCCGTTTGCTGATTGGATATATCTGTGTTACGTTTATCCAACAGTGCCAATCCTTCCTTGACAGCTTCCAATTTCCTCTCCAGCGGCTCAAGTGATGGAGTTATTTCTCCCTTGTAGATCTCGAATGCCTCGTCCAATGTATGATAATCATGATTTTGATGCTTGCCCCATTTAGTGACACAATCATAACAGATCAGGTCACCACACGTCTCACAGTAAAGCTCTCGTTCTTTTTTTATATGTTCAAAACAGTTAGCAATGACCTTTTTAGGACAAATGGGGTGTGTCACGACACTCTTCGCCCCCTCCTGACTGGCTGCTGTATCTTTAGCCTTCTTGAGCTCTTCCAAAATCTCTAGGAGGTGGTTGATATGAAATGCTGACTTGAGGCCTGCCACTCCATTGGCTGGAATAGGTGTGGCTTGACAACAGGTTGGGCAAGTCAGAGCAAGTTGTCCCTGCTGGTCTCTGACCACAAGTTTTACAAGGCATTTCCTGCAGTAAATATGGAAACACTGGAGAAGCTTAGGGTCAGTATAGGTGTCCAGACAGATGGCACAATTCAGCTGTTCCTCAAGTTTCTTGATGGTATTTTCAGCCATGCTTGCTGGGTTAGCCTCTTTGATAACCTTATTTGGCAATGATCATAATTATTGTGTGGTCACTGATATATAGCCAATCTTATCTTGGGTTCAGAAGCACACCACTTCATAGCATTGATTCACAACCACCAAAGTGGAAAAGTGCATAGGAATAGTCATCTTATTAACTGTTTGTTTGTTTATTGTTTACTTATTTTGTTTATTTTTTGTGTACCTGCAGTGCTATAACTATTTAGCTTACTTTTGACAATAATCTGTTATACATAATACATGAAGCTATAATTATATATATTATAATGATGTAATGGGTAATATATATAATGATGTAATGGGTAATATATATAATGATGTAATGGGTAATATAAAAGCAGCTGCTAACTACACCTAGCTACTTAATTATAATTCATGTATAGCATAGCCATGAAATGTTTCCTACTATAATTATTCAGTGTTGATGATCTGCACGATACCAGGGTCACACTCCAGCACCCTCTCCTTCCCTCCTGGACGTTGATACTTGATGTGGGAGGTCACTGTGACAGGAAGACTCTTCTGGTATGCACGTTGCACCATGCGCCAGACAGCAGCCATGAACTCGGCAGCTGGACGGTCGTTTTCCACATAGAAGACTTGGTCTCCTATTTCAGGCTGAGAGAGGAAGGAAGGGGAGGGGGAATAGGAGAAGGAGAGGAGGGGGTAGGAGGGAGGAGGAGATAGGAGGAGGGGATAGGAGGGAGGAGGGGATAGGAGGGAGAGGAGGAGGGGATAGGAGGGAGGAGGGGATAGGAGGGAGAGGGGAGGAGGGGATAGGAGGGAGGAGGGGATAGGAGGGAGAGGGAAGGAAGGGACAGGAGGAGAGGAGGAGAGGAGGAGAGGAGGGGATAAGAGGGGAGGAGGGGATAAGAGGCGAGGAGGGGATAAGATGGGAGGAGGGGATAGGAGAGGAGGAGGCAAGGAGGCAACAGAAAGACTTTAGTGGCTCAGCAAGAAATTGTGTATACAACACTATAACCCAAGGAATCTTACCGAGCAATGGATGACTAGAGCTTGGTCATTGCCTGGGGAAATGGACATCCCTTTGATATCTCCCAATGGAATGGGTGCTCTCCTGCTGATCTTGAAGCTAGTATCCAGCCGATAGAGGTGGTGGTCGCAGAGGACATAAATCCTTGAGTCAGGCCTGTTCTTACGGTTGAGTTTTGTTACATATGTGGAGTATATACGTTTGGTGTCTCCATTCAGACTTTGGTAGCCACTCATCTGCAGTGAGAGAATGGGAGCCATCATCCAAATAATAGACGAACAAACAAAATCAAAATTAACAGTAGGAAGAGGACAACCTCCTAACAATGGATGCTCTTTTGGGCCCCTTTCCCATGAAAAAAGGACAACCTCTCCATAAAGGACAAAGTGGCTGATCCCAAAGTGTCCTTTACTCGGAGGTTCCACTGATACTGTATAATATAGACATAGAATTGTGTCTAGGTGCACACATGCACACTCACCTCTTCACAAAACTTCTCATTGTCTCCGAGTTCATCACCTATCCATTGCTCGTTGTATAGCCAATGAGTCTTCCGCCCCTCAAGCAATGCGTATGCTATGGCCTTCAGTCGCGTCTCATACTGCAGTCAATAGTAACTATTCAATAGTGTTAGAGTACAGCTGGGTATTTATACCTGAACTTCCTCTGATGGGAGGGTCAAAATTTTCCACCTCGCCCACCAGTTGTTATGGACACCTTGGAGGGTCTTCAAACCAAGCTACAAGAAATTGCAAAAGACCTGAAATGATGAAACTTGTCCAACTTTATAGCTACCATCTAGCTACAGTGGAACCTCCAAATAACGGACACACTTCCATGGGATCCAGCCTTTCATCCTTTGTAGAGAAGTTTAGTTGTCCTCTTTTGGAGGTTATTTTGTATAGAATGTACATATAAAAGTTGTCCTTTGTTGAAAGGTTTGTCCTCTTTTGGAGTGTCTTTATCGGAGGTTCTACTGCAGCTACTAACCATCACTGCTTTGTTGTGGGGTGCAGGCCATTGTAGTGATCTCCCCTTATCCGGCAGTCTTGAACAGTTATGAAAAGTCGCCAGGACCTTATAAAACCACCGTTTCAGGTGGTGTCTCCTGTAATAAGATCCATCACATGACTATCACTTGATGACTACATGAAGCCTGACACTGTCACATGTCATTAATATTATTGCTCTGACTATCACATGACTATCACATGATCCACGCACCTGTACCAGTAGATGATCTTCAGGAGTGCTTTCATTTTTCTTGCAGTCACTTTCCAGTAGTAACCTTTGACCCTACGCTGCACTAGCAAACCCTAGGGAAGAAGAAAAAAGAGAGAAAGCTTCAAGCTACAAAATCATAAGTAACAGTGCATTGTTAGGGGGGGAAAGCATTCAGATGATCGCAGTGAATCATGTATTTCAAGTTGTTGAAGTACTTCATATAATGGTGAATGACTGTGCTAAAACTGAGGCCATTGTATTATAGGAGAACTGACGTCAGAGGTGTTCCTTTACTCACCATGGCAGGAAGGTGGTTGTGTCTGAGTCCCTCCAGGAAGTACATGGTCATGGACGTACAGACAAAGAGACGTGTCTTCCCATACTTGACCATGTTCTGCAAGTGGTAGTACTGGATCAGCTGCTCTGTGGCTTCTCTGTGTGTCATACTGTAAGTGGGCCACAGGCTCGGTACCAGAATCTTGTACCTTCAAGAAGAAAATATTTAGCATTACTTCATTGGACAGATTGATCCCTACGTTCACCCATACCTGAACATGAACCTCTCGTATGTCATCCTGTATGGATACCCGGCCCTCCTGACTCGAATGTTCTCAAGCAGCCCCAGGTAGTGGATCTGATTGGTCATTAGTTCTTTGTCGTACTCGTGTGGTGATTTTTCATAGTTGGGCATCAGGCATCGGACATAGTGAGGCGTCTGTGTGTCAGTGTTATAGTATTAGTGTTAGTGCTAGTGCTAGTGTTTATGTTAGTGTTAATGGTGTTTGTGTATGCATTAACACAATGGACCAAGCAGATTTTTGATTGGGCGTGTTCTTTATCTTACCTGACGTTGGAGGAGATCGACCAGAGCACACACATCATTCTTGAATTGAGTGCCAACTGTGGGAGGATGTTTCGTTATTTCATGGATGGGATTTGCCCCCTAAATATAGGAAAGTAAATATCAGGTGAGATTGAATTCAATGGTTTAAGGGATGAATACATAATAGGCCGACATAGAAACGACACACTGTAGAAATAAAGTGTGCACAAAGGTGTACATTTTGTCCCAATACGTCAGACACCAAAAGTGTCTATAGTACACTTAATTTTTACAGTGTAGCTACATCAATGATTGTGGTAGAGTGGCATCTTATGATGTATGTATAGCTAATCATACCTCTGGAAACATCTCCTGGAGGATAGGCATGGAACTATTGTAGAGAGCTCGCTTCAAGTCTTGGAACTGGAAGTCCTGGAATGGGGAAAATAATACTATCTTGATATCATGATTCCATTATTAATAGCTTTTATACATATTTATTTATACCATACTACACCATGACCATTTATTTAGATAGTGAGCTAAGAGAACCACTGACTGCCAAAAACATATTAATATTAATAACAAAAATAGATAGCAACACAAAATATTTGTGTTGGATAATGTTTAGGTAGCTAAGTAAAATTATATGAACAATGGAGCTGTAATGTGAGCTCATCGATGCAGCTGTAATATGAGCAGTAATACATGACATTCACAAGTTCATGTTTCTAAAAATTATAAACAATGCAGCTGTAGCTAATGTGTGACATTCATAATCATTCAGTATGAAAAAGTGTTGTATCTACCCACTTCATAGATATAAGACAACATTGACTGTTGTTCAGTTGGATCACCCACATCTCGCTCAGGGAATGAGTCATTGAGAACACACGTAGGGCTATGAGGGATCACAGCAGACCAAGGGATCAATTTTCTACAGGATACATTTGCCTGATTCAGCATTTTTCTGAAAGTCATGTTTTGCCAAAGCATTCTGAGGAGAAGAATGGGTAAGTATAGAAGAGGGAGTGTACCCATCACTGAACATAGTATTCGAGAAAAGCGAATGTTTGCTTTTGGTCCTCCACTAGCTAATCTTGTGCCCACAGCTGAAATATAAAAAATAGCAAGCAGCAGTATCATGACGATATCAACTGTGACATATGCCGACAACTTTTCTCTGTAAGGTTTAGTAATACTTACAACAAGAGCAAGTAGAAGCAATATAATTGCAGAAATGATGTAGAAATAGTTTGAAAGAGTGAGTGTATATGTTAGGAAGAGAGCTATTCTCATTATTAGATAAGCAGCTGAAAAATATCGATAGTCGTACTTGCCTTCCACCACTCCATCCTTGTAGCTTCCTTGGAAAGAGTCTATGAATATCCGAAGAACTTGCCAGTTGCCACAGAGTCTCTGAAAGATTCTCAAAGGATAGAGTAAGAGGAGCAATAGGGGGAGAATCAAGAAGAAAAAAGAGACACAAAGAGCCAGGATGCCATAAGGAAGATGTTTTCTTCCAAAGTACTCAAATGTGGCATCGTAATAAAGATATAAACCTACCCTCTCACCTTTGACATTCCATACCGAAGTTGGTACCAGAAGGTCAAAAGATACACTCAGAAACTTCACATGTGAAAGAACCAGAAAACTGGCAAAGACATCTATGATTGATCCCTTAGCATTTACCCTTCTCTGGAGTCGAGTGTGACACTTTTTAAACGGCAGCCATAGGATTGTTAGCAGTAAGCAACCTCGTCCATGTAACTGTATCATCACGTAAGCCAGAACCACCAACACTAGTGGATAAACAGCAATCACATAATCCAATGCCAGAACTTGCAGTGTGTTGATATTCAGACAAATGGGAGGCATTAAGGTCCGAAAGAAATCCAAATTCCATACCCCATACATAGCAAGGAAAACTTTAATCAGATAAATTGAGTGACTATGATAGCATTCTACAGCATATAAGAGAGTTCGCACACTTGGAGGAGAAGCTAAGGTTTGAGCTACAAAAACATATGCCACCATTTTCGGTGAGGTTGCACTTATACGAAATAAAAGAACAAAGATAAAAAGGGCAGTGAGTGGGAGAAAAGCAATTGAAAAGTATGTTATCCAACCATAGATGCCTGATGTCGAACACCGTACACATTTCATGTCATAAGTATAGGCAGAAGGCTGGTATCCCTCTTTACATCCCCCGCACAACCTTCCTGCTCTCCCGATTGCCCCACACATTACGTCATTCAAAGATGAAAGATTCAAGGGCATTTTATAGTAGTTCACATCACTCTTATGGGCACTTCTGCAGTATTTGCAGTTATAAAAGCATGCACCAGCCACAGTTCCAATTTCCTCGTCATGTGTCATGCAGTAACAACCTATGACGGCATTTTCTTGATTATTGTTGCCATCTTGACACTTGATGATACTATCAAGGTCATTTCCGCACTGACATTTAGAAGTGTTAGAGTTGAATATGAACCATGGACCACATGTCTGGTTGGAAGCAGTTGTTGTGATAGTTTTTGCTTGAACTAGACAGATCAGAAGTATCAATGATGCTAGCCAAACTGAAGAGTGTCTACACTTCACCATCTTATGCACCAGTAACTATTGATGTGTGTAGCAGAATTTTCCTTGGAAGTATTGGGGATAGAAGTCTCTATGTGGGCTATATCCATAGCAGAATTTATAGCGGATCATGACTTAGTGGTATAATGTTGATAACTCTAAAAAAGGAGATGTATAGATAAATAACAGTGTCACAGTGCGTGATGCTGTAACGCCATCACACACTGTTATACTCAATTAGGTTAAAAAAGGAGATGTAGAAGTTCTAAGCATGCAGCTGCAGTGTATAGCTAGCCAAAGAATTAGAATTGAGTGAAAGGGCTTCTAGGAAATTAGTGGAGGGGTTTCTGTGGAGATTTCTCCATGTCATGTTGTAGCTGGAAATTGAATTAGGACACTAATTGGATTTTGAGTGGGTTTTTTTTTCAGTGGCTTTGTTGCAGTATCTGCATGCACACACACATGCAGAGGTGTTAGAAGCAAGATTCAATTGGTCAGGCCCAAATTTGAAATGTAATCCCACAGACTACTGAAGCTCTATATTTTGAGCATCTTTCTTTTGTGATAGCTACTTAATAATAAACTTTCCCAAAATATTGGTCACGCCTGCATGGGCTTGACTGGCCTGACCTGTTCCACCGCCTATGACATGCAAACAGTGTGTGGCTTCAGCTTCTCCTTCTGATAGTGGTGGTTTCTAGAACACATTAGTTGTAATAACTGTATTTTGAAACCAGTATAGGAAAACAGTTATTCTACGCCTACACTTACCAAGAATGTCATATGTTGCACCTACAGTCTCTCTATGGCCACCCCCCACACACATGCGCATTAATTGCATGTTTCCACTCCTGCTCACGTGCCACCCTCTAAGTTGCATTGTTCCTGTGGCTATCCTTTAACTGTATTACTTTAAGTCTGAAAAGCTAAGCTTCATATGATATCAGATTATTTAATGAGAGGAAATTTAATATCTCACTGCTACATATCAGAGCTTCAATCTGGCTGTATAGTCATGCAAGCAAATGTTGCACAGCAGAATCAATATAAAGAAAGAACTAGATATGTACCAAGGTTATGGCAAACACATAATTATTGTAAACTAAACAGTAAGTCCTATTGTGTTCAGTGTTGGTAGAAAGAATTGTAGTTGCCTCTATCATTACAAAGCATCGACTGCTGTTCATCTAAGTCATCTGTTGCTCCATGGGTGAATGAATCGCTGAGACTCTGGTCGTGCAAGACCACTAAAGAACAGGGAATTATCTTTCTGCAGGAGAAAAGTGCACGATTCAACATTTTCCTGAACGTTGGGTTGAGCCAAAGCATTCTGAGGAGTAAAAGTGGAATATAGAAAAGGGGAAGTATAGCAGTGAGACAATACACTACAAGTGAGAAGAAAGATTTCTGTGCCTCTGATACTTTTAATGCTGTGTCCACAGTTGAAGCAAACCAAATGGCAAGCAATAGCATCATCACGATATCAACTGTAACATATGCTGAAAGCTTTTGTTTGTAAGGCTTGACGATACTCATGATAAGAGCTGATATGAGCAGTAGAATGACAGAAATACTGTAGAAATGGCCTGAAAGAGTGAATGCATATGTCAAGAAGAGAGCAATTCGCATTATTAGATAAGCAGCAGAGAAATATCGATAGTCGTACTTGCCTTCCACCACTCCATCCTTAAAAATTCCTTGAAAGGAGTCTATGAATATCCGAAGAACTTGCCAGTTGCCGAAGAGTCTCTGGAAGATCTTTAAAGGATAGAGTAAGAGGAGCAAAAGGGGGAGAATCAAGAAGAAAAAAGAGACACAAAGAGCCAGGATGCCATAAGGAAGATGTTTTCTTCCAAAGTACTCAAATGTGGCATCGTAATAAAGATACAAGCCTAACCTCTCACCTGTGACATTTCGTACCGATGTTGGCACCAGAAGGTCAAAAGATACACTCAGAAATTTCACATGTGAAAGAACGAGAAAACTGGCAAAGACATCTATGATTGATGCCTTAGCATTCATTCTTCTCTGGAGTCGAGTGTGACACTTTTTAAATGGCATCCATAGGATTGTTAGCAGCAAGCATCCTCGTCCATGTAACTGTATCATCACGTAAGCCAGAACCACTAACGCAAGTGGATAAACAGCAATCACATAATCCAATGCCAGAACTTGCAGTGTGTTGATATCCAGACAAATGGGAGGCATGAAAGTACGAAAGAAATCCAAATTCCATACCCCGTACATAGCAAGGACAATTTGAGCCAAAGAAGACATATAGTGTGGATAATTTTCTGCAGTTGATAGAATGATGCGCACATTTGCAGGAGTAGCTACAGTCTGTGCTAGAAAAACGTAAGCTGCCATTTTCGGAGAAGTGGCACTTATGCGAAATAGAAGAACAAGAATGAAGAAAGCAGTGAGAGGGAGGAAAGCAACACAAAAGTAAATTATCCAACCACGAACTCCTGATATCGAGCATCGCGTACACTTCATATCATAAGAATAGGCAGAGATCTGGTATCCCTCTTTACATTCTCCACACAACCTTCCTGTCCTTTTAAATGTCCCACACATCACATCATTCAATAATGTAAGATTCAATGGCAACTTTCGATAAAGCACAGCCTCTTTGACGTTCTGAGTCTGACAATTATAAAAGCACGCACCAGCCACAGTTCCAATTTCCTCATCATGTGTCATGCAGTAGCAACCAATGACAGCATTTTCTTGGACACAGTCACCATCTTGACACTTGATGATTCCATTTAGGCTGTTTCCACACTGACATTCAGAAGTGGTATGGTTGAAGAAGAACCATGGACCACATGTTTGGTTGGGAGCAGCTGTCCTTAGGTGTAAGTTATCTTCAGCTTGAACAATACCAAAGAATATAAGACCAAGGAAAATAGCCATGCCACTGATGTTCCCTCTCTTAGCAGATACATCAACTATATCAGCTAGCACCTTTATACAGGAAATCTTGCTCAGTCGCTATCATGAAAAGGTGTATGCAACCATAATACGAAACACTTGTTTTCAGATTACGCAGTTTACAACTTTCTTTACGTATACATTGAAATGGTGAAGAATCTGTAATAATTATGGCTGGAAATAAATTCTGAATTGGGAAATTTTGATGTTTTCCTATACTTTACACTTTGCTATAACAACTTTGTATGTTTATGATGACAGCTTTGGGAAAACGATAAACATCACACGGCATGGCAAATTAATTTTACATTCCATACAGGACAGCTGCTCAAAATACAGTTAACCTGACCTTATACCTATGAACGTTAGTGGATTTTTGAGTCAATACCCCATTTTGTATGTTTCATGTATCATCCATAATGCAAGTAGTATTGAAGTGGTGAAGAATGAAAAGCATTTACCTGCTACTGACACAAAATAAGAACAGCCAATCAGGCGAGAGCTTGCTCCACAATACAGAATGTTCTCATAAACACATTAAGGTTATAGCAACACATTAAAGTAAGTACATGTGCGTAAGATTATAGCAACACATTAAATTAAGTACATTTGCATATTCTGAAATGTAAGAATAACTGAATTTGAGGGCATGCATTCTGAAAATAAGTAAAAACTCTAAAAGCTTCTTAGCTATGACAACATAATAGCACTATTTCTACATGCATACTGAAAGTAAAATATCATGTATAAAGGTGCTTCAGTCTACCATAAGTCATATAATATCTCCAGCTAAGACAGAGAGGGGAAGTGATGAATGTTTTTGGCATGGTTATCTACAGTAGTCTTATGGCGATGTCTTTCATCAGTCTCATTCGAGCTGAAGATAACTTACACCTAAGGACAGCTGCTCCCAACCAAACATGTGGTCCATGGTTCTTCTTCAACCATACCACTTCTGAATGTCAGTGTGGAAAAAGTCTAAATGGAACCATCAAGTGTCAAGATGGTGACTGTGTCCAAGAAAATGCTGTCATTGGTTGCTACTGCATGACACATGACGAGGAAATTGGAACTGTGGCTGGTGCGTGCTTTTATAACTGTCAGATGCATAACATCGAAAAGGCTTATACGTATGCTGTGCTTTATCGAAAGTTGCCATTGAATCTTACATTGTTGAATGATGTGATGTGTGGGGCATTTAAAAGGACAGGAAGGTTGTGTGGAGAATGTAAAGAGGGATACCAGATCTCTGCCTATTCTTATGATTTGAAGTGCACGCGATGCTCAATATCAGGAGTTCGTGGTAGGATAATGTACTTTTGTGTTGCTTTCCTCCCTCTCACTGCTTTCTTCATTCTTGTTCTCCTATTTCGCATAAATGCCACTTCTCCGAAAATGGCAGCGTATGTTGCTGTAGCACAGAGTGTGGCTTCTCCTCAGATCGTACGCATAATACTATCAGGTCCACATAATACTATCAGGTCTTTGGCTCGAATTGTCCTTGCTATGTACGGGGTATGGAATTTGGATTTCTTTCGTACCTTAATGCCTGCTATTTGTCTGAATATCAACACATTACAAGCTCTGGCATTGGATTATGTGATTGCTGTTTATCCACTAGTGTTGGTGGTTCTGGCTTACGTGATGATACAGTTACATGGACGAGGATGCTTACTGCTAACAATCCTATGGATGCCGTTTAAAAAGTGTCACACTCGACTCCAGAGAAGGGTAGACGCTAAGGCATCAATCATAGATGTCTTTGCCAGTTTTCTCGTTCTTTCACATGCGAAATTTCTGAGTGTATCTTTTGACCTTCTGGTACCAACTTCGGTATGGAATGTCACAGGTGAGAGGGTAGGTTTGTATCTTTATTACGATGCCACATTTGAGTACTTTGGAAGAAAACATCTTCCTTATGGCATCCTGGCTCTTTGTGTCTCTTTTTTCTTCTTGATTCTCCCCCTTTTGCTCCTCTTACTCTATCCTTTGAGGATCTTTCAGAGACTCTTTGGCAACTGGCAAGCTCTTCGGATATTTATAGACTCTTTCCAAGGAAGTTTCAAGGATGGAGTGGTAGAAGGCAAGTACGACTGTCGATATTTCTCAGCAACTTTTCTAATAATGAGAATTGCTTTATATCTGATTTTTGCACTCAATCTCTCAGGCTACTTTTATATCTTAGCTGCAATTTTACTGCTCCTACTAGCTCTCGTTATTAGTGTCGTCAAACCTTACAAACTCAAGTTTTCAGCATATGTTACAGTTGATGTCACAATGATACTACTGCTTGCAACTATTTTTGTTTCAGCCATGGGAGCAGTATTTGTCTCATTACAAGTACAATATTATTCCTTTTTAGTCGCCATGTATGGTCTCACTACTTTACTTCCTCTCTTCTATATTCCACTTTTACTCCTCAGAATGCTTTGGCTGAATTCAACGTTCAGGAGAATGTTAAGTTGTGCACTTTTCTCCTGCAGAAAGATGATTCCCTGTTCTTCGCATGACCATCAATCACGAGCTACAGATGATTTGAATGAGCAGCAGTTGGTGCTTTCTTTTGATAGAGGCAACTACAATTCTTTCCCACAGCACTGAATACTATTTAAGTGATTGTTACTTTAACATTCTTTCCTCATAATTATTATTGTTAACTTGTTATGTAGGATTTAAGAAGTCAGTTGTTTCATGACTAATCAAGAGAGTGTTGTCTTTTATGCATTGTGTGTACTAGTAGGGAAATGCAAGCATTGTGGGGCGAGCGTGTTTACCCAATATCGCCATAACAATGTTAGAACGAACGTACATACGATATATTATGTTTGCATATGAGGGTGAAAGGTCATCATCATTGGCTGATTATGTGCATTAGCTGTGTAATTATTAAGACGCATGAAAAGAAAACTATTGTGACCTCATAGTTAGCTAGTCTGCTGACCTTATTTTTGTCCATGAATCCTTCAATGGAATACTTGACCGTCCCTGCGTAGTGCTTGATCTCAAACTCTCGGTGGAATTTCAAGTCCTGTCTCCCCTTGGGCTGGCTGGCATAAAACTGGTTGTCAGCTAGAGTCCTGTCCATGTGCACCATCATACGCTATAATATTGTATATATGTATTGTATGACTGTAGCTGCATATGCAATATACTAATGAGGTTGGGATAAAATGGGTGGGTGGAGCATGGGGTGGGGCAATGATGGTGGGTGTGGCTAAACATGATGGGTGTAATTTCAGGATGGAGTAGTGGGTGGCTACATGGCATTGTGTTACAGCGGAACGCCTCTATTATGGATACACTTGGGGCCTAGCCTTTTGTCCTTTGCAGAGGTTGTCCTAGGTCATTCGGAAGTTATTTTGTATTACAAAGGTACATCTTTTGTTGAAAGGTTTATCCTCTTTTGCATGTCCTTTTCACCATATATCAATTTTACCTCTTCGACATCCTCTCCTGGTCTCTTGCACTCTTCCTCCATAATGGTGAACATCCCCTTCACATATATAAAGATGTCCAGAGTCTATAACATCAGATTTTGTGTAAGAGCTAACTCACATCTTTTGCGGCCTCCATCATTCTGCAAATGGGGTTGTTATCAAAGTACTTGATTTGGACCCATTCCATCCCCTCACTCTGGTAGACCTCCTGCTCTCTCTTCAGGACCAACTCCACCACAAGCTGCTGTAGCTTCTCATTGCAATAGTTGATGCAAAACTGCTCCAAACTGTTACACACCGGTTTGATATAATTATTCCCCCAAGTTTAACACCCTTCATATATCAGTAACCCCTTATTGACCCCTTTAATCGGTAACCCCCTATGGTCTGAAAATCGTGAGACCACCCCTTTTATTGGTAACCCCCTATGGTCTGATAATTGTGAGACCACCCCTTTTATCGGTGTCTAATAATTGTGAGACCACCCCTTTAATCAATAACCCCCTGATTGTGAGACCACCCCTTTAATCAATAACCCCCTAATTGTGAGACCACCCCTTTTACCTAATTGTGAGACCACCCCTTTAATCAATAACCCCCTAATTGTGAGATCACCCCTTTAATCAATAACCCCCTAATTGTGAGACCACCCCTTTAATCAATAATCCCCTAATTGTGAGACCACCCCTTTTATCAATAACCCCCTAATTGTGAGACCACCCCTTTAATGATTAATAATGTAAAGAGGCATAATATTACTCATGGGGCCGGGAGGGGTCAAGCTGTACCTGTTCAGCTCAAAGACTTCAAAGCCATAAATGTCCACCACACTGATGACAGCTGTAGCAGCACCCTCTTGAAGATTGACTGCCGTCTCCCTGTTGATCCTGCTCACAAGCAAACTGAAGATACGTTCATATAGAGCCTGCATAAACACACATACCCTGGTAACATGTTGGAATAGCGGCAAATTAGCAATTAGCTACTGTCTTTTCATCTTAAAATGACACAGTGGAATCTTTCACTGTGAATACTTCTCCTGATTAGAGTAATTATAGGGGCAGGGTTGAATCCCCCTGATTGAGACCTAGAAGGATCTTAATTATAGGGGCAGGGTTGAATCCCCCCTAGAATGGTGAATCAATGAATCAATCTGTTTTGTGATTGTATCCCCTGAGGAAGGCCTGAGCACCAGGCCAAAATGTCGGATATGAAAAAGCTAGCATCTAGAGAAATTTTACATAGAAGGGTGAATCAATGAATAACATATCTATCGCTATAGGATACAGAAAGTATCCCGACTATAGAGAAGCCAGAGTCCACAGGTGCACTCTGGTGATGAATACATGACTACTATACAGTTTCTTACCTTTGCTAGTGCATCACGGCTATACTTTGCCCGTATTGTAGAGAGCTTTGTCTCTACTTGCTCCTTCTGAGATGCCAGGATCCTCCTTGTCAGGATCTTCGCCACTTCTTCCTTCTCCATCCCCAGGAGGCGTGCCACCTGTGAGGCCTCTTCATCTGTCATCACTATGCTCCCGTCACCTTCCTCATCTGGCTGGAACTGGATGTTTCCTAAGTGCAGGATGGCTGCTAGGATGCGGTGAATACTGCCGATGTCGTCATCACTGAAATTCAATGCCTGTAATTAGAGATACACAGAATTAAATTTTCCAGAGCACATCCAACACCAATGATCAAATGTGGTAGTAGTGAAATTGGTCTAAAATTTACCAAGGTAATATAAATTTAAAATGCTAAATTACTTATAGATTTGGTGAAAGGGAAATACTTCATGTAAAATATTAAAAGAAGTTCTACTAGAGACCACATTATAAAAGTATTATTATATGCCTTTATAGCTTTGACGATGGCTCCATATTTCTCAATATCTCCACTCTGTATCTTGGGTACTTCACCTCCACTGGGGCACAGGTAGGAGTACTTCTCTGGATCCCTCACAAGGTGGAGCTCCTGCAAGGTCTCATCGTCAGCTCCGCCCAATAGCTACATGTTAATGATTCAAGTCACAACTTAATGCATCTCCTGAATCACTTACTTGGAAGAAGGAATGGAAATTCCTCTCATTTGGCTGTTGGCTCACCACTCTCGCCTTCTCCAACAAGTACGTCATGATTTTCCCCCCTTGCGGCTGGAAACTGAGGTCAAAGGTCACATCCATGTATTTACCCTGTAAATGAAAAGTTTCATGGATAATTAGCCATGCCATTCAGCAAAACTAGCGTCTAATTACAAATCGTGATGAGTTGTCATTCCTGATAGTCTGGGCATTTCCATAGGCCTCTAGGATGGGGTTCGACTGTAGAAGGAGGTTCTTGACCCTCTCTATCTCTTGCATGTGAGCGTTGATGCTTGCTATGTAGCGCATAATCACCTTCGAATTTTCCGTCTTACCCGAACCACTTTCACCTAAATAGAGCAGTGGTTGAATTTCTATAGCAAACCTCTGAACTAATTAAGGACAATCTTTGTCTTTGAGAGAGAAAAATCTCTGTACAAAAGACAAAATGACTAGTTCTTTAAGATATACCCTTCCCTACCATATTTTGAGGCTCACCGCTGATGACAATGCAGGAGTCTTTGCACAGACGTTTCATGTCGTGATATGCTGACTCGGCAACAGCATAGATGTGAGGGGGCCTCTCGTAAGGTTCCTTTCCCATGTACTCCTTCACGTACGTGTCGTTGTAAATGTCCAAGGTTTTGTAAGGGTTAACAGAAACAACAACCTCTCCAATGTAGGTGAACATCTGATGAGTGTAAGAAGAAGAGGGGCCTCAAAAAGGATATTTCCGAACGAATGACATTATAGAAAAATTACACTCATTAAAAATTACAACATAAAATAACCATAAAGTATAGCTTAGTAGAGGAGAGGCCTCAAGGGGCCTTATCATATTCATTACTGAAAATTACTAGGAAGTTTACTACACACTGGCTATTCCTGCTGACCTTTCCCTTCTCAAATCTCAGTTTGAGGTTCTCGTTGACCTTTTCCTCTGACACTTCATCCAAGAGGATCAAGTCGACATAGCCAAACTCCTTCCCTTCCAAGAGAGCCATCTTGCTGTAACTGCAAGGAGATGGGTGAGGCCAGTTGGATCAGTTTGTACTTCATCTTATAATAAGCTATAGTTATTTTATCATTTAGCTAGGTCTCTGGTTGCAAGGAAGGGGTGGGGCTGCCAAATTTGCAAATGATAGCTCTCTTTGAGTATTTCATAGATAGCCTTAGGAACTAGCTAGCTAGCTAGTTGGCTAGATACCTTTGAACTGAGTTTTACCGATCAATTGACTCTATACTGTGGAACCACCTGTATGTTGTTTTCACCAACAGACTATATCCACCCACTCATACATCTTGCTCCGATCGTACCGCGCCCCTTTTAGCATTATGGGGCGGTTTCTAGTGCGCACGCGCATTATGATAAAATTTACAATGAAGAGGATTTGGAAGGACATGTCATACAGGGGTTAGTTCTATTCTTCAAGAGATCCTGCACTTCTTCTAGAGTCTTTCCCTTTGTTTCCACAACAAAGAAGATAATCACTATAAATCCGATAAAGTTAATAACCGAGTACGTCCACCATGTGAAGTAAGGTTCAACCAAATCAGAGTAACTGTGGTAGGTCCCTGTTATTATAGCAGCCGAAATCCAATTAGCAGCCACTGCAATGCCTCCAGCCATACCACGCACTTGTAGAGGGAGGTATTCTGAGAGAAGAACACCTGGAACTGGACCAATTCCTATGGATGATGTGAATATAAAGACAAAGATGCTGACTATAGCCAGAGGGTAAAGATGAGGGTTACATCCCACGCTGGCTTCAGTTGTTGTAGTCATGTGACTCATGTTTACAGCAGTCGAGTTCAGCATGGATATATCACTGCATGCGGAAGGTCTGGTGACATAAAGATGGACACCCAACATTATACAACCAATGAACATTCCAGCAGAGCTCAAGGCAAGCAAGATCTTTCTTCCAAGGATTTCAACCAAGACTGACGCCAAGATGGTGGCTACTACAAGAGTGACACCCACTGAATAAGTGGCAGTGATACTGGGATTGGATACACCAGCTAGTGCAAAGATCGGACCTGCATATGCTATAGGGGCACTGGCTCCACCCAATTCTTGCAAGCTGTAGAGGAAAACAACTATCAAAAAGGGGATGAGGCTGGTTTTCTCACATAGCATCATTTTCAGCACTTGTCTAAATTTTGGCTTTTTGGATGAGATCGAAGACTTTATATCGTGCATTTCTTTCTTGATTCGTGGATACTTGGGTCCTCTGAGGCACCTCATTACTGCAGTGGCCCGTCGCTGGTCATGGTACTTCAGCAACAACCACCTCGGTGTCTCAGGAATCCACATCACCATGAAGATGAATAGGGTCACTATTCCAATCTGAATGAGAGCAAGGTCGTAATATCGTAGTCCAGGAATCGCTCCGAAGCCAAACATCAAAAGGGCTCCTATAGTGAACGAGAGCTCGGAAAACGTTGCTAGTGTGCCTCGCAGACGAGCGGGGGAAATTTCACCAATATAGACCTGTTCATAAGAATAATAATTTATCAATGATTATACTGAATAGTTGGCTCTACTCCTTACAGGGACAACCACATAGGCCCATCCCATTCCCACGCCAGTGATGAACCTCCCCAACATCAACAGCACTTTGAAGACAACACCATTATGAACCAGGTAAGAGGCAAGGATGATCATGTACCCAAGGAGGTAGGGAACAGCATTGGTAATGATAGATAACTTTCTCCCCCATTTATCAGCCATTATTCCACCAATGGCACTCCCAAAAGTGGCGCCAACTGAAGATAGTGCCTGTAAAAAATGTATTAAAAGTTCAAATAATTGTAAGAAACACAACTTCCACCTAGCCAGTCTCAGGTTTAATTAAATATAATAATGCTTTTATGACCACTCTTTTGTCATGTGTACTAAGTAATCATTTATAAATGTTTGTTCCAGATGTTGTGGGAAGTTGTAAACTATCAAAGGGAATGAATACTTAGACTGCAAGGTAGCACTTATCTACCTCAATTACCACTGAAGATCTTTAACTTATGGGGACTAGCTTCCATCTACCCAGCTCCTTGGGGGGCAATTATGGGCCGTGGCCTGGTATATCAAGTGTTGTGGTTGCAGCCACAAGTCAGCTGCAAAACCACAATTGCTTTGAAGTGAACAAGAGAGATGTCCATTCTCAAAGTGTACATCAGAGCAACAGTACCAAAATCTGCTTACATATCAATTTTGATTGGGTCAATGTGTATAATCAGACACCAAATTTTGTGTCCAGTGCAATAGTGCACAAAAATTGAAATTTGAACGATAATTTAAACCTGAAATAAATGAGGCCACTCTCCCAAGTCCTTATTGAGGACAGTGACTATGTTACTGTTCATCTCACTCCAAATAGATCCAAGAGAAGCGTGCTGTCGAGTCGAAAGTCGGGATCAGGTGATTGTCTCAATTCCAGCACCACTGGAGAAGAGTAGGCAATGGTCGTGCCTATCAGTAAACTCATGATGCAGGTTGTGAATACTGAATATAGAGTGGTCCAGAGTCTTATTCGTGAAGCTGGTGGCTTTTTATCACTTGCTGTAGACACAACATCCACTATTTCTGTAGATTCATCTTTAATTTGTTTGGTCTCCGTGGCAGCTGGCTCAATTTTGATGTCCATGCCTAGCTCACCGATACTATCAGTTTCCACGTCCATAGCAGCTGCTACTACTGAGATTTCAGCCTCCACCACTACGATTTGGACCTTGCTTGCTTTAGTACCAACCATCTCCAAAGCTTTCCCTCCCAAGCCATCTTCTATAGAAGGGTCATCACTATCCTCACTCATTGCCGTTTCTGCCTGGCTAGCTATCCAGCTAGCGGATTAGTTACACAGTTCTGTACGCACCAATCAAGTCCACTCCACTCACCATCCTCACACTAGCATTATTCAAGGTGTAAATCCTTGAATACTTTAATAGTGAGACAGGATGTTTATCCGGCCGGCCGGGTTGCAACTAAGTGGGGGAGTGGTTAAGGAGTAAGTATCTACGCATGCGCAGTGAGCTCTAAAACCCCGCCCACCTCACCTTTCTGTGGTGCGCATGTGCAAATAACCTTCCTTCAAAGTTCTGTAGGGCCTAGGGGCTATGGAGGCTGAACTACATGTATTGGGTGTGAATACAGACACTGAAGACGGCAAGGCAGAGGCAGCTGTCGTGAAGGGCAAAATAGACGAAGAAATAGACACCAAATTCACAGGTGATGTGTGTGTTTTGAAGTGTTCAGGACCAAGAATGAGGCTTTGGACCACCCTATACTCTGTGTTGACAGCATGCATCTTGAGTCTGTTGTTAGGGACAACCATTGCATATGCCTCTCCTGCACTGCTGGAATTGAGGGAGCTACCTGATCCCGACTTTCGATTCAACAGCACACTTCTTTTAGACTTATTTGGAGTGAGGACTTAGTTGAGCGAGATTTATGCTTGAGTAAGGGAACTGCTTGAAATTACTGAGACTTCTGAATTCAAAGTTGGGAGGGCATGCAGTGGAACTTCCGAATAATGGACACACTTGGGACCCAGCTGATTTTCCTTTGTAGAGAGGTTGTTCTCCTTTGGAGATATAAAGTGTATACACGAAGAATTGTCCTTTGTTGAGAGGTTTGTCCTCTTTCAGAGTGTCCTTTATTGGAAGTTCCATTTATATACTTTATTTATGACTTATAAAACTTGTGTGTTTGCATAATCAATGGTTGATTCCATATGGTAGGCAGATGTATTCACTCGTTTCCCTTACCTTTTTATGATCCATGGATCTATTGCACTTTAGGCATTGACGTCAGTTGGTGCCACTCTGGGGAGTCCCATGGGAGGAATAGTGGCTGATAAATGGGGGAGAAAGTTCTCTGTTGTTTCCAATGCTGTCCCCTACCTCCTTGGGTACATGATCATCCTGGTCTCCTGCCTGGTTCATAATGGAGTCATCTTCAAGGTGCTGTTGATGTTGGGGAGGTTCATCACTGGCGTGGGAATGGGATGGGCTACTTTGGGTGTACATGTAAGTAAAGAAGTCTAAACCACATACTATAATAGATAAGCCACACAGAATCTAAGGACTGTTTCCTTTGGACCTAAATTATTAATTTCTCACTATCTGTAATTTTACAATCAACTAGCCTTGTACCCAGTCCCGTTTTTTGTACCTATAGCAAAGGCACAGGGCCTGGGTACGAGGCTAAGGTCACTAGTAGACTAATGTTGAATTTCCACCTTAGACTCTCACAGGTTTTAAGTCATGGTTAATATATTTATCATTTCAGGTCTACATAGGAGAACTATCGCCTGCTCACTTGCGAGGCATGTTGGGGACTTTCTCTGAGGTGTCCTACACGTTTGGAATCCTCCTGATGCTGGGCATTGGAGCGATACCTGGACTACGATATTACGACCTTGCTCTCATCCAGATTGGAATAGTGACCCTATTCATCTTCATGGTGATGTGGATTCCTGAGACACCAAGGTGGTTGTTGCTGAAGTACCATGACCAACAACGGGCCACTGCAGTGATGAGGTGCCTCAGAGGACCCAAGTACCCACGAATCAAGAAAGAAATACACGATATAAAGTCTTCAATCTCATCCAAAAAGCCAAAATTTAGACAAGTGCTGAAAATGATGCTATGTGAGAAAACCAGCCTCATCCCCTTTTTGATAGTCATTTTCCTCTACAGCTTGCAAGAATTGGGTGGAGCCAGTGCCCCTGTGGCATATGCAGGTCCAATCTTTGCACTAGCTGGTGTATCCAATCCCAGTATCACTGCCACTTATTCAGTGGGTGTCACTCTTGTAGTAGCCACTATCTTGGCGTCAGTCTTGGTTGAAGTCCTTGGAAGAAAGATCTTGCTTGCCTTGAGCTCTGCTGGAATGTTCGTTGGTTGTATGATGTTGGGTGTCCATCTTTACGTCACCAGACCTTCTGCATGCAGTGATATATCCATGCTGAACTCGACTGCTGTAAACATGAGTCACATGACTACAACAACTGAAGCCAGCGTGGGATGTAACCCTCATCTTTACCCTCTGGCTATAGTCAGCATCTTCATCTACTTATTCTCAGTGTCCACAGGACTTGGTCCAGTTCCAGGGATCTTACTTGCTGAATACCTCCCCCTACAAGTGCGTGGTATGGCTGGAGGCATTGCAGTGGCTGCTAATTGGATTTCGGCTGCTGTAATAACAGGGACCTACCACAGTTACTCTGATTTGGTTGAACCTTACTTCACATGGTGGACGTACTCGGTTATTAACTTTATCGGATTTATAGTGATTATCTTCTTTGTTGTGGAGACAAAGGGAAAGACTCTAGAAGAAGTACAGGATCTCTTGAAGAATAGAACTAACCCCTGTATAACATGTCCTTCCAAATCCTCTCATCAAGAATAATTATAATTACCATTCGCACATGCGCGTAAATCAACCTAGCCCCACCCACGTAGCACACAGAAAGTACAAAGGTCAAAACAAGCACCGCTGACATGGTGAGTCAATGTGCACTCTTAGTATCTAATGATCTTAACTCATATAGGGGCAGCAAAATAGTGCAGATGAACAGAGAAAGGTAAAATGCCATATATAGCTCAGCTAAAATCTTGTACTTATCATAATGAACAGTTCTGGAAGCAATTGTTTCCAGTGATGACTTCAAATAGTCTTTCTATCTATGTTTGCAGGCCAATCGAATTCCTTACACAAACTACTCCCATCTGAGGGATAGGTAAGTAAAGCTATACTATAAATGGCTGATCCTTAAGATTCTTTGTGTAGTGATAGGTATGAGAAAGAAGACTCTCTTTCTCCAATGAAGGTAAGATGAAAGTGTTCATTGCAGAGTAACTAATCTCTCTCTCTCTCTCTCTCTCTCTCTCTCTCTCTCTCTCTCTCTCTCTCTCTCTCCTTTAGCAAGGGATCACAGTGGTGAACCCACAGCCTGATTCAAAATGGAGGCCAAGCAAACCACCTGAACTTCAAAAACTGGAGAAAATCCACAGGGTAAGAACATTACAGGATTGTTTGAAAGCATCACAAGATATAGACATTTGAATAGTTCACTCTTCAACTACAAAGTGTTACTCTTTTATGGCTCATGTGGATTCAGCACTGTTTTGTTTTAGTTTTGGCCGATTTTGAAGTCTTCTTTGGAGTCTATGCCTCCCACAGAACGGATAACCAGTAAGTTAAAAGGAGGCAGATAATAAGGAATTGGGGTGGGGCTAGAAGGAAGAGGTGGGTGTGGTCAGAAGGGAGGGGGATTCCTTACTTAAACTTCTTATCTTTTCCCTTCAGATGGTCTGGACTACAAACATGCCCTTCAAATGTGCCAGCGTTACCAGGAGCACTTGGGGGAGTCAGCCAAAATAGTAGCAACTGAGCAGGTGAGTGTATGTGCTGTGTTATGACTGCACTGGAAATTCATTTGGTCAAGATTTGAGAAGTGGCCTTCCACTTAAATTTCAGGAGTGATAACATTTTATGTTGTTTGTCCTGATTTGAGAGTGTCCTGCTTTAAGAAGTGTCCTGATTTGAGTGTCCTGATTTAAGATTTAAGAAGTGTCCTGATTTAAGTGTTGAGAAGTGCATGGATTCAGCATTGTGGTGTCATATTATGGTTCTTCTTCTTTTTTTTTCTTTTTTTACTCACTCAGCGAGCACTGGCGAGTCGTTTGCGCGACATTGAGATGTTTTCAGCTGGAGTGGCACAGGAGCTCATCAGAAGAGAAGAAAGGTTGCAGCGAGTGTCCCTGTATCTCCAAAAAGGTGAATGTTGAGGAGTTGATTGCGAAATTTGTTGAAAGAAAAACAAAAATTTCATTTCCCACACCACGGTAGCTAGAAGGGTGACCTCCAGAAAGGTGACCTTTAGTATCATTAGTAAACCCTTTACCTAATAAACCCATTACTAGCTGGAATCTCTTGATAACGGACAAGTTGGGACCAAGCATTTTGTCCATTGTAAAGAGATGTCCTTTATACAGAGGTCAAAAAATCCATTATTACTATAATGACTGGTCCTCAACAAGTGTCCTTTATTTAGAATATCAGAGTGTGCTTTATTTAGAGGTTTCACCATAAATATGCTTATCCCTTCCTACTGATGTAGTGTCTGAAGTGGAGAAGACTCTGGAGTCTATACAGGAGTCACTGGCTCACTGCATACCTCTGGCACAGAGCTTCAACAACCTTCTTCCTGAGGAACACAAGCTGGAAACATTTCTCCTCAAACCACGAACACCATCTCCAGAACCAGAAGGAGAACCAGCATTGCTTGAACCAGAAGGAGAACCAGCGTTGCTTGAACCAGAACCAGTTCTGAACTCAGAAGAAGAACCAGCAAATTTCAAACTGGAACCAGTGCCATACTTGGAAGGAGAACCAACCAATCTCAAACTAGAACCAGTACAAGACTTAGGAGTAGCAGAAATAGAGGTCCTAGCAGATTCAAATGAAGCAATGAAGTTAGAACTGGAACCTGCATTAAATCCAGAACTGACAACTATCAGATCAGAACCACCAGAATCAGTATCAGACTTGGGAGAATCAGAAAAATTAGAACTGGAATTGAACTCGAAAGAGTTAGTAAATGATATGCGGAAAATTGAAGTAGATGGTAAGGAATTGATGGAAGGAGAGAAGAGAACTGATTGTGAGAAGAATGAGAGTCCAATTGGTGTGGAGGGAGAGGCTTGTAAGGAATTGATGGAAGGAGGGAAGAGAACTGGTGTGGAGGGAGAGGATGGTAAGGAATTGATGGAAGGAGGGAAGAGAAGTAGTCATGAGGAGAGCGAGAGTGCAGTTGGTGTGGAAGGAAAGAGTGAGGGTGAAAGGAATGAAGATGTGGAGGGTGAGGATGGAGGGAAGGAGGGCAATGATGATGGTGAAGAAGAGAAGAGTAACATGTCTGGTGGGAGTGATCTAAGTAGTGAAGGAGGATTCGTGTCGTGTGAAGAAGAGGAAGTTGTAAATAACATTAACGAAAAAGACGAAGGACAGAAAGGAATACAAGATGGTGAAGTGACGACATCTTCCACCAATCAAAGACAAGACTAATACTACATGTACTAGGATATCAGTTTTTCATTTTTTGCACTTATTGTGTCATTTTCATTTTTTGCACTCATTAATTATTATAACTTCAATTCGATTTAATGGTGCTAGTGTTGTCATAGAGAGGTGATTTGTGTAGATAGGTGGTCGAGCTCTAGCTGTTAACGTTTTCACTAACAACACCTGATACTCATGATCACAGCCACTACGTATTTCCATAGTTACTCAATTGACTAAAAAGGTGGACATAGCCAGTGGAACCACCAAAATTAATAACGATATAGAAACGGTTTTGTCCTTTAAGAAGTTGTAGGAAGTTAAAGACTTTTGTTGAGTCAGCGTGAGATATGGGGAGATATTTCACGAGCCGAAGAGGTTTGTCCTCTTTTTGGAGTCAGAGGCTCCACTGTACATGTACTTCAGAATACAGCAAATAAAATGATATTTGGGATCAAGGACTGTGATATCTCCACCTCGCTATATATCACCTGCACACAAGACACACTTCTAGGTTCTTGCTGCATTCACACAAGATTCTTTATAATGTTGCCAAAAAAAATAATTTTTTTTTAAAACTCAATGAAACACCACAAAAAATGAATGAACAGGAGGGTCACTATTATAAAAGTCACATGATAAGAGCATAAGGGCCACTAAGAGCATATGGGGCCACTATCTAACAATGGTGAACCTGCACACAAATGCTAAATAATTGTTAAAAACAATAATGTACTCACAGAGCCATGTATTTCACCGACAAGTGCAAGGTATCTCTCACAACATACCTGATTGCACCCTCACCACTCCCACCCCCTTTCAACATTGCCACATCAACATCTGTCATCACAGGAATCGGTAAAGGATCGCCTTTGGACTTGTACTGCCACGATATCTGCTTCCCCCGTTTGATGTGATCCGAATCTCCATTCTGGTTCTGAATCTGTATCGTCACACGAGCCTTTACAGGCCAATCCAATTCTTGATCAAATTCTCCATCCATTAAACAGACATGAGCAGCAAAATCAAGACTTCCTGGTTTTTCTCGATTGCGGGAGACTACAGTACGCAGACAGAGCTTGTACCCACAGGGATGCGAGTAGAATGGCTCACTCAATTGGATGTTTTCAGCATCCAGTTTGAAGTCCCTAATAGTGAGTGGGATGGCCACATGCTGGTTATTCACGATGTGAAGGTGACGCTTCAAGATGTCCACCTCCTTCTGAAGCTGTTTGAGGCTTATTTCCGCTGCTGAGGGACTGCCAGCCATTACTTAAGAGAAAGAGATAAAGAAAGACTTCACTGATTAAACCGTTGTAGCTAATATGCTGCCAGTAAATTGTGGGGACAAATTAAACCTAGCGATTAGATCTCTCACTAATCTAGCTACTTTATCTCACCTTAAACTGGCACTTCACCAGTTCTTTGTTTATAGGAGTGTATTAATTAGACTCAACTTGTGGGGTAAGAGGTCGTCAGATTAGAAAATCGGTACACAACTCACATGATGCAGTCTACAAATGTAAAACACCTTACCAGATTACAGACTTTTTTTTTTTTTTTTTTTGCAAGTCTATGGTAAATTTCTAAAAAAGGCCAAAATTATTATGAGCCCAATAACACTCAAGAGTGAATCTAAGCATTCAGCATGATCACTTTTGACTGTCAAAACTTAAATTTGTCATGCAAAAAATTTGGCCATTTTTGCTATATATAATGCCTAGGCTCACTTTTTACAGTCAAATTGTCATGCAAAAAAAAATTAAATTTCTAAAAAAATGGTCAAATTTTTTTATGACCCCAAAAACATTCAGCATGATGCCTAGACTCACTTTTGACTATGAGTGGATAGGCAGCAAGCATAGAATTATGTTCAGAATGGTTGAATGATTCAGTACAGATATCATATTACATCCCTACTCTTAGAGGGATGTCTTTCAGCAAAGGAAGTGGAGATCCATGGGCCATTTATTACTACACACTTGTGAGCAGCAACAGGGCCAAGAACGAATGATTCTAATCTAAGATCCTCTCTTCTAGGATGAACAGTGATTACTTTATACCATCTCCACATACATTGCTGATTTAGTACTATAAATAAGCCACTCATTAGGGAGAAGATAATAGAATACAGAACGATAATTTAGCCACTGCAATATCACTATGACCATCTGTATTTAGCACTATGAATAAGCCATTCATTAGGGAGAAGATAATAGAATAATTTAGCCACTGCAATATCACACTATATACAGTGACCATCTGTATTTAGTAGGAGAAGATGATAGAATACAGAACGACAATTTAGCCACTGTGACCATCTGTATTAATAAGCCACTCATTAGAGAGAAGATGATAGAATAATTTAGCCACTGCAATATCACTATATACTATGACCATCTGTATTTACATTAGGAAAAAGAATAATAATAGAATACAGATTAGCTGCTACAATAATTATCTATAAAGTGACTTCTTTCTACAATTGTTAAAAATTCTTCTCTTGTGATGATATATAGTTATACAGTATGAGAAGCCATATCAAGTGTCCCTGAGGATATCATATTCATGGGGCCTGAGGGTGACACTTGCCTGCAGGGGGAGGGGCAGAGAGATCAGACGTGAAGGTAACCTCAGTACCCCAATGAAGTGGGAAGTCCAGTGTCCGGTCCCTGGGGTAATTCTTTATAAGCCACTCCCTGAGGTACCAACAACCGGCTATCAGTAATCTGCAGAGAAATATTGATTTTATAACTTCCTTTATGCTTTCTACCGCACATTGCACACTATTGGTCCAGCTATGGACCAATCAGATCTCATCAATTATTACCAGACATGAGTAATGCTACAATTGGTCCAAAATCTGACCAATCAGATTCCATTAATTAGTACTACGAAAGAGAGTTCCAGCAAACAGAGCTGCAATTGGTCCAAGGACTTGACCAATCATGTGGCATTATTAATCAGTACTTATGTGCGCGTAAACGTGAATTGATGGTATATGTGCTTCAGGGTATGCAATATACGAAGATTTTGGGGGAATTTTTGGAAGCACGTGAGAGAGATGTACGTAATTCAAGAAAAACCGGTTTGGATCAGTTCATGTTGTTTGGCAAGCCAAAGTGAGAGAGATTAGAAGCCCTGAGTAAGTAAGGGAAAATTAGGCATCAAATTGCAGCTACTAGGTTTGATTGGGCGACAGAATTTCTAGATGTATCAGCCGTATTTTAGTAGAGTATCGTAGCAACAACTATATATAGACAGTTAGGAAAATTTTTAGCATGCTGAGTAAAACTAATTTTGAGTGGATCTATTTCACTTTTCTATCGTTTCAGAGTCAAAGGGGGAGAATATGTTAGCTATAAATGATTTTAGCAAAAGAATACTCTTGTGTCAAATAAGTCGTATTGTGTCTGTAGCACACTGTTTAATTGGATAAATCCTACAACAAACCGCAGCAGCAGCAGCAAGCACGATGGTAAGAAGTTAAAAAATTAAGTTGTACCTCATAATTTGGCCCAATTAAAAAGAAAAAAAAATCCTATCAAAGGGGGGAAAAATCCTTCCATTTGCAGATACATTTTATTTTACATTGGTCCAGACTACTACAGATGATAATACTCATACTGATCCCGTATTCACCACTGTCAACTGTACCAGCAAGATCAGAGGAGAAACCACCAATGCTAGCTCCTACAAGCCACCTGCCCTCACAGTTGTACAGGCCACCGGTGGAGTAAGTAACTAACTGATCCAGGGGAAAACACAGTTATGGTTGCAAAAAAAAAAAAAAAAAAAAAAAAAAAAAAAAAAGAAAAAAAAAAGTAACTGCATGATACATTTGTCCTAGCTCCATGTTTGATTCAATCCCATATAGTGTGGGATAGCAACAAGTCTAATACTTGACCCCTGCTCCTAAATTGCATCCGATCCAACCTCCCTCCCTCCCTCCCTTCTCTTTCACACTTGTATGCATAAGTTGAGAAATTTTTAAAGCCAATTTTTTTCCCTTCAGTTGCAAATACAACTTTTCTCATATTGGTCTATATATATGTAGGTTACCACAGGAACCAACACCCATAGTTCCCCAGTATTCACTACCACCACTGCCGTTTGCACCAGCAAGATGGGACCAGAAGTAGTGAGTACCATACCCAGCTTCTATCAGCCACCTGTTGTCACAGCTGCACAAGCCATTGCCACCACCACCACTGGTGTAAGTTGACGACTCACAGTGGAGCCTCTACATATAAATTGGATACTTTGGGACCAGCAAAAAATTTTTCCTTGCTAGACTCTTCAGAGGTTGTATTAGCAGTGTGGTTCCTTGAAAAATATCCCTTTAGGGGAAGTTTATAGTGTCCTGAAATTTAAAAAAAAAGGTTCTTAAAATATATTTTGACATCTATCTCTCTCCTTTAATATCTTTAAGGTGACAACTTGCGAAAATACTCACCCTAATCCGATGTACACCACATCCATGTCGTACGCGAGCACTGGTTCAGGGGACACCAACCTCGTGTCCGCCTGCAAGTCAGTGGTGAGCAGCTTCATCCCCAACTACCAGTGACAGTGAAAGAAGCAGGAAAAGAACTGAAAAAGAACAATATGAAGTTTAAGTAATGATATTCATTATAATAAAGTGTGTAACTCTGATTAATTAGAATAGTCTATTATTGTGCCGTATGTGTAGTTAAAAGAAATATTTTAAAGATAAAGTTCCTTTTGACAAAATTATTTACAAAAAAAAACAAAAAAAAAACAACAAAAAAAAACAAACAAACCAAAAAAATAATTAAATAGCCTAAAATGTTTCTAGTTATTTTTCTTGGAGAATAAAGTTACTTTTGCTTGACACCATACACGATGCAAGACACCTAACATATTATACATTCCCTTATTGGATGGTACACTGTTAGCTTAGAGGCAAATTCTTCAAGGGAGCCACTACAACAGCCTAGTGAATGCCTGAGGCTATCCTTCAAGGGAGCCACTACAACAGCCAGTGAATGGATTGCCAGACAATGCACTAAATGCACTAATTAATGCAGCAATCTGAGCAGCCATACAAGTGTGCAGTAGGCGTCTATGCATACATTGCACAGAGTTACGTATATACTGTGTCACATACACGTCATAACATACTGCATGCCATGTTACAAAGTCATCACATGACACACACAGCAATATCATGTGATCAGTTACCATAGCTACACAGATGCATATGGGGATTTTAACAGCTGATAGATCAAAGTACAATAAAAATATTAATAGCAATAAAAAAATAGTACCTTATTTTTTATATTTTTTTCCAGCATGATTTGTGACCAATTAGATGCCAGAGAAGTCTGTAACAAAGAGAAAATAAGTTTAACTTGAAATATTCCTCTAACTAAATCATATTACATTTTCACGTCACTCATTTTATAACATTCAATATCTATCAGCACTGAAGAAGTGCTAAATATACTATTTGGAAAACAAAGGTATTCTTTAATCATCTGCTCTTAACAGTCGCAATTCTTCAAATTTAAAACACCAGCAGAGAGCTGATCACTCACTCTATGAGCTGGCTTTCGAAATTTGGCTAAGAATTGAGAAAGTTATAGCAGCTGAATGATCAAGGGGACGCAAGTAGACATCACACACTTTTCATCATGCAAAAAGATTGTTTGAACTATAATGCAAAGTCAGGGAGAAAAGAAAAGGCAAATATTATTACTAATTATTAATAAGGAAGCCCTAGGAATTGACATCTTTAAGCATATTCATGAGTTCAGGGCCTGGGGGGTCCCATCCTGCCGACAGCCAGGCTGAGGGGGTTGGACTACTGCAGCAAAGTGGGCTTAATTCCTTCTGGCTTTAAGTGGGTGAACAAACCGGTCAATTAAACAAACAAGACAGTAACAACACTATCTTAGAATAATAGGCTCTCTTTAGAACCATGCAATATTAATTAAGGAATTATTATTATTAAAGGGTTCTCCCCATGCACATGCATACATTCCATCAAAACAGGCTAGAGCCATTTAAGCTCCTCCCTTACTCGAGATCCAAGCCTTAGGGTCACGATAACGCTTTATAAGTCAAGCATGCAAGTGTTATAGATCAGATAAGCAGACAGACAGGATAGAGAATAGGATAGGAAAGTATTGGATTGGATATTCCATTCTTACCCACTTCTCTGGAATGGATAAAACATTGCGGGTTAAGCTCAAAAGAATGTGGAATTGAAGTATGGAGAATGGAATACAGAATTTGTGTCTGCAAGGCCGCAAAACTCCCCAGAGAATGGAAAGTATCTGAGTGGAATGAATTGTTTGCAACGTGGAATGAAATTGTTTGCAATGGTGGAAAATTCATTCTGCAGTGTATGGAGATATAACAGTGAAGAAAAGATAGAACTTTCAGTGCAAGTTTTGATCAGCAGCTAAACTATTGATTTTGCAAGTTGAATCAAGTGCTAGAGTAGATCTTGTTGTGCATGTCTTTCCATCTCTTCTATATTCGATTTGACTGCAAATACCAGTGAGTGAGCTATTTCTGCACCAGCACCTGGAGTTTAGTAGAGGGAGAGGGGAAGGGGGAATACTGGAGCCATGATAGCCTGAGTGTAGCAATTAGTATGTAGCACAGAAAATTAAGTCTTGTTGAGGTGGGATAAGTGTCACACTTTTTTTTTTCTTTCCTGATTTTGCTGAGGTAGGCAGAACAGGAATAAAGGATAACGGATGGTTTTTTTTTTTGCCCGGGCAGGTTGGATTTTCCCGAAAACTTCCCCCTACCCCTACATTCTGACGTGGAGCGGATGTGACGAGACCATGCATGGGTAGGTGAGGAACGTTAAAGGGAGAGGGCGGACATTATTCACAGTTAGCACGTATATGTAGATTCATCCATCTCACCGGCCACTAACGAACCAGAGCTACTTCAAAGATGAATCTTCATAGAGCAGTACAGATATCACTGCTTTTGGCAGCAATTTCTATTTTTGTGAGTTTTTTTAATTTTTTTATGTTGAGAACAAGATATTTGAAATTACTTTTTCTTTTTTGTATTCAGATTCAACCAAGTTGTACCACTGTGAGTTCAACACCTTCATAACTTTAATCTGATGTAGTTATGCAGTGAATGTAGTGCTTGAAATAAGATTCAGTCGGACACAGAATAATTTTCCCATTTGTCTGCTCAATGTTGCCAATCTAATTCACACTAATTAACTTAACAGCTATGGAATTAGGACCCTCATCAGGTTCTATATTTCAAGCACTGCAAACCATAATAAGGGGGAAAGAAGGGAATAAAATATGGATGTTTTATTAGAAATCATTGTGGGAGAGGAGATGGGACCAGGAAATTGAATGGAGAGAGATATACAAGACAAACCATTCTTCTCCCTACCCCTTTCCTAGTCGTTCCATTTGGAGAATTTACTGGGGGGATAAGACATGGCCGAGTACATATAACCAATGGGAAGAAATATACAGATTGAACCCACCACCTCACCAGGGTCAGCCTCCACGTAATTCGCTATGATTGGACAACATAATTTAACAGTTAAAGATGGATTTTTTGAGTACATAACTCAACAGTAGTAAGATTTTTTAGAGACTCAAGAGTAGATGGATTTTATCACTATGTTGAAAATATAAAAAATTCATTCCAACTACGTCAGTCCCATAATGAGAATTGAGATATCTGTATAGTTGAATCAGATTCTAGGGAAAGAACCTTGGACTCTCCCGAGAGAGCGGATATGAACGAAAGCGGATATGAACGGAGGACAAGGCATGTACATAAACCCGGCTGATCCCGAGGTCCATTCCAGTCGGCCGGCCAGAAGTAACAGCTAATTAAAATAGCAAGAGTAATCTCGTTCTCTTTCCGTCTTGGGACAGACTAATTAGCTCGGAGTTCTCTTCGTTATTTGACAAACCCATCATCCACTGTCAACGTTATTTTGCACCTATTCTAACCTGGTGGTACACTCTTAACGGAGATGTCTGTAAGTGCAAAACTATCAGTACATCTGCAGCTATAGGGGGCACTCCATTTAATGCTGCAAAAACTTTGTTAGTTATGCAGGAGAACCTAATACCTTGCAAAGGAAGGGGGAAAAAAATTTTTTTTGCAAATAATAGTTAAAATACCAGGAGAATTTTAAATCCCCCCCCCCCAAAAAAAAAATTAATAATAACAAAACAAGCAAAATACTGTTCATCGAGTCCCAGAAAAAAAAGTGGCACATGACACACTGAAAAAAATGCTTCACTTTAGGGAAGGAATCTGATCACTTTTTTTTTTTTTTTTTTGATATTGTTACTCAATTAAATGATGTGTAATTGGAACACTGACTGACAGGAAGCCGAGTGGACACAAGAACAACAATGGAGACGACAGAAGGAAAGATGTGAATGTGGCTGCCACCAACCAAGGACATGGCAAAATCGTTCTGAGTGGAAGGTGTATTGGTCCAATAAAACATGGCCTAGTACTTATGAAGCTTGGGATGAGCAGTACAGACTGGACCCACCACGCCATGTAGGACCGAAGCCTCGTTAAGTTCCTCCAGTGATCCCTTCAGTGGAGCTGAGAAACTGTTACATAGTGATAATGATTAGTGCTTAGCTGACATAGAGACTGCTAGAGTTGTTTGAATATTCAGTTGTGTCTGTGATTATACTGGTATTGAAATTTTGCCGTAGGATACAATATTGATTTGCTACAACAATTCCAAAATCTCCACCCCCCATTCCGATATCCCATTCTAGTACCAAACACTGAGAGAAGATATGAAACATTACTCATTTTTAATGAGAATTGAGATATATCTGTATAGTCAATCAGATTCTAGGGAAAGAACCTTGACTCTCCCAAGAGTGCAGATATGAAGAAAGCGGATGTGAAACAAAGGACAAGGTGCCTACATAAACAGGCTGATATCTCGTTCTCTCTTCCACTCGGGACAGCATAATTAGCTCGGAGTTCTCTTTGTTATTCGACAAATCCACAGTTTGACATTGTCCACCGTCAACGTAATTTTGCACCTATTCCAACCTGGTGGTACACTCTTGACGGAGATGCCTTCTGTAAGTGCAAAGGAAGAAAAAATTTAATACCTGGAGAATTTTAATATTCAAAGAAAGTGTCACTATATGAAGAATTCCATGGCACATACTTGAAAATTATTCTCTTTTAATCATATTTATGAAACTATTATTTGAATGATAAATATTGACAGGAAGCAGTGTGGAGTGAAAGATGGGAACAAGAAAAGCGATGGAGAGACCGGAAGGACCCACATCACCAAAAAAGATGGCAAAACCGTTCTGATTGGAAGGACTACTGGTCCAACTATCCATGGCCTAGTACTTATGCAGCTTGGGACGAGCAGTACAGGCTGAATCCACCACATCACAGAGGAGACAGACCTCGTTAAGTTCCTCCAGCCATCCCCTCGTGGAGATGAGAAACTGTTGACTTTTGCATGATATATAGAGCAGTAGGTAGCTGATGTAGAGTTTATGCGTTTGTGATACTGGTATGAAATATAGTTACAACAATTCCAAATCTCCATTCCCCATTTCGATACCATACATAATCCCATTCCAAGCATAACAAACACAGAGAGGATTCTCATTCACAAGAGAATGGTTCTCTTCAGGTGGAAACCAAGTGATGAATATAATTAACACATCACCTTCGGACACAGTGATCACGTTCTACTCACACTACATCACATGCATTTCCTGAAGAGATTTTTCAGGTGAAATAACGGCAAGTTTCACAAAGAGGAGGAGAAGTGATCATCGATTCATTAGATGAGATTGAGTTGGGCATCTATGTTAGTGTGACCTTGGTGGAAAATTGATGATAATTGCAGCTCCCTAATCACCAGCTAGTGCTCTAGATTTCACCTAGCTCTAACTCAGTACTTGACTTGCTGAAACAATGGAAGAATATGTAAGTGTGAATATACAGAATAGTTCAGTTAGTAATGCAACTCTTAGAACAAGATGAGGAGACATCAATGGCCATACGGACATGAAGAGTGGGGAGACAAGAAACTTAAAGTAATGAATCACCTTAAAGATGTATGGAAAGAAGAATTGGGAAACGAACTAGTGGAGGTTGATCGGACAGAAGATAATGTGAAGCAAGAGGCTTATGAAATCTTGCAGGTTTTGTTGTTGATGTAGACAATTTGTTGCTGTCTTGATCTTACAATAATGTTTTAGTGGTGGTGGATTGTGAAGTATGAGAGGAATCTTCCGATGGAACTTGATGATGAATCTTTTCCTACATTTCTGTTTGACGATTATAAGATTAGTCCTACTGATCACAAAGGAAAAGGACCTCGTCATAGACACAGATCATATCCCCTCCGAATGAAAGTTTATATGCCTGATGAGTGATTTTTTTTTCTTATTATGAACATTGTGTGAGTGTGTATCTTTTCCTTTTTTAAAAATAATGTCCATTCTGGTACTATAAACATGGGAGTGAGACATCAATGAGGTTTCTAGCTGCATAATGAGAGAATCTCATTCCACAGAGGGTGGTATGGTATGAAATTAAGCTAATAATTAGATGTATCTCTGGCAGTGCTCGTGAACTTCAAACCAGAAACTCTCATTTTTAATTCCAAGATGCCTCTTTTTCCTTCCAGGATGAATAACAATAGCCAATTTTTCAAATCACGTCACACAAAAATAGCGCCAAGTAGAATTTCCCCCGGAAAAGTACCTGGTAGGAACACTATTAGCAAGAAGGGATGACGTGAGCGAATGCCGAGAATAGCCTCCATTGGCCTCCTATATAAGAACTTTTTCTCTGATATGGCAACACACCATTTCATTGGAACTAAACAGTCTGAAAGTCATTTGACCTTGCTGTGCCTGCTTTATTCCTCCTGAGTTCTACACAACTTAGATTTCTCCTGAAGTTTATTTGATGCTAAACTCAGCCACTGTTGAAGAAGATGGCTTACTTTTTTGGTGGAAGTAGTGACTATGCTGACCAGCTACAAGATCAGGTTTGGCCGTATGCACAGTTATGGGAAGACAAAGCACGCCAAGTGCGAGCCTACCTTATTGAAGTCTGGAAGGACAATAATCCACATCATAACGTGGAATCTACACTTGAGAATGTTATAAGGGAGAAAAATCTTGTATTAGAGGTAGGTAGCAAAACACTATAGAATGATAATGGAGTTGTGACTTATTTCAGTGGTGGTGGAGTGAGAGATATGGGAGGTCCACACCACTGGACACTACCAGTGGAGCATTTGGTCAGTACCTATTAGATGAATATTGTGATGCACAAGGCTTGACCAAACCCGACAAGAGAGGAAAAGGACCTCGGCAATTATACCGAACATTACATTGATTGATAGAAGTGACAGAACTGTAGCATAGCCTTACCATTTATACACACACCAAACAACCCTCATGACACTATAATACATTGAGTGTTTTTAACATTTGAAAAAAAAATAATTTTTTTTTGCTATAATTTTGGATGAACGCTAGGGATTGAAGTTATTCCATTCCAGATATAACTCAAGGTGGAACCAGATCACACAGAACTAGCTTTGGTCTCTACACCACAAGATTCCCATGACCTTTATGGGATTGAACTGACTGTGTATGGTACAATGAATAGGCTAAGACAGAGAATCGATTCATTATCAGTTAGCTTGGATGTGCATTATTGTAGCTCAGTTGCTTTGGAGGGACAACTATCGATGAATATGAAATTCTTATTAGAGCTACGTCATGTCGTACCTCGAAGGGTACTTTTCCATGGGAAATTGATGAGTCACTCTGCCTAGAGGGCAGGCGTATGTTCTAGGGGGCAGGCATACGTAGGTATATAAGATGAGGTCCCACGGCAGAGAGACCTATCACTTTATCGAGGGTGCAAATAAAGTTTGTGCTGGGTAAAGTTTCAATTGTGTGCAGTAATTTTAGCTAGAGCTAGAACTTGGAATTTGAAAGAATTTGAAAGAGAATGTCTTCTGTAAGTGCAACATACAGTATTATATTATAACATGATGGAAATTATTAACAACTTCAGTACTATGAGTTGCGAGATGAAGCATGGCACTATGGGGATTACTGGGGTGATAAAAGACGTTATGTGAGAGACTATTTGAAGAGGGTTTGGGTGGACAAGATGGACTGTGAGGACTCAGGCGACAGTGGCACTGAGGAAGCAGAACTTACCCTTCCAAATGTTAAGAAAGAAGCCATAGCTATATTGAAGGTATGCTATTAATATTATTATTATTAATTTTTATTTCAATTTGTACTTCAGTGGTGGTGGACAGAAAAGTACGGGAAAAAAATTGAAAATTTTAATTACACTGCTAATTTTGGAGAGTTCTTGCTCCAGAGCTATAAAGATGCTCAGCGTGTGGATCTACCTAAACATGTTGGTCCAAAACCACGCTAAAAGTAACTGATGGAAAGGACAAAACAATTAGTTTATTAGTGTATTTCTTATTGGTCTCATTTTTAAAATTAAATGTCTATTTTCCACTATTAATCTTATACCGGACTCCGATACCAAACCCGCTTTAGATTCAGAACAAATAATCATGCAACAGAGGAATCACCGGATTCTAGATCTTAATTCCTCTTCCTCTTCCTCCTACGTGCCCCATTCATAATTATATAAGCCGAGGGAAAGCAGTTCCACTTATGAATTAGTGGCTAGAAAAAAAGAAGTCATTCTAAATATTGAGAAAATCTTAGTAACTTGTTGGATTCAGCTGTTTTCTCTTTCACTATCATATCTTCGTGCATTATGCCTCCAAAAGAGGTAAATTATTCCTAACAAATATAATATAAGTCCTTGTTTTTTTTGTTTTTTTTTTGAGCAGCTGTACATAGCCCTAGCCCTAGCAGCCCTAGCCGCCCTAGCCCTAGCCCTAGCTGGTAGCAGCACTCATGGACCAGTAGCTTCCAAACCGGATCACAGGGGAAAAAATCCAAGGACCAAGTAGTGACCATGCCAGAATGAAAAGACATAGTAAAGAATTCTTTAGTCTCCCCCTTGAAATTGTAAATTCATAGCTAGCAATGGCTGAAAAACACTGACAGTATAGTTCATATTATACTTGTACTTTTTATAATGCTGCAATGTCTTGCTACAAAAAAAAAGTTCTCTTCATATCGGCAATTTACTTCAGCGCTTCAGTGTAAATTAATTACTGGACGGGGAAATACTATTATAGCTAATTATTCATTCTCATTCCAAATAACCATTTCAATTCCAATTGCTGATCCCAATATCAGTGTGAGACTGAATACAGTTTCTTAATATGGACTGAATATACATATGATAATGAGTCTATGGACGAGCACAACGGTTGTTCTATGAGGAGAAGTAGTCAGTAGAATAACAAGTGGCGAAGCTTTTGGATCGGAAGTGATGAGTGAAACTGGCGGGATTGGTGACCATGTGTTGTGCACATGTCCCAACGAAGACTCCTCCCTACATTTCACAATAGTATCTACGTCATGACAGTCCGGAAACTCCCGAGGTCTTTCCCGTCTGCTATTATTAGCAAAAGGTAGGTGACGTGATCCTAACGCTACGTTGCCGATAAAAAGGAACGCTGCCAGCTGCTCTACAAGAAGCCAGTCACAGCCTTCGTTGTTAGCATAAAAGCTGAAAATTTGTGCTGTTGAGAAAATTACTGTGGAATAATAAAAAAAAAAGAATGTCTGATGTGAGTTGATTAGTTACTGCAAAATTTAATGCTCAAAATTGCCCACTGCAGTACATTGACCCAAACACTGACCCCTTGCAGTACATTGACCCGAACACTGACCCCTGGGGGGCCATTTCAGATGCAGTCTGGGGCTGGATGAGGAGGGAGTGGCTAGCTCACACCAATACAGTTTCTGTTCCAGATACTTACGAAAATAGGATTAAGGAATATCGTAATATCACTCAGGTGAATATATGCTTTGCTTTAGTATATCACTCAGGTGAATATATGCTTTGCTGTAGTAGTTATCATCCTGTTCTAGCTACAACAATTAGTTGTTTAAAAAAAATTATTTTTCTAGTATTGGAATCAGAAGTACAAGTCAGCCACGGGAAATTACTACACAGCGGGACTTGATCCACTGGTATCTTGGCTGGGGACCGAGTACGATAGAGTTCGATTGGCTCCCCATGATCATCGTGGACGAGGACCACGCTTTTAAAGATGGCTAAGAGAAAAGGAAGAAGGAGCATGCTTTTTACTGCATACTGTACTTACAGTTTTTATACATATTTATCCCCCTATTGTGTTCGTATTTTTATTGCTATTTTTAAAACCATTTTGTTTCTTAATGAAATCACTAAAAGCTGCAGTATTGACATGTATATAACACATCAAGAGCTAGAGAGTTGGTCATAAGAAGAAAAAAAAAGGGTCAACCCAAACAGAGATTTGGTTGGCAGAAAATATGACCAGAATATACCTCTATGGACCTACCCCCAGCCCTGGCCCTTAATAGTCCCATCCCTCCATAGCCCTAGTTCCAAGCCCTGGGCCTTAATAGTCCCATCCCTCCATAGCCCTAGTTCCAAGCCCTAGGCCCTAGCAATCTATCTTTCAATATTGATTTTAATTAAAGCCAAGCTCTTTCAAAAGAGAGTTGACTGGCAATTCCATTCCTTTGATGTGGTAGGCGGCTCCCTTTGATGTGGTCAATGGAATGTCACTACTAAACCACATCACCTGACCCCGATGTCTGTATCATACCCAAAAACTCATCAGATATGAGAGTGGCCATTGGCAGTGTTGGGAAACATGGTTAATTAGATGCATAATATCAGCATTGGAAACATGGTTAAGTTCAGCCATTGCAAGGTCTAAAAATATTTAAGAATCTAGTGCTTGCTCATCAGATATGAGATGTACAGTAGCCATTGGCAATGTCAGGGAACATGGTTAAGTTCAGATAATAGAGTCGTTTGCAAGGTGTCATCCAAATAAAAAGACCTAAAGCTTTGTTGAGATGACAGACTCTAGGCTAGCTCCATTTTTTATAGTCAGTCCAGATTTTATGATGTAAATACCTTAAGGTGGGTATTATTGGCAGCTACTAATTTTAGCGTTTTAAGGAGATACTGTATTTGGCGGGTATTAATTTTAGCTATTTTGAGCTTTGTGATTTTTTAAATGTAGGTTCGCTTCAGGCACACACAATATAATGCATTAGTTTAGCAAAGAGAATCTTCATTGGGAATAGTGATACTTCCATCTATGGCAAGAAAAAGTATGAGTCCTTGGTTTTGATGGGGAATTTGAAGATGCTACTGCTGCCTCCATGAAATCAGATGATAATGAAGTATCTGAAACAGACCATGATGAAGACAACAGCGATCTAGCTAGCTAGCTAACTCTGCCAGGACACTCAAACAGCTAGCCTAGTTTGATACAGCTTTTACTTCTAATTATACAAAATTTTATTATTAGCGCGTGCTAAAGGCCTACTCGCTAAATTCGCTAAATTAACAGGTCGCCAATAATACCCACCTTAAGATACATGTGTTAAATATAACACAAGAAGATGGCCAGTACTAATGTACTAGTGATAATGATATGCAGGTTCATGATTACCACCTTTTAGTTCCAATGACTTAGAAAAAAATTTTTTTTAAATAGTATTGAAGTTTTTCTGCTACCACATGGTCACCCAAGTTGGCCACACCCATCTCAATTTATGAGGATGAGTTATTATTACCCGAGGACAGCCCTCGCCCTCCAGGCTGAGTTGATAATGCAAAGGTCATATAGCTAACCACGAGATGCAAAGAGACCAATCAGAATGAGTTACAAATCTGACCAATCAAATACAGCCAAAAACTGACCAATCAGACGGGAGTCATTAACCCAACACAAAGGTGCGCTGCTATTGGTGGAACTATACCACCAGCCGCCTGTGTGTGCAAGCATGCAGGGTATGAATAGGATCACAAATCCTCCCCTCCAGAGAATTCATCGGCTGGTAAAGACCTTGGGAAAACAGTGACGTCTGAAGGATTTCGCAATGATAAGACTTCAATTTAAGTTGCTAGTGATGCAAGACAGCAAGAGATTCTAAAGTGAGTGACATTTCAAGTTACTGCAGTCAGACTTAAAAAATCACTAGTGAAAAGATTAACTTATCTTTTTTTTTTTCCTGCAATTGCAAAATGGGCTTTGTAAGTAGTTCTATATCTAGTCGCTAAATTAATGACAAAATGAATTCTAAAATTTCCAGACTATTAATCCGAATAATGAGCCCTGGGGGCATAGGACAGAGTGGATCTGGTCATGGATGGCACAAAAAGCTGATTTATATGAAAGTGATCATCACGGCATTACTAAGGTAAATTACATCCTAAACATAACAGCAATAACTGATTCAAAATTCAAAATTAGCAAGCTGAAGTGTCTCAATCATATTAGAGCTAGCAATTTCATTCTGTAATGTTTTTTTTTTGTTTGTTTTTTTGCATTTTTGCAGTATTGGTCAAAAGAATACATGAAATCATGTGGTGATAAGCCAGAAAAAGAAGACCTTATACGATGGTGCGAAGACCAGTATGACTCAAAGTAGTAACTCATCACTTGTTAAGAACATTTTATACTACACCAGTTCATGCATAGTTTTCCCTCATTTTTTTTAAGCATCACTAATTTTTTTACAGCAGCTTAGTAACATATATTATAGTCTGGTTATTCATTATAGACACTTGCAGATTGTTTTTTCTCTCTCTCTCTCTCTCTCTCTCTCTCTCTCTCTCTCTCTCTCTTGTTTTCAGTAATACTTTTATAGCAGTTATTTTTATTCTTGTACTTTTTTATCACCTTTACTATAATAATATTAGCAATAAATTTAAAATACTGCAACTTATTTCTTGTTTGAACATTCTTCAGATATTTTCAATTAGCATATTTTGAACTGAAATATCATACATGGACAAATTAAACAATATAGAGTATATTAATTTCCCAATATTTATATCTAGACTGTTTGGATGAATGTGGTGTGGGCACACAAAATTTAACGCTCTCTTGTGAATTCCAATTAAAGCCACCAAGTCTGAGCACGTTACTAACAGTCAGCTTCTCCTTTGATGTGGTGAATGGAACACCACTAAACCACATCAAAAGACTATCCATGATGCCTGCACTATAACTATCCACAAAGCCTGCACCATATTATAATGCTTCTATCCATAATGCTTACACTATAACCCTGCACCATATCATAATGTCTCTATCCATAATGCTTACACTATCACAAATAGCTCATTAACAAGCTTAATACAGTATAACCTGCCGATATTGTCTACTTGCATTCAAGCACCTAGAATAGGTACTGCCTGGATTCAGTCAGGGAACGTTCGATTAAATATCACGAATGCATTAACTGCCAAGGAAACGTCAATAGATGTTTGTAAATTACTCCTGTGTGGAGCTGCCAACTCTACTTAGTTCAGGGACTAGAACAGCAAAAGATGGCATTATCCAAATGAAGCTACATCCACGGATCCACTGATTGATGACTTCTAGTTCCAGTTACAGAATTATTATTATGGAAATTATTTATTTATTTATTTATTTATTTATTATATATTTTTATTTATTATATTATACTTATTTTTATATATTTACATTATTAAATTATTTTTTGGAATCTACATGTCCTTCCCACCACACATAAAACAACTTCTGAAGTTCTTCAATTAAGTATATTCATGAGTCTGGGGATTTGGCAGAACCATGGGACTGCTGAGGGCAGGACAAATACCTACTGTCCTAACCGACTTGTTTTGGAGTCCCCTGAGGGCAGATCCACCCAGAGGGCATAAAAAAAGGAAATAAAGCCAATAGAGTATGAATGCATTAAGAGAGACAAACTCAAAAGGTTGGGCCTATGAGCCTGTATAAACTATTTTAATTTCTCAATTTATCACAGAGTTCTGATTGGTTGGTTGCTGTGAGATTTCTGATTGGCTGTTTTTCTGCATACCATATCCGCTACAGACTGGATAACTATGTCTGTGGCTGGTTAATTAGGAGGGAAGGGGGGGAATGCATACTCTAATCTGATTGGTCAGTCAAATCCAGTGCTGTCATTGGAGAGTTATTCCTCGTCAGGTCTGCTGCCTTCCATTCAGATGTGGAGACGGGAGGGAGGTCCTTGGAGTAAATTAGTTGCTTTAAGACATCAACCAATCAGAGCTTAGCTCGTGTCCAGCATGCGGTTGGGGGGATAAGGGTGGTGGTGTATATATCATTCCAACACGAGATCCAAAGAAACACGTGCACAAGATATTGCGAAATCTGTGTGGATATAAATAGATCCGATAATGCAAAATCATCCACATAGATAGAGAGATCCAAAGAAACACGTGCACAAGATATTGCGAAATCTGTGTGGATATAAATAGATCCGATAATGCAAAATCATCCAAATAGATAGATCCACGTCTTCAAGGATTGACGTCATGATTGTTATCCTCTCCCGGGGAGAGCACCGAAAAAAATCCCTAATCCTTCTGGTCTTCTCACGAGATCACCAAAATATCCCCCCTGCCGCTATGCGGGTCCATTAAAAGAGGTGGTACTATTGATGGCAGATCTATCTTTTTGGTGACCGGGAACATATTGCTTGCGATCCACCAAGAATCCTTGAAAGCGTCGAAAGGCTCTCCTTCGTCTTGATATAACAAGTAAGTGCGCAAGAAAGTTAATTAATGAGGTAGAGATATAATGGAAGATGATTTAAAAAAAATTTTTTTTTAAATTTTGTCTTTACAGTTTTTATCTTTTTTTCTCTGCGAATAAAGACTGAAACAAGACATGGGGGTGAGTGAACTCATACTTAATTAAATCATTCGTAGCATAGTACACCCTGTACGATTCACTGCAGCCACTAAAACACATTTTCACATCCAAAAAGAAATTAAAAATCCATCAAAGAGTGCCACTATGACAGTACAAACACACTCACATACAAGAATTTACAAACATACACACAATGTCATGAAGACAAAAGATTTTAGAGACTTTGTCATCTGGATCTCCATTCACTTAGAATCTCTTTCTTGGCTTTTCCTTTTGCATTAGAATGAGACTGATCTAACAACTGGATCTTCCAAACCCCCGACCAATCCATCACCGGTAATGTCATAACATATAGACACGCCATTAAAACATCTAATGTGACTCATCAATGCTCCGTCCCCTTCCCACACACCAAAAAACCTCTCTCCCCTCACACAAACACCACAGATTGGCACACAAGTGATCCACTACGGCAATGAAGGTGGCGACCCCCGTCCATGGTGGCGCAAGTATTGCACAATCATGTGAACGCTGAGAAGGACTTTAACTCTTAACACTTCAACCCTTTATTAAGTTTGTTACAAAATTATTATTAGTAGGTCATACAGAATGAAGAGAAAACTATACCACTTCAATATTCATCACACTCACTTTTATTAGGCTATAAAATTAATCATAAACTTTACACACCACACATGCACCATCATTTTAGAATATTTTCTAATTGTGACATCATTAGATTACCATTGGAGGATTAATGGACAGATCATTCTCTGATAGTTAAATAGTTTAGTTAGTGCAGAAAACTAGCATGAGTGGGCTGCCCTTAGATGAAGCATTTAATTGAACTAACAGCTCAAGTGTCTTGACAGTTATGACACCATTAGTAGCATGGATGTTCTCTAGTTAACATGGCTGGTAGATCAGGCTGGAAGAAGTCGTATAAATAGCTTGGCACCATTAGCATTAGGGAATGGACAAATATTCTCATTTGAGCAACAAACCTCTTCATAATGAAGTGGCTATGACACTTTGTTATGAGGCAGGACTAACGCTTCCTCAGTTTACTCAAGAGACATTACAAATGAAGTGTCTGGCATCCAGCCAAAGGGGGTGGACAAGAATTCTCATCTCAGAAATTATTTACTCCATGGCTGATATAAGGACCAGCTGAAGCAGGCATGCACTCACCTCTAATTGAGTTAACTCTCTTGCTACAAACACTTGAGTCAAGTGGCTGTAGCAACAACTCTCTTCTCTTCAGAATTGAAGCCAAGAGAGTTGATGCCACTACTAGCTTTTGCACGACAATATCAAAATGTATGAATTCATCAAAAGGCCAAGTGACCATGGCAACACTCTCTCATACCAATCTCTCTCACACTAACAAACAAACATACATAGCATACACACAAATATATACACAGCAGTGAGTGATAAAAAAATTAACACTCTCTTAGTGAGTGACCTCTCCAGGAACCTTGTGACACAGAGTTTTGACCTCCGTGGAGTTCTTCACCAAACCAAAGGAATGAGCTGAATTGCTGCCGGCATGTTCTTGTACAAACTTGGGAAAGGAAAAAGGCATAGCCGATATGTGACCTGATTTGTGACCAGATGTGTTTGTGGGTTAAGTGAGAAGAGATAACCCCAATGGGATTGAGATAGACAAACAGACAGACAAGGTCCTCTTGTCTTCCTTCTCCTCCCAGCATACCTGACAGATGTTGTATAGATAGCATTCTTGATTTCTCTCTTTGAATCTGTCCTTCATTTTGAGGTTTGTGTTTGTGGGTAAGTGGCTGGTGAGAAGCTCTACATCTGCAGAAATGAACTTGCTGCAGCAAATGCATACACACTTCAGGGGAAAAAAAATTTTTTCTCTCCAATTTTTTGAATTGAAAATAGTACTAAAGTACAGGAAGATCCAAGATGAATAGAAGACAAAACAGACTTTTCAAAACAATATTGTTACAAACATACAACATACACACCTACATACACACACACACAATTTGGACTGTACTATATGCACAAGATAATATGTTTTGCATCCCATTTCCCCTCTCCCTCTCCCCCTCTCCTCCCTTCCCCCTCTCCCCCTCCCCCTCTCCTCCCTTCCCCCTCTCCCCCCCTCTCCTCCCTTCCATAGATCTGCCCAGTGTGTTTGCTACCTCAACGTCCATGTGGTGACAATAGTGGAGGAAGCACTAATGACTGCTGCTCTTGTTGCTGCATTCTCTGAACAAACTGATGAGAAAGGTCATAGGGGTCATGCATAAACTTCTTACCATTGGTTTGAAAAGCACACACATTTAGTATTATCCACTTCTTATCCCATTAATAATAACTCCATCTTTATCATATATGCATCACATCACAAGATTTTATTGTCTACAATAAAGATTGTTTTAAGTTTCTCTATTATGTATAATAAAAATTACATCATTTTTATTAGATTGAAGCTTGAAAGATGCATAACTCCAAATTAGTGACTAAATCTAATGTTATAAAGATATAGGGAAGAGGTTCCCTCAATTCATTTCTGGCCTACACTGATCAATTGAGATGCTGCCTTGGGCTAACAAGATATGTACATCTTCATGGAGGTGAAAGGTCAACCTTCCCCCCCAAAGCTTAAAGATATAAAATTCTGGCCATTGAAAGTCAATCAAGGAAAGTTACTCTTGAGACGTCAGCTCCCCTTTCTGTATTATCCACTGGCCAGGTTGAAACACAATGCATTATCATAATTCATGCTACCACTATAACCTTCTACCCCATAATGCGTCACAATCATCACATTTCATGACTGCTTATAGCTTGGCACAGCTACCTTATGCTACACTTGTCACTATAGTTTATGCTGAATCATCCACTACATGACTTTGTTGATTTTCACTTTGTTTGTTTTTATAAGTGCATATGCACAGAGTTTGGCTCATTTGCAGGGGAAGTTAGTTTTGCTTGACAGAGAAGTCGGCCTTCTTCTGCTCTTGCTCTTGTGTAAAAACAGTATAAAAGTAGAAGATGCTAGTAAGTGAATTTAAATACTGAAACTATGATTATAAATAGGGCACCAGTGCTGTAGAAAGGTTATTAGTCGATGCAATCTCTCTACTTGATGTGCAGGAGTGGCTCTGGAATATTATAAACTGGTTTTGGGAGATATATGATCCAGGAGGCATCCCAGAACACTGGGACAGTTATTTGCCATCATAGGAATAATTCTCAGTCTACTATCATGTATTTTTTGTTGTTATAATAAACTCACACAACCAAATTGCAGATACTATTAATATTTTATATCTTTTTTATAACCAAATTAGTTTCTATATTGCACATTGGGTTCTCTAATTAGTGCTGGGATTCTCTTATTAGTGCTATCAATGACTAAATCTATATGTCCTAACAGACATGGTTACTATGCAACTATATAAGGAAGAGGAAGTCTATATCTTCTGGATCGAAGTCTATATCTTCTGGACCGACCTCTGGATAACAGGTCAAAGGTCAAACTAATATTAGTAAGAAAAAAGCTCACTCCTCTTTCAGTATCAACCACTGGCCAGGTTGAAGCACACTGCAGTATTATAGTTACATAGCCGTTACCGCTAGCATACCCCATATGCTAGCACTGCCCCGTGCTACCCCATATGCTACATACTGCTACATATCTTATGCTACAGTTGTTACTCCTATAATAATAATAATAATAATTTTATTCATGACTGCTTCTCATTCACCCAATGAAAGGTGTGTACAAGAAAATAGAATTAACAGGGGAATAAGTTGGTTTTGTTTGCTTGACAGAGAAGTCAGCCTTCTTTCTGAGAGAGACTACAAATAGCGAGTAGAAGATGCTTGTAAGATATCTAAAAATACTTAAGACTATAAGGGGGCCAGACTACTGAGATTATAAGGGGGCAATTCAGGGACCCAGACTACTGAGATAAATCTGGTTAGGGGGTATGCCCCCCTGACCCCCCACCTATGGGTCAGTGATGAGAGTAAGTTAGTCATACTCGTGGATCCCTTCTGTGCTAAGTTAATAACCCAATGAGCTGACCTAATATACTACTCTACTTGATGTGCAGGTGTGGTTCTGGAATATTATAAGCTGGCTTTTTGAGATATGCGGCATCCCAGAAGAATGGAAACAGTCTATTGCCATCATAGGAATAATTTTCAGTCTACTATCATGTATTTGTTGTATATTCCAATGTTGTAATGAACTCAAACAACCAAAGTATCGCAGATCCTATTAATATTTTATATCATTTTTTGTATGATCTTAGTAGAACTGTGGGTATTGTTTTTGCTTCCAGCTCATGTATTTTAATCGTTGTTTGATACACTCATGAAAAAAATAATTAACAGAGTTTCTTTAATTAGTAAAGAGGGTACTGGATTCTTAATATAGGGTCATTCACCCTAGGAAAGGTGTGGCTAAAGGGGGTAGGTGTGGTTAATTAAAGGGGAGCTTCACCCTGTGAAATTACATCATTATAGCACTACATTTCACTACTTCACTTATATCCAGCTGCCAGTAGGTCCAGAGTTCAAAGGGTAACTAATTGAATTACAAAAAAGTACTAGGAATTGTCTGAAAAGTGCTTAAAATGGAGGTTCCAATGTTCTACTGTACTTCTTCACCAGTTAGCAGTTCTGTTGTGACAAGCAGCTCTTCCAACATAAACTACTAGAGTCTATTACATTAGTAAACCCTTTCTTCAGTCAGCTGGCTTTGAGAAACTCACCATAATCAAATTAAGTCACTACAGACATTCAAAATATCATGTCCTTATCAAAATTAGTCACCCAATACAACTCATGGAGGTTAGTCAGCTGTTAGGTCAGTGTTCTTCTCTGAGTTGGGTGAGGGGAGTGTCTCTCAAGGACTTTGATAGCCTATCTAATCAATGAAGTTGTCATTTTTACAAACCACTTTGGTTCAATTTGAATTCGGCAGTTATTTTAAAGAAATTAAAGAAATGCATGGGCGCCCTCACACTTGGCACACTCGCATAGCACACATGACACCAAGCACTCTTGTGAGTCAGGCCGTGGCAGACGCTTATCTCTAACTAACCCTCAAGTGAGTACACCCCAAATAGGTTGGAAGATAAGGGCCGACCTCTGTAGTCATAGCAACACAGACTGTCGAGATAGAATAGATTCCAGAGAGCTCTCCAAAGAGACTCTAGAAGCATCTCAAATATAGCTATGATCCCTCTCTCACCACCCCCCACTTCTTAGATTAACACTTTCATAAAGGAAAGCTCCTTTTAAGGGGTTTAGATATTTAGAATGAAGGAGAGTAAATTAACTAACTTGATTGGAGGGTATGTGATGAGAAATTGACTTGATTGATTATTAACATGGGTAAGTACACTAAAAAACTATCACGTCAAAATGCCACTTTCAAGAGGAATATGTACACATTCAGTTATCAAAACACACATGTTGGTTTAAACTTTGTCACAACAATATGAAAGGAGCTACGATACACACCAAGAGGTCCTCACACTATAGACTCCTATACAATAGCCCAAGTCAGATAATTAACCACTTGATGGAAACAGTGATAATTCAAATGTTTCTAGGAGCTAGGGCTAGGGATAGGGGGCTAGGGCTAGGACCAGGGAGGCTAGGGCTAGAGCTGGCTAGAGCTAGGGCTAGGATATCATGTGTATGATTAAGGAAGTAGTAGATGGTTCAGGCAACTCAGGCCAAGGCCTGACAAAAAAAAAAATTCATATCAAGCAGCTTAATTGTTTGAAAGAAATACTTAATTATAAATGAGTTAACAAGTCAAAAATAGCAGCTACCAGTCTGAATCGAGTACCAGAGAATTAAGCAAGACAACCAAAGTAATATTTTAGGGTGCATGATGGCCTGACCTAACAAATTTTGCTTAATCCTACAACCCTGCATTAGCAGTGCAGGTAGCTGTAGAATGCATACCAGCATTCCAGTACATGCTGGTGCTTTTAATGGTATGGAAGTATTAACCAGCTATGCATTTAACCTTTAAGTACACTTACATCATACTTGCACTACAGGGACTCCCCAGGGGAAGCCCTGGGGGAAACCCCAGGGGATGATAATCTTGGCGATTGATCACGGGATAAACAGCAACAGGTATAACCATAATCATATTTCCCATGATTATGCTTTCATTATTCATAGCAGCTGCCTGAGCGACAAACACAAACCGCACACAAGGGCTGCTGCTCTTTCTTCTTGGAAGCCCAGGTATGAATGGTGATTCTCTAGAAACCATGCACATGGAGTTAGCCGCCATTACAGAACAGTCCTTATACAGACCTACTCCTAGTAACTCCTAGTATAACCACACATATTCAAAGAACCCAACACTTCTCTGGAAAAGTATATCCTTTAGGAAGAAAGATTACATTCAAAGAAGGTTTCTGAGAAGATGCAACTGATGATTAGATGAGTAGCGCTTGATATTTGATGAGAAGCGCTTGATGGCATGATGGATATTACTACTTAACATACAGACACTGCTACTAATATTACTGAGAACTAGTTAGAGAAATTCATATTCTTGTTTGCGCACACACCCAATCTCTAAATAACATAACATATGACCACCCGTTCAATCTCGCATTACCCTAATGAGACTGTCTCTCCATTCAGGATTAGGTCCATTGGGTTGCTATGGACCTTTCACTGTAACTATGCACACCCAGTAATTATGGGGATGTTCCTTTCAATATAGATTGTTCTAGAAGAAATTCTCTAAAAGCCATTTATTGCAAAATCAACATAATCATTGTGCAATACATAGTTGGCTGAGTATACACAACATAACAATAGAAAATAGCTTATGCACCAAAGCAGCTCTTTAATAGGACATACAAATCTCTATTAGGACAAATATATCACAATAGGACATACAAATCTCTATTAGGACAAATATATCCTAATCTAATACATAATAGGATACATAAATCTATCTGTTAAATATATCTGTCAATTAGGACAACAACTGCTTATTAGGACATATTGGGATGAAGTTAATCAAGAAGGAGCTAGGTTTTCCTCTCAGTTTAGATGTGTTCCGATGTGTAATGGATGCAATTAGTATGGGGGTTGGTTGGTTGGGGTGGATGGTACATTCAGTGTTAATTGTTGTGGATTGTAGGGATGAGCAGGGGTGCATTAAAGTAGAAAGAGGAATTTAGAGTGGTGGGGGGTGTATTATAATAATTATATCAAGTGTTATGAACCATGACCAGATCCCATTATATCAAGTGTTATGAACCATGACCAGACCCCCTAGCTGACAATTCAATCTTTAGCTGAAACTAAAGAAGTCCACGAGAAAAGAATCACTGACTAGTTCACAAGAATTATCAGGGTTTCGATCCCCAGTGAAACGGTGCCTGAATACCAGATCAAAGGATTTTGATATTCTTTTGGCTATTAAAATACATTGTTTTAACCACATGAAAGAAAAATGGGTCAGAGTGGTGCTGCATGCACCTCTCTAACACCCTTTGGGGAGAACCCTGATTACATTACTAGCTATTTCACATGAGAAAGGCATTTTACTAGGGCCACAATGGTGTCTATAACAAGGCTATTACAAGCTAGTTACAAGGTATTATTCATGCAGACTCACATTCGAAGACTCATATTTGTTTTCCCTGTCACCATAACAACAGTCAATCACCCAATTAGGTCCCCATGGTAACCACTATATTTTTCTCCCTAAAGGATAAAATAATAATACTTAAAGACCTCCAGTGTCTGTATTCCATGCAGGCCCACTTCTTGATACATTGAAGTCATTGATTCTTCCCATAATGGACAATATTCATTAGTTATTCTGATAAATGAAAAAAGTGGGTGGGTGGGTTTGATAGTGAGACCTGTTTACTGTGACCACCAGAACAAGCGGCCTTGATAATTGTAGGCAAGTGGTCTAGCTTCTTAATAGCCAAAGTGATATCCTTAACAAGCTATGTATGGGCAAGTGATTTCTTTCTGTAGGGTAGAAGGGAAAGAAGTATTTTCAGTCTCATGACCTTTGACCTGCCATCCCTACATAGAGAGTTAAGAACCTGAAATGGGTGCAATGGAGCACATAGAGAGGACTCAAGAGAGAGGTGGTCTCATTTTAGACTTGCTTCACTGAAGTACCACACAGCAACCTAACACAATATTAAGTAACAATGATCAATTGAATTCAGTGCTGCACTGGTGGCCTTACTTACCTCATGCTGGTAGAAGATTAGAAGCACTTCCTCTATTGATCACTTCCTCTATTGATCACATGACCTTGTAACTCTTCAATTTTTCACTCCATAAAGAATCTCATTCCTTTAAACAGAGAGAAAGCAATTATGAATTTAGAAGAAATATTCATCATCTTCTTGTATTTTCTCTTTTATATTCAGCTCAAAAATTCTTTTTAACCAATATTTTATTAAATTTTTGTTTATTTAATTTTTATAATCATCATAAAACCCTGAAGAAGGCTAGAGACATAGCCGAAATATTGGTTAAAAAGAATTTTTGAGCTGAATATAAAAGAGAAAATACAAGAAGTTTAGAATGTCAGCTGATAATGGATATTCATCATGTTAATTGTTTTCCCCTTTTTTCAGAGTTTGGAACATTGTGAAAGATTAATAGATGGCTCATCTCTCTCTCTCTCTCTCTCTCTCTCTCTCTCTCTCTCTCTCTCTCTCTCTCTCTCAATTTTGTTGATTCCAGCAGTGAACAATCAGCTATAATTCAGCTATAATTATTTATATTGTCAGCTGCACAAGCACTTTATGATAAATTTATTTTAAAAAATAGATTTAAAAATTGGAATGAGAAGCCATTGAATGATTAATAATCATATTCATGAGCTACTTGAGCCTGAGGGCAGAAGAGGGGAGAAGGGGGGAGGGGACATGGGGAGAGGGGGGAGGGGATATATAGAAAGTCCAGTGAGTGTCCACCCCGGAGGGAGGAGGAGGAGGGGCCAGTCTTCAGGCTACATACCATCCCTTATCGGCTTCAAGTGATTGAAAAGATCTGACCAATAGCAACACTCTCACTCAAGGAGCATTCTGATTGGTCACATCAGAAAGATTTCCACAAAGGCATTTGATTGGCTGAATCTTGCAAAGGATCTGATTGGATGGATGAGACAAAGAGTTAGACACACATACAACACACACAGAAGCAATCAGACAGACACAGGATTGGTAGTATGCGGTCAACTGCATAACAGTGGCATGGAAGGGAAAGGATATAAAAACACAGAGAGAGCCGCTATGCATGCATAAGGTGGATTAAAAATCAGAAGAGCTCCAGATAAATCTAGTGAGCAAGCAATTCAGCATGTCTGGCTATAGTATAGCTTCAAGGTACAATTAAATAGTAGAGCCTCAAGGTACAATTAGATAGAAGAGCCTCAAGGTAGAAAAGCATCAGTACTAAACCAGTCAAATTGGAATTAATTGATGAACAGGCTTGCTTAATTGGTCTCTGCTCAGATCACATCAACGGCTGGTGACTTTTCCAATTAACAATGATGGAATGAGATAATGATCTATCCACTCTTGGAACCGGAATGTAACTTAATAATGTAAATAGAGCACGTGTCCGGCAGCTGTATGTGTACACTGGAGTCAGTCGGACCAATCAGATGTCTCATCCTAGCAAATGCCACGTCGCTAACTAACGGGACGTGGGGAGGTTGCGATAAAATGAGATTTTTTGCGGCTCAGCCGCAGTTGCAGCTCCCGCCATAACCACCCAAAAGAAGATACATCTCGCTGGAGATTAATTTCTGAGCCTGATTGGAGGAGGGTTAACCTAATTTCGGAGAACATCTGAAGAAACCTTGTACAAGGTGAGTGAGTGAGTACAAGAGACCTAACGAACTCTAGAATGGATAGCCAGTTATGTACCATAGTCAAGGCTCTTTTTTTGTTGAGCTTCTATCATAATTGTTCATTTATATTACCATTGGGTTTGATTTCTGCTATGTGCAATCTGCTTGCCAACAGAATAATACCAAAGCAGAATTTTCAGACTCATGGGAATTATTACAAATAGTTGTCTTAATTTCTCTCTCTCTCTCTCTCTCTCTCTCTCTCTCTCTCTCTCTCTCTCTCTCTCTGTAGTTTCATATCTGAATATCGCAAGTCATGGACCCTGTCAAAAAAGTACTAGACAGTGTGGTAGGTCAAAAATAACTTAAAAATACTCTATTTCTCATTTTAGCAAAATCATCAAACAAAATCATGCCCACCAAAGCCGAAACCAAACCCACCAAAGCCAAAGCCAAATCCACCTCGTCCTAATCCTTACCCTGGTCCTGGTCCAAAGCCACCCAAATAGGTCTCTTTACTGCTGCATTTTCCCAGACACCTTTTTAATGTATTTATGCTCATGCAGTGCCAAGCTTCATGTTTTAATCTCGTCAACTGAAACAAAACAGCATCCCCAAATTCCAAAGCATCTGTACTAAAAACTTCTATTTATTCATTTGTACTAACACAAGAGGCAGTATTTAAAGTCCCTATACACTTTTATGCATACGTATCATTTGTGTTTGAAGCATAGTCACTGCACTGCTGTAGTCATAGTCACTGCACTGCTGTAGTCATAGCTACTGCACTAAATTTTACTGAGTAATACAATTTTTAAATCAATAAAAGATGAGCTTTAACTAAGAGATAGAAAAAAAAATTTTTAGCTGCATTTTATGCATTTTTAAATCTCTAGACTAGTCATGGAGATGATCCTGACCCTTACCACCTCCACCTAAACCAGATAAACTTCAAGGAGAATCGTCATCCTCCTGTACCATCCTCTAGAGGAACAACCCTCAAGCTTACCCTAGACTACCCTAATTTTTAACTCGTTAAAATAGAAGTCACTGTATTTATGTTCACTGCATCCCCTAACAACACAAAATAAAACTATCATTTTGTGCCCTCATACTTTAAAAAAAAAACTACATAATAACATGGGAAAATTTTCTTCTTTTTCATTTATGTGTCTTTTTAATCTTAAAATCTCTAGACTAGTCATGGCGATGACCCAGATCCTTATCCACCGAGAAGAGACAAAGATTCCAAGCTTAGCGAGTCAGCTTCCACCTGCACTATCCTGTGAACAGACACATCCCAGCAAGCTGTTAACTCATCTATAATCTCTCTATACTAGTCAACTCTAAAATAACAGTGTGTCCTCTAAAACTAGTTCAACTGAACTCTAAAGTAGCAATGTGCTCTCTTCGTCTGTACTCTCTCTAGTGAACTCTAAAGTAGCAGTATATTCTCTAAAACTAGGTAGATCATTCTCCCTCCATAGCATATTATTTCATCATGTACATAACATAACTATGGCAACAACAGAATAAAATGCTTTAATCTACTTGTATATGAAGTTTAACTCTCTCTCTCTCTCTCTCTCTCTCTCTCTCTCTCCCACACACAAACACACACACACACACCACAGACTAGCAATGGCTGGAATCCAAACCCTTACCCACCACCTCCACCTAAACCAGATAAACTTAAAGGAGAGTCTTCGTCCTCCTGTACCATCCTCTGAACAACTACTAACCCAAGAAACATTTAGTTTTTAATTCAAAAACATTAAAAATAAAAAAACAGAATGAGGTAGTTCACTGTATGAATATATACATATATGCTATCTTCATTGATTTTATAAAGCTCATTTTTGAAATTTTATATTCTTCAAAAAGACTAAGCTTTAATGGCAATAATAAATCCATTGTGGAAATCAATGAAAGGTCTATTGTTCATCAATTTTATCTTGAATGAAAGGACATGGTGTACTTTTTATTTATTTTTGTATGACTCTCTGTAGACTAGTCATGGAGGTAGTCTACCCCGGAAAGATCCCAAGGACTCGAAAAGCACCAGTGGATCAACATATCAGTGCACCATTTTATAAACACAACCTTCCCAACGGAATACCACGGACAGATAATGCTTAAGAAAATGGCTTTTAGTTTGAAGTGACATATTAGTTTTTGTTCCTATAATTTTCGTTGTCATTAGCTTCTTGTTGTTGTTGTTGTTCTTGTTGTTATTCTTGTTGTTGTTTTAATGGATGAATACTTTGGATACTATATATATCTCAGGATATTATGAGTGTTATGCAGTCAGGGAAAAATAGGGGAGGAGTAGATGGGGGAGGGGCTTACTTATCACTACCATGTCCCAGCAAATAACTGCTCAGCATGCAATTAAAAAAAATTATTTTTTTTGAAAATTGAGCTTTAGGATATTCATAGATTATGTAGGCCTGAGGGATATTATTTAGCTGCGGACAAGAGGCTGGACTGCCCTAATCTGACTACATCACATACTTGCCCCATACCACACAATATTTACACCACACACCACCACCTGATGGATCACACTGTCTAGAAGTGGATGGACCAATCAGATCACTGGATTTCTGTCTTGAAGTAGATGGACCAATCAGATCACTAGATTTTCTATCTTAATGTTGATTGACCAATCACATCACTGGATTTCCTACCCTAAAGTTGATGGACCAATCAGATCACTGGATTATTGACCAATTAGATGACTGGATTTCTTTATTCTTTAATGGACTCCTTTCCTTAGCAAAAGGAACCCAATCAAAGCTACCCATTTGCCCCAGGGTACGGGTGTGCATCAATTACTTGGTTGGGGAATTAATTAAAGTACCATTTAGCCACTCTCCTAGTCCCGCCTTCCCCTCCTGTTGAGGTGACAGAGAAAATATCCGGATGTGCTTAAAATAGTTATCATAACTCATGACGCACACTTGAATAGACCGATTGTTCTGATTGGACACCTGTTGTGCACTTCACACGCACAGGGCGATTAAAAAGTCATGATCGATGAATTTCCATCAGAGTTATCGTACGCTGGGATTTCGTCACCTCATGTGACTGCATTTGAAATTTCCCCGTATCTGATCTGAAGGATGACGAATGTAGTTCCCCCGAAAGTTGTTTGCAGTGTTTTTAGCACTAAAGTACGCAAGATTCCGAACATTTGAGCATATTCATGCAGCCTTTCGGTCAAAGTTGAGTTTCGTAGGACTCTACGTCATGTTAGCCTAGCTATTATTAGAGACTAGTATTGCACAAGTCACTGTCGCAGAGATGAAGTAACGAGTATTTAAAGTGATTAACGAGATGCAGTTATGAAGAAGACCATTCGTTGAGAAAAGAGAAAAGACGACTCGGCTAAACGAAGAAACTTTACTACTACCCAGAAAAATACCAAGTGAGTATTGCAAATATTTAGCAGTTAGCAGTCAGAGCGTGCTTCTGCAAAAAAGGCACAATAGAATAGAAGTCTGATAGACCAGTGAATTAGTTTAAAAAAATTTTTTTTGCATGTTGTCCAACCAAGAACACTACAAAGATTTTTTTTAATGCTTTTTTTTTTTTTTTTGCACAACAGATAGCACAGACTCTTCATTTCTCTCGGTGTCATGTCTGGGGTAAGTGTCAGCAGAATAATGCACTTAGGCAACTACCACTGATAAATAATCAACCTCTAAGTGCCAGAAGTGCATACAAATCCTTTTTTCAAGGCAGTGGCTGACCTTTACCAGTGCAATATAAATATAGAATACTTACATGACCAATTAAAATATTGATATTGAACAACCAAATTACTGGTAAAAGATGTAACAGTTTTTAATTTGTGGCATA